>OZ037727.1:4810000-6065807 GCA_964035505.1 Watsonalla cultraria | reverse complement strand
GCCGTATCTATCTAGGTCAATTGAACTCAATTCTGCGTGCGGAATATATTGAATCCCTGCAAGCCGCATAACTTTAACAAAGGAGGTTCTACACTTTAAAGTTCCGTGATGATTATGAACATTACAAATAACTTGCTATCCGCTGAAATCGTGGATAGTCCGATTCCTTACGTTTTTACTTTATTATGTACAGATATAACAGTATGTTTAAAACTCTATTCAAAGAACTCGAAAGACATTTAAAAAAATATCTTTGACTAATCTCATTGGCCATACCTACGCAGCGAAGCCTCATCAACTGGGTTTATTATTCGGGTTTTTTGTTTCTTTCGTTATGTTACGTGCCTTATGCTAACCGCGAGATTTTGTTACAAAACACAGTAGGTATTATTTATGTAACCGGCAACTCGGATCCTGAGATTCACTGTTTATGTAATGTTTTTCATATTACTTATATCAAAAATAACCTGTTATGGTAAAGTTATAATTAGCTTTTCACCTATAAAATATATATTTCATTTAGTGTAATAGTGCGTTACAATTTCGACTTCTATCCATTGACTTGACTCTTGTGCACATTAGTATCGAGTTGCTAAATTATACTGCTCGGGCATATCAATTAATGGATACTTCGTTTTGCCCTACTTTTAGTTTAAATCAAGCGCAAATACGTATATTTACATTGATTGAACATTTGCATAATCCACCTATTAACTATTTGTAAATAAAGATTTTAAATTGCATTGCAGTCGTAATAACAGAGTAATTTAGAAAATTGATGATTGACAAGAAAATGAAATATTATGGTTTGACGGAGAGAACACGGGGCGTTTACCAGTACAATTCTGCAAAGAGACGGTCTCTGCAAAATGTTCACTAGTTATAGACTTTCATGTTCAATATTGCTTGAAATGCTTATGATCGAAAAAAAATAAAACACGTACTAAATGATTGGGGTGAATCATTGTAGTACACTCGTGGATGATGATTCACTTGAAAACATAAATACCTACTACAGACAAAAAAGTCAACAAGTTCAAATGGTCTTCAAATCCTAAGCACTTCAGTCCTATGAGATAAACTTACTTAAAATTTAGATTCAATTCCATAAACACAACATTTTATTTTAATAATAAATTAGACCTCAACTTTTAATCCTGGATTACTATATAAACATTGAGGTTATTCTCCTTGAAACACTTTCATACTAAAGGCCTTTAATTCGCCTCCGTTTCCACAAACTGTATCTGCGTGCAAATGTATTGCTGTGTCCAATTCAAGTATTATTAGTGCGTCGGTTGTATGATATTTACTCAAGATTTAACAACGGTTCATGGGCGTTGATGTAAACATTTGGTACTTGAATAATTTGATGATTTTTGTGTCAAGATCTCATGTTCAGTCCGCACTATGTCCGCAACATCAAGAAAGCTTACATTATCACAGTAGTAGGTAAATTCAATCACTAAATAGGTACTTAACAAAGTAGACTTTTCTGCAACAGATTGCTTTATTTAATTATTGTTTTGTGCATATGCTCAGCTGAAGAAAGTTGCTAAACTAATAATGTCTCGCTAAAGTTCATGTGAATTTTCGGTGACGCTTTTGCCACTTTGTTACTAAACAAAGACACACCATTTAAAATCAAGTTCCATTGTCAACTCTTTCCGTTTGTTTTTATGAAATAATATTTAAAATGTGTGTATTGAAATGCGAAAATAATAGGATTAGACACACAACGATGTAAAATTATGTTGGTAGTAAGTATAAGAAACAATTGGGATCCGAAAATGAATGCCGGTTCTTCTATTCAATGCAAAAATGTATGTTGACTCATGTAAATGTGTTAAATGTATTTGAGATATACTTCTCTCTTTCAACTCAGATTTTTGGATCGACCAACGGGTCCTTCGTATAATCTACCATAATTGGTTACTTAAAGTTTTCTAAACAAAATCAGTATTTTTTTTTAAGTGAGATGTCATATTGCTAGTTATTTCAAATGCTTTGAATATTGGAACGTATAAATAATAATAATAACGGTCCACGTATTGTCACCATACACAATAGATAGATATATCACACACACAGGACAATGTCATGTATATGTACTAACAAGTACACAAACATAGTTTATAGAAATGACTATTTGAATGCGAAGTCGCAATAATTAGAATCGTTCCTCGTTACATAGGTACAGGGGGCCAAGTATGTTCGTTTAAGCAGAGCGTATTAAGAACTTTTTAGCTTTAATGTTTAATTTTACGGTACTAAAATGAAACGTCAATGCTCAGAAGTTTTTAATGCGTTCTGCTTAAACCGATGATGCACACCCAGATGCGTTATTTTGTAAGGTTTCTCAGCGTTGAAATCGACGACGAGCGTTGGTTTAAAGTATAGGTTCAATTTCGTATCTTTAAAACTACACTCGACGACGAGTGCCACGTTGAGAAACCTTACTGAATAACGAGTCTGAATGAAAAATACCTTGAATGCGCAGTAGTCATGTTAGAAGTTCGTCCCTCTCTATATGTATAGAGGTAGGCGAACAAAACCATGATAAATATCCTCACTTATTCGTTCCGCACTCATAACTTGTGACATCACCTGTACTGTATAAAATTATGATCAGACAATTTATTAGCACCACGCGTAGTAGGAAAATCGAATAATTTTATTGCACCACTTCCTCACTGCCACCCAATCTACTGTAAGTTTCTAAGGCTAGCTAGATTAAAGCCAATTCTAATCGACTTCTGTATGATCGACTTGCAGGCATACAAGGTCAACTGGCGATCGAATTAAACTCATTACAAAATTCACGCATCGTTTGGGTGGAAGTGAAGGGTATTGGCGCTGTATTGATATAAGAAAAGATTGTGAGGTTGTTTTGAAAGACTCCTTTGTTCGGTATAAACATCACCACTTTGTGTTAGAATTCCAGAGTATGGAGTGCCATGTAGGCTAGACCACTCTGAAAAGTACTTCAGGTAATGAGTGTCCGGTAAAATGGTTTGGCCTTTTCGGAGGCAAGTCTGGACGAATAAACAGTAACCCTTATTTATTTCTCGGTTTTTATCATATGCCACTATTTCCTAATCTCAAGCAAGACACACTCTTTCGTTAGCATTTAAATTTAGACTTACTAATATTTATCAACTACAAATATCTTAATTTTTAATTCACACACCCTATTCTCATAAATTTACTAAAGAATATAAACAGTCAAGATCAGAATCCCTTTTTATTGTAGATTTTAACATTCCCTTCTGTAGTAGGTACCCAAAGTGTCCCTGGTTTTAGGTGCGTATTTGACCTCTTCATCTCGGAAATGGGCCTTAAGGGACTTATTTCCAATAGCCGGTAGCAGCTGGTCAAAGAACAATCCCCATTCACAATTCTATACGTCCGCTTAGCTTGCAGACAATGGTTTCACACGGCTGTCTATTTATTCACACACTTATCACTCAGGGACGATAACACTTCAATTATAATCTTTAACACATTGAGATAAGGGATACATTAACCTTAATTTACAACTTTTTATAGGTTATTTTGTCTGAATACGACGACTCACTGATCTGTGAGTCAACTGGATGACCATTTTTAGATCGTAACCTTGAATCAAGAAATCTCAATCATTTTGTTTTATAAATGTTGTTTGAAACATTGTGACAGAGGAAAAAATAAAACTTGAAAACCGGTATCTATTTATTTCGGGCATGTTGATGTATTTAGTCTGAAATAAACATTTAATTAGCTTAATAAGACTGCAAATGTCAAGTTGATATAAATGGGGTTTTGAATATTGTAATAAGGAACTAATGATTCCTGATAACACATTTAAGGCACGAGGGAAATAAATGAGTCCAAAAGATAAAATATGGTCACATTTCTTGAAATACACTAAACAATTCAATCGCGGTAATTTGTAGAATTGAGTCCTATCAACTTCTTTTATAAATCTTATTGTTGTTTCTTATAGAGGGCAGAGTGGAGGTATCGAGAGAAAACAAGTACCTCAGTACCATGGCACCAGGCAAGGTGTTTGGGGAGCTAGCCATCCTATACAACTGCAAGCGAACGGCCACCATCAAGGCAGCGACGGATTGTAGACTCTGGGCCATTGAGCGACAATGCTTCCAAACCATCATGATGCGGACTGGACTCATTCGCCAAGCAGAGTACACCGACTTCCTCAAGAGGTAGGTGTTGTTTCCACACCTTTTCATCTACATCTTCGTTAAAGCACTGGTTTCCATTTTGATGACACGATAGGAAATAGAATAATAACTAGTCTCAATAACTTTCTCAGAATAACAAAACATTTCGAGTCTTCTGTGTTTGTAATGGCTATTTTTGCTTTTCCTTCCATAAAAGACGTTGTTTACGAGAATGGGGCAGTAACCTCAAAGTACGAGACGGACTGACATGCCTGCCACTCGCCGGATTATTTTAATCCCAACATTCAAACTCAAGAACATGTGCCTTTTGTCCTATTTACACATGTGCTGTTGAATCTTTAACGAGAACACGATTTTTATCGATAACGGAAGAGTTTTTATAGACAGAGAACGTAAAAATATCGATTATCGAGTAGTTTTAATAAAAGTCTTCTACAACAAGTACTTAACAATTTCCCTTACATAACTAATAGGTACTATTGAATAATAAATTGTGTGGTAATTGTATCCAATGCGCAATAACGTTAACGTCTTCTCAAGAATTCTTAAATATTTGCAAAGTATTTACTTGTATGTAAAGAATGATAACAATTGAAGACAAAGACGTTTTTGTCACGCATTGTATTGTCTAACAATGTCGTTTCATCTACATAGATATAATATATATTCAATGGTTGTAATGCGGAAGGTTTCATTATTACTGAGGAGGTTTTCATACAGTTCGCGTTTGTCAACAACAATGCTTGCCAGCGAGAGAGCAATACCGATGAAAGGCGAGGGTGATGACCCCAAAGACACTTATGCAAATGCAATGAGCGTGCAGTGTCCCATTCTTCTTTCAGTTGACTCCTTAGCATATTGAATCAAAGGCATTTTATACAAGCGGACTCAATCCTAAGAAAGTAGATTACGTAACCAATGTACGGGTGCAATATCGAAACCTTAAAGTGTAGATAAAGCTTTCTCCTATAAATAAACATACTGACCGGATTTTCTAGAACTATCAACATTTAAAAAGCACGAGCTTTCATCTGGAAATTTATTTTATTAACGCATATCGCCATCATTTCAAATAAAGTATCATCGCGTAGATTATTGGTGGGAGTAACCAAATAATTTTTATGGCTATAATGTTTTTATTGTTACGCATTTGGGGCCAATATGTTCCTCCGTACATACATTCCCAACATTTGCTTTATTAATCTAGTGAGCTTTTAGATCAAATGGCACGTGTAACCTTAGACACACTTATCAGCTCTGTCTGAGGGTATCGTGTTAAGGAATGTTTAATGTCTTCTATATTAGGTTGGACCCTTATCGAGAGTGCTCTCAAAGAGCCGAATAAAAAAAGTTTAGTAATTTATACTTCATATGAAGTGAGTGGTTGGATACGTTGATGATATTCGAATTAAACTCTTTCGATCTCGAATGATGATTGATGTATTACGTGTAGATATTATAATTATGTTATCTATTATGAGCTTTATTACTAGACCTATCTCGCTAGGCTTCATAACGAAAATGAATAAATCTAAAAGACACATACTCTATTTCTCAGTAGAGCACATTTTTAGGTCACGTGTTAATTTCTTCCTCCCAAAGTGCCAATGCTTCGTTACCACGTTTACAAACATCAATAGCTAAAATGGGACTACCAACTTCCCTTCCGGGTTCATTTCCCTGTGCGTTTAATTCAACCGGTAGTGAACTGTTATCTTCTAGTTGAGAACGGATTTGTGAATTTAAATTAGACCGTACAAGGCTATATCGAACTGTTTTATGGTACTTGCACACCTTTGAAGATACATCACGTCACAGTAGATCATTGTAAATTGAATCATTAGATCATTGAACAAAATGGTTCAAATAATTGTTAGATCCGTTTGCATTCTTTATATCGGCTATGCTAAACCAACGGTAAAACAAAGCTATTGTTGTCGAAACCAGTGTCACCAGTGCATTGCCTAAGTACTCGTGCGCACAATTTACGAAATACTCACTTACTTACTCGTCACGTTCACAAGTCTCTTGACATTATGAGTCCTTTCACCAATTCACCGTATATTCTAGAATAGCAGAATCTTTTGAAAATCTTCTCAAAATATCCTACGTAGTTGAAATTTCGCATGTAAATTTTCCCGGAGTCTAAAGAATTATACCTGACGAGTACAAAGTGGTACTTGCGAAGTTATTCGACGGTGACCAATTCAGCGGTAGATAGCTTCTTGATCCGAAAAAAGTGGAATATTTGACTTGTTCAAGTTCAAGGATCACATGTTTTTGTTAGATTTTGTTTCAAGCGATAATTTTATTGCCAGTCATGACTGCGAGAATTTATATTGTTCAGAGTTATATCTGTACTATTGTTGAGTATTTTAGTTTTATCGAACTGTGGTTCAGCTTTTGTTTCAGTAATATCTTTGGTATTTATAACTATTGGCACAATGGTACTACTGGTTCCAATTACCAGGATTAGCGTACTCAGGATGATAATTATCTTATCTTTTGCAAGAACAAGAACAACATTTGTCATTCTGTAACCTTGTTGTCGTTGTTGCACAGTAAAGTATACATTTGAGAACTTTGTAACATTTACGACGTCAATAAAAGATTAGGGACAGTTACTTGATAGTTTTATAATGACTCATTATTATTATAACTTTTGAAACGTTTTCGTTCTTAAGTTTCTTTATTTCTGTTACAACAGTAACATGTATTTTTACATCAGTTTCATGATTTACATCATTACTTAGAGCCCATTTGAACTATTCGTTTTCTTTACATTATTCGTAAATATTGTTTCGTTTCATTATTCCAGTTATAAGAGGAGAGTTACTATTATTTACATTTCTGTTGTAATATTCATTAAGATTTAACACTAGTACTAGGATTATCAGTGTAATAAATGTGTTGTATACCTCGACATACTTAGACTAATTACCTAGTCATCTATTACTATCGCAATTCGCAATGTCCCTGATGTTGTAGCCATAAATCAATTAGTTTTTTTAATTCATTACGGTGTCATGTCATACATATCAAATTCTCAAACTGGCTTGCTTACTGCTGACATTGGTCTGCATCGACCATGTGACCTGCTAAACAATGTTAACACTTAATAGTCGTATGTTGCTAGTGACGATTTTTATAAGAAATTAAAATACACTTGAGGCATGAAAAGGTTCGTCGTCGCTTTAAAAGGATATTTACTTTCACCGGTGCAAGAAACCGCAATGCCAAAATGAACAGTTTCAAACTAAACAATATTTATTTTTTATCTTTTTAGTATCTGTCAACTTTGGAACTAGTAGTCTATTGCGCTTATTAAACGATTGCATTGATTTTGGTAAAATGCCTATTAAATTGGTTTTTGTAGCTTATTTCCGAAACAAAGTGAAAAAAGCGAATAATTAAGTACTTAATTATGTTATAAAAAACTTTTATTTGTTTACATTAGGACGCTCAGTTCACTCTCCCTTATGTAGCGATAAACTACATTTTGAAAACTGACCAGTGACCATAAACTGACCTTTCGTTCCCCAAGTATACCTACTCGGTCTTTTGTATGTATGTAAATGGCAAGAGGCATGTTGTTAGTTACTTTTTTCCAGTTAAGTGCATGTGCCATTTAGTATGTACAGAATTGGACATGGTTCTATTTTTGTATGTGTTTCTTGAAACTCAACTGTGGACGTCACGGGTATTCAATCTTCAATGATATATTGAGTCTCATTAGCTTCATATTTCATTTTCTTGTACACGGTATATCTTAACTGGTTTTTCACTTTTGTGATATCTTATCTTAGGTTTATACATTTTGCTGTAAATTTAGAACTTTTTTTCATAAATTCACTGCAGCTATTATGGTCTAAATCTTGATTGAGTTGAGTTAACATCGGAGCTCACCGTTAAAAATGGTGCAACTGTGGCAAATTCCATGAGCACAGACACTATGCCAAACAGTTATATTAATATTGTTCTGTTTTGATGACTCCGGTGTTTTCTTTATGTAAGTTTAATTGACCGTTAACTGGTACACTTCCATTACATCACAAAACTGTATCTCAAGCTATACAGCGTAACATCTATCAAACAAAAATGCACACGGTGTATAAAATATGTCTTTAATTTTTAGACGCGAGTGTTGATCTATATTTAAAACAGGTTTCATATGCGTGAGTCAGTAGGAAGCCTTTCAAAGGGGATTGGTGTATAAATTCAACATTCACTTTCAATTGGTATGGGTACTATACCAACGTACGAGTACAGCGTAATCCGGATTGGATGTATGGTTGTATTGACTAGGTTTCATACCAACACCAATAATAATATTTGATGAGTGATTTGCAGTATTCATTATCGAAACGTGCAAACAGAGTGCATTAACAACATTAATTAAACGAACCCGTTACAAACATACAACGTTAATTATTCACAACTAGCCACAATTGAAATGAGCATTATAATAATTAAAAATCCATAATGCGCAATTGGTTTCACACTTTCTACTTTTAGAGCGGAACATTAACGCCTACATTTTCTAATGACATAACAGCCTCTTAGTATACATTTTTAACGATGTTATTTCCTTTGTCCACAGTGTGCCTATCTTCAAAAATTTCCCAGAGGATACGCTTATAAAGATCTCCGATGTACTAGAAGAGACCCACTATCAGAATGGCGACTACATCATCAGACAAGGGGCGAGGGGTGACACCTTCTTCATCATATCTAAAGGACAGGTTGGTTCACCTATTCTATAATCAATTCTAATAGACAAGTAGTCTAACGACGGAGGTCGATATGCCAAAAATAATAAATCAGAAACAACAATGTTTCTAATAAACTACTACAAATATAAGGAAAAACCAAGCTGATAGCATACTCGCGAAATGAGCCTTCAAACTCTAATATTAGAAAAACACGTCATGTTATCACTTATGTACATGGATGACCTAATCGAGCTAATGCTGATGCTCGACTGCCATTTATTTTAAATATTCCAATCAATAGGTGCAATAGTGGAACTAAATTATAATGAGAACCTTATATTTAGTCCAGTATGACATGAGAAGAAATATGAAGCAGTAGTACCTAACTAATATGAAATTCGATCTGGGGGCCTACATCGTCTTAAGGAGAGCTTATTAAGAACTTCTGAGTTTGGACGTTTCATTTTTGTACCGTACAATTGAACGTCATTGCTAAGAAGTTCTTAATACGCGCTGCTTAAACGATCATAGTTGGCCCCCTGTTCTCAGGTCTATCTGATATTATCTACACCACACCAATCTTCTTCGTCAACAGCTTCATGTCGTGACGTCATTATTGGATGTGATTTCTATATTCTACTTTAGCTTCTGGTTTTAACTACTTTCTAACAGTAGCTTTTTTACATCGGTGAAATATGTATTTTAATATCATCAGAATTTCTTTCATCGTATCAATCTTTTACTTCTCTCTAATGACCATGTACATCGCAGACATCGCAGTGTTAGTTTATTTCGATGACATTAATGTTTCAAAGGCATTTTCTCTCGTATGTCGTCTCGAAGATGTTTTTAAATATATATGAGAGATTTCACTTTCGTAGCTCGGTTCAACTTTCGAGAGGTCGGATGATTACAACGTGACTTATTCGCCTGTGACCACACCTCCTTGTTTTGAAAACATTCTAAACGGTCGGATAAATCAAATTGAAGTGTTTGTATGTAATTACAAATTAACAGCTTTCCACTAAATGCGTATGATAGTATATACGAAATCTAAAAAATCGGTTTGTTTGATCCATCTTATCTCTGAAACGGCTGGACAATTTTAACGAGACTATGACTGATTTAAAAAAAAAGATTCTAAAAAGCACATTGAAATAAAGTCTACGCGGGTGAAAACGCGGGGCACAACTGGTTCTCAATAATTAAATGGTCCACGATTCCTTAAGCAGATATACGTGTTAGCTAAAGTTCCGTTTCAAAATGTCAATCAGTAGCGATGACAGTAACATATCTTAAAATTATACTTGGATTTTTGCAAGCATTCTAAATTGTATTTTAGATAATAAGTAACATGAGTAATGATAAAACCAAAGTTGCCGAGAGTGAATTGTATAACAATATGTCGCGTTGTCTCGGTGACTGTGAGAAGTTCACCTTGGCATTTGACGTTACGTTTCTGCAAACCGCGATTGTTGCAGACCCAACATTCGCAATGGTTACTGCTGAATCAACACCAATCATTGTAATTTGAATAGATAATATCGAAGTTATAACAGTTGAGACTTTCTATGATTATTCGAATTCTGAGATTGACGTGTAGGTTAGTTGGAAATTGGAGGAATAGTAATTTTGTTTTTGAATGCATTATAATATTAACATGGAGGTCGTCGGGGCCAAAGAGCTCGGCTATTGTATACATACATACTACAAGGTCAGCGCACTGCGCGCAGGCGAGAGGGCTATGCGTATGCGCATGGAATTTTGAGGCCAGGATTTTTATTTGCCTTTTTGTGGGAAAATTATGTTCTTGTTGGATTCATTTAGCACAATTTTAACGCGCGCACGTTCATTTGCAATTTCTATAAATGCCATTGAATCAAAATTTAAGTAGGTATGTTAATATGATCATATTATTATTACCGTCATAATCTTTAATGATGCTATTTATTTTGTTATGTAATGCCAGTCGGGATATTTAAGCATACTTATTGAAATGCGGAACTCCTTTCGAGTTTGTTTGTATCAATTAGGTACACATATAACATGCGTTTCAACGTTATTGAACATCTGAAACGGCTATATTAACGTTGACAAACATCACATGACATCATCTGTCTAATAACTTGAAAATTATCTAAAATTATTGAATCCATATATTTCTGAATTTTTTCATAAGGATCCAATCATTTCAATGATTTATCACCGAATTCTGTTTAATTGTTTGCTTCGAAGTAAATAATGCTGACAAATCGATCTTTCGACGAAGTATTTGACTGTGACCAAAGTAACCGTTTGGTTGTTCTTGTGAAATAACGCGGATCTCTTGGCCGGCGGCGTCAGTTACTTCACGTCAAATTATCTCAGCCATTTCCGCTGTTATCTCATCGATGTTTGTCAAAAGAACTCCTTAGCCTTTTATTGAATCTTCCGGTCGCTATTTAATTTACACCTTTTAAAAAACGTTACGGACGATTTCAACTTCAATGACAGATTTTAAGTTCTAAAGCATGGATAATTTGTAATCACGATGTAAATAGGATGAAATATAATAAAATTATAAATAATACAAAAAATATCTTCTTTTGTTTAAAATGCTTGTCCGGGAGGTTCTATGACTGCAGCAGCCAAGGCAGGCTGCTGCAGTCAAGTATTAAAGTTGAAAACAGTTTTGATGTAATTATAAATTAAATGTGCCTTTCGATTTAACTTTTCAACGTTCTCTGTTGGTTTGTTTAAACAAGTTGAAAAGAACAAAGCATAGACACGAGCGAGGCTAAAAGCCTGATGGCGAGTTGACATATAATTTACTGACAAATGGTAATCTATGGTTTCATTGTCATGTTTCATTAATAGCCAATAAGAATGCATGAGGATAAAAAGAATCGAAACAAAGATTACACTGAAAAATTCCGTGTGTCCGTTAAAATTGTTCGTGAGGTGTGAACGATAAATTGTTCTAGTTTCCGAATATTGTTCCATGCATCATTGAACATCAATGTAAATTGATCCAGTTCTATGCATATTCATTGATTGCCGTGTTTCCTGGCTTAAGCCTCATTTAAACCTCTTTGTTAACGTTTTCCCCATTGAGTACTAATTATTTTTCTTTGTTAAAACTTATTCTAATTCATGACTTTGTTTAAAGAGGAAAACTTGGCCTTTAGAAATCGTTTCTACCGGCAAGTGCTTTGTTCTCCAAATCCGTTGGGATAGATTATCGCTCATATGTGACAACATAACTCACAAGTGAATTGACAAAGATTATTTTTTTACCGTCAAGCAAAGCGACTTGTACGTACAAAGAGCCATTTCCAAATTTGCTTTGAGTTGTATTTACAAGGTAGCAATCTCGTAGTCTAATTTGAGTTAATATTCCACCTATCGAGTTAAAAGAGACCATGATGATACCGTTAATCGTCACTCCGTTCGTCATTAATTTAACTATTAGAGTCAATTACAAGCTACTCCACATCAAGCTACAATTACCATGCCAGTTGTTACCATTAGAACACAAGTGACTTATGAGTCTTATGACATTTTTCCGGTTCGCATGACTTTTGATGTCCAAACGGTCTCGCATTCTTATGGTATCACTAATGAGCCTACTTGACCTGTTAAAATACCTCTGTACAATTTTAGTTTGCGGTAGTTACGATATTTTACCTGATAAGTAGCAATTTGCTTGACCGCACTTCATAAAATTTACTCCATTTTTATAACATCCTAATATGCAAAAAAATTTGTTTAACCGTAACGACGCCAAAAGCTACGAGTGGAGCTTGTATGAGTTAGCTAGCTTTTTTTAAGTTTTGTGAGTGAGTGGCAAGACTTAATATTTATTCTCCCTGTCTATCCTATCTCCCTACTTCTTTTTGTGATACGGATTATTTTAGTCTGCCTTATTTGAACTGTTTAAGACAACTTACTAACTGTTCTTTTTCTGTGTGCCTGAAGTTTGTTTAAAATTATGAAATGAATACAACCATTTAAGTTGTTAACACTAGCAACCTTCGTGAAACGCAATAGCAATACGTATTTCATAATCATGAGTTTATTGAGGTTTTGACGTTACAGATCAATGACTTACATACTTACTACCTACTTATTATGCTGCGTTGATCCACTTTTTGAATTAAATAATTCATAAACATACTTGCTTAGTATGAGTACTTTATGTTATTAGATAACATATTATGCCGATGTGACTGACGACAAATTGACTAAGCTAGAACTCCGCAATCAACTCTTAGTAAATCACATTTCAACGAAGCGAAGGGTTTGGGGGGTAAATCAACTGAGATGAATGAAATTCCATTGATATTAATTGCTGTCAATTCGTTTAATTTCAGGTCAAAGTGACGCAGAAACTACCCAACAGTAATGATGAGAAATTCATAAGAACCTTAACGAAAGGTGATTTCTTTGGCGAAAAAGCATTGCAAGGGTGAGTTCCTAATCAATTTACCGGCCATAAAGTTTATTAAAAAACTTATGCGGTCATTGGGGCCAACTCCACAAGGGTCTCAACCCCGTAATGTTTTTTTGGAGAACGCATAATAATTGAATAGTGTGATACCTAAAGCATCGTTTTCTTTTTTTCTAAGTTTAGTAGGTTAGGTATTATTTTAAACTCGATCTTTACAATAGATTTCTTAGAATTAGTCTTATTCCTGTTCGTAGTTAGTTCAGTGATCGAGCAGACGGCTGATAAAAACATGTTTTTATCATAACTTGCTTCGATTTTGGAACCGATCAGAGGTCATTGAAATGTTATATTCTTATCTTTTGTTTACTAGTATAAATAGCGTATTCATTCTAAGTGTATTTTTAATTGTTCAATGATTGAGTGTCGTCTTGAAAATTTGTAATCATACCATCATCTATCAGATTCATCTGGTTTTTGTCCGTATGTAGAATTAACACAACTTTCTCTTTCATATATCACGATGTGGGTTTATTCCAATATTGGTTGGAGCATATTTGGTTAGATATAGGTATGTAGCGTGAATTTCACTTACCATAATTGGCTTCATCAGACCATAAAGTGAAGATCTACTGTCAACGTATGATTTGCATTACTTGTTTACTAGTTTACCTAGAAAGCTGAACAAGCTCGATTGATACAAGTGGAAATATCCCACGCATCAAATTAACGAGAATTAGTCTCACTAAAATAATATTCTGCAACCGTTCAGTTTACCTTGGCCCAGAGGATGTCCTGGTAATTTCATCAAATTATTTACGATGTAACTTAACTTTGCAGTGACGATCTCCGAACAGCGAACATTGTTTGCGACACTCCGGAGGGGACCACTTGCTTGGTCATCGACAGGGAGACCTTCAACCAGCTCATATCGGCCCTCGATGAGATCCGCACCAAGTATAAGGACGAAGGCGACATAAGACAGAGGTGAGTCAACTAGTGCAATACTTATAACTCAGCTACTTATGGGATGAGTCATCAAAAAACCATATTAAAGGTTGTACTTGAAGCTTATTGATGCATTGACGCCGATTTTATGTTCACTTTGTAATCATTAACGCAAAAGCGTATTTGGTAAACGATGTGCAAATAGGTACACTGTTTGCGTAAGTGACAGCATTTTTATTCGATATTAAATATGTTGCACACTTCTGACCCACGTATAATCGTGTAAGATAAAATGCAACAGCATTTCATAATGAAATAAACTTGTCGGCAAAATTACGCCAAAATAAGCCTGTAACAATAACTAATAAAAAAATATTGACTATAAAACTCGTCAAAACGTAACATTTGTGGCTACAATTTCAAGTAATGAGATAGTTCCATTGACAAAGTAATTGTGGTTTAGTTTGTAGTAGTTCATTGTTATATATCGCGTGACTCCATTACTTGAGATTTTCGCGTGTCAAGTTCACACAAGCACCAAATAAGAGCTATGTACATATTATACACAGCACATAACAATGGCATACCAGCTGCAAACACTGCATTTTTTGGAATACTCACCACCTTTATACTGGGCAATGGCCTTAGATCTATCATAAAATGACTAACGGAAATTATCAAGATTTCTCCGTGTCTAATAGTTTCTGTTTCCTTTAATGCGAACAATACGGATATTGATAATTGGTAAGTTACACCATAGAATAAAATAGTATAGCTCGAGTTAATTTAACCTATGTAAGGATCGAGAGGCGGTCACTAATTTCACAATTTGACCCTGGACTACCACAACGGAATTCAAGTTGATATTTTAAGAGGTAAAATATTCAATATCAAATATTTTTAGCCAACTCCAAAAAGAAAAGAAGGAGGTTCTCATTTTGACTCTATATCTTTTTCAATGCATTATTATATAAGCAATAGGTACTTCAAATATGATTGAACGACTACTTTCGTACATTTTTGGTAAAGGAGAGAACAATTTCAAAAGTAATGCCTAATTGATACGGTTGTAAAAGTTATCTGCAAATAATTTATGCAGCTTTCTAGATATCAATGTCAAATTTAATGCAGTGGAATGTAAGTGAGGGTGACTATTAACTTTCCTACGCGTAGAAAATGTGTCTGAAGCCATCGAGCGATAACAATTATTGCTCCCGCGTTTTTTGTTAAAGATTGTGCACACTGAATGAATACAATAGACGCATATAGTCGATTGGATAAATCTACAGCAAAAAGAAATGACATATCAATTATAAACGCGACGATTGCTAAGAAAGTTAATTTTAAGTCGGATTTGTAAACAATTAAAATGCTTTTGATTTTTCTCACTAATAAAGATTGTTGATGATAACATTTTAGTCTCAGTTATAAATGCATTTCGCAATGGAAGGAACCATTTTGTAGACAACTTTTAAATGTGAGCAATTATTAATATCTAGGGATTCGCGAAAGATACGTACAATCACCGATAATATTTTACATTTACAAGCTGCTTGTAATAATTGTTATTCATAATAGTTGGTTACCGTACCGTACCTAGACTTTCTTATGCATTTATAAAAACACGGTTATTCTTATAATCAAAAGTATTCGTCAATTGTATTTATTTGTATCATGTGTGTTTGCATAGATGTTTATACAAAACAATGCTTTAAGGATAGAAGTATCTAACTAGCTATTACCAGATCACCAAATAATATTCTTGATTACAGACTCAATGAAGAATTCGCCAACTTACGCCTATCGGATCTCCGCATCATAGCAACGCTGGGAATCGGCGGGTTCGGTCGCGTGGAGTTGGTGCAAATCCAAGGGGACTCTAGCCGATCTTTCGCCTTGAAGCAGATGAAGAAGGCTCAGATCGTGGAGACGAGGCAGCAGCAGCACATCATGTCTGAGAAGGAGATCATGTCAGAGATGAACTGCGAGTTTATAGTGAAGCTGTACAAGACGTTCAAGGATCGCAAATACCTCTACATGCTCATGGAGACCTGCCTCGGTGGAGAGTTGTGGACTATTTTACGAGATAGAGGTACGTAAGGCAAATTGTTTACCAACTCAAAGAATAACTAACTGTACGACATCGTTGTTTTGCTGTATACATATTTGATCACCTCCTATGATAAATGGTCCTTGTCCTATTCGCAAACCTACTCAAAACCCAAAAAAAACAGTCTAGCCATTTCGAAAAAGTATTGTTACAAACACTGTGACACAAGAATTTTATATATACGATTACGCATCAGTGACACCTAAGTATATTGGTCCAACTAAACGTGGAAAATAATGACTTTTCAAATTAGATAACTCGGGTGATATCGAAATCTTTATTTCGTTATGACTGTTTGTATAACAGATATTTCTCTGATTTTTCATGAGATAGTGATGAAGAAATACAGTAAAATAATTCATGTTTGTTTTATGTTTCAGGACAATTCGATGATGCCACCACTAGGTTCTACACAGCTTGCGTAGTCGAAGCCTTCCACTATTTACATTCTAGAAATATTATTTACAGGTATGTTACCATTTATCGCATTTTCTTTTGATATATGACGCCTGTATTCCCCGAATGGTTGGCAGTTATTACTAGTAGGTACTTATATTATACACCAACATTTCCACAGTTATTTTTAAACCCTGTGTAATAAGGGGCGAGCGTATTGCTACTAATCGGGCACTAATCCAGACACCAGGCTGCTACTGAAAATGACAGGTCCTAAAACCCAATAACACTGACCGCATTCAAGACCTTGTTATCCGCAGCTGCGCCTTCGACCACTAGTTCAATAAGGAAGTCATGTTTCGGTTTGATATTTGGAGAGTGGAAAATCAATGAACATTTTATCAAGCATGAGAAAAAAAGCAAGTAATAAATCTAGGCTTCTGATCGCGGAAACGCCCACGCGGTAAATACTATAGCAACATGTTACTCAGTAGTAATGTAGCATTAAATTAAATTTAAAAACACAAATATCCTAAATATCCTACATTTTCTACGTCCCTGTAAATAAATTAAATTTCAACTCATATATTCATCAATATTTTTCAGGGATCTCAAACCAGAGAATTTATTGCTGGACTCAAAGGGTTACGTGAAGCTGGTGGACTTTGGTTTCTCCAAGAAGCTCCAGGCGAGTCGTAAGACGTGGACTTTCTGCGGCACGCCGGAGTACGTCGCGCCTGAAGTCATCATGAACAGGGGTCACGATATCAGTGCTGACTACTGGTCTTTAGGTAAGGTTTAACATCTGTCGACATTATATTTGATAGGATGACTCTGAAATTAAAACTAGTTAGTATGAGGAAAGAAGATAATTAGGATATAATTAAAGGAACAACTTAATGATATTTGTTGAAAAATCGTAGGTGTCATCAATTTAACATAATAGGTTTTCATCGCAAGCTTCGTTGCAATGATGAAATTTATTACAATGTGCTGTACTAGAAATTATAATGGGACTACCATACCACTTTATGAACATAAGTGGTGAAATATGAATTCGATGCTGCTAGCATTCTTAGCTTTCTCAGATTTTAAACAATATGTAAAGTTACAATGTAAAAATAACTAACATAATATCATAGTACCTACAAGTGCTGTCATGAATTTTGAGCGCTAACCATGAATGCGTAGTAGTATTTTTTTGGGTTTATACTGTCCGTGTGCGATCAATCACATGCGCAATTATCTCTACTATTTTTGCTCAGCGCTCAAAACAAGTGACGGCGACACTGCTTTATTGTTCATAATTATGGTATACTTTTGCGGTGACTTAAGTCGTCAAGAAAGATTCACAAAACCTCTCGTTTCTAGGTGTATTAATGTTCGAGCTCCTAACTGGTTCTCCGCCCTTCACTGGAACAGACCCGATGAAGACATACAATAAGATTCTCAAGGGAATAGACGCCGTGGAGTTCCCCCGCTGTATCACCAGGAACGCCGCCAATCTCATCAAGAAACTGTGCAGGGACAACCCTGCCGAGAGACTGGGGTACCAACGTGGCGGGATCACTGAGATACAGAAACATAAGTGAGTTTTTTTGGAGTTTTCTGTTAGCACGAACAGCTTATAACAATAACCATGGTACGGAATTATCTTTCATGAGCAAGACTTTATATTGCTTCGTCAATGTTCTCGCAAAAAGTTGATATTGAATTATGCTTTTATGTAAAATAGCTCTGTGGTTTCACCCGCGTTGACTTATGCATTTTTTCTAAAAAAATTATACTTCTTGAAATCTAAACTATATGCTAGTGAAAGTCCCGCTAAAATCGGTTAAGTCGTTTCAGATGTGAGCCGAAACAAACAGAAGGAGGAAAAAAAATTTAATAGTTTTAATGTACGAACCGTATTTACTTTCACATGCATACATTCACTGAAAATCTGTTAATATGGAATTAAAAACAGACAATTCAATTTTATTTATATGGCCAAATGACTTCATTTTTTCAACGTTTATCCCACTTCATACACCAAAGGTAAAATATGCATAAATTTTCCAGATGGTTCGATGGCTTCAATTGGGAGGGTCTAGCGCAGCGGTCCTTAGAGCCCCCAATCACGCCCACAGTCAAGAATCCAGTGGACACACACAACTTCGACCAATACCCACCAGATGCGGATGAACCCCCACCCGATGACCTCTCAGGATGGGACTCCACTTTCTAAATCCGTCGGATTATATTATACAGAGGAAAATTATATCTGTTTCGTAAAGAAAGGGTGGTATTATGAAGCCGTCGTCGTTAGACGATTTTTAGATCTTTTACTTTATGTACCTACAGTAAATTATGATGAACGTATCTCTTTACCTGGGTAGTTTACCTACTGAATATTGAATAGCTAGGAAAGGCTCAAAGCTATGTCCTCTGAGTAGATAGGTATGTCTTACATTTCGTCGTATAGTCTATACTAAATCTAGATCATTGAGGTATTAAGAAGATAGAGGAGACATCAGGATCGGTGAAATTTTCTAGTTGCACTTTTCTTACAGACATTTTGAACTATATTATTTTAAAGTGGTTTAGGTATTCATTCTAGTTCTAGCGGTCATTAGAGTCAATTCTTAAAGCGAGCTACAACATTGTTGTCTTAGTATCTCCTCTGTCTGTACAGTGTGGAAGGATGATTGAAGAACATTTTTCAGGAGAGTAATCAGAATCTGATCCTCGTCCTTGATATGTAAAAAAGGATACTCATTTTTTTTTTGAATTGTTCAATAAAATACGTAAGTCATAAACCCCACATTTTATTAATAGGGACCTCTAGTAAAAAAATCCTACATGAACAGTGCATGGAACGGAACACGTCGTGGCCTGCCGATCTAGATCTATGGAGAAGCGTTTTCTCAGCCCTTTATTTTTGTATAACTAGTAATTATGATTTATCGCCTGCTTAAAACGTCCTTCGTTCACCCTAACATAGTATATAATACCTCAATGTGTGATATATCTTTAACACGCAATGTGTCCTTACGCGGTTTAGGGAACATTCGTCAACGAAGCATCGAGGTGATTGCATTAATATTAATACTATTTTTACTTAATTATATCAAATATCGTGGCGTAATATAAGAGGGCACTATACTCTTCCTCAATCAGTTCGAAGGTCTGAATGCCATTATGTTAGTTGTTAACTCTTGCCAGTTGTTCGTCAGCTGTAACTCACTATCCAATTCATAAATGTAACACTGATTTAGTTCACTTAATAACATTTTATCCAAAGTAAGAATCGTTAACTTAATTTCATCTTTCACGTATCATCTCTTTCTTTGTATAAAAAAAAGTTTGTCAGTTGGTAAATATAGTGAGCAATTCGAACATCAGAAATATACATAATTCACTGTTTCCATTGACAACGAATATTAACATTATTCTGCATTAAACCTACTGAATTATCAATCAATATACCATATCTTTTAAAATATATTCCGAAGAACTCAAATTACTAACAAACAACCTTATAGGCTTTGCGATCAATCTTATAACAATAGTTATTCCACAGAGTGACAGTGACAGATGTATACACGGCTAGTGCATGTCCTATGAAAAAGAAGTTGTTCCACATTCGGTTCCCTGATTCGATTCACTGAGCAGAAGAAAATTAAAATAATTAACTGCTTTAAATATGCAATCATGATTATGCATGCTAAGAAACTATGTGTGAAATGATTTGTTAATGCCAACAAATTGTTTTGCCAAATTCAAATTCGGAAAAAGCCAATTATTTTCTTAATGAAATTAAAATTAACTCTAATGTAATCAAATCTTTTTTCAATAGAATTAAATAAAATGGTGCTCAAATATTTAAAAAGCATACGATTTTTGTCTCAAAATTTTCGATTTGTTCCTACCATTAACGTCTTCGATTCAATAATAAATTATTAATGTTACATCTTCAAATTGAATTAACGATAAACATTAAATGAACATTTTGTATAGAGTAGCTGTAAGTCATTAAATATTTATTAAGATTTACTGTAATTAATGATTAATTTTAATCAAAAAGTCCACTAATAGCTGTTAATTATTAAAAATATATTTCGTTTGTAATTTTGTCATGTAATTTCGCGATGAATATAAATAATATAAATGTGATGAATGTTTGAACGGTAGCTATATGACATGACACGAGACTTTTCATTATCTTTGAAATTTATAAAATAGTCAATTTTATTGTAAGTCTTCCATGATCGTCATTGTAAATATCTTTGTAGTGAATTAATTGTATCATTAACACAGTTTGGGTAATGCAATGTTAAATGTAATTACAAAATATTTTCTAAACATAAATAGGGACGTTTATTTTTGTAATCCATAGATTAAAGTAATCGATAGCATTAATAAAATGTTTATTAAATATTATGTTTTTGAGAAATGTAAAAATATACATTATTGCAATTTACAAATTGTTGTTTTTTTAATCAGATTTAGTATTCAAATAAATAATATGAAATATTATTTCTCGTTCCTTACTTTTTCTCGTTTTTTACTTATAATTTTTATATTTCTGTAATTGTAGTTTAAAATCGAATAGAGTGTAATTAAAAAAATTTTTTTATATATGTTCTCCTAAATCAAACGATAGAAAATCGTTTTTAAACCAGTTTGTCAATCAATTCAAATTTATATATTTTTTCATAACCACACGGAAAGCCGATTTCCGCAACGAAAACGAAACGAAACGGTTTGTAAATGTTTAACGTTGTCGACATTTGATCGCGTATTATTTTGGAATTCAACCACATCCTACATACGAAAAAGTTTCAGTACATTCTAGACCACACTAAAACGCAAGGTCATTTGTAGACATTTGAACGTGTTAAAATCTATACTGGGGAGACTACTACGTTTTACGTAGTAGATATTTAAATTCTGGAAACAAACGTCAACTAGACATATTGCGATACCTCTATCTATGGCGTTAGCTATGAATAGTTAGGTATTGTCTTTGGGCTTGTTAAAATATAACCTTTAACGATATTCGACGTGTTTTAAGAATACAATTACAATTCACAACGTCACAAACTATGTGGGTAACTAAAAAATATATAGAAAAATTAAATGTATTCCTTACTAATAATTATCACGTTATAACTTCAAAAATAATGATTGTTATTGTAAAACTAGATTATTCTAAATACAAATGTATCACATGGTTGGAAAAAGCACCACACAAACTTCTAACTTTCGGAAAGGAAACTGGCGGAGAACTAAGGTAAGTCCTAAGGTAGGTCCGTGAAACTAATACGAGTACAATTATTTTATGATTTACTAGCTGTGCCTCGCTGTTTTAACCGAGTGATAATTTTTCTCGTTTCAAACTTTGCAGCTTTATATATTATAGTATAGTACAGAAGTATAGACTAGCTGTGCCCCGCGGTTTCACCCGCGTAGATTTAGTTTCATTCTTATTGTCGCGGAACCCCAACATTTTTAATAAATAAAAGTAGCCTCAGTTACTCCTTGAAACATCAGCTACCTGCCAGTGAAAGTCCTGTTAAAATCCGTCTAGCCGTTTCAGAGATTACCCGGAAGAAACAGACAGACAGACAGAGAAAAAATTTATAACTTGGTTTTTTAGTGTCAGTAGCGTGTATACTTTCATATGCATTTAGTGAAAAACTGTAATTTTGGAATTACAAACAGACACTTCAATTTTATTTATCTGTATAGATTACGTTTGGTAGAATTTATTATGTGCCGTAGGTAGGTATTTTGTTGACATAATATTGATTAAACCAGTATTAGTGCGAGGGCACTAAACCTATTTTTGTTTGTGATCTACCAGATGAATTCCGTACATATGAGTAAAAATCATCTTTGTAACGGCTTTAAACGGAAAGTACTTATAAATCAATCGTTTATAAATAGCAGATTGCTTTAAACATTTCAAAAGTCCTTCGTATTGCTGCGAATGTTTGGTCTAAGTGTAAATGGAAATGTTACTTTATAATAAAAGTTAAGATATTAATGGAAGAGGCAAAATTTAAATTTCTTCTTTACGTATATATAAAATTAATAATAAATTTTGTTATTCCAAATTAACAGTTTTTCACTATATGCATATGAAAATATACATACATTAATTTTTTTTTAGTCGTAGTCGTCGGTTTGAAACTGACCAATTTATTGGGACTTTTACTGGTAGATAACTGATGTTATTATATGGAGTAATTTAGGCTTAACGAGTATTGATATTTACACAGTGCTACCGCCATGAGCTATTAAACGCAACCCCACATTCTATCATTTTCTTTCAGATCTTTTGATCTTTTGTATGGTGAAGTAGGCAGTTCCAGTTAATTGTCTCCAAATATAATCTGTACTTACCTACTTATTGTAAGTAATTGCATTCGGTACTGGCGGCAGCTAGGGCCGCTAACTTGTACCATTCGTCAATTGCATCCCGATCCGGAATTCCGCAGTCGCGTCCACTATCGCCAAGTTCTCCTTTCCTGTTCGTCCCGGCGCTCTACGAAGTTAGTGCGACACAATTCTGTCGGAATACAGTAAGTTACTCGGTCATAATTTTGTCGGTTCGCTTCGATTACCTGCTACACTATTGCTTACTACCAACTGAAGATAAACTGAATAAAATTCACCCTCGTGAACTGATAGACTTATCAATCAACGCACACCCTGAACCGCTAGTCCGAACCGCTAGTAAAACCGCGGCTAGAAATGTGTAAGATATGAAGTCATTAAAATTTTCCTGAATTCCACCAGGCACGCTAAACTGCGTAAGCTAGTGCTATTAAAAATGTTATGTGTCTAGTGAAAGTTTTTTTGATTAGATGAGCAGTTTTGTAAATTATCTGCAACTAACAAACCTACTTCCTTCGATTTTTCATCGAATAAATAATTAATCTTTCTATACAGGATCATTGGCGATGATTGTATAACGATTTGTTCGTTAGCACAGATCTCTTCAACCTCGACATACATAAAATAAGGCAAAGAGTAAGTGTTTTTGGTCTAACTTTTATGTAGGTACATGGTTTTTTTAATAAACTGCATAATAGCAGGTAAATAGATGAATATGACGGGTCGGGATGCGAGGAAGCGAGTTGTGAACGCGCGTTGATCGCTCCATTCCTGTGCGTAATTGGATAATTCAGTTCCGCGGGGGTTCGACCCTCTGCTATCGGCATTTTACGCCGTGATTGAGGTTTACTATACCTTTGAGGGCATAAAGGTGACTCTACATTTTGACAGTACCTAAATAATCAAAGGGGGCAAACAAGCATATAAACTTGTTTCATACTTTAGAGAGTGTCATTTTTATGGAGTCGGGTTTTAGTTCTTGAACTTACTTTTTGTTCGCAATATAAACTCGCTAGCGTCACCGACAATATTTGTATGATTTTAAACCTTTTCAAACTCTTCTTGAAGCGCGCTAAACTCGGCTGCGAAAGTCACATTAAACTTAAGTAAGTACCTTCCATAGTATGATTGATCTAGAGAAGGAAGTTCATACAGAAAGTATTTCACAGTAATATAGAATGCTAAAGTCATGACTACATGGCACAAGTCCAGCTAGACATTCGAAGTATAAACCGCCTGCACTTAAGTCTAGACAAAACATAATGTTATGAATCATTCGCGTCTTTACACTAGCATTATTTCATCGTGGTTCAAATGGTAAACATTTTTTTTTATTTTTATATTTCAGAAGGAAGCAAGCAGGCGTAGATCTCTGATGAAAATACCTAGTACCACGTAGTATCTATCAAGTATTGCGTTTCCATGATGTGATTTTGATGACCTCGATTATAGTGCACAAAGCGCATTGGTCTAATTGTAATAATATTACAAATTTATTTTAAAAGGTTTAAGTAATAGTTTCAAAAGTTTACAAGTTCGTATCCAAGTAGAAACGTTGTACTGCATTGCTGATTTTACTTAATTTGTTACGTTACAAATAAGACGTCAGAAAACTTTGACGTCCCCTAAGGAGTCTGTAGGCAACTTTATTTCTTTTGAGAAAAACCTGCGGACATCTTGGCCTAAAACTAATTTATTTTTCTGTAACAATATAACGATACATATTTCGTAAATGTATATTTAATACCTTTTATAGTTACTTGCAAACAATTGAAAAAGGTAAGCGCCTCAAATATTTTTTTATTACTTAATTTTATTTTTTTAAACAAATAAATACTGAAGTTATTCCATATAAATTAATATTTCTTTTAAAATTCTTCCAAAAGAAAAGTAGATCACAATAAATAAATAAGACTTATCTCCTAACTTGCTGTCTCGAAATTAGATTTCAAATATTTATACTAAGTTTATGTGGCTCAATTTTCGGGTCTCGTGGGAAATTTGTAAAATTTTACCAAATACGTATTTAGTAAATAAACGCCTTTTGTTTCTTGTTCTGGTTATTTAATTTTTAGTAGCTAGCGACGCCTCGCGTGTTTTCCCGTTCTCCGTCCAGGAACATTTTACTTTTTCTGTTTATAGGCCCTTTATGTACTTAGGTGCCTGAAATGGTTTATCGTGTTTAATTCTGCAGTAACGCTAAATCTTTTGTGCAAAGGAAAGCCTTCACAGACCTTTGAAACTCTATTTACTTAATATCACTGCACAATGCTGTTTAGGTATATGTCAAACAAATTTGTTTGTTCGTTCTGACGATTTCATTTAAAGTACAATGTTTTAATCAAATAAAGATATTTTGTTTGATGTATGTATTGTCTATTACGTTGTTGTCTAGTACGTAATATTTTGTTGTATAGTCTATTACGAAGTGTCATTCCAGTTAGATATATCTTTCAAATCGAAATCAAAAATCGAACTTTATTACACTACTAAGTATTTATTGATTGTGTGTTTGCCTTAACAATCTCCTTCATTTTGAATTCAGTTGTAAGGCACGCAATTTTTATGAATATCTTTGAACTTTGTTTGATAATTAATTAATAACACTGAAATTAGTACGCTTCCAAAAAATAGTATGTTTTTATCTTAAAATATAGCTTTAGTTGTCTCGTGCCTGTACACAAGGTTGTCTTTGTCGTGAATTTAACTCTCTTAGAGATAAATTTAAAGAAATAAATATTCTCACCCTACCGTCACTGTACATTTATGAGAATTTGCTATACATGAAAAAAAATATTCATCTATTCAATTTAAACTCGGACATTCATTCAATTTCAACACGAAATAAACACAAAATTGTAGCTCCTAGATTCAGGTTAGCAAAGGTAAATAAATCATTCATGGGGAATTGTGTTCGTTTCTACAATAAAATCCCACAGTCAATAAACGCGTTAAATTATGATAAATTTAAGACACACATTAAAACTGTACTGATGAAGAAAGCTTATTATACAATTTCGGATTACATAAATGATAAAGACATATGGAATTAAAACTCTGCACAAGTAGCTCCTGGCAATGACATGGTATGCAAACATGATATGTAAATCATTTGGTATTGTTTTTACGTTTTTAATTATTATTTTTTACACATGCATGCTGATACAATTTTCACTATTGTGAATAATTTATGATGTTTTTTTTTTTGTAATTATTATTATTTTACTGTGTAATGAAATGTACATGATGCCAGCTGAGTTTCTTGCCGGTTCTTCTCAGAAGGCTAGTTTCCGAACCGGTGGTAGATTCCTCGACGTTCATAAGTGCCTTACCAGGGCCTAAACTGAATAAATCATTTTCATTTTCATTTTCATTTTCATTTTCAACGCTTTCAAAGAAGGGGATACTTTTACAAAATAATCAAATCTAAACGAGCAACGTTCCTTTATGAGGGCCTGTTTTTTTCTGACCAGAATTTATATTTTTCAGCGAAAAAGAAAAAGGCTCTTTTTTCTAAGAAATCATAATCGTAAAGGATGAGCGCGGAAAAGCGTCAAAAGGTTTTTTACGGTTTGTATAAATATTCGCATACAGACAGACGCAGCGAACAATGACGCAGTGAATATTCTTTCGTGAACTTAGTAGAGTGTATTTAGGATATTGTAAACAACGAAGATTTTATGAGAAATTTTATAAAATAATTTCAATCACGAACTCTTTTAAAAGGTATTTAAGAACCTCATCATCATCTCCCTGGCCTTATCCCATGTATTTGGGGTCGGCACTTGATTCAACTCGATGTGGCTGATCACCTGATTTTTATACGAAGCGACTGCCATCTGACCTTCGTAACCCCTTTTTCGAGGAAAATCGGCAATCTGGGTTAAACCAGTTGTCAGACTTTCTTAGGCCTCTGACTGACCTGTAACGATTGCCAA
Source organism: Watsonalla cultraria (assembly GCA_964035505.1). Lineage (NCBI taxonomy): Eukaryota > Metazoa > Arthropoda > Insecta > Lepidoptera > Drepanidae > Watsonalla > Watsonalla cultraria. The sequence continues at coordinate 6,038,709 of OZ037727.1, read as the reverse complement.
AGATGATAAATTGGCAACCGGGACCGACAGCTTAACGTGCTCTCCGAGGCACGGAGGGAACTCGGGCGGTCACCCATCCAACTACTGGCTAGGCGTATGGTTGCTTAACTTCGCTGATCGAATGATATGCGCAATAGCAACTGTGCCACGAGCTCCTCTATTTAAGAACCTATTTGTGCATTTATCGGAGTGGTTACGTCTCGGTACGAGATTATAAATAGGAGGGTATAATTTAAGGATTATAAAATTATCCCGAGGGTAGATGAATGCTCGCCGTGCTCGGTCGTAAAATTTTCATAATAAGAACCTTATAAATAAGTACCAATTTTCTCATTTTGTACACACCCTTAATGTGTCTCACTTTGAGTGAGTGGGAGTGTGATGCGACAGGTTTTTCCAATTCTCAGAATACTCTTAGAGCTTTGGTTGTGTTTGAAATTAATTCGTAATAATTGAAACAATCACTAATGTGTGCGTGAGTTAGGGTTGCCACTGTTGTTAATAATTGTTAATAAATAACCAACGGCAATAATTTGTCTTTCCTTTTATAAAAGTCTCTCATCTCTAATGAAGGCGGCTATCCTGTGAGAACACCTCATTGGGTATTCATGTAATTACAATGCCGGATTGAAACTCAACTAATTAATAAAATACCCGTTTTTGTATGTGCCAGTTTGCCAAATTTCAGATCCGTTGTGCCTTTAAAATGTGAACTTGCTTAAACTATAGTTCTTTATTTTATTGTTTTTTGTAACAGGGATCCTAAAACAAGTGGTGAGCCTTTTCTCCAAGGTTTTACTTAATCATCGCCATGCACGTATTCTGCATGATTTATGAACCATAATAACGCTTCGTCTAACAAAGCTAGATTAAGTTTAGAAGCAAGCAATTGCAGGGTTGAATCCAATAAACACGCACCGACTTTGTAGCCGCAGCGTTCCACTTTACGAGGCTTGGCTCGATGTCTCCAATCAAATTGCAATTTCTACTTCACTTCATATTATAGTGTAATTTTCCGATGCATAGAAGACTGATTGAAAGTCGTCACGCCTCGTTCAGCTGATAACACCGTGTTTGGACGAACCCGTACAAGGGGCCCTTTTCTTATGGACTGCTGAAGTGTTAATTGACTTTCGATGTGTTTATGGTAGCCTGGTACATACTTGAATTAGAGCAAATCTATACATTTACATACAGATAAATAAAATTGAAGTGTTTGTAATTCCAAAATAACAGCTTTTCATGAAAGAATACACGGTAAAGATTATAGAAAAACCAATTTAAAAATGTTTCTCTTTTTGTATGTCTGTCTGTTTGTTAAGGTTAATCTCCGGACTTTCACTGGTAGATAAGGAGTAACTAAGGCTACATTTAATTAAAAAAAATAATTAGATTGCCGCGGGCCACCCATGAAATTAAGTCTCCGCGGGTGAAACCGCAGGGCACATCTAGTGTTATATATACTATTTTACGTTACGTTACAACTTGTTCAATTAGGTCTGACTAAATTGGGTGATCCTTTTGGGTAGAGGGACCACGACATATCTGCGAATACTACAACAATATTTGTCTCAATAAACCTCGCGCGGAATGTCCGGAGTTCCAGATAAAATTTATGTTTGTAGTTACCGAAAATCTGGATTAGTTTTGCTTGTGATTTTTCCGGCACGCTACGCACGCACAGATACGCACAGATAAATAAACACGCAAGTAGTTGTAAATAATGTTTGTTTATTTATTTGTTACCCTAGGGATAGCTAACAACTAAACAAACAAAGATACGAACAGCCATTCGTATTTTTTCTATGAAGTACCTTCCGTACGTATACCCCTTAATTTTTTTAGGTGTGGGTATTTGAGGAATCAAATTTGTCATTCAATTACCTTAATTACAATACTTTGATAGCCTAGTTACTAATATCAAACGAAATACTAACAAAATACAATGATAAAACTTAAAACTATTACAATAGCATTGTTCTAACTAGTCACAATAGAGTGAGTTTCTAGGCACATGATTGTGTACAAAAATGTAAATAGGATTGCATAGTATTACATCTGCGCTGTTTTATTACGGCTTACAAAAATTGCGAGATTAATCTTAAAAAAAAAACAAGGGTATTAAATGATTACTTTATGTTACTGTATGCGCTGTGACGAAAGCATTTTCCTACTAGTACCTCCACGGTTTTCATTTTACTACCTTACCTACGTACTTGCTTTCAGTACCATACTAGCTCGCGCGGAGAGCGCATGTCGCTCGCCGGGAATCCGATCCAACATCGCGAATGAACGTAAACAAACCGATTTGAAGTCAAGTGACAATTTATTAAAATGGTATTAGTGAAATAGTGTTGTATTAGTGGTGCGTGTTGACTATTATAAATTGGATTTTAACTGGTGTTGCTGTAATTGGCTGTAAATTTTCAAGTAAGTCGTTACTCTTTTGTAGATTGTTAAGTTTGCGGAAAACGTTGAATTTTCGCGAAAAAATACAGTTTCACCGGCGGTTTTTGATTGTTTGATTGCGATAATTGGTGTTTAATTTAAATAGAATAAACTACATACGGTAACATACAATTGGATGAAAATGTTGAAATAGTAACCTACCTTCATTTAACTTGATTCAAAAATAGTGTAATATAGATTAAAAGTAATACCTACATACCTAAATGATGTATGGTTATTAACAACTAGCTGTGCCCCGCGGTTTCACCCGCGTATATTTAGTTTCTTCCGTATTGTCGCGGAACCCTAATATTTTTAATAGCCTATGTTACTCCTTAGAACAACAATTACCTGCCAGTGAAAGTCCCGTTAAAATCCGTCCAGCCGTTTCAGAGATTACCCGGAACAAACAGACAGACAGTAAGACAGAGAAAAATGTAAAACTTGGTTTTTCAGTGTCAGTATCGTGTATACTTTCATATGCATTTAATGAAAAGCTGTTATTTTGGAATTACAAACAGACACTACAATTTTATTTATCTGTATATAGATGGACTCCTTAGGTTAGAAGTGATATATAGCATAGATATTCAAAACAATAGGGTTAAGTAGGTAGGTACTACTCGCCTTGATAAAACCTACGTATTCTCTTTAATTTATAAAAATATGTTTGAAAAACCGTATCACTATCAATTGATATGTGACCCAAATTAAGACTTACCTTTGCCGAGTGGTGATGTTGTAGGTATCACTGCGTGGATTATTAGAGGAGGTGCTATTTTAGAGTGAGTGCTATTAAGAAATAGGGGATAGGGGATCCATAGTGCATTTTTTTTGAGCTTAGCAATTCCACTCATTACATAAATAGACGCGCGACCAAATCCTCTGATATTTTTTTTCATATTTGTAAATAGACCTACTATCTGCTTATTATCTGCTTCTCCATAGTAAATTAAGCACACCTAAAATACATAGATAAGTAATTTTACGATATACGAAGCGCAAATACTATAAAATATGAAAACGCACGTTGCAGTCCATAGTAGAGGACCCCGGGCCCAGAATGTTTGCGAACGGAAATTGCAGGAACGAGTCTGTGAACGGAAACTGGAGAGTCGAGTTCACTGATGAGTTGTTCCGAATTGCAACGAAATGTATTAGCTCATTTTATCGGTCAAACTAGGCACTAGGCACATATTAAAACATTTATTGAGTAGGTAGTTCAGGTGAGATTATAAAAAACATCCTTTTCCTTGTCTTGTGTAGAGAGTTTAAATAATTTCTATCGTATTCTGGAAAAAAATTATGTGGCCAAATTGCCTAAATGATTTATGTCAGTATTTTGAGAGTAGAATAATAGGTACGTATTAAGATATTTATATATTTTACAGTTGTTCACATCCAATACGAAGGAAGGAATGTTAAATGCGTTTTAGTATATAACTAGCGGACGTCACGCTGTTTCACCCGCGTAGTTCCCGTTCCCGTAGGAGTACGGGGATAAAATATAGCCTTTTTTACTCGCTGATGATGTAGGTATCCATTGCTGAAATAATTTTCAAGATCGGTCAAGTAGTTTCGTAGCAATGCAAACAAACAAACAAACAAAAAAACAATCAAATATTTCCTCTCTATAATATTAGTGTATATGTAACCAGTCTTTTCAAAATCTGAGTGTAGTGCATGTTTAGATATAACATAGGTACTCCATCAAGTTTGAAACGTCCTTATATGAGTAGAAAATATATGATTGTTTTTATCGATGTTGGTTTTGTATGTCACGCCTGAGTTCAATATCGGGATCGGTATCATTAAATATGTATGCTCTAAATTCAGTTTTACCTTACCTTATTATTAATGTCATAAACTATTAATATGTCTGTTAGTTTATTTAGTACGTCAAATCGGACCAAACAATATGAGGAATACAAACATAGATTGTAATACGCGAACGAGGCCAAGAGTTAAAGCTATTTTTGACTACTCAAAATAATATGTATAAATTTTTGGTGTAGGTTCCTGTGAATATGAATTATTATATATAACAATACACTTTAAATAAAATGTGAATATGGTCACGTGACCCTTCAAAATAATATAGGTAGCTTTACTTATTAACTACCATCGTTGAATCCAGATTTTGTATAAATATGGTATATACTCGTATACTATAGATATAATATTATAATATGAAGTCAATATTTAATTAAGCCAAGATAGTTAAACTCAGGAAAATCTCCTGTGTTTGAGTATTAGTAATGTTCTTGTAGCAAATAGATAAACGTAACAATTAATTATATTATTATTTGAACACCTCAATTACATAGAATTCAAGCTGGATTCATACAAACTGATGTCATAGCAGCCGATACGCGATTAAACATGATTTCATTAACAGCGATGAGTAACGTTCGCTACCAGAATAACTATGTGACCTTTTTGTAAATATAAAACTGACAAGTTATTTTATTTTCACGCTTTTCTGTGCCGTAAATATAATATATTCCATTTGATACTGTAATCTGCTGGAAATCAACTACTGGTTGATAATTATGGTTGGAATGTAATCTACTAGATCTTTGGACAAGCATTGGTGTTGAACATGTTGGGAACCCAATCGAAGCTGATATAACTGGTAAGCATACCCTATGGTCCTTCTATTAGCTCTTATATACTATGAGACAGATGTAGACGCACTGGCCAGATAACGAATGGGCCTACTGAGTAAGGCGTTGCGAAACCAGACGACAGGTTCTTCCCCATGGGCAAGATTTGCCGGCTCGTGCAGGGAGTATTTGAGGATTCAGGTATGTAAAGCAAAAGGGCAAGGGCGACACAAAAGATCCTAAGGGTCGACGTGCTTCCGGGCCACCGGACCCAATTTTGCCACAAACAAGATAAGGTAAGATGAGACAAATGTATATGATGTGTTTACATCTGTCTCTGTCACAGAGATGAACTATAGTTAGAATAAGAGCTCATGGTCGGGCCCCAGCACATTACTGGGAAAGTCTTCATTTTGACCTTTGATTTATGATTAAACTGAATTAACCGACATACAGAGTCTAGTAATAGTAGTCAGTCAAAGTTTAATATTTGTCAAAGCTGGATTAGTAGATAGCTTAGTTAGGTAGTTAGTAGGGAGGCATGAATAAATTTCCCTTTAAGTACTGATTTATTGTCAAAAGCGTAAGTAATTATTGTAGAAGGGTTGGTAGTTGGTAGCAAAGACCTCACACGCATACTTATTATTAAACTGCGCAGCGATCTTAATTATCCCTACTACAAAGGTAGTGTGGCGTGTACCCTCATTACTCTAGTCTCAAATTATCCACCACCGACGAAGGTACAATAAACTTTAAATTATAAATACAAAAGACTGTCTACTCTTAAGTGAGCTAAAAGACGTTTGAAGTAGTATATACATACATAATACTCACGTTTCCTCCGAAGGGGTGGGCAGAGGTGTACTTAAAGTTTATTTGTACAATAACATTTCAATAGCTATGTGAAGTCCCATGTAATAGGTGGTGAGCCTATTGTCATCATCGGGGCACTAATCCAGACTTCGGGCCGCTACTCGGAAATTGGAGATGGAAAAACTCAATATCATTGATCTATACATCTTTTTCTATTCTATAGTCTATATCTATTTAATAAATGTCACAGTAAATCCTGTTGTTAAATGCGGAGAGAAATCACAAATAATTAAATGCGATCGACTTGTACTATTTCCCTATTTAAACCATATTATGTACTTATTTATACGTATTTAGTATTATTAATGACTGGTTATAATGTAACTGCAGTACCTAAGTAGCTACAGGTGCCACGAGTTATGAGCACTCAGAGATAATAGAAGACGTAACTGCGCATGTATTTTAGTCACGTCGCGCCATACTGAGAAAACTATACAAAGGCCTTTACTAAGTTAATATTTACATGACCTAAATTTGGGTGAATTATGTGAACTTTGTGTACTTATATACTAATGACTTATATTCTTATTTATATTTCTGTTTACCTATTACCTATGCAAAGCCTGAACTGCTGAGCCGATTTAACTGAAGTTTGATCGCACAAAGATTGCGATCAAACTAGCGCGTGGCATCTTGTGGCTAATTATGCTGTCTGCTACCTTAATGACGACATGACGCTTTCATTAAAAACATCATAGAAGGGAAGATAGAAGTAAAGCGAAGAAGAGGGAGACCAAGGATTTGTAATGTACAGCAGCTGAAGGAAAAAGTCAGCGTCATGTTGTACAAGGAAGTCAAAGTGTTGGCGGACAATAGAGAGGGTTGGCGATTGCTTCACCGACAAGAGCCTAGCTCTTAAATAAATGATGATTATGTTATCTTTTCATAGCTGTACCGATTTATCAAAAAAAATAAAATAGAAGACTTATTGTACCCACTTAATTATTAAGCGGACAAGATCGCGATACTTAATTAAAAAAGATGAAAGCTATGGAAACTCGTTTGAAATATCTTCAGGGTAAAAAAAGCTCATGAATTTACGTAGGTATCCGAATATCCTAATTGAAGACTAGTTTTTCTTTCAAGGGAACAATTATTACTGCATTTTCTCCTTTTTCGTGTTTATTGCTCTCTGGTAGCTGAAATTTGGCTGAAATTTGACATGCAGGTAGATGTTATGACGTAGGCATCCGTTAAGAAAGGATTTTGATTAATTCTACCCCCAGGGGGAAAAAATAGGGGACGAAACTTTGTTAATTTTAAACCGTTCGGGAGACTGCATGCATAATCTATATCTATCTATACACATAAATAAAATTGGAGTGTCTATTTGTAATTCAAAAATTATAGCTTTTCACTAAATGCATATGAAAGTATACACGCTACTGACACTGAAAAACCTAGTTATACAATTTTTCTCTGTCTATCTGTCTGTCGGTTTGTTCCGGGTAATCTCCAAAACGGCTGGACCGATTTTAACGGGATTTTCACTGGCAGGTAGCTGATGTTTCAAGGAGTAACTTAGGCTACTTTTATTTATTAAAAATATTAGGGTTCCACGAAACTAAGTATGAAACTAAATCTATGCGGGTGAAACCGTGGGGCACAGCTAATTAATAACGCAAAACGTACACACTCTTGTTGAATTGTACGTATATATCTAACGCACCCATCGTTCCTGTTCGTGTTTATGTAGAGCATGTGACTCGACTACACAATAGTAAAGGAATTCACTTTTTACGGTACATTTATTGTTGAAGAAGCTGTAAATACGGGAATACGTGTGGCATCACTGTCTTACATATTTTTTAGCAATCACATACTTATAATGTATGAAAGTAATATCGCTTATATACTAGCTTTTACCCGCGACTCGTCCGTGCTTTAAGTAGGTACCCTACGTCCATCTGAAATTTTAGCAAAATCAGTACCTGGTTCAGTTGAGGAGTTACCAATACGGATACAAAAATAACTCAATTATCCAAAAGATGGCGCCACATGTCAGTGATAGCACAATGAGTACCTAAGTTACGTCTTAAATCTGTAGCTCGGTAGGTATATACTCTTGTCATTTGATAATTGACAGAACCTTTCCCGATTTATAATAGGTACTAGATGTACCCCTCGGTTTTACCTGCGTAGACTTAATCTTATAGGGTAGCTTAATTCGCAATTTTGTGCTGTCTACCGGTGAATATCCCGGTAAATTTGGTACAGTCTATATCTGGGAAAAAGCCTTTTAGAGTTTATCCGAAACAAACAGACTGACAGAGAAAAGTTTTCGATATTGTTTTTTTATCTTTGTGTCGTATTCTTTCATATATTATTTCTTTCTTTTTTTTCACATTTAGTGAAAAGCTGTTTATTTGAAATTATAAACAGATACTTGGATGGTACCTACCTACATTAAACGAATAAGAATTGCCAATGTCAAATTGTATCAAAATATGAACGCGGGAATAATCAGCATAAAGCCAAAACAGTAAAATTTTAAACCGAAAACATTCCCTAGCCTTATTTGTGTTCAGCCAAAATTAACTTCTATTGTTTGCACGTCGAATTTGCAACTTCGATTTTCCATCGGTTGGGATAAAAGAAAGTTAATGAATAAATTATTCAATCAGATATTGATTGAATAATTTACTCCTCCTACTTTTTTATTATGACACTTTTTTATACATTAAAATAAATAAATAAATATGATCACCCCAACCCATAAGGGTCCCCGAAGGGGTAAGCAGAGGTATTGAAAAAACAACACCCACATTTCACAAAATTGTATTTGCGACTCAACAGCACTTCACCAAAAAATATAAATGTAACTTATATAAGGCACATCATCTCCCTGGCCTTATCCCATACATTGTTGGGGTCGGCGCTTGATTCAACCCGATGTGGCTGATCACCTGATTTTTATACGAAGCGACTGCCATCTGACCTTCGCAACCCCAGTTAGGAGGAAAATCTGTGATCTGGGTTAAACCAGTTGTCAGATTATTCTTAGGCCTTCGACTGACCTGTAACGATTGCCAAAGATGTTAAATTGTTAAAAATTATATAGGCACATAAAAAAAACTATTTCAAAAAAATCTCTGTCTGTCTGTCTGTCTGTTTGTTTCTTTGTTCCGGATAATCTCTGAAATGGGTGGACCATTGTAACAAAATATGTATAATTTTTATTAAAACAAGTCTAAATGAGTAAAACCGTAGGCCGCAGCTAGTAATTCAGATATTTTGTATAGAACACACGCCATAAGAACCTAGTGACGGCCGGGTATCGACATCGGCCGAAGCTCGGCTAGCGCCCGGCTCGGGCGCGGCACGGTCTAGCTAACAGGAAATTAATACTCGTAGTGATAGCCCCACAAAATATAATAACCCTCTCCATGCTACCTGAAGTTACTCAGATAATGCGCTATTTTACCCAACCCGTCTATCTCTACATATCTGTCGGCACCTGCTACCATAATTAACCATGAAAATGGCTTAGCACATTCTAAAGGTCGTTCTAACGGTATGAACTCCTAACTGTGTTGTCCAAATACGGAAAGTTAACCAAAGCGCCAGATAAACAGATGCGTCAGATACCAAATTCTCATTCGTTCGTATTTAAATACTACTCTTGCGTTTCTGTTTGAGTTCCACGCAATAAAGTAAAACTCAAATATGGCTAGGAGGTATCTTCAAGTTTACCTGTGAATATAAACCCGTTTATGTGAGCATTTCACTATTTTATGTATAAAGTGTCAATCGATGATATCTATACATCTACATATATAATCTATGTATAAACAGAAAAAAAAAATCTGTTTGTAATTCCAAAATAACGCATTTTCACATGCAGTGAAAGTCTGTTATTTAGCTGTCTCTCTGGCCGTCCGTTTGTCTGTTTGTAGAGATAGCTGATGTTAAAAGGAGTAACTTAGGCTATTTTATTAAGAAATAAATAAGGAAATATAAATAAATGATACAACAATATTTGATGATGATACATAACATTATAAGGTAGGTAGTTAATATTTTAAGTACTCTTTCCTGGTAGGTTATCCATTCTCAAACAATACGTATAATATACATTACACTCAACACATAATACAATACACTTAGCCCGTCTAAGTTACCAATGAACTCTATTACCACACGAAATTACCTTAGCAAAACACTTACCACGAAGTTACAAGCTTGGTGTCAAGTTGCGCCAGCCGTTGTAGTTTTAGGCACAATTTACTTAGGACGGTACGAAGCTCGCGGCGAAATTAGTTTGGCTATCAATCTTAAAATGAAATCGCTTAAACAAACAGGTTAAAGCAAACCAACCTTTGATCGAAGACTGTATTACAGTTTGACTGTCCTTCACTTTGACTAAAAGCTGATCTTAATGTTTTAGATTTTAGAACGATTTAGATCCTTGCTAATATTAAAAGTGAATTTGTGACTTTAACACATTTTTTTTATGATAGGGGAATAAAATGACGCCGATGAGTGGGTCATAAATCGTGTTATGTATTCAAGATATTAACCATTTTCGGTCACCAACGCTGTGCTAATGGACACTTTCGTATTTCCCTATGTTGGTTTCATTTCTTGAAAAGGATAATAGCTGTCAACTTAATGACAGAAGGTACAGTATTTATGAAAAAAAACATTGTCTATTAAAATGTAAATCTATCGTAAATAAACATCTTTTTTTTCTTCATCAAATACTGTCACAAAAATGCTTAAAGTTTTTCTCGAAACGAGCTGGGAGTTACCAAATGAATATGGAATATCCACGAAGGAGTATGTAACACATCAATCTTCAGCCCTTTGACAGCCGTTTGGCCTCTTCCGTAACTTCACGCCCTATCGCGTCACTCAAACTACCGACAGTGACGAAATTTTCCTATTTGCTAATTTCTGTTCGGTAAATCGATGGGATTATTACTATTACTGTCCAATTATTATATATAAATAATGCTGCCAATTGTTTAAATGGGAAGGTATCTTTGTCTGCCTGCTACTCTTACAGAATTTTGTAAGAGAAAATTGAGATGCCGTGCATGAACATAGCAATTTTACTTAAAAACAAATGAATGCGTTAAAGCTTTACTAGCTTCTACACTTTGATTTGTTACGCTCTCAAAATAAAAATAAAAGATAGACTATAAAGTGTTTTAAGTTTTCTCTATATACTTAACAGCTTAGAAAACCCTCACGCTGCCGATGATATTTTGATAAATAATGTATATATGTCTACAAAGCATCAAATAATTATAAATTTGGTAAAAACAAGCTTACAGCAAAAACACACTTTTAACTGTTAATTAAAACTTCTTTGTCTGTTAATGATATTTGTACAACATCAAAAAGTGGACTAATTAAATATGAAATTATTAATTAAACTTTAAAACGAACAAACAGAGGCTTTGTGATGTAAATAAATGATAAGGTAGAGGGACCATGAAATTCTCAACTTGCTAATCTAAGTGAGGGATGATTGTCAAACGATTTGAACGAAGTTAATTGAGAAGTTGGGGACTAAATAAACTATTAGAGATTAGGTGTTCTCTGTGTATATTTTATAAGCGAGTAACTTTAGCCCACAATTTCTTCCGCGTAATAAATTGAGCTCAAGCTCTGACTATACAAATAATTTGGCATTACTTAGCACACATTACACACGCATGATAACATTTTTCGTACTTGTCATATAATGTGTAATGCTCATAATTTTTATTCGATCTGGTGAATTGCTCATTTTGCTTTAATTTTAATTTAGTTTGCATCCTAGAAAATGCAATTTTTTTACAATTTCTGGCCGCGTATTTGTCTATGCGGATCAGATTTGATAAGAATTTTGAGAAAAAATTATAAGTATTTTAAAGATAAAATTCGTTACTTTTTAAGCATTTAAGTATCTCAAATATAATGACTAGCAGCTGTCTTTGAAAGCACGCAAATAAACAAGTTATTACATTCATTGTTTCAACTATGTGAGTTTTGTATAGTAAGCTATCACTCTACTGAGGTTCATTGCAATTGAATATTTATTCAATTGAAAAGTTCGACAATTTTTTTTTTGAATTACTTAAATAAATTTAAAGAAAGGTCAGCGTGTCTCGTATAGGTACTTCTAACAAATTGAAAGACTAAATGAAAATGACCCCACGCAGCCGATTCAATTTACGTCACCCGATACTAGTGAATCATGATAGCATCCAACATGACCGTCGGAGGAACGATACGGCGGCAATGCGTCACGCTCAGGTGTTGGGTCTCATCTGAATTTCATGAGGGTTTCCTCCACTCATAACATAGATTCATTACACACCCCATAGCACTCATTCTCTCTAGTTTGACGAAGTTTCATACTTTATTTTTTTTATTTTTTTCTGCAAGTTTTACATAGCACCTAGGAATATTATTAGAATGTAACCACTCTTTTGAAATCAACATAATAAGCTGCTTTAATGTTTCGATTACTGAGTAAGGACTCATTTAAAATGTTTTAAGATATACACTTACTTATTTACGATTACCAAATCCTTCGGCAAAAACTAGGGTATTCTTATAGAATAATGTACCTACAACAAGAAATCCGAGAAAATCTCTATGATTTTCACTAGCACTACCAATCTCAAATCGCTTGTTAGTGTTGTGATAAATTTAAAATAACTGTTACCAACGCTTCATGGTAGCGAATCTCAATGTTTCCTTCGCAAGTAAGTAAATGCCTTTTCATATACATATTCGTAATCCGTCGTGGTCTAGTAAATTCTTGCGTAATCCATTAACATCTGCGTGCACCCGAATGAGATAGACCGCATTGTTTATCTATTACGACTTGGACTAGATCCTAATTGCCAGTCGTATATGAGTTTTGTTATTCGTTACGTATGTAATAAAACAATCAGATTTCTTCAGTCGATCTTAATTGTATTGATCCAAAAAGTAGACACTCTCTGTGAATTCGTTGGTGAAATTAAAGTGAAATGAAATCCAACTAAAAACGGTGTTGCTACTAAAATAATCAAATGTATATGTTGGCAAAGAGGACCGAAAACGATATTCCTTAGAATAAAGAGGAATCTAATGCATTACGATATAAATTGGGTCTTTATCACGTGTCATAAGAAAAGTGATGTATCAACATCAAGTGCACAGATGTGACGCGTCTGATGATATTACGTTTTCTTCTGACTAAAGTACTTACATTTACTTATAAACCGACGAAGAGAATGTTCTCTAGACGGTATTCAATTACTTACTTCAGTTTGTATGACTATGTGAAATATTGTACCCTGCGCTTTCACCCGATTAGACTCAATATCATGGGTTACTTTATTTTGCGGAACATATTAAGTACTAGCTGTGCCCCGCGGTTTCGCCCGCGTAGTTTTAGTTTCATGCTTCATAACCTAATATTTTTAATAAATAAAAATTGCGTAAGCTACTCCTTGAAACATCAACTGCCAGCAAGTCCCGTTAAAATCGGTCCAGTCGTCACTCAGAGACTACCCGGTATAAACAGACAGACAAACAGGCAGACAGCCAGATAGACAGACGAATGTATTGGATCCTTGGGACACGTCATACGTCAAAGTTGTTCATGGAACATTGGTTTACAAAGCAAGAGGAAAATTAGCCGCCCTTATAATGAGCGCGCTTAAAAACCCGGAAAACCTCAAGGGTCTATGAAAGGTATCGCGTACGCACATTGCCCGAGGCACAAAAACTAAAATCCAAAAGGCCGGCTTCCACACCTTGTTAGGAATAGCACACGAACGCAGACTTACTTACAACTGTCGCGCTCAGAGGGCCTAGTGCGAGTTTTTTTACTGCTGCCGTCATAAGTCACCGCATCGACGAAAACGCAGATTTGTATAGGATCGGAACGGCGCCTCTGTCGGCCTAATGATGACACTATTGTGAGCCCATACAAATCTGCGTTTACTTTGACACGATGACTTGTGACGGTGATTTTAAGAAAAACTCGCACTAGGCACTCTGAAGTTACAGTTAAAATCAGCTCGATTTTATCCTCGTAAGAGCGAGTTCACGTGTTTGCGATGATCCTCGACCAAAAGAGGAAGCTGACCTTTTGCTTTCCATTCAAATTTATGTGGAGGGTACGTAATTTAGAACCCTGAATTGGCGGAGCGTGCCTTATCTCAAGTTTTAAGTGCTTGATTACAGTAAAAATGGCGGGGAAATTACTTGAGATTCTAGATCGCTCACAATGGATGACTCCTTAAGAAGCCCTGGCTACCGTCTGTCAAGTGATTTATGGGGTAATTAAAGCTTAGTGGTCTCCCTAATAAATTATCAACTTGATTTTAAGAAATTATAAAGGTATGCGCTCTATTTAGTTAATGACGTCATGTTTTATAGTACAAACATTTATTGGATGGAATAATCTTTGCTGCTTTATGTTAGTTTATGACTGGTAAATCGTTTGGTATAAAAATTATGCAATATTTTTATTGGGGTCTATTTATCAGGAGCCATAAGATTATTTTCACCTCTTTAGCAAGGGCTCTAAAGTGTTAAGAAGAACGATAAACTAAGCATAATATAAGGCGACAAGTTAGCGCTTTGAAACCTCCATTTCAACACTAACACAAAATAATTCAATGTCAACCATAAATACAAACTTACAGGAATTTATTACCCAAACAGATTCGAAGTAGGAAATTACACATTCAGAAGCCGACATCCCGGTTTTATGTTGTTTAATCAGGACATTCGGGGAACGTAAGGAAGACAACAGAAACGTTTACAAATTACATACAATATATACATAGGTACCTATGGTACGAGTACTACCTAGAGTCGTAATTTTTTTATTGAATATATAGGTTCAATTTGTACTTATTATTTAATTCCTTTAAACAAGAACACCTAATATCACAGCAACCTTCTATTTACGACACTTGGGTAAGTACTCCTTCAAAAGATTGTCGTAACGGCAAAATAAAATAATAATAAGCTACTTGCAAATTAAGTTATGCAAATCTGAGTTATCACTTAAGAAGTAAATCCACAAGATTTCAGAAGTCTAAATGCCTTTCTTTAGTAAAAAAAATGTAAAGGTGAATTGTAAAACTGAAAAACATTTCCTATGATAATCCGTGGATTAAAAGTAGCTCCATCTCTTGAAGCTACGGAGCTATGTTTTGTAATAAGAGGAAGTTAGTTGTTCTACATGTTTATAAAAATATATCACTTTTGTAAAAGCACTTGACGTGTTTTGAGTTATTTTATAGTTTTTATATTAAATTCTTGACTGAATAAATTATACAAAATGCAATGTGTATTCACAATTTTACATCCTGCTGCAATCCTTTTGTTCGCATCGCGCTCGCACGCGTTCATGGAAAACTTTCATACAAAATATCCTTCAACTGTTTATGTGCACGAGTGTACAATGTAAACAAAACTATTTTAGTTTTCCCATTTCCGTGGTTACATGTCTGGCGATGTTATGAACGTTTTATGGACCAAATACTCACAGTTGCATTACTGCAACTGTGAGTATTTGGTCCATAAAACATACTAATAATAAGTATTTTTATTATTTTGTAACCGTTATACATATAACAATAATTAAACTAATAAAAATAACATATTGTATTGAAATAACGTACCTATAATAAAAACATAAGGATGCTAGTCTGTTTTCATCAATGAAAGGGTTCGTCGTCTTACTAAACTTTGCCTTCACCAGGAAACCATGAAAGCTGGAAGCCACCTGACGTAGCTTGAGCTTACTTTCGCTTGCCTTCATACTTTAACCAGAAGGCATTGCTGTCATTGCGCATTTTTTTATAACTGCTACGAGTGCCACGGTGGTGAAGTTTCAGGCGAATGGGACCGCTACACAACTGCAGCGGCTCTACCCGCACGTCTGGACAAACATTTATAAAATGAAAACTTTGCGTGTTTTTGCGTGTTTGATATGTAGATGTATTTATTTAATTATGCACATATGAGTACATCATTATCTTACATCTGGTAGTTATAGACCAAGCTATTTTTCACTTGATAGCACTGTCCTAACACAATACCATTATTTAATATTTCTAAGGGTCTCATTAATATCGAAAAGCCCTCGTTTCATAAATTTAGGGGAAACTTACATTTTACATTCATCATCATCAGCCGGGAGACGTCCACTGCTGAACATAGGCCTCCCCCTTGGACCGCCACGCCGAACGACAATGCGCTATTAGCATCCATCGGTTGCCCGCGACTCTCACGATGTCGTCGGTCCACCTAGTGGGAGGCCTGCCTACGCTGCGTCTTCCGGTCCGTGGTCGCCACTCGAGAACTTTTCTTCCCCATCGGTTATCAGTTCTACGAGCGATGTGGCCTGCCCATTGTCACTTCAACTTGCAAATCTTAAGAGCTATGTCGGTGACTCTGGTTCTCTGGCGAATATCCTTGTTCCGGATTTTGTCCCGTAGAGAAACTCCGAGCATAGCTCTTTCCATTGCTCGTTGAGTGACCCTTAGTCTTTCTAAAAGGCCAGCTGTCAAAGACCACGTCTCAGCTCCGTATGTCATCACTGGCAACACACACTGGTTAAACACCCTAGTCTTAAGGTACTGCGGGATTCTCGATGAAAAGATGTCACGTAGCTTCCCAAACGCTGCCCATCCGAGTTGGATTCTTCGGGCGACCTCTTTGTCGAAGTTGGACCTACCTAGCTGCACAATCTGTCCAAGGTAAGTATAATGGTCTACAACTTCGATAGTATCGCTCCCAACAACAACCGGTACGGGTGCCGCGTGAACATTCGACATGACTTTCGTCTTGTCCATATTCATTTTAAGGCCCACCTGTTGGGAAACGATACTGAGGTCGCTGAGCATAGTATTGAGGTGCTCCAACGTCTCTGACATGATGACATTATTACATTATGAATAATTGAATTTCATCCCGTGTCCACACATTTGCGATTGGTTTTATAAATTGGTTGAGCAAATAAATCAATCCTAAATGGGATTTAAATTCTAAATAAAAATGTGAATAAATCAACAACAAAACGAATGAATACGATTTGCAAGAATTCACTGGTACATTCGCGACCACAAGTAAACGCGACGGTGGCGGTAATGAAATGTGTGTGGTGTTTCGGTTATATTGCACCGACCGCGTGCCGACCGCAAATTGCGGACGCGCGACGCCGCTCCATCACAACCAAATGTCATTCCACTTGACGCTTTTCCTTTTTTAATCCAATGTGAATTATTTTCCTTTGTTGACACTTTTGTATCCATACTTTACAAGGTAGAGTTTCAAGACATTAGTGTTGTTGAGTTTGTCTCACCATCCTACATTATTGTTATTTGGGGATGGAACAATGCGTTCTCCTTCTGGATATTATTCTGGCAGCTTGAAAAAATATGTTTTTTTTCCATATTAAACAGATAATCTTACTTCGATTCATCGCCACAGATAATTTTATTTCGTGGAAACGGGTGCCATAATCTCAGAGTCTTCGACTTATACGTCTACTTATTTACGAAATAAGTACGTATTGACAAATTCTGAGAACGTACTTGAAATGAATGAGAATAACGAAAAATATCTAATTTTTCTTTTAATAATAACTAAAACGAGCACGCAAACAAGCGGGACTCGTCGCCATCTCGCCGTCTGCCATCTGTTGTGCTGAAATGCCATTTGCATGCGGTCCGGTCACAGCATGCAGTCAAAAGTTAGCCACACAAAATTGTGCGGAGCGTTATGAATGGAGCTCGTTGCCTGAACGCTTTGTTGTGGTATAGTTAGTTAGATAGTCCTTTGAAAGCAAGTTCAATGACACGATGATTTAAGAATCCTAAATGCGTAGGATCTGGGTTCATATACATTTTTACCCATTCCTGGAAATGCTGCCGACGTAGTTACAGTACCTAACTACTCCCATTTTGTACGAAAGATTAATCTTTCGTACATTTGAAACCTAATAGTTCACTATTAGGTTTCAAATCATGTGAATGCTCAAAATAAAATTAGGGATTAAAAAAAACTAGAGGAATTTGGAAATCTTATCATATAATGTTTTATATCAAAGTTATTAACGTGTGTTCTTATCTAATTTATATTTTTATACGGCAGTGCCATAATGGTAAGCGGCTACTACTGCGTACAAATACTTGTTACTTTTAAGTGTCACACACAAAAATTGTTAGTTAAACCTATCAATTTTAAGAAACTAATATCATAACTAGCTATAGGTTCACAATAAGCGCTATGAAACGTTATCATTAGAAATTAGAACAAGAAATTCATAGATAATAATGTAAGTTCGAATGCAACAAATTTGTTCAACTGTAATGAAACAGAACCAAACTTAATTGAGTTATTTGAAAATGAAAATGAAAATGAAAATGAAAAATATTTATTCAGTTTAGGCCCTGGTAAGGCACTTATGAAAGTCGAGAATTTACCACCGGTTCGGAAACTAGCCTTCTGAGAAGAACCGGCAAGAAACTCAGCCAGGCATCATGTACATATCATCGAAACAATATAAATCATAATGAAATCATCATCCAAAATCAAATTTGATAATAGGTATAAATATTCACAATAGTGACAAATTGTATTAGCATGCAAGTCATTATAAAACAAAATCAAAGAGATCAAAGAGAAAAAAAAATAACAATACCAGATAGATTTACAAGTGTTTGCATACCATGTATTTGCCAGGAGCTACTTGTGCAGAGTGATTTACCTAGTTCCATATATCCTTGTCATTTATATAATCCGAAATTTTATAATATGCTTTCTTCATCAAAACAGTTTTGACATGTGTTTTAAATTTATCATAATTTAACGCGATTATTGATTGTGGGATTTTATTGTAGAAGCGAACACAGTTCCCCATGAATGATTTATTTACTTTAACTAATCTGAATCTAGGAGCCACAATTTTGTGTTTATTTCGCGTACAAATCGAATGAACATCACAGTTTAAATTAAAGAGATGAATGTTTTTTTTCATGTACAATAAATTCTCATAAATGTAAAGTGAGGGTAAAGTGAGTATATTAATTTCTTTAAATTTATCCCTCAAGCATTCACGGGGTTCCAACGAGTATATTGCCCTGATGGCTCTTTTTTGAAGTATAAATATAGAATCTAGGTATTTGAGAAGTTCTTTAACTTTGTAAAAGGATGTTGTAGTGGTTGTGAATATTTAAAAGGTTTAGGCTGAAATGTCCACGCTTGAATGCGAGGGGATTCGATTAGATTCTCAAAGACGGATTTTATTTATTTTTAACCCACTTCAAAAAAGGAAGGAGGTTCTCAATTCGACTGTTTGTTTTTTTCCGTTAGGTATTCGATATAATAGATATAAGTTATTATACTTAAATTATTTTAGGATAAATGTTCTTTAGAAGTACTTGTATACATACATACCAAGCACCCAGACAGCGGGCAAAAAATGTATGCAAAAATCGCGTGAATCGAACCCGCGGCAGCTAGCTTAGACCACTAGACCCACGGTGTCGTCAAACTATGACCATGCTATTTATCTTCGTATACTACACCTTTTGTTGAAAGGATTACTACAATTTGAATATAAGAGCCGGAAAATCTTATAATCCCCTTGTTTTCCTTACCTATTTCTGGGAAAATTAATGTCAAGTTGAGGATCAAATAAGAGTACCCGAAATTCTTCTAATAAAAAGTTTTAATGATGTTGAACCGAACAGCTAAATAGGACATTGAGGCAATAGATGTAAAGCGAGTTTACAATAAATTTACGTTAAAGTGAAGGTACAACTTTAGAAAGAAAATATTTTGCCATAACTTGAATATCTAGGCCAGAGAGAGTTTTATTTCTTTACTCTAGTTTATTCAGTTCGGGAAAGACGGATAGTGTGCACAGATAGCTAGTAACTAATTTTGGGGTTTGAGTTTTGTTAAAAATGTGCTCACGGAATCCCAGAAGGGTCCCGCCCCCTAAGGGATGTGTTGTCATAACAACGCTTAGATGCTGAGTCCGTAGCTGTCTCAGGCACTATCGCATTTGAATTACATTCTAGACATATTCAGGTTTCCTCACAATTTTTTCCTTCATCGCAAAGCTCGTGGTGTGAAATGACTGCCTTTGAGTTTTTTTGTAATACTCATTGGTACTCTTGGGATCCGAAGTTGCTTGAACTGCTCAAACCCCACGGCTTGAGTGAGCGTGAGGATACCACTAAGAACGGGAACCACGGTCCCAGTCACCTGATAGCATTTTTGAATCGGTCGACTAGAACCACATACCTTATTAGCTTGAATGTACAATAAACAGAAAAATCTAAAAGTTATACAACAAAGGTTTTTATTTTAAAGTTGTACATCTTATTGTTTACTTAACTTACAACTATCTTGTATAAATATTGCTATCAACAGCAATATTACTAGTAACAGTGGTCCAAATTAAGTCTTGAATACCACTCAACTCTGAAACTTGCTTCGCCATAATGTCAGAGTGCAATGAAGGATAAACCAACATAACTCTATTATAGGACTGCTTGAGAGATCTGCCTTGCCATAATCGCTGGCACACTTTATAAGTCTACGGTATTCTATGGAAAAACTATTTGATATGATGAGGAATATCCTCTTTGAGGTTTTTTGTTTGCTTTTGTATACGACAAAGTCACAATAGAATTTTTGGTGCGACCATGCTTACGGGATTTAGTATCCAATTCGGTAAGCCCGTTGACAAAATCTCTGATGGGTTCCAATTGGATTGGACACCGCCTCTGATTACAAAAGGACCAGTAAAATTCTTCCATTGATTGCGAATGAAGTATCAATAGCGTAGCTTTTAAATTAAGTACAATGTTTGTGAAGCACGTAAGAATACAAGTAGTATAATACAACCATTATCCAATCATAATCAAAGATATTGTATAATGTTTATTTCTGCGCCCTACTATACAATGTGATTTGAACAATTTTTCCTACTAAGGCACACTTATCTTCTGAACAATTCATACAATATCTTTATAAATTTTAGCCTACGTGTTATTTTGATTTATTACCTATATTGTACTAAAGTTTCATTAAAATCCATTAAGCATTTTTTGCGTGAAAGAGTAGCAAAGATCCCTGCATACTTACAGACTTTCACGTTTGTAATATTAGTAGGAGTAGGATTTATCTTCACATACCTACACCCAGGTTTACCAAAATATAGTATTTGGTATTTGTACACCAAATATAATCCAAATAGAGTCATAAATAAAGTTTTTATGGCACAATAACAAGGCAATAACTAATAGCTTTTATTGAGGTCATAACTTTGAGGAGATACTATCCACTGCTAGCAATAGAAACGATGTGATATAGGTAATACAATAAATGCGTGTTAAAATATCGTCTTTGCGGTCATAGCTCGACTCTGTATTGTTTTGTTCTTTGTCAAATATTTCCAAGCAATTGAAACTTCAAAATTAATTCAAAGGCGTATGTATAGTGCCTGAGACGACGATGGACTCACCCTATGTCACTTTGGCACTTAATCATGTTTTTGTTACAACACCTCTGCTTACTCCTTCGGGAATGGCGTCAGCATATTTTTGTAAAATGGAAATTGACTACCTCGTTGGCCTAGTGATTGCAAACGCTACTGCCAAACACTACTATCTTGGGTTCGACCCCTGACTCGGGTAAAGTGTTGTTGGGTATTTCAATAAAAATTTTCTGTATATGCCATTATCTTCTTCTAATTATTAATTATGGCGACGAGCGTGAGTACAGCTATTCCGACAATGTCACGTGGTTTTGCCAATCAATATCTATAGAATCCCTAATAATGTAGCGTGATAGTTTTAATAAAATAGTTCACACGTCATATCGCAGTCGATATGACGTGTGAACTATTATATATTGATAAAACAAGGTTTGAAGAACTAAAATTCCCTAAAATTGTTACATATAAACAAGTTATTGGACGCCTGAAACAATAAATACTCTAGGGCTCTACAATGTTGGACTCTAGGGAATCCTCTTTGGATAGGAACGTAATAATGTTAGCAAAGGTAAGTGCCGACCCTGTTTACGAAACGACAAAATAAACTAGGACGAGGGTAGTTTGGTTTTTGTTTCGTTGGAACTCCACATTGGTTCTTGATAAAATTTTCTTTTTTACCGAAATCCTTAGAAGGGTTTTCTTTTCTTTGTGTGTGTATGCTTGACTGGCAATGTTAACACACGTAGAACAGCTACCTATTGTAAAAAACAATCTATTAAATACCATATCTCACGTGAGTAGTAAAGTAGGTAGGTGTTTCTTTCGGTACTGAGTAAAACCTCCACCCACTATGTATTCTATTCAACAATTTGCCTTCTTAATTAATTCAGAAATGTCGATAATAATCTTCACGTTTAGTAAAGAATAGTCTACGTACGTACCGTACCTCATCCAACATCCTAAATACACGAAATCAAATCTCATGCTCCATAAACAGTAGGAGTAACGTGTTCGTATTTTATTGGAGTCACAGTATTATTCTTGTTATGTCGATATTGCTCCTGTTATTACATCGGGGTAAGATCAGCCGTGTCGGCCGTCAGCCCGCGAGGAGTGGAGGCTTGTTCCCTTTGGAACCTTCATTTTTTATCTTTATTTGAACTTCTATGGTAAAAATATATCAAATATTCTGTATTTTCACTGATTTTAAAGTGGATGAAGCGAAAATGAAGCAAAAATATTACTTATCCATCCCGTATACCCCTAAATGATCTCAGCAGATTGATCTCATGATATTATAATTAAATATTATGAATATAGTAAATATATTTTAAAATAACACAAATATACTGAACATTAACAACACGATAAAAATAGAAACTGACTGATATATGAGCCTGGAATTAGGTAAGTGACTACATCTAGTTTGTGCATCGGCTCCACAAAGGCCAGTAAGTGCAATTAAACTGAAGTTATAAACCGATAATTATCTGATTGCACGCGATTGCGTAGTGAGCCTAATTATTAGTATTTCGTTCAAACATGTGTTATACAATTTTCAGTAAAACAGGCGGAATTGATTAGTTGACACGTCGCTGAAGCTATTGAAAACGGTTCTGAAAAAATGTTAAAATCGTCATTCGGTTTCTTTACTTTACTTCAGATTTTTAAGAGCTTAATTATTTTTGTCTCCAACCAAATAATATTTATGATGATTTAGATCAGTGGATTACAATCAAATTGGGTCAACAATTTTAAGTGAATCTCTCTCCCCCTCTGCGCACTTCTGTTTCCTTCACCCAATCTTACAAACAGGAGCATAACACGAAAAATGTTGGAGAAAACAATGGCCACCTTTTCTGAAGTTAATAATAAAATATCATATATCCTTAGAAATAAATTGAAGGCACATCGCAGAGTCCTAAGAAGAGTGAGCCGCGTCGCTCGGAGGAATCATATCGCCCTATATAACGTCTACCTAACCTACATCGCTATCGTTCAATCCATTTTTCTCTTGACTACGACTAATTGAAATTTTTTCAGGTCTTTAACAGTCACTTATCGCGATGGTAATGATAAATTAAAGGGAGAGGATTTTCAGAACAAATATTTGAATTAAACGAAAATATATAATTATGATAAGCTGCAGTATAATTCACCACATCTAACCGGATTAATATAATGATAAAAGGAGATAGTTAGAAAAAATCAAAACAATAAAAATATGTAGCCGCAACCCTTAACCTGATTTAATTTTACCCGTTGAGATAGTTAGAACTATGTCAAATAGACATCACGTTGCGGGGTGAAAACTAGTACCACACAGAGTATAATCCACGAACGCTGTGTGTGCGCTGTAATCTTTGTTTTAGATCTCAAGATTCTCAAGTTAGTGTAAAGTTTCGTGTCCGTAACTGGGTCAAGGTGTTGGTTACCGACACAATCCCGCGGCTTCCGACTTCCGAATGTCGGAGCCTCGAAGACTACGCTCAGAAACAGATTAAATTTTCATGCATTAAAATGTTAGGCAACTGTAAAACGGATATCATCACAGGACACGGGGCCGTAGAACTTTGCATATAAAAGTAGAACTGGAGTGATTTCAAAAGAGTTAGAGAACGTTTCGGCGCGCTAACAATTTTTTTTTCACTAGTAGACTACACTGTTCAGTCTTTATGATTTATTTATTTGAGCCACGGACAAAAATATAAAAATACAATAATTTTACATACCAACAAATATTTTTTAACGTGTAATCGCATATAAATATTTGCCCAAGTGCTCATACCAAGGGAAAGTGCCTATGAATTTTACAACTAATTTTTTCTGAGCACTGGCTTCTAGCCGCAACTTTGCTCTTGTGGAAAAGTTACTTTGGGTTATCGCTAATTTAACACGCGATTGGTCTTAGCGTGATGATATATCCTATTGCCTTCCTCGATAAATGGGCTATCTAACTCTGAAATACTTTTTCAAATCAGATTAGGAGTTCCTGAGATGAGCGCGTTCAAGCAAGCAATCAAACTCTTCAGCTATATTAGTATAGATTTATATAAATAATGCTGACGTGATGATAAGGAACAAAAATAAAGTTAGGTTGTTTCCTATACCTACTTAAATAGGAAATGTAGGAAGCGCGATTTCTGATTGATACCGGTGAACTTTTTCCAATAGTCCAACGCAAGGAAAAACCAATCTTACTAGAAGCACCGAACAAATTTGAGGTTGATCACTGCCTTATCCCTAAGTAGGAAGGTCTGTTTTGTGATTACATAAATCAGGCTGT
Organism: Watsonalla cultraria; assembly: GCA_964035505.1. Taxonomy (NCBI): domain Eukaryota; kingdom Metazoa; phylum Arthropoda; class Insecta; order Lepidoptera; family Drepanidae; genus Watsonalla; species Watsonalla cultraria. Next base: position 6,014,036 of record OZ037727.1, on the reverse strand, counting down.
GTACTCCTCAAAGGTCAACTATAAGAAGGTCATAGGTTATTTACCGTATCATTTGATATACCTAAAGGATGTAACATTCGCAACTCATTTAGAAAGTGGGTACGTATTGAAGAGCGGAAAATATACTATATTAAAAGGTCGAGCATATCTTGCTTTCTTATATTACGAAAATACGACACCTTAAATTTCCCATATCACAGGGGTGTCCTAGTACCTATACTACACTTACTTTTCTCCCAAGATAATATGGCCAAAGATATAGATGGTGAGCTTGTGGCAGTTTGGTACCTTCAAGTTTCCCTTCGATGCTTTCATTAATCACTGCACTTTAGGAAATGTTGTTGATTTACTCCAGACAGATAGGAATTTGTATCACTTAGGTAGTTAGCAACTACTCCACCAACCCGTCGATCACTATGTTCAAAATGTTTTCAGTGTTATATAGCCCATTTATCGGAAGGCTATATTATATTATATTATCACGCTGCGTAATCGAAATCGTGGGTTAAAGGTAGCATTGCCCAAAGTAACTCTTCCAAGCAGACGTAGTCGCGGGCAGAAATATAATAACTATTCTGTATAAAGCCATTAAAACTAACATATGCAAATGTAACCGTGATGATTCCATGTAGAAGTCGTAACGTAACAGTAATTAAAAGTCACAGAGTAGTCTAAACAGAGCTTGCAAATGGTGCACAAATGGACCTTCATTATGCACTAGTACGTTCACATTGCTCTGTGCAATAAAAGCATCTCGAGCTGTTAATTTCGTTTCAGACAATACGTCGCCGGACGTGCCGACCTTATTGTTACGCTTATATAACTATTGTTACCCGAGCTGCAATAATTTATAAACTAACTCCAAACAATTATCAACAATATCACAAAGGGCGAAAGTTGAAATTCAATCGGGAATTTCCTTAAGTTAGGGTGGACGTAAACGATCGCTCTGACATAGGTCAATTCGCGTCCGGCCGAAATTAATTAAAGAGTATTCATACAAAACATTTGCGGGGAGGACACGTCACAAAAACATGTGCACTGTATGCATGCAATCATGTTGAACATATGAACGGTAATTAACTGCTGCATTTAACGAGTTTAAAATGGAACAAATAAATGTCTAAAGTGGATAAATGATTAGTTTGTGAAAAGTTAAAAATACATTTTGCTATTATTACTAGACAGCGCCTCCATCACACTTCCTCATCTCCATAGAAAGGCAACACAACTGGAAGGTAGTGTAATTTGACTACGATCTTCTGTGCTATGGAAATTCGAACGAGAGAGTTCCCAGAATGCCCTTACTCTCTTAAGAACCTCTCACCCAGTAGGTACGCTAATTACCTCCCAAATCGATAAGCAGAAAATACACAAACTTTACAAATCACAAAAAATAATATTTTGAGATTCAAACAAAAGCAATCTAATCCCAATGAAATGAATTGTTCTGTTTTGCTCGAATATTTGTAAACATCCCACCCAGTGGAATAACAAACTTTTACGAACTGTTTAAACCCCCTTATTTATGTCTGTTTGGGGGATGTTATTTGAAACATTATATCATGTTTTAGGGAGATAAAAATTGTATGAGCTCCAATACAATTTTTCCAAATATTACACGTATCAGATTTTCCCTTCCATTTCGTACCAATAATTAAGTCAAACCAATACATTTTGAGCCACGCTGAAACGAAAGATCAAGAGACTACGTTTCAACTTTTTCAAACCTATACAGATATAAAAAACACACCACGAGATTTACGTCGGAGGAATACGTCGTAATACAACTTGTCCTACAAAGACGTATCTATGCGCTTGCGAGCATGTTGCTCTACCCCTTCGGAGACCCTTAGAGAGAGTATTAGAGAGAAATGAAGGTATAAATCCAATTAAAATGATTATCCACTAACTTTTGTGTGCGTATTTGACATAATGTGAAAACCCTGTCTTAGTATATGATTCGACCTCGAGGGAAATAAGAGGAGAGGTTTTATGCGCAGTCTAACGAAGTGGTCCGCATGGAATTGGTGTGTATGCTGTATATGCCGCCTTAATATTGTATAGTGCGAGATAGTCTGATCCAAACCGCAATACATACATTATAAGCCCAGTAATTTGTACCGTATATCGGCCTGAAAGGACTTCTAAAACATCTTTCTCACACAATTCTCAAGTGTTCTGGAAAACAGAACAATTATAACAGGATGTATTAAAGATTCCATAACATCTTGAGTTATGCATGGCCATTCCCAACCAAATTTCATGAAATAGTGGGACTGTGAAATCTGCCTTATATAACTTTGACTTTGTCCTGTCAGAATGCAAAATACACATTAGCTTTTGCATTCATAATATCATAAGTTTCGTCAAGTATGTATGATAATAAAGCTTTGCATATAACGGCTTGTGTCCACACTGTTTCAATTTCAAAGTTAATATTAAAGTTATACCAGTCGTTATTCCCGTTTAATTAAACGCGTAAGCTGAGGTCAAAAGGATTCAGTTTAGTATTGTAGTTAATACGGTTATTTGTATTCTCATAATGTAGGTACTAGTTCAACTGTATTTTGTATATTTAAAGCCGTTTACATAATATTACCACTGGTGGTGTTATAGCATCAGTCTGCGTACCCCGGAGATTCGTAATGGAAATGTTATGATAGCTGAAATTGAAATGTAGTATTAAATATGGATATTTAAAAATTGATAAAGTCGAATTGCAGAAAGCAGCTTTGAAAAGGTCATGGTGCAATTATGTATTCCGTTCAATACACTAAAGTAAACTTAACAAATACCTAGTCCATTTTCTTGATACAACCAAGATGTCGTCAGTAACAGTGTTGTCATTAATTAAAATTGTTTATACATTCCTAGATCTGTAACGAGTTTTGCACCGTTTTCGTAATATATACTCACTAACGCCACTAAAAATATTTGATTGAGATGTTTTATTTATTTACGAATAAAGTTTAGGCAAACAGTGGCTAATTCGCGATAGGAGCACCGAAGCCAAAGCCACCCAGTCACCAAAGCTGCTGAAGTTTTTGGTAAGACGTAGGCCTGATAGGAAGGAGGCCTGTTATTTTTTCAAATGATTAAAAGATCATGATTCCGGCTATCACTAAACATACCACAGCAAGCACACAAACACCTTACTAAGCATAATAAATGTGTTTCTTGGTTCATCGCTTATTGGCTAATCTTGTACGTGATTGAAAGCCTACCTACCTATAAATAGAGATAATTTTACCCTTTCCCTTATGTAACTAGACGACAACGATCTTGACCTTAACGCTATACTCTCCAAAGTAAATGAGCCCACCTTTGATTAGAATAGCAAAGTCATATTGATTAAATTCGGTTCCGAATCTCATCTGATGTGAATGAATTTGGCCCTACACGACCACCTCTCACCGCGACCCGCAATCCAATTGGGGATACCTTCCAATTGGTTTCCTCATAATTGGTACTGATTTCTACAACAGTACCATATAAAATATGATTTACTCTATCATAAAGCATATCGATATTATCAAATTACGCTAAGACGTGACCGGACAAAATTTGGTATTGCATTCATAAAGTCATTGTAATTTTATATAAGTTCCATTTTCACTTTTTATTTGATTGATGTGACGGTATTTCTGATTACGACAAAGGGTTTTCGGTCGACCAATTTCTCATCTATCAGTTCTATGATCGGAGAATATTGTGTCTTCATGAAAGAGATTCAACTTTCATAAATAGGTTTCTGCATGTTATTTGGTCTCACCAACTCAGAATAAGGTTGTACCAGCTCATGGGAAAATAATGTTGACACATAGAATAACCCAGATTGATGTCCATACCGGCTCCGTAGCAAGTACGAGTATCTAGTGATATAAAACTTTCCAATTTAATTTCTGCGTCCATACCGAAGTAAAACTTCAATATTACGCTAACGACGAGGCTATCTAGCTCCTCGATAATACAACTTTCTTAACAGAGAAGACTAAAAAGAACAAAAGCTTTTATAATAAAGTTATTGATGCAGTGAATGGACTTAGAACATCTTATAAGATTGGTGCTGTAGTATCGTACCAGCTTAACACACTGTAAGGTAAGTCATGGGGCAACTAGGATCGTGTAAGCAGCGCATATTTAGAACTTCATAGCTTGTCGTTTAATTTTTCGGTAAAAGACTTCAAAGATCAGAAGTCTACTTAAACCGATGATATAAGGCCCCCATGACGTACATAGATCTGTCACGCTCGCAATCGAATAAACAGTGCAATAGGAGTCAAATTCTTGCTCAATATGTCCTTATATCCAATTAGGGAAAGTAAAAAAAAAGTTTTTTGTCATCTATTGTTAGGTGGGCTGTGTATCTATTGATTTCTTACACTGTTCAGTACTGCCTTGGCACGATCCCTAGGAGATACGGATTTGAGTAATTTTGTTTTTGTATTGAGTTACGTTAAGTTTCTTGTATTTACAATTAATTTTCAAATTCAAACTCTTTGATCAAGTATTTACATAATTCATTAGACTGATTCAAATTGAATAGAACTGTTTGGGAGCCTGACCGCGATCCTGAAACCCTACTAGGAATACAATATAAATAACTTTGAGTGATAGTCAGATATATATATAAAAAATACAAAGTACCTCTGTAGGGAAAATATTCATAGAGTTAAATTGTGGTCCCTGCGTACCACTCAAAAATAATATTTATTTTACAAGGAGTCGTCTCGACTGCGGTCTAAGTCCCAGAAGCCCCTCGCTTCTACAGGCCACTTATACGTTACCTGCTATAAACTAATATCCAAAGGTACAATATATATTCATATTATATGTGAACTTACTTAATATCATCGTATTGCTGTAAAATACATTACTCGTGTAGTGAAGTAGAGTCGGAAAATTCGTAGCTAATTTAATTAATTGCTAATATCACTCAACTCTTTTGTTGTGTTGTTCGGTGACAAGTGGGACTATTATGTTGTTTCCTTAACACGCACAGTGAGTTTTATTATTATTTAATTATATATGTTTGTGTGTGTGGAATAGTAATTTGTGTAATTATAAACTTGATAGACATGCACACGTAGACACAGTTTTGTTATTTCTGATAAGTATATACCTAATTGTCTAAATGATGAATTTTTGTATGCAAAATTTAATTAGTAGAGCTTACAACAATGTACTTAATATTTTCAAAGCGAAATCAAAAAATAAAATCAATCGAAAAAACCTCCTAAGAACAACTATACTGATTTGGCTGTAAACATTGAATATTAAAGGAAATCTGAAAAAAAAGAAAAAATCTGAATGTGAATGGAAGTATGAAAATCAGGCGTTGATCGTCAGCCCTTTTGATTCGATATCTATAGAATTGGTTTGGAGATTTACACCATTAAATTTGTAGGTAGATCGTGCGTGTAGAACTAGCCTGCATTCTGCCTCTTACCATCCGTAGAGCACTGCGGACCTAACAATCCTTTCAGAAGGACCTAGACAAAGCAACATTCTCTCGCGCTTGCGCTAATAGAAACTATAAAAAAAATATATAATAAACGTATAAATGTACGTAAAAACGTAAATATAAAAAACGGACACGTGACATACAGGACAGGTCATTCTCCTACATTTTATATCGTTTCTATTAGCGAAGCGTGACAATAATGTTACTTTATCTAAAGGCCCAGGAATGCAACAAACCAAAGCCAAATGAAGTAAAATCATCTTAGATTTGGTTTTTGATCAGCAACTCTAATCAATTAAGTTATTAGTCGCTGAAATTAAAAATACTTAATTTTACATTCTACGTTCCTATTTCTTGTTATTGCATTTATTCAACCTTAGTTTCGAGTTGCTGTGAAAGCCTTTTTGGTCCAACTTACAAACTACGATACTTTCCACGTTAAACGAAATTGCAAGCTTAAATAAAGTGAACTTAGCAGACGGTACACTTACTAATCAATCCACATAAAAGCATTATCTGGGCAACTCAAATTTTTCTTAAAAGAAAGCAAACGAATTATTAATTTTTTTTAGAGGTTGCAAAAAATTAGTTTTACTTACTTCTATATTATTTTTAAAATAGTCAAAATAGTTTTGCCATAAAAGTGACAAGCAAATAATTAAATTATCGTTTGGACAAATTGACCTAGATTTTATCCACCACATTTGAAACATTAGTAGCAGAGAAGAAAATTACCTGTCCATCGAACATATTCAGGTTTCCTTACGATGTTCTCCTTCACCATAGTGTGAGAAAAGTAGAAGGACTTTCACTTTGATGATTTTACAAACATCCGCATTTGTCCAACGCCTCACACGTGACTAGGAAGTACAAGACAAGAGACAAGTGTGTGAGAATGCAGGTCATTGCCCCTCTCAAGTCAGCTGTCAGCACATTGCCGACCGCTGAAGTACTGCACCCTTTCTACACTGCGGCATCGGCTAGTGATGTAGGCCCAACTGAAAAAAGTATCGATAGAACATAATTTTTAGTAAAAAAATATTAAACTCAAAATGGGAGTGGACAGTCATGTTTACATTAATCATATCCGCTCACAATTATCTTCTGTTAATAAACAACCTCTTACAGTTTTGGTGACAATTGAAAACTCTTTCTAGGTACCTACGCATAATTTTCTACTGATAGTTATATCAATACTCCAACACAATATATTTTTATTCTTCTTATCAAAATTATTATTACAATACTTGTGAGCTTTTTGAACTAATTTGAAAGCCTACATCAAACACTTTTACAGTTTACAGGTGTAACAATACTTCTATAGACCGAGCTCACTATAAATCGACTCTTATTTTATCAGAAAATTCACGCTTGAACGTTATTTACACCTTTGATAGCACACAGAGAACAACTTTCTTTTTACCAATAAATTTATTTTGCTACATTGCGGTTAAAGTGTATTAAAGTAGTATTAAAAGTCGATAAATATCTTTGGATGCTATAAAACTTCACTTTAGCGCCTTGTTTCATATCGCGCTATAAATGACCAGATAGTAACTGAATGGCTGCTTTGTAAGGGATATTGCCTACTTTATGGATTAAACAGACGTACTAAAACCACTTAAATGCAACATGAACATTGGTAACATACATAGCATATGCTGTAAACGATTCACTGCTTACTGAACATTTATGGTGAAGATGAAGATGAATCTTAAACTTAATGCTCTTGCAAAATATTTCTAAAGATTAAACGCAACAAGAATAGAATTTGTAGAAGTCACCACAATTATGCAAATCGTCATCACAGGCATCAAGTAAAAAGTTTTTCATTAAGTTCAGACTGTATTTAAGGTTCGTAGCGGTATCATTTGAGTAGCCATCTGAAACCTATAGTAGGTTTAAGCGCTGGGGCATACTTATTGCAATAATAGTTCAGTTGAGTGACAGTGACAGATTTATATACGTCATACACATCTGTTTCATAACACGAGTCAAACTAACATGGCAATAACATCCCTTGGTAAGGCCTCTGTTCAGTCTTAATATACTATTTCTATCTAATACAATATTGCTCAAGAACGAGACACATTCACACAGCACTATACTACCATCATCTCCCTGGCCTTATCCCATACATTGTTGGGGTCGGCATTTGATTCAACCCGATGTGGCTGATCACCTGATTTTTATACGAAACGACTGCCATCTGACCTTCGCAACCCCAATTAGGAGGAAAATCCCAGCACTATACTACGTAGAGTTTAAATGGCATAGTACGTCACGTCTTTGAAGTCTCCGTCCGTAGGTATTAATTAGAATTTAATTAAGGTTCACTAATTTTGTTCACTAGTGAAAGAAAAACATAGCTAGTAATCCTGCATACGTTGGAGAAGAAAGCCGATGAGTTTGTGATACAAAGTCGTGGATGCAAGATGGAGATTAGAGGCAGACTCATGATAATCTGTAATAAGGCACCTATTTATCTTTACGGAAAAGAAGGTCTTGTACTGCTTAAATAGGCAGATATGAAATATACACACACACATTTAATACACAAAATCAAATGTCTTAATCAAAGCAAACCTGAATTTTCCAAGCAATCTGAAAGTTGACTAAGGATTCAATTATTAGTATTTTGAACGCTATCTTCGTCTCTTATTTATTGAATACAAATCAAGGTGATCTTGAAATGAAAAATGAGTTTGGGCTTCGTGGGGTATTTGCATAATCTTATCGGGTCCCTCGCGGGCGAGTTTTGCTTAATAATTTATTTACCTCCGCTGCGCAGCCACTTCGTTACGCCTACCGAGTAGTTTAGAAACTGGACTTAACATTTTCAAGAGTGGATAAAAATTTCTTTAGGTTTATTCGTAAGGTTTGAATTTATCAATAAATTCAGAAGTTAGAAGTCAGGATTGAGTTTCAATCGTGGCTGCTAGCATTTGAAAACTTCTTAATAGTAAGAAGTTAATTAGCAAGTCATTTTTAAACTTATTTATGGTTTTAGATCGAAGTATTAGTATAATATCCACACCTGGTAGAAGCTTCACGTGTGAAGCGGACTGGGGCTTTTCTCGCGTCGATAATCAACATTGATATTCTACGTGGCAATGCTGCCAGCCTTTTTAGCAAGAACCAGAGAGACACCAATTTGGGCCAAGTTTTCTACTGTAATTAGTTTACAGTACTGGGGGGCTACTATCATCGTTATAGCAGTGACATATTAAAAACTCTTCATAGCTTAATTCATTTGGTCATATCAAAATTAAACGTCAAAGCTAAGAAGTTCCATTATCCTTTTTGAATAAACAAAATTACATGTAAATTCTCAGAAACTGCGGGAGTCTGGCTGCATAAATATTTCCACAAAGTTACGAACCTGTGCACTCATATGGAAAAACGTCAGTTTCATACCAAGAATTTCCCTCACTGCAGCTGGAACTTACATTTATAAACTAACAGTTAAGATGTTGGGACAGAACCAGTGAACCGAACATAATGCAATCTAAAAATGTACATAAATGAAATTAATTAATTAATTAAATTGATAATTAATATTCGTAGCAAAATACTGCGATTCCGTTCAACATAATATGACGCATAAATGAAGTCCCTGGTGTTGCGGTTGTCCTAAGCTACGGTTATGATATCAGAATTCTAAGATCTAAAGCATTGGATGTTTGGACACCTTTGTATGTGAAGAAATCGTTATTGATACACCGACCTCTGCGGCCGTTGGTGCTTTATGTGGAACTCACACCGACTCAAATCTTCGGCGTTAGCACAACAATTTCGCTGTTAGGGGATGTATGGTATAATGTTAAATTACTCAAAAGATTAAGCGTACCCCTTTGACAAACGATTGAAGGGAACAACTAAAAGAGAGGCCTCACCACTTTGTCAATGTCTAAGAACTAATTAGGCAAATAAATAGTTAAGCTAACCTTTAGGTTGTTCGTGCGTACCGAACATTAACAAATAATTGTAGTCTTGAATTTTAATTTGTATGCTCCTTTATCTTGTATATTTTAAGAGTTTCTAGAAAGACATAATATTCTCACAAATTAACTAGAATTGCTATGCGTGTTGAGTTTTGACTATAAATAATTAAAAAAAATTCATCGCATTATATGTATGTACGATAGAAAAACAAAATAACATAAATGATAAAACTATATATAAAATTTGAAATTCTGATTTACTGTCTGACTTATAAAATAATGCAAAGGCATAGAAACCGTTAATCTTAGAGATACTAAATTTAAAGGGTGTCTCTGTGAGGTGTAAGTATACACTAAGAAATGGTTTCCAGAATTTCGACCTGGGGGTGGGGATTAAAATGGGGTTAAAAGTTTGTGTGTGAAATCTTACCGTCACACAAGCAAAGCTGGTGCAAATTTACTCTTACAATTGCTTATTGATCTTATCGGATAAGATTATATTATATATTATATGGATAAGTATAATCCATCTAATCTCAATTGTCAATACCCTACTATTCTTCACATCTATACAGATAAAATACAATTCTGTTTGTAATTTCTAATTAAAAGCTTTTCACTAAATGCATATGAAAGTAAATTCGGAACTTACATTGATGTTACCAGGTGTAACTTAGGCTACTTTTTTTAATGCGATCCGTGAAATAAAGCTACTCATCAAATGTAAGAAACCACGGACACAGCTAATTGATAATATACGCTTTATAAATTATCTCTACAAAATATCTGACTAAGTAGTCGCATATTCTCAAAGTAAGAGGAACGATACGGTGTCCATAAAGAGCAGTAGTAAATAATCCACATAACACGCTACATTGAAATTGATAAGACATTCGACATCTTAATACAAAATAGCTATTTCTCTTTTAAATACGGGATCTATATAAATAATCCAGTTCTAATCAACCGCTTTACTTATATAAACTGATGACGTGACTCGTTCGGCTTACATCTTGAATTATTCATTGGCTTATATTTGTTCGATGTTTCCTACCAAACCTTCCCTAAGGATTATCTATCAGTCCTCATTTTATTTATGTCTTAATCAAAGGCTAGGGATTCGTTACAAAGCATGTTGTGCATAGCTAATGAAGTTTTATGTAACTAACTAGGCGGGTTCTAGCATTCTAATTAAAATCTAGGGTCGTCAACACGTCTTAATTGATTTCAATTTGTAAAACTCATGCCAGTAGTTTGAGTTGGGTAGTGGTGTAATTTAGTCTTTTGATAATTTATGTCATCACGGCGCCTATCATCATCGGTTTAAGCAGAGCGTAATAAGAACTTAATACTTCTGAGCTTTGACGTTTCATTTTGGTACCGTAAAATTAAACGTCAGAGCTAAGAAGTCCTTAATACGCGCAGCTTAATCGATCTTAGTTGGCCTCCAGAGCGGGAAGATGGTTTTCACAAGGAATAAAACTTAGCACACCCTGTAAATACTCTCTATCAGTAGTATTTTCGATGAATCGTGAACACAAGTATTTAAAGGCCATTTCCAGAGGTTTAGAGAATTGATACATAAGAATTCTTCTTAAACTGACACCAAAATAATTCTTCATTTTGAACTTTGCACTTTGCCCCTCTGATCTATGACTTAACATGATGAGGAACAGCAAATGTGGTGTTAAGAATCAGTGAACTGATAAACGGATGGTCTGATGGAACTAGGAGCAGGATGTGTACAAGGTAAAACTTCACATTGCTTTGGGTGACCTACATAAAGGAAACCCTTCGTAATAGGGGCAACCATTCGACGTTACATATGAAATATTATTGGAAATGTAACATGACCAACATCCTTGCATAATTTGTCGGGTTCCTTCCTTCGTTTGGATTCTCAAGTCTGTGTGGTTTATAAACCATGTAAAGCGTAGAATTATGAGTGAATATATTACAGTGAAAATGATTGATGATTTATTCAGTTGAGGCCCTAATAAAATACTTAATAGAATTTAGAGAAGAAGAAGAATTTACCACCGGTTTGGAAACTAGCCTTCTGTGAAGAACCGGGAAGAAACTCAGCTGCCATTGCGTAAATTTCATTATATAGTAAATAATGATTAATTACAATAAAATTTATATAAAATGATTCACAAAAGTGAAAATGTACCTGTAGATAATCTTAATAAATTACAATTAAGCCTAGTGTGCAATTGTAATAAGTAATGCTTAAGAGCACCTATTGATGATGGCACCCCGTAGGGAGAGTTAGTTTCGAAGTTATTAAATATTTGACCTCATTCATCGAGTGAAGCGAGGTTCGTATTCAATTCGTCCGATGAATATGCACCAATTTAGTACGAGAAATCCTGAAAGGTTAAACATTGCATATGTTAAAAACAGGTAGAATTTTGGTAGAAATGGATTAAGAGAGTAACTCGCTTGTCAATCATAGTGATTTGAACTTCAATGCATGCAGTAAAGCAAAGATAAACTAATACTAATTCAGTATTCAGCTTATGTCCTGAAGGTATTAGCCGACCAGGAAGTTGACCTAAATTCCACTGAGACGTGATTGATATTCAGATTGGGCACTTGTGCTGCCATTAAACGGAATATTATGTTTCCTTTGAAAATTTGGTCTACGGCATTCGGGATTCAAGTATCATCCTACATATTCAAATGAAATTCCTTGTACCATCTATTCAATTCCACATTCGGCAGGCTTCAGGGTAGCGAAAGAATCTAAAGCGCCATTCGTATCAACACTTTTTCATCTTTTGGTCAAGTAATATAACATATCGTCGTTGCGCGTTCAAAAGTAACTATGTGTTTTTACACACTTTATGAGACGCAGAAAATTATTTTCTCGAAATATGGCCCGAGTATTCGAAAAAAATATTCTTACTATTGATACATATAACAAATTTACAGAGTTTTTTTTAGATTATGTTGGATAGGTATTATTATTAATCATGACAAAATTAAACATTATTGGAAATTTTGACAAAACAGTTCACGAAATACACATAGCGACTTTTGCACGCGCAACGACGATATGAGTGGTGTGTGGTATCCGCTTGCATTATTAAGGAGACAAAGTTATTTGTCGGTTTAAAACAAATTTTTAATTATGTAAAAGCTAAAATAATACATATTTATTGAATACGTTATTATTAAACTTAATGTAATACATTATTAAAATTCTATGTAGAATAGTTTTAAGAAATTCTTAGTCAATGTTTGCAGGTTCTAGGTAACTTATGATTTATTCTGGTACTAGGTAAAATAAAACATAAATAGGGACATAATTACCATGGCAGCAATTAAACTAGGCCGGCGAATTCTGCATAATTGATACTGTAACTTCTGTAATGTTCTCCGCTGTGGTTCTCCGAGTTAAATACAAAGGAAATTGCTTAGTATACAATTACGAAATTTTAATTGCGTGTACGATGTTCATGACACGAAAGTAAATTAACAGAATTCACACTCTTCCGTTGAGTACGGAACACTCACTAAAGTATATAACGTATTACATACAATACAATCTGAAAATTATATTGTTAGGACAATCGCGGAAATGAGTACATATTTATATTAATGCCTTTGATTATTATTTGTACCATACTTGGAGCAACTTAGTTTGATTATGCTATGCGAAAATATGTCTTATTATCTGTAAGACCGGCTGTTTCATGATTCCAATGAACTTGATTCGATATCTGACTCACAAGAGACGTCTTACAATTTAAATTAAGGGTCATTGGCTATTTGACATCATCCTATTTAAAACATTATTGCATGCTTTATCAAATAAATTGACAAATCGTTTTTTGTTCGATTAACAGCAGTATTTATTAGAAATTTCCGTATTTATGATTTCGTACTTTTAGATAGACAAGACACTAAAATCCAAGCTTATGAATAAAATAATTGATACCTAAAGTTATTTACAGTATAAAGTACTTTTTACCTTATTTACAGTGGCGAAAGCACTTAGATATTTTATCGATGTATTCGGATGTCTAAAAATAGCGTGATTTAATAAAGAAAATCGGCTTCCTTCACTGGGGAATGACATTAGAAACGTGTCCATTTTCCTGACGGGCGTCTTTCGAAGGTATCCTAATTGGTTGCTCTCCGAGACATTGGCATCGAACTGAGCGAGTACTTTTATAAAAATGTATCCATAGTAAAAAAGTATATATAAAAAAGAACACAATTTTGACATTCAAAAAATATTAGGTACTTTAAATAATTATTTGTGAATTATTAAATTAATATGCTAAAGAGTAAAGATGATGAGTATTGTCGTTTGCCTGTATGTTTAAAAGTCATAATTTCTGGAAGTAGCTGTCGGACTTAGTAAAATAATTAAATATTAAAAATATAAAAAAAGATTATATAATATTTTTGTGTGTAGATTCATGAGAACAGTTGAGAGCCTAGATTATTAGCTAACAAATATTAAATTGTTTTCACTTCTCAGTAGTCTTAAATATTGATATTGCCAAGCAACTCGACGCGGGTGTAATCACACGGCACAGCTGATGAGGACATAAGATAGCTCCTGATAAATTAATACCATTCCATTTTGATGTAATTTCACAGTTTATGCCACGTATGATGTTAATTGAGATATTACACAATTATTACACAAATAATTGTGACTAGCTAGTGCCAGTAGCGCCGTCTGCGCAGGATTTGACTTCTCTGTATATCCACACCATATCTTTATAAGTTATAGCCTAAATGTTTTTCTAATAAGTAAACTATATTATTGTAAAGTTTAATTAATATTGCTTTAGTAGTTTTTGCGAAAAAACTAACATACATCCATCCATAATCACAAACTTTCTCGTTTTTATTATTATTAGGATGACAACCGCACGCAAACGTACCCACACTGCAACACGAAATTGTATCACAATGACTCGCGCAAAGAAATATGATTAGGTGTGTTCTAGGTGGAGTGTTCACTTGACAAATTGCTCTTGCTAGGAATTCAATCTCAGCGTTGACTTAAAAGTAATTTAAAGGCGTCTTCTACACTCGGTGTAACTGGCAATTTGTACGGTAGGCGGCTCATATTTTTCATAAAGGAACGGTTAGTGTGGGGCGTAAGCGGACAATATTTCCTTACGCGCAAAGGATACTTGATTAATTTTGCATTTTATTGGGTATTGCACTTTATTGGGTAAAAATTTACATAAGGTATAGTAAAAATAAAAATTGATCCAAATCCTAAACGCAGTCTCAGTTCGAATAAAATAATGTATTTCCTATTCAAACTATTATAATATACGCATTTTGTGATCAACTTATTTTATTAGTGGTAGGATAAGCATTTTTGCTTTCACCAATATACCTAGTACTTTATTTTCCAATATTCACTAATTATTTAAGTTTTAGGTTTCCGCTAGCAAACACTGATATATGCTACCTACTTTGTTACTACGCAAAACTATTTAAAACATATCACATTTATCTTCTCGCACTCGTCGCTTACAATGTGACGTAGCCCTTAAATCGTATTAAATTTACACTTCGACCTTCTACCTACCAAGCCTTCTCAAGTCATTTTACTGGGAATAATATGCATAAGCAAGCCTTGCTTACACTTTAACGCCGCTCCACATAATATATTTACATGTAAATTTTGCTGGATTATCTGAATATGACACTCATGTAAAAGCGGGTCACATTGAACATGTATTTGCAATGTTGCAGACATCCCCTTAAAAATTACTGTTTATAATACAGTAATTTTTAAGGGGATGTCTGAACTTTTGCGCTCACTTTCGAAAAATAATGTCTCAATAGACATTGATAAATACCTACACTTAAATAATTTACTAGCTGATGACGAACATATGATTTATCAAATATTATGTAAGAATAAATAGTTTATTTTGACATCATCTTAATCAAATTGACATTGTGACTTTGATGTTTATTTAAAATCATTATCAGTGCCGATGTG
Source organism: Watsonalla cultraria (assembly GCA_964035505.1). Lineage (NCBI taxonomy): Eukaryota > Metazoa > Arthropoda > Insecta > Lepidoptera > Drepanidae > Watsonalla > Watsonalla cultraria. The sequence goes on along the minus strand of OZ037727.1, from coordinate 5,998,636 downwards.
GAGAACACATTAGCTAGTATCATTGCAGTAGTCGACATAAGACCATTTGTCTGTGAGTATCAAAAAGTTAAAATTAAATAAAAATGAAAGAGGCACTATTCATACGTCTTTGAATTACTTCTCAGACATATGCAGGTTTCCTCTCGATGTTTTCCTTCACCGTAAAGCACGTGGTGTGAAATCACTGCACATAAGTTTTTAGAAAAACTCATTGGTACAGGCTCCGCTGGGATTCGAACTTGCGTCGCTTACGTAGCAGGCGACTGCTCTAACCCCAAGGCCACCACGGCTCATAAACCTCGGGCTGCATTCTTAGTGAAAAAGAAGGAAAGTCAAGAGTTCGAATTTCGAATGGTTCGTGTTCGTTTTTTCTTGCCCTTAAGGTCGCAAATCTTTAACTACGAGGAAAGGGTTTTCTTCTGGCTTTTTGATTTTACTATTCAAGTTTGTGCAACAAAAATGTTTTTTTACGTAAAATTGAAACTACTCCTAATAATCTATGAATGAATGAAGCCATTGAAGGTATTTCAATGCGCCACGTCGTTTCATTTAAATTCCGAGCACGTTTTCAGGAAGTAGGCTGCTGAGTAGATTGTACCGAACTCCTCAAACATACATATTCTAACAGTGTTGCGAACATGAAAAATAATAAATGCTCGAAAAAAATAAGGGACGTATACTATAGAGCCGTTTTTGATAACATAATACGTATCTCAACAATTTATGAGAGGAAGCGGAAAAATAATAATAAAAATCAACAAAAAGATATAGTTATGTGCCCTATGGAAAAAACGTGGAGTATTGAATTTTCGTAAATTACCTAGTATGTGCATCATTTTATGAAATACAGATAAATATACGGGAACTCAATATGATGATGAATAAATATTTTTATCTTCTTAAATTAGTATTATATAATCTTCTATACAGATAAATAAAATTGAAGTGTCTGTTTGTAATTCTAAAATACCAGTTTTTCATTAAATGCATATGGTAGTATACACGGTACTAATAATAAAAAACCAATTTAATTGTTTTTTCTCTGTCTGTCTGTCTGTCTGTTTGTTCCGGGTAATCTCCGTAACGGCTGGACGTAATTTAACGGGACTTTCACTGACGGAAAGCTAATGTTACAAAGAGTAACTTAGGCTACTTAGATTCTTAAAAAACATGGATCTTCGGGCAACCATGAAATTAGATCTACGCGGGTGAAACCGCTGGGCACAGCTAGTTTGTTAATAAATTTAATCGCATAACGTTAATCGTTAAATCATTATTATTTCGAACTAACAATGATCTCAGGCAATTATTTATGTAAATAGCATTTCACGCACCTGTGCATTTCAATTGCTCATTCATACATTTTCAGGTTCACGTCAACGAATATGTAACCAAAATTATTAAATGGTTAATTGAATTGCCTCGTTCCACGCGTCTGCTTTTGACATTTATTTATTCAGTTTAGTGAGCCTTTGGAAGTATATTAAGTCCTCTATTTACGAGTAATTATAGACGTGGCAATGGGTGTTAACTTTGTTACGAAAAAGGTACTTATCTTGTCTCAATAAATAAGGAAATAATGAACATTACTTATTGAGATAACAAAATAAAAAAAAGTTTTTATTTAAATTACGAGTTCTTATAAGTGAGTTAATACGAAAGTTTTCTGCCAGTGAAAGTCCCGTTAAAACTCACCGTTTCAGAGATTAGCCGGAACAAACAGACAGACAGACTGCCAGACGCAGGATACAATTTAAAAATACTTACCGTATATGCATTCAATCAAATGCATTTAATGAAAAGCAGTTAATTCGCAATTACAAACAGACACTTCAGTTTTATTTGTCTGGATAGATGTTGATATTAAATATCATGCTAAGTATGGGTGGACAATATCATAAACCAGAAATCAGGGGTAAATGTAGGACTTAAGATAAGCCAAGCCTAAACATTTGTCCAACCCCTCTAAACTATCTGCTAGCATAAATTCAATACATGCGGTGTAACTTGACATAGTTATACGGCTTTGGATCGTATCCAGGATTAAGAGCGAAGGGAGCAGAGGTAATATCAGGATATCTTACAGATGTAATGTACTGTCACAGATTATTTTGATATAGTTTTAGTCCAAATGTGGGGGGGGTTATTTCATTCAAAAATGCTTACTGGGGGTCAACTATGATCGTTTAACGCCCTCCTTTTTTTAAATTCGGTTAAATAAAATATGCTCACGCCGTCGTGAAGGGCTCCGAAGGGGTAAACGGAGGTGTTGTAACAACAACATCCACATTTCACCGAAAATGATTAAATGCCATCGTGACACAGGGTGAGTCCATCGCCGGCTTGGGCACTATACATATGTCTGTATTTCCTAACGATGTTTTCCTTCACCAAGGAGCCCACGTGGGTACAATTACTGTAATTAATTTTTTGGGAAAAACTAATTCGTACACGCCGCTAGGGTTCGAACTTGCGTCGCTTTCGTAGCAGGTGAAAGCTCAAACAAAGCAAAAACACAAGGTTTTCCAAATTGATTAGATTAGAAATATGATTGTAAGCTTGAAATACTGTAACCATATGTCTTTGTTGTGATTAAGACATACTAATATGTTAGGTTCTAAGCAATAAACAAGGGCCAGGTGGTCATTACCTACCTTGTCACGTACAGGACTGCTGTGTATGACCTCGTTACTCACTGTAATGGTACATCGGTACATCCGCCAAGCCATATTGATCTGTAAGCTCATGTAACTTTGCAAAACATCTGCCGATATCAAATTGTTTGATTTATTGTTATGACTGAGCCGAGACACCAAGTGTGGTACGAATAAGGTAGATAAATATTGTTTTTACAAAATGCAAATTACATTATTAAAAATTTAAAACCGCCTAACCAAATTTCGATCACGGTGGCTAATTTCAACGGGGATTATCCATCTGCGCAGGAGATATTAAACTGCACGAACACAGGTGCACCCTTTTTTATTCCCTCGGCAAACCGATACAACTGGGGAGAGATCAGGCGTAGGACCAAAGGGTTTGAGTGTAAGCACCTCCATTCTCTAACTGCCAAACTCCGGGCATTTTATTGCGAGTTTCTAGGCAGAAAACTCGATATCTGTTTTTTCGATCGTGATCTCCAGGCGAACACACCAACTACTAGACCAACGAGGCAGTTGACAGTGCTATTATGAAGTTAACGTACAAAATACCTTTGTCACCTTCAGTGGAATCCAACACCACCCTTGTTATTGCCTACCTTAAATAAGTGAATACTTGATATTCTGTGCGTTGTTTGTTGTACGTGCATACTAGAATTGGTTACTTTCTTTCTTCACTCAAGTATTTTGAGTTCTGTAGGTGTTCTTTCTTTTATTTTCTGTACTAACTAATCACTTCTTGCAAGAGATACTTCTAAATCAAATTTAGGTTATTCAATACCTTAACTTTGACACAATTTTTATGTATCAAACTAGACGCTTCTGATTCATTCCTATAAATTCTTCGTCCACAATTCGCATTTCTTTTCTGTATAAATACTGAATTGATATCGTAAGTATAAGATCTTTAATGAAATCTAGACCTCCCGTGACAATGGCTTATATCTTCTGGAACGTGAGAACAATAATTTCAATCGGCATTTAATAAAACAATGAAGAGGTTTTGAAAAACAACTAACGACCGGTGTTTTGTTAGTAAAACGATATTGCTACTGTTATTGTATCGGTTGGGTAACTGGCGGATGATTATTTACAAATTGTATTATCTTATGTTGCATCCACACTCGTATTTGTATCTGATAAAGAAGATGGAACAATTAAAACGTTTTCAAAGGAGTTTCCTTCCGCACAGTGGGGATTGAGCTGCTTAATGTATTTTCGAAGGGTGTGTAAAGATTTTCAACGAGTAGTTGATGCACCAGGAGTACCTGGTACGCGATTGCAAGTCCGGTAAAGACGCGGTAACCACTTACCATCAGGTGAAACGTATGCTTGTGTTACCTTTAGAGGATAAATCTGCTAGTCTATAGCAGTAGTAAAACAGTGCGATAGTAAATTGTTATAACCAAAACTCCAACCCCCATATTACAAAACATGGATTAAACGAAGACTAGAAATTGGATCCCTTTTAAAATCCGTATCACAAAAAGAGATGGAACTACTTTTAAACCGAGGATTATCTTATTCTCTGCTTTGTAAAAAAGAGGAAAGCGTGTAATAGCCAAGGATTTTGGGGAATATGTACACAGGTTTATTAGTAATACTATATATTTGCAACAGTTCGACTGCTAAACACTCCATGCAAATATAAGCTCTCATAACGAGTAATTTGGCTCATTAAACTGTGACAAAGACAGCAATCAAAAGTCCGTAAAATAAACCAATGGAATTCTCATTTCACTTAATTCTATTCGGGTCTTTTCCACTAAATCGTTTAAATTCCTTAAGTACCCATTTCAAAGTGTTATTGCTCGAGTAGTGAGACATGAATAAAAAGCTCGTAGTTTGTGGAAGGAATTAAAATTAGTTTACACTTCACTTAGGTGGCCTTCGCACTTCCAATACTATAAAATAACAACCATTGCTGCAACAATATTAATTTAGTAAGTTTTGCATATTTATCGTAGGGAAACATTTGACAGATATAAATTAAAAAAAAATGTCTCATAGATTCATAATCTAAGCAATGTTCTGAAAAGCAAGTTCTGTTATGGAAATAAAATAATATCATTAAGGAAGTCTTCTTTCTATGTACCGCAAGAGAAAACGACTTAATTGTTGGAAAAATCCGTTCGTCGCCATGACTTTTAGCTTAGCTATAAACGGATTAACTCGGATAAGTGTAAATCGCCCTTAATCTTCACAAGTCGTAAACAAACGTTCTTAAGGCTGTTCTTGCCTGTTCCTTCTGACCGTGAATGGAAATGAAAACACCTCGGAGACTTTCTAACGAAATATTCAACACTGTGCACGCGCATCGAATATTCATTAAGGTGACAATGGCGGCGTTCGACTATAATTTTAGGCTGCGTACGTGAGTTGTTCTTGTTGACAAGTATTGTTATAATTGTATGGTATGTGAATGGAATTTTAATATACTATAAGTACTTACTTAAAAATTATGAAGTATTTGTAATTAAGTTCCTAAGACCGTACGTTTGGTGATAATATTTTTATGTCACTGACATTAAAGTTGCATTATTCTCTAGTGACAAAGGAAAATTCTTAAGGAAATTAAAATGGTGGGAAAGTATTGAATGATTATTTAATAAATCCTTACATAATTAATTTGAACGACGAAATAAAAGTTGACACCAATTCCTCGCAAATTAAATTTACCCTGACTAAGTAACTCGTCATAAATAGATCCTACTCCGACTTCACTTGAACGTCGAATAAAAGCGAAAGTATAAATTGTTGAGATCAGATTGATGGCATAAAGTTGATAGCGGTCATAAACGAAGTAGTACTAAATGCCGGATACTTATTCACTAAAGCTGAACTAAAACATTTTTTTAATTTACTAGAAATAACGCACACGTCGACTCTTTGGACTCCAGGGGTGTCACTTGCGTGCTACTGGCTTTGTGTGTGCATAGGGTTTTGCAACGAATACGATATGAGATAACGAAGAAGATGTCACACCCGTAACTACTTATTTATTGATATTTGAAACCTTAGGAAATGTACACATTTCGGAGTAGTTATTCGAGGTTATACATAAAACATTCTAGGTAGAATGACAAAATATCCTATCTTACAATATGATTTATTGTCGGTTCTTTTAAAAGTTAAGTTTCCGAAGCAGCCCTAACTCAATAAAACATTTTTTTTTTGTATTTACTTTCTAATATAAGTTCTTAACAAGTTCTTGTTATTCACATGTTTTTTTTGTAACGAAGTTGCTAGCATTCACGTTACTTCATACAGGATTATCTAGCTGAAAGCACATAGCATCATCAGTGTAACTTTTCAAGACTTTACTAGCTACACCTGGCACTGCGCTTGCTTCCTTAAGATTAAAATTGAAATCAAAAATAAAATTAACTAAGCGAAGAGTAATTTATTGAACTGTCAACTAATCGCTGCAGGGAGTGAAACATTTGAAATACTTGTGGTTTCAGAGCACTATAGCTTTACCCATTCCTAGTGATTTATATGCAAATGAGCTACATTATATTGCATACAATTAGTAGAGAAACAAATCGAAAACCGAGAAACCAATACCAATCTATTTACAATTGACATCAGCCCTAATAGCAATCAGAAGTAAAACAATCAAAACGTGAAATAAACTCGATAGTAAAATTGTAAGCTATGTGCATACTGGGCTATAAAATTGGTAATGAAACTTACTGGATAGTATTTTATGGAACTACGGGTTTTATTTGCAAGGAGATTCGCTCGATGGTTTTTTCTTACGTAGATTTAATTATTTAAGGCCCGTCTCGAGTAATGATAGCTAATGACTATAGTAATTAAGCTTCCGCGTGGGTATTCCAAGGTCCTTCTCCCTAGTAGAATGCGGCGTAAATAAGACTATGATATTTAAACGAGTCGCCGCATGCATGACACTTATTTTGTCTAAAATTATTATTAGAGGTACTAAGATACAGAGGAGCTCGTGGCACAGTTGCTTTTGCGCATATGATGCGATCAGCGAAGTTAAGCAACCTAGCCAGTAGTTGGATGGATGACCGCCCGAGTTCCCTCCGTGCCTCGGAGAGCACGTTAAGCCGTCGGTCCCGGTTGCCAGTTTAACATCTTTGGCAATCGTTACAGGTCAGTCAGAGGCCTAAGAAAGTCTGTCAAATGGTTTAACCCAGATTGCCGATTTTCCTCGAAAAAGAAGTTGCGAAGGTCCGATGGCAGTCGCTTCGTATAAAAATCAGGTGATCAGCCACATCGGGTTGAATCAAGTGCTGACCCCAAACACATGGGATAAGGCCAGGGAGATGATGAGAGGTACTCAGATAGAAAATAAAATTAATTTTGCCGAGGGCTGCAATTGGATTGAAATGAAATAGTCAATAGAGGAATGGAATTATTAATTTTATTTTGTTTAGAGTAATAGGGAAATAGTTACTGGAAGATCGAATCGAAATAAATACAATAACATTTTAAATAATTTCAAATAGTTCTAATCGTTGCAAGCAGGTACCTACCTACCTAATGGCGAACGAAATAAAGTTCCAATAAATCCGCCGACCTTTGAAATATCAATTCAAATTGTATTTCCCTAACTGTCTTGACAGGTATAGGTACCTGAGGTCTAAATCCAAATTAAATATTTACATTTCATTGAATTGGTCGAAAGCAACCCCACTCAATAATATCTCTGCAAAGTGTGAATTGGTCCTTAACAAAAGATCCGCAGAATTTATATGAATAAATTCTTTAAGGAAAAATGCTTGAAAATTTCCTCTCGTGCCTACGTCTCATAGAAAAACCGAACTCGTAAAACAGTCGAGTAGAGCGAGAATCCCGTTCGTCTGAATGGACCCTTAGACCCAACACATTCGTGTGCGAGTGTTATGTATCGCATGGGATGGTACAAACAGCCTTTCTGGGTCAATGAATACAATGTATTTTTCATAGGAGGAAAAAGGTGGTATTATTTCTTTGCATTTTGATACCTGTTTGTAAGAAATGTAATGCAATAACAAGATTACCAGATCTAAAGTCTATTTAGAAGAAACTTATTGGATCTTTAGATACTAGGTATCTAAACTCGAGAGCATTATCTATTATTTTTGTTGCCAAACATTCTAAATATGTTCGCGCCTGTATTCTAAGATGAGGTAGGCAGAGGTATACTTGTAATACACACACATTTCACCAGTTATGTTCCATGTAATAATGGCGTGCTTATTCTGCTATTGGGAAATTACAGATGAAAGAACTCAAAACACTATGCCCGACTCGAGTGTTCTGCAGTAAGTTTTGGAACCACTAGATCAAATCAGACAGTCTAATAAATAAATTAACGGTTAAATAATTCACTTACACTAACACCTCACAACAATCTAGCTAAACCTTTTCACTTGTAAAAGAAAATTCTTGGTAAATAAAAGATTACACTCCACACATTTACCAAATCACAACGGTTACTTACCGCAAACAACAATAGTTCTTAATGTTATATCTTCACATAGTCTTACATCCTCGTATCAAGTCCCGAGCGAACTAGTGTACCAATAAAAAGGTCCCCGTACGTCTTTTATCTTAGCCGAAAATCCTTTGCCTTTCCTTCACCTATTATGTTTCGGCGTCGACGATCCTTTCGCTCCATTTATCTGGGACAAATACTTTCTAGAACATTTTCATTGTAAATGAATGGTTCTAGTATCTTGAGACTTGAGACATGAAGCAATAAACTAGAAGAGATCAAAATGATATTTAAATGGAACACACTTGCATAAACAATACACCGAGGCTCCTTCAGGGTAGGTATTACTTCTTCTACATAACTGACTTTCTTTCTCTTCTCAACCCAAAGGATGCCTGACAGTCTGACTGACTGAATTATCATCAACGCACAGCCAAAGCTACTCATCCTCATCATCATCAACAACCTGCCGTAGTCCACTGCTGCACATAGGCCTCCCCTAATGAGTGCCATAGCACCCTGTCGTCAGCTTGCCGTATCCAGCATCTGCCTGCAGTCTTTCGCAGATCATCATCCCACCTGGCCGGAGGGCGTCCTACACTTCGTTCGCTGCTCATCCTAAAGACCTGAAATTATGATGAAAATAATCGCTGATATCCTCTTTGCGATTTTTTACATTTGCAAATACTCTGTCTGGAGTCCCGGTTAGTGGCAATAAAAAAATAAATATCTATATTGTTTCTTGTCAATCTGCTAATATGTGTTCTTCAGCGTTTGTATCACAAGTATCGTACTTTGCACGTTACCAATTACCACTCTTAATTATTGATCTTCAATATTGACCGAAAATGTATCTTTGAAATAATCACAATTGAAAAAGGCACAATAGGATCCCATAAAAATGTTCTTTGTCATGATAAACCAATAAAATGTCCGAACATTTTGCTGCTCGCTTGTCCCGGCAGTAATTAATTTACCTTCTTTCCTACAAATACTTCTTAATTTAGATTGTAGGTAGGTATATAGATGAAGAATTATCTCCCCCATGGCCTTATCCCATACATTGTCGGGGTCGGCACTTGATTCAACCCGATGTGGCTGATCACTTTTATACGAAGCGAATGCCATCTGACCTTCGCAACCCCATTTACAAGTAAAATCTGGGTTAAACCAATAGTCAGATTATTTTAGGCCTCCGACAGACCTGTAACGATTGCCAAAGCTAAATTGGTAATCGGGACCGATGGCTTAAAATGATCTCCGAGGCACGGTGGGAACTCGGGCGGTCACCCATTTAATTACTGGCTAGGGTTGCTTAACTTCGCTGATCGAATGATATGCGCAACTGTGCCACAAGTTCCTTAGATGTATGTAGACGAGGTACGAACAAATTAAATGTATTCATTAAAATGAAAGTTATTTACATGCCTAAATTCATCAAGGCAGTTCAAGGGTAGGACCGTGGAAGGATAGAATGAGTTATTGTCCTGCTTAAAATATTCATATTGTGCGAGTTTCTGGCATCTGTCGTATTTCACCTATGTTTCCCTTTACTTCAAGTAATATTCACAAAATGAACTGAGAACCGCGTTATATAATAAGCAAATACACCTGAAGGTACAGTCATTCTTGTAATAAAAGCTACATGAAAAGGGAAAGGTAAAATTAAGGTACAACGTACGAATAAGTTTAATAAAGAACAAAGAAATAAGGATACTCCAGGGAAATCATGGCTATAGGCGTAGTTAATATTCCCCTAATGTAAACTTAGGTAAGCGTTTCGCAAATTCTTGGTATGAGATTAACTAAGGAATAAGAATAAAGTGGATTTTTAAAGAGATCTTCGTGCATTTAAGAATTAATGCTTTGAGGTTGCACTCTTTTTATGTAGGTACTTACTTAATTAGTACATACTATTGAGAAAGTACTGACTTATTCAATTTGTAGACTAGTATAGCTGAGTAATGTTAAGTGTTTCAATTTTACTTCATAGTATATCACGATCCTCTTTCGTTTGCTCATTCAATATAACATCATGCAGGAATATATAAGAAAAAAAACTAGCAATAAAACGGAAAAAAAATTTTTTAAAGAATTTTGCTTTCTTTTTTGAAAGTCTAATATCATCGATGTTACTACGAATATTGTGTTGACTAGCAATTGTAATGTGAATGTGAGTTTATTCGTTTGTTGCTTTTGCGCCTTAATTTAACCGATGAACATTTACTTTCGTTGCCAGGAGTATTGAAAAGACATTACTCTTTCCATGCGGGCGGAACTGGCAAATAAATTTGTACCAATTTAACATTAATTGTAACCTTCTTTAGAAATCCTCGAAAACAAAAAGCCATACTAACTTGAGCAACTTCCAGGATTGCCACAGATTATGCAAAGAAGAAAATAATGAATTTTATACGAAAGTAAGTCGTAAGTCGAAACAACGCTAAAAGAAAAACAATAAAACTGGGTTTAGGTAAAACTTTTTCCGTTAGAGATATCGATTTCATCAGCTTTAGTACAGTTTAGCAGGGTATTGTATAACATTTTATGAAAGATATAAATACATTCAGATAAAGTTGGTAAAATTGCTAACTTTATTCTGCGTCCAATCTTAAAAAAGAAATTCTAAATGGACTGAGTTCAATCCTTAAACGACCTGTTAAAACTAGTGCTAGAAACAACGAAAAACATTTTTAAGAACTTATAAAGAAGTTTGTTATGGTACATGGTATAGGACCGTATGACGGACTATTACAGTTTACAACTGTAATAGTCCATTTGTAACAACAAATATAATGTTTTTATAATAAACTGATGATGGAGTAACTGTTTTTAACAAAATAAAGTCTTAATTTTATTTTGTAAGGAAAACAATACGTTTTGTGTATATATACTACTTAACAAAGAATACTTTTCCCATTTTTCAATACTTTTCTACGCATTCAAAGCCTGTAATAAGACACCGGTTCGTGTCACTGATAAGTGCGCAAAACGAATGAGACAACCAGATGGAGCGGAACAAATCAACTGAGGCTCAGGGATTTATCATGTACGGAGATTAAAGGGGGTTGGGCGTAGCAAGTAATTAACTTTTGGGATGTTAAGCAGTGTTCATTAACATTAACGCATGTTATACACTCGATTAAATAACATAAACGTGTTTTAGATAATCGATTTTCAGCTCGTGCCTTGCGGCAGAACCGTGGTAGGTTTGAGCAGTCGCCTCTTACGCAAGTTCGAATCCCAGCGGGGCCTGTACCAATGAGGATTACTAAAACTTATGTGCAGTGATTACATCCCACGTGCTTTAAAACTGCATATGTCTGAGAAGTAATTAAAAGACGTTTGTATAGTGCCTGACACGGCGATGGACTGTCTCGTGGGTTAACACTCGTATGTATACCATCGAATGTGTCGTATCTGTTACAATTTTTATTTAGCCTCTTTAAATGAAAAGCCAAAGTAAATGATAAAAATCTGTTAGCAATATAAGAGGATAAGTTATTCGACATAATGATGGTATATTATGGTATATAGCTGAACTGCAAGGAAGCGAAGGCATTGTTGATGGCGTGTTCAAGACCCGTTTAAAGCAATTCAACCGTGTTAGGTAATAACAACCATTTTACTAAATAGATTATGGTACTTACTTATAATCAGCTGCCGTTCTAAGATAAATGTAGCTTGTACCTATGCATGCATGTTATAATGACGACCCGGTTACCCGGTTGTAGTAGTACCCTTTCTGCAAGAGGTAACTAAAAGTGTTTCAACCGCGCTACTATGTTTTCAATCCGCTAAAAAGAAAACAATTAATTAACCCTATTATTAATTAGGTACTTAGGTACTAATGATAAATCGCATCGGAGTGAAACGGGAAGACTTTTGGTAGAAAACAGAAATACGTATTAATAGGTCAAGTAGTCATACTTATTCGCGAGTTGATAGCAGAAACAGAATCTCTTTTCTCGCGACCATTTCCTCGATAGCGGCCGCATAATGATTTTTTACAACGTCCAACTAAAGCTCTATTCAAAATTTCATCAAAATTGGTGCTACGGTTCAGCTGACAAAAGGTAACACAGACATCTTATTTACTTATCATCCTACTTACTAGACATCTCACGAGATGACACCACATGTACTTTACGTTTTCTCAAAACTGTAACCACCTAAGTACAAAACATAGTCCTTGATTTAAAAGCAGTTCCATCTCTTTTCGTAATATGTATTTAAAAAGTGATAGGCGTTGATTTTTCAGAGTTTGGTCTAGCTCTGGTTTAAACTATGTTTTGTAATAAGAGGGTAAATGTTCTCCTCACCTGACTACTGACAGGATACTTTTCCCATTTATAATATAAATGCGGATGATGTATGCCTCAAGCGAATACAACACGCGGACCATGTAGCCAGCAGCTAAAGTATTTATACTTATGAACTAGCCTCATTGTGGATCGTTATATTGACTGGTTCCGTCCGGGCGACTCACATCGATGCATCGAGTTTTCATTTTTAATCATCGATATCAGCCGACCGTGAATGCCGACCAGTTGCCAACTTTAAAATAAGATGTGTATGTTACCACAAGTATCAGAATATAAGCACTCCTACAATAAATTAAGTTTACTGTTATTATAAGTTATATTAGTGTAGGCAATTAACTAATAAAATCGTTATTTATTTTATAACGTTTCCCCCAGAGTAATTCCTAGTTGTTGTTTAATTAGTTGAAATAAAACTGAACACGCATTCCCTGTTTCATTACTTGAATATACTTACACGATGGCAAATACAAGGCGGGTGTAAGGCGGTCAGTCCGCCTGATGGCAAATAATAGCAATTAAGAAAATTACGAACATAGCTTTGACGTAGGTATGCCCGTCATCCGTATTATCAACATATCGTAACAACAATATCTAGATCAGGATTACGATTTATTCATTGTCAGGCGTGTGAGAAGAGATTTTTGCTTTTACAACACACGTTGGTCATACACTACTTATGCACTATACTGTGTGGCGAAAACGACTGAAAATTAGTCAAGTGTCTCTTTTCTGAGATCGATGATCAATATATATATATCGCTGGTACAATTATGTTGCTATACTTTAAAAAAAAATTGCGATAGCCTCAATGTTTCGAAATGTATGTAACCAAAATGTACCGCTCAAAATGGTACTAAGTAGTTCTTGAGATTAGACCCAGATCGTACTAAAGTTCTAACAGCTGTAAGTAGCCATACATCAGCTATAAGTACTAAATAGAGTGTTTAAGACGCCCTCCTTAGCTGCGGTCTTCACGGAAATTGTAAACAAGCAAAATCCATTTAGAAAATGTTTGGACACACGCTTTAATAAAAGTTGCACTTAATGTGACCACATTGAAGGAAAGCTATTTTATTTTATATCTAAAAGGATCACTTAAATGCTATGCATTATGATAAGTAGGTATTTTAAAACAATGAAGGAGTTACCTAGGCTGAGAAATGAAGGGCATAACTAGATCTTCACCTGTCTGCAAAGACAAATAACGGTACTTTAGAATAGTGTTGTGTTCCTGCAATGAATAAGCCATAGTTGTCCTAGCAAGGGGACATAAAGGCGATTGACTAGCTGTAGTGGACCCATTTTGGAAAATAAAATAATTAATAAATAAATATAAATATTAAACTGTATTGTTATAAGTACCTCTCAGATTGCTGTGGCCTAGCAGGGGGGCAACTATGATCGTTTAAGCAGCGCATAATATGTAAGAACTTCTTAGCTATGATTTTATACCATAACTAGCTGTGCCCCGCGATTTCACCCGCGTAGATATAATTTCATGCTTCATGTCGCGGAACCCTAATATTTATTATAAATAAAAGTAGCCCAAGTTACTCCTTGAAACATCAGCTACCTGCAAGTGAAAGTCCCGTTAAAATCGGTCCAGCCGTTTCAGAGATTACCCGGCACAAACAGACAGACAGAGAAAAATTTTAAAACTTGGTTTTTCAGTGTCAGTAGCGTGTATACTTTCATATGCATTTAGTTAAGAGCTGTTATTTTTTAATTACAAACAGACACTCCATTTTTATTTATCTGTATAGATCTGTATAGATGAAACCGATGATGTTAGGGTTATTTGTTATAAGCTATAATCACTATCATTAAGTTTTTATTGTGTGTAATTTGAAACTACTTATCTTGCAATAAATATATTATGAGAGTGCTACTGCAGATGCTTTACCACCCTTCCTCGTATTAACAATACTCAAGTAGGTAATTTTTTTCAAATATACAAGTTATAATCATTTCAATTCTTGTATGTAACTAAGAGCTTGTATGTAAATAAGACACGATTGTGGGTTAACTCGAATATTTTTATTATTCAAGGCAAAATTCAAACACACTTTAGGACCTTTGTAAAAGTTACAGAAACGAGTTTGATTTAATCAAAGGGAAACCTGCAAAGGAATCAGAAGTTATTAGAAAGTTCTTCGAAAGGCGAAGAAAGCGTTCCACTGACAATCTTGAATGCTGTATCCAATATCTTCACGAATGTTTTTTGTATAGTTTAGCTGGTACCTAGTAGTAGTATTACGATAATATTTTGTCTACAAATATAAATAATAATCTCCAAGAAATAAGTGTAAGTAACACGTATTTCTATGCTACGCTACATTGATAGAAAACTTCAAACCACTGAATAATAAAATAAATATTATTCATACAAGAATGGTGACAGTGTGGTATATATAAGTGACTCCTTATTACGTAAAGGACGCAAGCTTTAATCTGATCTAAATAAATTATTACAAAAAAAATAAGTGACGTTGATGTCACTGATTATGTGTCATGACTGAGAAGGAAAACATCTTGTGGAGACATGTCGTGTCTAGTAATTCAGGCGTCGATGGCTTCATGCCCCTAGCAGAAACCCTTTTAGAAAGGCGTGAGAGATAATTCCCTATGCATCATATAAAAATCATGTAATATCATCCAGTCCAGCGGTGATCAGTGCCAATATAATAAAGTAGATCATCTTGATGACTTTACTGTGAAGATCGGCTGGCAAAACCTGAAAAATATTATTAGACAAATTTTAATCATAGCAGCATAATATTTACAACATATTTTTTTTTATCCATATTCAAAATATATATAGGTTTCAATGAGATCTTTGATTTTTTTTCTTGTAATGTCTATTTCTCATATTGCCTTACGTGGACTACAACTACTACTAGTAACGGTATATTGTGTGAATTCCCTTACTATTCACCATAAGCACACAATACTAGGAATTCAATACGATAAAATGTCTTACAAAAAATGCAAGGGGAGAATGGGCAGGATAATCTAACCCTTATTTATACGTTTAAAACCTTTTTTTTAAGCCTGAACTCCCAACAATCTAAATAAGTTACATTAAACATCAAGAGAGTAATGCTGTAATATTGTTCAGAAAACTCAGTACGCAGTAGTAAACGACCCTTTCTCAGCTCTTACTCGGGAAATAACAATGACATTTGCAATAACCCCGTTATGATAGCATAAATTCTTCAAGAAGGCTTACTTATACATGGAATTGCAAGCTTAATATTGAGAAGATTACTGTTTGTAAACTTAATGCAATAATAATAAAAAAGTTTGCTTTGGTTGTGGTTGACATCATGAAATGACAGTGTCTTATACTACACGCAAAGTTAGCCTGAATTTTGTTATTCAAACTAACTAGCATTTGGCTAACAATAAACATTGAACTAGCTTTATTATCGTGACTTCGACGGTCGGTTGAAGTCAGTTTAGATTTAAAGTAGCTGCCGCTAGAATAACGTTTAATTTTGAATAACTATTTCGGGTGGGTGCTGTTTTGCCCTGTTACCCCAAAAATATTTAGGAAGCGATAAAAACACAATAGGTGTCCCAAACTGTTCTATTGTCCTGCAATAGATACAATAGACCCAGGTAAACATTTCTAAATCGCGCTAGTAAAGTTTTCTTTGAAAGTTGCTTAAATACAGTATAGGATTCATAGATTATGGGCGTCCGTTTCTTCACGGTGAACAGTCCGCGGGAACTGGTACAAACTCCCGTATCCGAAGGGCTGTGGGCCTTTGCCCACAACCCAGACCTCCCCAGTGAACCTACCTCATTAGATGACAGTCTGGTATTTGGCACTGAGTGCATGCTTCGGCAGTCTCAACCCCAACGATGAAGATATTTTGACGCCTTTTTGTTTTGGAATTGGTGCCCTGATTACGTCTCCTGCAAATGTGATAAGGAGCGTATTTTAAACTGGGATTTGAACACAATATTAAAATTTATATCTTTTAAGTTTCTAGTTTAAATTTACATCACATAAACTGTCCTATTTACTTAGTATGCATCGTATTCTTGGTCGTAATTTGTGTTCTTGTAGATCGGTCGTAATTTTTAATGTTCTTTCTTTGTTCCAACACTCACGTGAAATAATATTTTCATTGACAATTTTCTTCTTTTATAAGGTTAAATAGGTTCTGTCTTTTGAATATTATTAGTTATGTATTTTGTTCAATAAAATAGACTTACCTTAAAAATATATCCCAATTATAATAGAATAGCTACATATTCTTTAGTCAAATCCAAAATACTCCACTTTATTTCCACTTAACTTGAAAAGGTACCTAATTGTTTACCTTTCTATAAATATCACTTTTGATATTTACAAAACTGAACACTGATTTTCATTAAAAAATGAAGCACGCTCTTTTGTTTTCACAATAACATAACCATGACAATTACCTCTTCTCGTGGTAAAACAAAATTGATAGTTCAAACTTCGATCGGGCGCATAAATTTATCACTCTACCCACATACAATTTTTAAATAGATGCAGACATAAAGATGTCAGTCCATTATTTTATAATGCGATTGGTGCATTTAAATAATGTGTTGCTCCTTAATAAGATTGTTATTAAAATAATTATTTATTAAATTCATGTTATTGTAAAATGCTATAATTAGATTAGGACTGTTTTAGTAAAAAAATTGTGTTCATATGTTAAGTGAAACATTTTTTGATGTGGTAAGTTTCTACATCGCGCTATCGAAGTTTTCCTTGAGATTTGGTATATTAAAACAATGTTCACATTACTCTAATGGATGTCCAGCTCTTCTCGGGAAGTCACATTGTTAATGTGTCGTGAGAAAATTGATTGTTTGTGTGTCCCGAGCCAATACTGTGCCTAGTAGTGCAGTTCCTAAATTAGTAACATTGGTTGAGCTGCTTTGGCAGATTTAATGGGGTTCGAGGAGACGTAAGCGGCATACTGTCTCCTCGATCCTTGAGGTCGGAGTTCAGTCTACTGTTCTCTCAGCCACCGAAGAAGAGCGCTCTTGACATCTATTTTTTCCAAATTTTTTATTTCGTTTATTTCACTTACTATTATTACGAGACTAGCTGTGCCCCGCGGTTTCAGCTGCAAAATCCTTAATTTCATGGATTAGGTATTTTTATTATTATTAAGTTAAGTGTACTTTAATTGTTTTTAATAAGTGTGTTTTGAAAATAAATTAAACCATTTGTGTTAACTCACTGTAGATATTAGCTACTAAAAACAGATTGATTTATAAAACATATTAGAATTTTTGGTTTTACCTACCTATACTTTGTCCAACTTGTCTTCACTATCCATTCCATCCATTAAGATAATTTTATCTTCTGTTTATGTTTACCGTTAAATAAGTTTGGACATTATAACGTATTTGTAAGTATAATAACAGTCCCCCATACATATCACTTAACGCAGTTATGGCAGAAAGTTCTAAGCGATTCTACACAAAACAAACCTCATTTAGGCAATGTTATAGGCGTAAAGTTCGACCATAGATTCAGAAATTTCCAATCTAGAATTTGCGAAAAGCCCTAAGGTTAACGACTACCTTTATGAGGTCTGCGGTTATGTTATGCATTTTCATTTGTCTGACATACTTTATGTAACCAGTCTGTTTATAGTATTTCTATAAGTCTATAGGCATACGTGCATGTAATTTTAACTACGTTACGTGTCTAGAAATTATATTGAGTTGACGTCACTGCTGATGACGACTTGATAAGTACATAATAAAAGCCAAGCGCCTGTTGAGAAATTTAGAGTTACAAAATGTTTCATTTCGTTGGTATTGGTAATTTGAACTGATTATAACACGGTGACTTGAATTAAGAATAAGTAGGTAATTATTTATTTAGATAGATTGTCGAGTTCCTTCTCTATATCTATATCTATACATATATAATATATATACAGATAAATAAAATTGAAGTGTCTGTTCGTAATTCCGAAATAACAGCTTTTCACTAAATTCATTTGAAAGTATACACGCTATTGATACCGAAAAACCAAGATTTAAAATTTTTCTCTGTCTGTCTGTTTGTTCCGGGTAATCGAACGAAAAACGGCTGGACGAATTTTAACGGGACTTTCACTGGCAGGTAGCTGATGTTTCAAGGAGTAACTTAGGCTACTTTTAATTAAAAAAACATTAGGTATCCGCGTGCCAGCCTTGAAATTAAGTCTTCGCGTGTGAAACCGCGGGGCACAACGAGTCTATGACATAAAAAAGTTTTGGAAATGAAAATCAAGAGTGTATTTGCCTTAGTTTGGTTAGTTATTTACGTGGAGGCATGAGGCCAATGCTTAAAGAGTTTTGTTAATGAATACATAAGAAACGATAGCTGCCCGGTAGACATAGACAAAGTTCTTGCGCAAATTGTATGGAAATTACATAAATCAGGCACGTGACATATCATTCCCATAAACCTATTTTGTATCGCTTCTATAAGGGAAGCGCGAGGATAAAGTTACTTTTCATCCCACCATCTCGGAAAGAGTATTTTTAATCTTCAATATCTGAGTGGAAAAGCCTTTTTTATTCTCTAGAGGATAAAGTAAATTGAATTTAGAACATCGTGTGCACTAAGTTTGTGAATAAAAAAAAACATTAAACCTATTTACTGCTACCTCTATGGTGCCGAATATATCATACAACTTTTTTTTAATTTGTTAAAAACTCAGACTTGGAACCTTCTTGGTGTTCTTTTTTCAATTTGCTTTTTTTTTGCATTTAGTCATTTCCTCGCTGAGGTGGAATGAAAAGTTACGTGTTGCACTCGAGTGCAAAGATTTTTCACCTCGTGCTCTTTTGATTTTAGAATCCTTCACTTGCTCGGTCATCAAAATTGAACACGCGGTTAAAAAGCAACTTTGCACTCTTGTATAACAAATAACTATTGTCTACTGGCCCAGAAAAGAGGGAATACATTCCGTAATCACGACGACTGATAGCGTGTTATAAAAGAGAAGAATTAAGGATATAAGGAAAAATATAGCGTACCATAAAAATTTCACGGCCTTATGACAGTAGAATGATACTGTTGGAAATTAAAAAGAACATTTTATTATTATCCTGAAATTGTTAAATGTGTAAGAATAAAGAAAAAGTTATACATGTAAATACTTAAACAACTTCAAGGAACACAAGAAAAGCCCATATTTCAAAGCGTAAAGCCTAATATTTTATATCAAAATGTCAAAAATATTTATAACATCCCGCCGTCTTTGTGTTCAGTTGATATTTAAGCGACTGAAGCACCATCTGTGCCTAACAAATACCTGGAATTTATATGCTTTTAAATTTTCGTCGTAGTTAAGTATAAGGTAACTTTTGCTTATCAGGTATAGATTGTATACCTTCACTTATAACTATAGTAGCACAATAATGTCCCTTCTTTCCCCATACACCATACTGTACTTTGTATTCGAAGGATATTTTTTTTTCTAAATATTTTATTTATTTATTTATTTATTACAAAATCCACAGCTCTTAAATAAAACAAAAACTATCTTAATGTATAATAGTCTTTATGTAATAGTCTATGTTACTCCTTGTAATATTGGCTAAGTTTCTGCCAGTCTCGCATATCCAGCGGTTTCAGAGATTAGCTGGAACAAACAGACAGACAGAGATTTTATATAAGTATGTGGTGCATATATTCGCATATACTTTGCTCTTTCTTCTCACATAAGCTTTTAATTCGGATTTACAAACAGACAATGTTAATAATCTGTATAGATTTAAATTATACCTGTTTCCTGAGTTCACATAGTTTTTAATTTGATAGTTGTAGATCGAGACTTTTCAAAAATATGGGAATCAAACGATATAAGGGGGGCAATTATGAGCAATGCCTATTATGACTACATAGCTTGGATTATAGTACCAAAATGAAACGTCAAAGCTCGGAAGTTCTTAATACACTCAGCTTAAACCGATGATGATAGGCCCCAAGGATGATGGTAATAGCTCAGCGCTTTTGATGTATTGACAAGCGTTTCAATAATAGCGTACTTAGTTGTTGATCGACAGCAAAATCAGATGCTGTCGCTTTGTTACGAGACGCTGATTGGCATGGCAATATCATAGGTGAAAGGACGTAATCCTTTCTATCTATTATATATTATATTATAATCTATTATATTGCTATATCAGTGAAATCTATTCTATTCTATTATACATATAAATATAATTGAAGACAAGTGTTTGTTTGTAATTTTTAACAGCTTTTCTCTAATTGCATATGAAACCTTATACGGTACTTATATAAAAAAAACAATATATTTTTTTAAAGTTATCTCTCCCTCTGTCTCTTTGTCCCGGTTAACTCCGAAACGGCTTGACCGATTTTGATGGGACTTTCACTGACAGATAGCTGACGTTACAAAAAGTAACATAGGCTACTTTCGACTTTTAGCTTAAAAAAAATAGTTTTCATAAAATAAAGTACATATAAGTGAATGTAACCGTGGGGTACAGTTAGTATATATTATACAAAGAAAAATGTTGTAACTTATTTTTTTCTCCGTTAAGTATACCTACTAGGTATTCCATTTGTACTGTGAGATTGAGAACTAAACAGTTATATAAACGAACATATTTAATGTTTCATCCAACACTAGTCGTTTTATCATAACATTATCATCTGCCTTCAACGAAATTAGAATTCCCATTGCAATTTTGCAGGCGAGCGGACTGCAAAATTATTCTTAGTTCCTACCCTGTTCCCGTTGACGCGGAATTTGTTGGAAGAGGTAGCTACTAAGGAGACGCGTTTCTTTAAGACTTTAGCGAACTAAAAGAGAGGTCAAAATGTCTACGGCGGTGGTGTTGAGTGCTAAGCACATCCCTTTCATCACCGAAGGCGCAGTGCCGACGGTGCGTCGCTCCATACTTTCAAGTATTTCCTGACCATTCCAAAGAGAAGCGCACTTGTGACCAAGGCTACGCTCCCCGCGTAGAAACGGACCTCCCTAACGAAACTACCCCACAACCGTATATATAGTCGAAATCGTAGAAAACTTCACCAACGCGTTTTAGAATCTATATTGAAAAAATCTTACGTCTGTGAGCTCCGGGATACAAGGGCGGGAGCAGGTAGCAAAAAGTGGGTGTTACCGTGATAATGACTGACAGTAAGACCCTCGAAAAAAACGTCACTTCTACTTTCAAATACAAGAGCAACACGTGGGAACGGTTACGGAGATAGTTTTTGTATCCATAGAAGCAGTGGTTTATTGGAGAACACTGAAAGCCTAACTAACCTAAAACATTTTTTTTCATTGGATTCGTTAAATAAAATTGGTTTAGTGCAGGCATTAGAGAGTAAAAAGGCATAAATATTCAATTACCATAAATTGGTGGTAAAATTTAATTATGCATCAACGTTGATAAAACCACAAATCACATATCTATCTATATGAAACGTACACTACCCTATTAGTACTCAATACTTACCTAACTACTAATGCATGTCGGACACGCTCATTAATTATATGGATCATGTTCCCAAGGTTACATCCATACCATATCTGATTATGTATGTCCATAATGTAAATTGTATTACGTATCTAATTACGAGTATTTCCATTGCTTGATCCAATCGGGATGATCGAAGTATTCAACTTTAACACTGCCATTTCAAATTTTACAAAATGTAGTAGGTATCTAAACTTGTATTTTTTTACAGCACATGGAATTGTATAATGGAATTTTATACAACCTATGGAATATTATGACTAGCTGTGCCCGAAAAACCTTCTATTGACAATTTTTTTTGTTGTAGAACACCTATTAGATTTAGGAGTATGAAAAATGTATGTTAGCTGATTCTCAGACCTACCCGATATACACACAAGATTTCAACCTTTTTGGAATAATTTGGTAACAAACACCGCGACACGAGAATTTTACATACATGTATATCCGTTCTATCTAGAATGATTACAGCACTGTGACTGAATACCTCAAAAACCTCAAAACCTCTTCTCTAAAGCTTGTTCTCGCATGAGCATCGCAACATTGTCCACGTACTTGAAAAATAGAATGTCCTGCACAAAATACATATTAATATTGATTATGAAATTACAGACAAATATACACTTCAGTTTGTAGTTGCTTTCATTGATAAGAGATTGCAAATAACAGCACTATACCAGATTCTTCTTCTTCTTAAAGTGCCTCTCCAATTATTGAAGGTTGGCAATCAGCTCCGAACATACTCGTAATATACCAGATTACAATTTATAAAAAGCCAGATTCTTAAAGTGAATACATTTGTTAACATAATATCACGCCACAAACAAATGAATAAGTAATATAAAATATATTGTGAGTAAAAATAGAAATACCTGTACATGACCATCAATACTAATTTAACCCGTGCACCGATAACTCCGCATCGGATTTGTAAGATTCACTAACGTTAAAGGGGTCACAACATTCTGGACGTCGTTATTAAATATGTGCTGTAATTTAACAGTTACTTTTCCTTGTTTCAGGTCATCAACAAATCCACACCGGGAAAACGTTATCGCGTAAATATTGTGTTGTGTTTAAGTAGTGTTATATTATTGATGTCATCACAAGTGTTGAGTGGCAGTGTGAACACACTGACATGTGACGTTGGACAATGTTGAAGATACAGATGTTAGATTCAATTGTCAGCAATGATGCTGAGGAGAACCAGGAACAACAGCAGAATGGGTAAGTCTTTGAAATGAACATTATTTATTTCGAACTAATGTAGCCGTAGCGCGCGGTTTTATACATCTGCGTATTAGTGATACTTTTTTTATGAAATAAAATTTATGTCTATATTACTTGTGATAACATCAGCTATCTGCCACAGAACGTTTCATCAAAGTCAGTCCAGCCGATTCAGATGTTTAAATTTTTTTTTAATGTAACCGTCAGGATATTATTTAGCTTCGACTCCGTGACCAGTACGTAGTAGTAATACGTACAGTTTATCTGACTGCTTAATTACATATACGTATATAAACGAACAAAGACGTGAGCACAGGATGGTTTACCCGAGGAGTTCTGAATATGTTTGTGTGGAAATTTGACAACAATTTGGAGTCTCGCCAAGCGGGTCATATTTGTCATGCATACATTAATTAGGCTGTAAGAATCTATGATAAGTACGACATGTAGGTAATAATAGTACAAGATGTAATCGCACTCTTTTAATTGTTAAAAAATACAGTACACTTCATTTCTAACGTATAGCAAATGGAATGTCAGCAATACTCATAAGCATGAAAATAACACAAAAACCCGGCCAGGTGCGAGTCGGGCTCGAACACGTAGTGTAATGTAAAAATATACATAACAGCTACAAGAAGATCTCGTTTGCCGTATGGGAACGAGCCTCCTTAAATATTTATTTTATTTTGTGTTTTAGTTATTTGTTGTTATAGCAACAACAGAAATATCATCATCTGTGAAAATTTCAACTGTATAACTATCACAGTTTATGAGATACAGCCTAGTGACACACGGACAGACAGACAGACGAACGGACATAGGTCTTAGTAATAGGGTCCCGTTTTACCCTTTAGGTACGGAACCACCGAAAGAGCAATAGTTCTCTAGAAAGCCTGGGAAACGTATTAGCTATCAATAACAAGATTAATTTGGTACATATATGAACGATTAGGTACTAAGTTGAATCCAACTTCACCTACATTCTATTTCTATTTGACCAATATCGATTATACCCACCGTCGCGGTGGCGCCAGTTTAATTTTCCAAATAACTTTTATTGTGACATAAGGCTAGCCGCACACAAGAAATAATAATGTCAATAAAGTGCATATTGACAATAATATTGCGTGTGTGAATTTTTTATTTGCGGAAGGTCAGATGGGCAGTCGCTTCGTATAAAAATCAGGTGATCAGCCAGATGGGGTTGAATAAAGTGCCGGCCAACGTATTGGATAAAGCCAGGATGATAATTGTGTGTGCGGGTAGCCTAAGAGATGTTTGCCACGTTTCAACATGGGTTGGACTTCCACAAGAATTTTTGCACAAACAATTTTCCGAAATGTTTATCAAAACACAATGTTGTAACGAAATTGAAGAGAGATGAATGTTTTTGTAAACATTATTGAAAGTGTTTTAAATTCGGGACGATTTAAAAATATTTTGAATTAAAAAGTTTTTAACAAGCTTTTGTTACAAACGAGCAGAATGTCTGGGGCCTTACTATGAGCTCTTATTGCCATGATAGTTTCACTCATTTATGAGACAGATGTATGTGACGTGCATACATCTGTCACTTTCGCACAACTGAATTATCATTGCAATAAGAGCTCATGGTTGGGGCCCTGGTGCCTGGTTTGATGAATTAATAATATTTTGTTTTAAATTTATAATATTTCTTACATCCTGTAAGTCATATATTTTTTTATTTTTATAATTTTACTATAAACAATGGTGCACCACCTTATAAGCCTACATACAAAGCGACTACTGCAACCAAGGGTGTCACACACACTTAGCCAAAAGGGAATCGATGTACTAAAATTTTAAAGACAATAAAAAACACAATATAGCACAGCGGCTCCGACAACTTTTATTTCAAGGGACAAATATTGGGGGCCTAGCAGGTCTTGATCCGTTGTGAGTAGGTTTTATAAAACATTGCTCTGTTTAACCAACTTCAAAAAAAGAGGAGGCTATCACTTCGACTGTATGGTATAGATGGGTTTTGACTGATGTAGGTGAACTGTGCAAAAAGTCACTAAAAGAGCGAAAAAAATTTTTTTAATAAAAAATGTAAGGTACGTTCAAAATTATGTAACATGAATTACTTACTTTTGTAGTTGGTGCCAAAATGTTTTTCTTACTAACGTGCTGTGGTAACTTACCTACGAGTGCTTGAGTCGCCTTTACAAACTTTGTACACTTTTATTCTCCACCTATACATATTTATTTCAAACATAATATAATATAGCACGTCATGTTATTCAATCTAATCTCGCCAGCAAGAAACATTGTTTTCGCTAGACGCTCGTAAAAACTAAATGGAAACATCACATCACTACGTCGCCAAGTCGTCGCGCGCCGGCCGGGAACAAAACACATACTACATTATTTTATGGTCTATCATGTGCCTCTGAGGTCCGGAATCTAAGATCACGATGTACCAAGTAGGTAGGTTCACGACGGGGATAGATATAAGAAAAATATGTTTTCTAAAGTGTATTTTACTACGAGTAGATTGCGCCATACTCGAGAAAAGATTTCACATAAAAACTTAAATCCTCATTTTCAAGCATTTATTGGTGGAATTTTGGATAACTCTTTCTTCGTTTATACCTATACCTCACCAGGAACAAACTTCAAATGTTATGTCCATATAATCGATGCTAAGACTAAGCGTATAAGATTGTCAGTCAGTAGGACTTAGAATTTTATATGTATTTTATTATTAGAATATTGTGAGGCTTCATTTTTGCACATAAATTAATAATATCTAGCGACCTGCCTGACCTGAAATAATATGCAAATAACCCTTCCTCTTAAATCAACCTATCTAATGGTGAAAACTGCGTTTTAATCCGTAAAACAGATCTAAGACAGAGGAAGGGACTTCATTTTATACTCTGTAAAGACACGAACGTAATCAAATATAATGTTTATAAAAGACAAAAGATCAAAAAGAGTGTCAAGGAGTATACTCAGTGGTGTCATTTGGCTAAGAACATACGCCAAACTTTCGCACAGCGAATATTTGAGTACATTGGTGCAAGCAGAGATAACGCGTCAAGAATAGGTTTGCGGGTAGCGGACTCCCGCATAACCCGCACAAATGGTAATGAAGATATGCTTCATTGTGTTACCCATCGACAAACCTATTTTTGACGCGCCCGTGTTATACACAAAGTACGGAACAGTGCTTTGCATAATGTACTTGGAGGTCATTAGACCAGTGAGCCCCCAACTGGCTTCCTGAGTATATGCAGACACTCAATGTGACGAGTTGAATTTTTAATATGTACCGCAACGCACCGGAAAACTTCACAAGCGCGATTTAGGATTGTCTCGTGCTCGGGTCGCATATATCTACAGATATATATTTGTAATCTATAACTCTGCATACATCGCTACGAAGTTTTGCGTAGATGTTACAATTGTTCGCGTAGGCTCATGCGTCTTTCGGACTTGGTTTTTCTTATCGTAGGTACTTTAGAACTGTCTTTCTTACAAGGAGTAGGCGAAGTAGGAATTATTGTTTTTTTGTTAGTTGGAGACAGTCGCCGCAGAGAAACGACTCTTGTTTAAGTTTGGCAAGTAGATTTTGTGAGATAAGGTACTCACACATCTTCTTAAATTATAGTTGTTTACATATTAGGTTGCATTAAAGGCTGTAATGTGGTGTTAACGTTATTTAAAATAGCGGTGCCCCGCGGTATCGCCTGCAATGACTTATTTTTTCTAAATAAATGTAGCCTATGTTACTTCTTAAAACAACTATATTATGACAGTGAAACTCCCGTTAAAATCATGGAGCCGTAATAAAAAGACAAAGGAAATTTTTATTGATGATTTTTACGTAAGTACGGTACTTTCATATGAATTTAGTTGAAAGCTATATAATTTGGAATGACAAACAGACACTTAAATTTAATTTATCTGTATATGATTTCGAACAAAGTGCTATGTGAACTAGCAGGTATCTTTAATTTATTAGTTCTGTGACGCTGTGCCAATAATAAATTAATTACTTCTCAATTTCACACCGCGATAATTAGCGAAGGTTCAATAGTAGCTCATATACGTGACAATATAATGGCTAAGGCGAGTCACATGAGCGTGTAATTAACATGGTTACCGCTGTTACACAACGGCATATAACTAGGTACCGATATTCCGTTCTAGAGGTAACCATCTGTGAAATGATATAGCTGCAAAAAGTGATCGATTGTGTATATGTATATATCATTGATCACTCCTTTTAGCTTACACTCGTTAACTTCTTATCTATATCTACATAGATAAATACTATTGAAGTGTCTGTGTGTAGTTCCAAAATAACAGCTTTTCACTAAATGCAACAAATTATTAAAAACCATCTATTTCTGTTCGCCTGTTTGTTCCTGCTAATGTCCGAAAGGACTGGACTGGTTTTAACGGGATTTTCACTAGCAGATAGCTAATGTTCCGGTTACTAAGGTTCCGCGGGTCTCCAATGAAATTATGTTTACGCGGATGAAACCGCGGTGCATAGCAAGTAGTACATAAGAATCTTGATACTCGTATTTAAAATACTATAAATGTATTTTTAAACGCTATCTTCTAATACATTCGCAAGTATGTGTCTGTCGCTTCTGATTCCCACGACGGAGCCACGATTGTGATTACAGATAAACATGGGATAACAAGTAAAAATAATAACTTAAGTACCAGTTTTTTCCATAGGGCCGGCTATGGGAGGAAATAAAAATATAATATCCTTAATAAATGTATCTTCATCTATAAATAGGTGTAGTACCTACTACAGCACATTCTTTCGTACGGATATAACCATTATTAAAAAAGAGGTATTTATTTACCTTTTTTGCAATTTGAACTGAATATAATACTTAAAAAACAAATATATTGAATGTAGGAGGATATAAAGAAATATTGAGCCATGAGGTTTTAGGGAAGACAACATAAAATGTCCCTAATAAGACTGGTATAATTTTGGCGCATTTAATTGTATTGCGCATATAATTGTAGCGCATAATTTTTGATGGAATATATGCTTGTTTGCCACCTTTTTATTAGTATTTCAGTCAGTAACTATGCAACTAAGTAAGGCCACGGCCCACACGAGTTTATCTATAAAATAGATATGTGCCCCGCGGTTCCACCCGCGTAGACTTTTTTTCATGGGTTTCTTTTTTTCGCGAAATCCTAATGTTTTTTAAATAAAAAAAAATATTCAATAAGAAAACCGTCTTCACAAAGAGTAATAAAATTATGTGAAATGAGTTACTTACTTTTGAAGCTGGTGTTTAATACCGTGTTTGATGTTACATTTGGCATCAACTTGAAGAGTAAGTAATTTATTTCACATCATTTTATTACTCTTTTGGAAGGCGTGTTTTTATCCAAAGTGCTTCATATCTGTTAAAATCTCATCAATACAAATTAATCAAGCCCAAACACCAGGTACTTGCAGTAAATCGTTGAGAAGTTCTATCGACTGTCTTTCGGTTCCATCATTAGATCACCTTTCACCTTTTGAAATAGTAGTGCTTCAAATACTAAATTAACTAAGAAACGCACTAGTCGCCACCAAGATTTTGATAACCTCCTTTTTTTTTCAAGTCAGTTAAACAGTTCCTTTACTCTAAAATGAACATATAAAGAAAATTTTAAAAGTTGTTCATATGCACTTAAGTGAAAATCTGTTAATTTGGAATTACAAACAGACACTTCAATTATCTTTATCTGTAAAAACTACCAGATTGAATAGTTCGTCAAACTTTTCCTTACCGTGTCCTCCAAGCCCTGCAGCTAATTACAATTGCGAACATACGAGCCAGATGTTGCACTAATGATTAGTACAAATGCTGCAGAAATCTTGTTTATTCACTTGTTGTCCCTAATGATGAGTGGACTTGACTTGTATATGGGTTTAATGCTTTTCGTACTTTTTCTACTGTTTTTAATAAAAAATATACAGATACCTACTTAAATAAAATTTAATTCAATTAAATTTATAAATAAAAAGAAATAAAACATACGTTATATATTAATTATTCTTCTTGCCACGAACTCAAATCGCTAACAAAATATTGCTCATTTACTTATTTATAACAATACTAGCTTCTGCCCGCGACTTCGTCCGCGTGGAATTGTTACCTACGTAGGGCTACCGCTAACTTAGCGAGAGAATGTTACTTGTCTAGGCCTACAGACCAGGGGCCTAACCACGAGCTCTTATTGCCATGATAGTTTCACTCATTTATGAGAAACGTGTATACAACGTGTATACATTTGTCACTGTCGCACAGCTGAATTATCATTACAATAAGAGCTCATGGTTGGGCCCCTGTAGTTCCGGAGATGAGCGCGTTCATACAAACGTGCCTAGTGCGAGTTTTCTTAAAATCGCCGTCACAAGTCATCGCGACGACGTAAACGCAGATTGGTATGGGCTCACAATAGTGTTATCTTTAGGCCGACCGAGGCGCTGTTTCGATCCTATACAAATCTGCGTTTACGTCGACGCGGTGACTTCTGACGGCGGCAGTGAAAAACTCGCACTAGGCCCTCTGATCAGCTTTATATATATTAGAATATATTATATATTAATAAGAGACCTTTGCCATAACGTCACATCATATTTACCCTTCTCAATCAATGTCATCATATAATATTCACAAATGCTTCGTTCTACTTACTTTCTTTACTAACTGAAGTACCTTTCTAAAAATAAGTAAATTTACACTTTACTTAGATGTGAAATCCACAAAAATCAGCAGTAGTACCCTTGTCGCTATATTGTGTATGTATTTTAGGATTCCGTACCCAAAGGATAAAAGCGGGACCCAATTTCTAAGACTTCGCTGTCTATCACCGATTAGTATTTCATACAGCCTGGTGCCAGTGTAGTTAGACACTTGAAAAATTCATAGATGATGTATTTTTGATACCGTTATAACAAAATTTTTTTTAAAATTAAATGTATAGAAGGAACTGGATTTTTTTTGTTATATTTTTCTCGTTATTGATAAAGTCAGCAGGCAGACGAGCGGATCCAACTTTTCTGTATGTGTGAATGACTGAAAGCCATATGTAATAAGTTGAGGAATGATCAGTGATCTGGACCGACTCCAGGGGCCCAACCATGAGCTCTTATTGCAATGATAATTCAGTTGTGCGACAGTGACAGATACATCTGTCTCATAAATTAGTGAAACTATCATGACAATAAGAGCTCATGGTAAGGCCCCAGCTCTGGATCTCGTGGATTTCTTCGTGTAGGATTAATAATAAAAAATAAAAATAATAATTTATAATATTGAAGCAAATATACCTTTCTATTGATTTAGTGTAATTACAAACTGGCACGAAAATTTTAATTTACCATATACCAAATATTATAGATTATATTACATTATGTGTCATGCACATATGAGTGGTTTATTCATAAAAAAATTGTTATGCATTTTTTTTAATTTATCAACTTGAATATCAGTCCAGGGGTGGTCATGACTCCAACGATCCTCTTGTACCCGCCCTTGTACATGACACCTTTTAGAAGCCCCTGTCTGCTCATAACAAACCGACCCTAGCTTCATACATAATATTGAGTAAACGCCAATAATGCCCTTTTGTCACCTGTGCTGTGACATCGGTATAGCCTGTCAAAGCCAGCCTTCTCGTTACAACGTCACTTTATCCCGCGAAGGTCGTAGAAAATATCGCTTTCTTGTAGAAAATATATCTAAACCGACCAGCTTTCCCAGACCCCTGATCAGCCGAATAGCTCCCGAAACTCGTCATATTTCCTTTGGTGGTAAAGCTTAGCTTATAATGGTCCTATTATAACAAGGTAAGTTTGCCTATCTATTTGATATCGTGAGATAACTTATCCAACTTGGACGATACGAAAGGTATCGCTGTTAATTTAAAAATACGCGAACCATTTAGTCGTAAATTGAAAATCTATTTCTGCTCAGAGCTTCCTATAAAAGTTCGTTTTATAATAATAATTGCTTTGTAAACACTCTGTTCGCTTAATTTATTTTGAAATAAGTTAGTGAAATCTATTTGGGTACGTCATGAGGAAAAATATTATTTAAATTATAGTTTAATAATTTCGTCTTTACCAGAAGGCAAATAATGATTATTATTTTATTCTAATCCTTTTATTTTAATGATTATTATTCCCGGCTCAATGACTGACTTAGGTAAAGATCATCAACACAGCCTAAGCCCGTCGATATTTTTAAAGTCTGTTATGATACGAGAAAAGATTTCTTTAGGGTATGATTCTGATTTTTTACCGCGACATCTAGTAGATATTTTTTAAACTGTCTAAATTGTACAATAGTTCATTCTACCTATTCAAATGCTAAATATTGATTAGAGTAAGCTATTTTTAATATTAAATCCGGAGTATGTCAACAGATGTCGCTAATGTACCTACATTTACAAGTTTAGCAAATGCATCATAGATGGCGCTAATATTAATATTTTTACGCGACTACCAAAAAAGAGTGCTGAGTGATTGCTTTATGTACACCCCTATCAAGAGTTTGCCACCGACAATATTTGTATGGCATATTTTAGTTCTTCATGTCCCCGCTTGGTGGCGCTGTACAATTTCTCATACAAATATTCGGCGGAGAAGATAGCGTGTGTAGATTAGGAAAACAGTGGCAAACTCGTGATAGAAGTACAGTTTGTTACTAAAGTTAAATATCCTACCTACTGTAGCATTTTGTAAATAGACGTACCTACGTTTATATCAATTTAATTTGTATTTTCCTAAACCTACAAAGTAACGTGTTAATTTACTTAGGTAGGTTTACCCAAAAATTCGAAATTGTCGTACCACGTCCGACCCAATCTCGGACATAGGACATAGGTACATCACGTACCTAATTCACTTGTGGGACAAACAGTGTGTGGACCAGACAGGCGAGGCGTAAGGTTCTAATAACATTATAACAAGCTATTTGCTGCTCACTGTGCCAGTCGGTCGCGCGCAAACGAATTTAGTTATTTATTCCGTGAGCAGTTTAATTAAATTTGAAGTCGGTGGTGGGTAGCCTATAAAACAGAAGTAGGGTACGGGGCTCGTTCAAACACGGTTAAAAATGTATCACATGGCATTACTAACAATGGTACCTAAGTAGTACAATTATTGTGTTTTTGCTTATTTATTCCATCCATCAATGAAATTAGGCTCAAAATTGTTGGTGGAGTCAATGCTTCGTTTTGTAAAACACTCACAGATGACTTAGCTTCCTAATCTTCAGTAGCCGCAGTGCTTTGCACTTGCGTTACCATCTGATTACTAAGTTTAAGAAGAAGAAAAATACTCAGAATCGGATTAGCTGTTCCGAAAAAAACCTTCTTCGTCCCACCTAACAAAGATTTTTAGTTGCCTCTTTATAATTTGCAGGTGCTTAGAAAAAGTGAGAAATAATGGGCCAAAAGATAATTTAAAGAGCATTGTATCTAATTGTGGAAGAAGACAATGAGGCGGAATAAAATAATCCCTAAGCTTCATGGCTCATTTAGCAAACAAAGTCCAAATGGTTTAATTTTAACATCTGCTTCATGGACTGCATTTTTTAAGTACCTTCGTCAAATACGGATGAGTCGGTAAAAGCGCCTCTAGCGGTGAGTGTAGCGAGGAAGCTGTACGTTCCCATTCTAAATGAGGAAAATACGCAATTGATATCGTCCACGTTAAAACACGTTTAAACCTTTGGGCAGAATTGTACTTGACTCAGTTATTTCGGAGTCGGATGTGAAGTGTTATCAAAACAAGCCTGTTATTGCAAAAAAACATCATAATTTACTTTAGCACGAAAATTTAGTTTGCCCAAACTACCTTAAGTAACATCTCACACCTTTTTCCACCTCCGAAGTTCTTAAAACCGAACGAAATCTGTCTTAAGCTCAGCTTAAACAATGATAATGATTAAATTGATTAACAAAGAAGTCATTGTACAATAATTAAACGATACATCCGGATTTTCAACGTCGGCTTCCACTTCAAAGAAAGGGTTATTCCCGGACATCCATGATTTTATTACATCCACCTCCACGGCTTTTGTTTTTGTATACAATGAGTCCTCACGACAAGTCCAAGAAATTGAAGTGTCATGGAGTTCGCGGGAATTAATGTATGAAAGTTTATTTCTCAAAATCTATGGGCTGTGGATGTCTGGCAATAACCCCAAAGAAGTTTCAAACTCCTTCACTAAAGGCAAGTGATACATTAATCTGATGTACTTATATGTACTAACGTGCTACGAACCTACATAATATTCTAAAAGCAAATGAACTCATAGCTCCTTTTATAAAAAGAGGACAACATTATAAAAATACTAAAGAAATTAAATATGCACGGTCAATTAATTTCCCCGGTCTTGTTAACTCATTACTTATAAGACACTCAAAAGGAATTGGCTTTAAAAGTAATATCCTTTCTCAATAATGTACGATAAAAAAAATCACACCCACCTTAGGGCACGTGGCATCGAAACAATATCGTTCCATCCCAGTGGCTTCCCCTAACAGAACCTACCAATTTGAAAACGTTATATGTGGCACGGAAACGGTATGAATGAGGCATCCATTTACATTTAGTCAGTGTAACCAACATTACCGGTTTGTTTTCTTTATAATTTAATAAGACGCGGACGCGTGTCGGATGTCCGATTGTTCATGTTTACAAGCTGTGACGTCGAGTTATGACAGCTTTAGTTGTTTAAACATTATTGTCTGGTGTCACGTTTTAAATTCATTTCTATTTTCAGGCTTAAAAACCAGTACATCTTACATTTCAGTATTGATTTTTGTGAAAGAAAAATTAAGACAAAGAATGGATATGAATATTATTTCAGGACACCTTTTCTCTACTTAATAATATTTAATCTGTGCCCACGTAGGATTAGCTATAAAAAAAAAATAGTACCCTTTTTATAAGATCGGCTATCTGCCAGTAAGACTCGTTAAAATCGGTCCAGCCGTTACCTAGATTACAATCAAACTTAAAATTAATGATTAAACAGACAGACAGACTAACAGCCCGACAAAGAAAAAAATGGTTTTTCTATGTTAATACTATAAATACATTCATTTGCATGTTGCAACAGCTGTAAATTTAGAATTACAAACAGACACTTCAATTTTATTTATCTGTATAGATATAGATAGAAATCTAACTTTATCTTATTAAACGATAAATCGGCTATCAAAAGCCTAGGAGTAAGCCATAATATTCAAACAAGGGACAACAAACATTGCTAAAAGCACCAAAAACTTTTTTAGGCATTGCAAAAACTTTCCTTGCGAATGGAATATGTGAGCCGGCAAATCAAATGGAACATGGCTTTGTTTCCATTTTATTTATACGTGCTATAGTTGACGAGTAGGTAGCTGCTATAGATCAGTCCAGAGATAGAAGAATCAAAAGATTGAAATTCAGCGGTAATATAGAAACGCAGGCATCTTTATTTACTGCCTACATATATGTATAGCTTTATGTCCACACTAAAAGTCGACTCGTGAAAGAATGTTTGATATTGGATCAGTAGTTTAAATGATCTTCCTACGAACAACTTTCATACTCTTTAACATTAGCATGTACCTACTCACCTATACTTCCACACAATTAATTAATAATAGACTTAAAAAAAACTTGAAATAATATGGATACTTAACAATACTATTGAAATACATTTAGCGAAAAGGACGCTACTCGCAATTATAAATAAGAATTATATATTTTCTACATTCGTGTTATAAATTCATGTGGTTTTCAAAGGCGCGATTTTTTGCTCTTCTCTGTGCGTAGTCAATGGTCATATTCCGCGCTTGAAAAGCCCTCTGTATTACTATACATACATATATTACCTATATATACTTGTTTGCGTAAACTCGTAAACAGCAAAAATATTATATTAGTATTATAGTACGACATTGCTGCACACGCATTAAGTTTTCATACTAGTTTTAAAAAAAAATCGAAATAGAACAAATATTGCACAGTTAACTAAATCAAAAATTCTTAAATTCAAACGCAAACAAAACTTCGATTTGCCAAAATAGCGTGAACTTTAAAACGATCGCAATAAATTACAGAGTTTATAGAATCAGCGAGACACGCGATAAACCGATGATGTTAGATGGCCCGTGAACATTTTACATTATCGTAAACAAAGTATGTGACAGCATCAACAAAAGGTATCGAGTCACAATAACGTTACGTTTTTCAACCCTATCTGCTCTAATAAATGTGATAAATTGTGTCCAAATCCGACGGAAGATTCGCTTCAATTGGGAAAATACAAATAAATTTTAAAAGCCAATTAAATCGCTAAATCAATCTTTTATCCCCCTTATTACCAAAGATGGCTTATACGAAGCCTAAACTAAACTCGGACTAAAACTGTATCCATCCTATTTCAAATCTGTATGACACAAAGGGATTGAGCTGCTTTTTATACCAAGGAAAGGACTATCTCAGTCTATGTTTTGTAATAAGATTAAAGGGGTATAAGTTTATACAGCGGTCACGGGCAAGCTAGTGTAAATAATAATAAATAATCATCCTATCGTTGTGTCCCTTAGTTTTGTTAAAAAAACAGTTAAAAGTAATAAACATATTATGTAGGTCGGTAGTGTCGGCACATGAGATTTAGAACCGAAGTTATAGAAATATAGAAAATAATATAGAAAGCTTTGTATATTTATGTTCGATACTGAGGTAGATTCAATACACTTAATTAATGAATACATACATTATCAACCATTCGTTGAGTCTATAAAAAAGGACAGCGCAATATGAACTACGCTACTACTAATATTATTGAACGCTAATAAATGCTTTTTAATCTAAATGCATTCTAATCTAACTGTGTTTAAGCTACATAATGTACGGAAATCGATCAAAGAGTAAAATTATGAAATGTGGGTTACTGCAAACAACTCATTTTTGTTTCAAAATCGCACACACATGCATTGAAATAAGTGAAAATAAAAATGGACCAAGGCGCGTCGCACGTCGTCGTCCCTCGTCATTAATACAATTACAAAAATTTGCACACCGCACCGCAATAAACAAATGTGTACAAATTAACAGCATTTGTAATTTGGGGTTATTTTTTCACACACAATCTAAACAAATGTAAAATGATTGTATTCTGTCAAGTCTTAGTTGAATTCTTTCAATTAGTCTACCATTATTTTAATGTAAATTCAAACTTTTATTATATCCGGGGACTCCGATTTAATTACACTGTGGAGTATTTGAAACCGCGCCTTTGTCTAAGAAATAACAAGGTAGCATTGTAAAAAAATAATTATAACTTTGTGCGACCAACGTCATGCAGACTACTATTTATACGGTACCTGTATTTAATGTTTCATCAATATATATATATAAAATCGAAATGTCTGTTTGTAAACATTGTGTCAAATTAACAGCTTTAAACGAAATGCATACTCACGTAAAAAAATTGAAAATGTTTCTCTGTCTGTCCGTCTGTCTGTTTGTTCCGTCTAATCTTCGAAACGGGTAAACTGATCTTTAAGGGACTTTCACTAGTTAGGTAATGTTAGAATAAGTAAACATTGGCTACTTTTTTTTATTGGTGCCCGCGAATAAATCCACTCTTTAATTAAAAATAAACTCTGCACCGGTGAAACAACGGGGCACTGCAAGTTCTAAATAAAATCCAGCTACTTGACAATGGCACTGTATTATTAACTCGCTAGCAGAATAAACCCACCTGCATAATGTGGTTGTTAGTTCAGGCACAAATAAGGTCAAGGTGGTCGTTATCTAGACTTCTTTAAAAGAGAACTAGGTACTTACCGAAGTATTTTTTATAAATAAAGTCTTAATGCAAGAAAGCTACGTTGCAAGCTTACTATTATAGCACAGCAGTTGGTAGTTGGTACAGTGCCCTAAGAAGGCTTCATTAAATTCTACGAATTTCGTTGCGGATTAGACCTATATTTGGAGCACCCCATGTATACGTTATGATTTTAACGTTAACGCTATCGATTGCGTATTTTCGTCGTTTAGTATGGGAACGTCAAACTTACTACAATCACCGCTAGGGGCGCTTTTACGGTCCCATACAAAATGAGAAAATGCTAACACATGTTAAAACCTATATACATGGAGTACAGGCCTAGTCGTACTTCACCTTAAAATAACATGAGTGTCTATGATTTTATGCTATTATCGAATACAATTTTTATTTTTTACTTTGACAGTTCTTCCACGGATGTCATGCAAATGTGCATTGTAGGGTTCAAAATGTTATTGTAAAAATATGCATCATTGTTATGCTAACTGACAATCATAATGTGCATCCACTACGATGTTTATGTTTTTAACCACTTATTTTTTTGTTAGTGATTATTTATTACTTGTTTCTGATTATTTATCTTTTTTATTATTTTATCGGTACTTACATTAAAATATAATGTAATTTAATTTAATTTTTTTTGTACTTTTATAAACGTTAAGTTACACCCAGACACAAGACCTTGTGATGTATTAATAAGACATACTTATGCTCTTGCCTGTGTCACACACTTCGCCAGTTATGTTTAAGTGCCATGTAAGTAAAAGGAGGCAGGCCGATCTAAACTCCGCGCTGCTACTAGGAAATTACGGATAGAAAAACCCAACAAAACTACCCGACCCGGGGAACAAACCCAGGACCTCGTGTTCCGCAGTAGCGTTTGATATCACTAGACCAAAGAGGCAGCTGTAATAAATATCATAAGTAATGAGTAAATTTTCAATAAAACGCCATAGTCCGGATGAAACCAACAAACCTGGGTGCGTTGGTTTCACTTCATAATTTTTTTTTGTAAGATAATAATTGCGTATGTTAAAAAGATGGAATATACCTACTTTCATAATACAAAATAAAACTATTCAATTTCAAATGTAGAACTGAACACTGAACGTTCGAAAAATAACGCGCAAAGGTCGAGAGGGCGCGTGCGCATTGTCGCGCCGCGTGATAGATTGCTGTCACATCCAAACTATATTCATATGTAAATCTGACTGTGATGAATGTGCAGGCAGACGTCATTGTCAATGAAAGGTGAAAACTTCCAATAATAATATCTAGTGGAATGTGTTATTAATCATCACTGTACATTCGGATTACAAGCAGCACCCTGCGATTTTAGTAGCGTTAACCTAATACTCGGATTAACTCCAAATTATTTTTCCTTTTTTGAATGCGAAATTCGTTTTCATTAAGGAAGTGTGTGGTATGTGATATGTTGTACCATATTATGCCTCAAGGGATAAAAGGAACCAAATATTTTACTTAAAATAAAAATAAGCGTATGTGTTTGAGTCGAAAAAATATTGTACTTCACGAAACAATTTTTTATCTGTAATATATTTATATATACTCGATACGATAATGATCATCATGATATGTAAATAATGTTTAAGTAGCATTAAATATTATAAAAACATAACAACTCTCTAAATATATCAGCAATATTCAATCGCAATAAAATGAAATACTTTTAAGATGTACACATTACTTACTGTTACAGCTAAATCCGCCTGAACACAAAAAAAATATAGGAGGTATTAATATAATGTACTTACGTATGCTTTCTTAGAAATGTTGCAGTTCAAGGTTCAAAGGTAATAAAGCTAATCCCTACTAAATTACACTCTTCGAAACTTTCCAGACGTGGGATTATTTTTGTTTACAACTGCTTAGTATTCTAAGAAACTTATATTTTTGTAACTTTGAATATCTTGGTTTTGTTTAGAACAATAAATATTCATTATCTATCATTATCACGCAGCAAAAGTTATTCAAAATATTGTCCCCACACGTCCCCGCCCTAAGGCTAGTACGCCCGTGCGCCAACGTCACAACTCTTATTTTTTACTTTTTTATCAATAAACGAAAGGGTTGGCACACAATGGTCGAATCACGATACATTTTTTCGTAGTTGGTCTTATTCAAACCCAGTGAGCCGGTGCCGACTGACACCATTCACACAATGATTGATGGAACTAATTAATTTTGTCGTACGCGTGTTTGTCGAATGAACTTTGGATACTTGAATTCATAATTTAGAATTGTACTTTCGCGCTCATTGTAAACGAATGAACTGACAAAAGGCTGGGCTTTAATTTCAAAGTTCCCGTTTTTAATGTGTCTCCCCAAATTAATTAAATATTTCCGTTGCAATTCAGTGGCTTGGTCCCGAATGTAAAACGGACTGTTAAAAATTCATGAAATAACATAGGGATGACGATGAACCAATAAAAGAACTTGAAGAGTGCCTGAAGCTAGTATATTTTTTATTAAAGTTTCTAAGCGTGTGTCGACGCATATAAAATTTCAAATTCCTTTGGAATAACTCTTCATTTTCCAATTTACATCATGTCGTTCTCTTTATAATACAATTTCATTTGATAGCATTCTGACGTCGAAATAACAATTTTCATCGCTAGCACTACGTAATCTATTTATGTGTCAGCACTTTATTAATCGAGCAATATAAAATGCATCCGTATTTTTAACAACGTATTGCAACGTAAATTCTGAAATGTCGACCACAGTGTCTCGTGTCGCTTTGTTAGTGGTACATCAAAATCATGTACACACGTTTCCTGTGCCATACAGTGTGACAATCTAACACAGATTTCAGCACAGAAGATCACCGTGTTCGTAGATGGAAAACATGTACATTTTCCTCTGTAGTAATGTGAATTTCCTTCGTTTGTTGTAGCTGCTGTGTTTTGGCATGAATGAGGTGTGGAAAAGTAGAATTAGAGGTGAATTTATAACAATGTGTAGCGCTCTGTTACATTTAGAACTCTGTTTATTTTTTATTCAGATTTTAAGAATGCATACATACCTACATCCGAACCGGCAAGAAACTCAGTCAGGTATCTTGTACATTTACATGACAACAATAAAAATAAAACATGTTGTTTTTCGTGTACCTATACATGAAATTAGATAGAAGTAGGTACATTATCTATCTAGCCTAGCTTGTAGTGATTGTTACCCATTTTTTACGCGAAGCGACTACGACTGACCTTTTTTTTTGATGATTATTCTACTTACTATTCCAGACTTAACAATACTAAATGGTTTTTATGAATCCGTAATGAAGGCTCACAGTACTAAAGCAAATACTAGAAGCACTTAAGTGCAAATAATTATGGAACGATCGATATGCGCAGTACTTATAAAACTTGCAAACATACCCGACTATTATGAACATCAGTATTAAGCACTTAAAACCTACTCAATAGTTTTGAGAATTTTCACCCTAAAGTTACTCTAAACTTTAAAGTATTATAGCAGCCTAGTTCACCAAAATTTAATAATTCTCAAAGTATATAAACTTCGAAACGACCTAAGCTTGGTACTTATAACATTGAAGTTTAAAGACAATGGACACATAGCGTCGACACGTCCCATTTGCAAAACTAATTAACGGACTACGTAGGAAAGCTTTGCATGCGAAATTAACGAAAACACATCCTACCTACTTTGTTAGAAGCTCTGTTTCAAGACGCCCCCATTACCTTGACTTTGATGTGCGTTGAAAAGGTCGCGGATAGCGCCATTTTGCACGCTAGTGTAGCAGCAAAATGACTTATTTCAGCTTCAGCAATGCGCTATACGTCAAGTTTTGAAGCAAGCACACTATGCATTAAAACCTTTGTTCCTTGCTATTGAAAAAGGAGGTAAGCTAATTTTAAGACATATATTTTGTAAATTTAATTCAGCACACCGCCCAATCAAAAGGGCCATTTATATTATATAATTTTGTCTTGTTTTAGGTAACCATTTGGGGAGATTGCTCTGCCTCGGTTTCATTTTAACGTCATCAACACGACACATGCCTGAAACTTAGATTTTCACTCACTACCAAACAGTTCTCTTAAATGTGCACGTTTTGTAATTTTTCGCCCCTTGGCACGACGGCGTGTACTGCACGGTTCGTTACATCCTAGCTCTGATTTAATTAGGGGACAAACAGTTTTCATTAATTATATCCGACATCTAATTATATTTTTTTGAATCGTATCAACTTCCTGAGGCTTAAAAGGAAACTGGTAGTAGAATTGACTTGTAAAATTACTTTACCGAATATCCCGTAATGCTCAAAAGAGGTTACAAATTTAATTCAAGTGCTATTAATTCTGGTTGATTATAAAATGACGACTTAATCGTAATTGTTGTTGCAATTAAAAGTCGCTGAGGAGTTAAGAACTAGAAGGGTCAAATTAGTTTCTAAGCAGCGTTTATGAATTTGATCTTTATTCTTACCTAGATTTGATATGACTCAATTTTCTTTTGATTCCGGCAATACTTGATTACAGAAATGCAAAGATGTGGAAAGCTATGCAATTAGATATTCCCCTTAAATAGGTATATTTTATTATGATGCTAAAACAAGGGCAGTTATCGCTACATTTATCACAAGAAAATAGGTCTTAACTGACTTAAGTACCATGATTTACGAACCAAACTTGTGCCTGCTATAATTTCACTTTTACCTAGCAAGCATAATTAAGAAAAATGCCTCTTGCTTACAGCCAACAGTAAAAGAACAGTAAAACGGAGGATTAACGACCTCGCTTCTTGTAATCTGTATTTATAGTGATTTGTAATTATTACTTTTTATACCATAAGAGTTGGCAAACAAATAATTCAAGATGAATGCAACATAACTAAAGTCCAATAAAAAGCTCGATCAAATAGGGATCAAAACTAGAATATTTCATTTCCGATCTTGTCACGCTTTTGCACGGTGCTTTTAGTGTGTAATCCTAATGAACTTAAACTTAACTTACGCGAATATTTTGTTGTATCTATATGTTATGGACCCGAGGTTTATTTAAAACGCTAGTTTTATTAACACTATATACTGGTTGTAAGGAAACATGAAAAGTGTGACGATATGAAAGAAAAATCTATTTTAGCACGCAGGCAGAACATGCTTTCATAAAAATTCGGTACAAAATTCGCCTCGTTGGTCTAGTGGTTGCAAACGCTGAGGTCCTGGGTTCTACTCGACTCGACCCACGGGAACTTGGCTAAGTCGATCCGAAAAGTATTTTTGGGTGATTCCATCTGCCACTAGCTGTCCGGAGCCTAGATAAATGTCCGCTTAATAGCAATAGGCTCGCCTCCTATTACTTGGGACTTAAATACCTATAATTGGCTAAATATGGGTGTAAACACCTCTGCCTACCCCTTTGGGGAATGTAGGTGACGGCATAATATGTATGTATCTACGTATATATATTTTATAGTGACATTTAAATATATT
This sequence comes from Watsonalla cultraria, assembly GCA_964035505.1. Taxonomy (NCBI): domain Eukaryota; kingdom Metazoa; phylum Arthropoda; class Insecta; order Lepidoptera; family Drepanidae; genus Watsonalla; species Watsonalla cultraria. Next base: position 5,956,127 of record OZ037727.1, on the reverse strand, counting down.
TTAACTTTTCATACTCTTGATCCAAATTGATAAAATTGGGTACGACAAATCTATTAGGTAGTAGTAACCCTTAAAAGTGACAAGTCACCATCAATGAATAATAAAAACAAGTTCTGGCATAAAATAGTCCGCAAACGGAATAAGATAATGTCAATTTCTTGCCGGCAAGGGTGGAATTGACGAATGACAGAATATGGATGTCCGGTCACGGTCAGTGAATGAAAACGAATCATTCAATTGAATGTTTTATTTATTCATCGAGGAAGCAGATGTAAGAATTCCGTAACCAGAATTCTTTTCTTTGCAACTATATTCTTACATAACTGGTTTTTTTACTTACACCACAGCTTTCTAGTAAAGGCCCAGCCCTATTATTTTCAAGTATAGATCAAAATATAGAAAGTTTCCATTTTGTTGGTATAGCGCGGAACTTACAGATTAGTTCTAGTATTTATTTTTTATTTATGTAGGTTTCATAAAATTACTGAACGAATAAAACAAGTAGTAAACTTATTTGTAATATTTTAGGTAAGTAAGTATGCATAATACTGAAACCTAGAATAGTTCAAACTGGCTAAAGCCTTGTCTTTCTCTTCTTAATTCCATATTCACAAATGGAGCCTTATCACATCACTAGAATAACTTAATCGATAAATTTAATGTTTTGAGCAATCCATACTGTGAAAGGATGCCCTAAAAATTTCGATTGCTTACCAATATTTTATAAAATACAGGCGAACCGGGAACTTCATCTTTCTTCTGAAGTCGGTAACACATGGCGTCCCGAATATTATGTGTGTGAACATGTGCTCATTCCCAATGAACTAATAATCATAAATGTCCAAATCAATTAGTACGGAGAAATGGCTGATAAAACCATCATTAGAGTGATAAGATTAACGACATCTGTTCCAGTTTATTTTATACTTTTTAATTAACTGAAGAAAAATATTGTCAACTTTATGATCTAAGCGATAAAGTCTGATTTTGAGTAAATTTCAGACGTGTGTGAGATGACACCTTATTAAGCATATAACAGACGTTTCCTAACGATGGTCAAACAAAGAGTTTGTTTTTATTACATTGCAAAAAAGAACATAAAAGTCCGTAACAATGGATTGCAATTTGAAGTGGGCCACTCATGTTTCACGATCCCCTTGAAAAGTTATGTTTTTTTCACTTAAAGTACCAAATGGCACGTAAGGGTGGCAATTGGTAACGATGTGTGTGCGATACAAAATTGTGAGGTAAATGTGCTTGTTATTATTATCTACCTCATTAAAAAACGTAGGGCTGGAAAAGAAGATAAGAGTCAGTATTCACATCACGAATGTCTTTCAAATTTACTTATTGGAACATCTGGAAGATTGGAAATACAAAACAAATGAATTCATTCAACATAAGGGACATTCCTTATTACACTTGTTGAAAATATTTTTTATGCTAGCTTGGGATAATTGACATACCCAGTAAGAGATAATAAGTGAAAACAGAACACACTTATTTCATTGAGCAATATGATATGCGTTTTTTCATCAGCTTAGACATATATGGAACGTTTATTTATAGATATTTCTTATTATTCGAATTTGCTGCTGTATACCTATATGTCAAGCGAAGTTAATGATGGCCAGTGAGTAAAAATAGGTACACATAAAAATATCACAAGGACTTTTCTAATTTAAACAGCCGTGAATAAGTTGGCAAACTTTGTACTAACTGCAAGATTGAGTGGAGAATGATCGAGTTATTGCTCGGCCGGCTGGCTCCAACTCAAATTAATTTAAAAATTACTCGGGATTCAAACTAAAACTTTCCCTTTTTATTACGACCCATACCAACTAATTACATTTAAAAATATCCCGTTTATATTACCCATGATTTTTGTAAAATATTCATTTAGAATTTTCAACTAGGTATTTGCCTGCCTCATGTAATATGGTAAGATTGAAGCATCTTGCACGAATGGCAAGAACAGATGTTACAGCAAAAGACAAATGTGACGATGACAGACTGACTGAGAATTACTTTAGTTTGACAACGAAATGCGTTGCAGCTAATTTCATGTCAATTGTCATATTTTGTTGTCAATGTAATTTTTAGTAGCTATGTGACTTTAGCATAATATCAGTAAAGGTCATTGGATAATTTAAAGAGGTGCAAAATTTCGCCTTGACATTACAGTAACTATTTGTTATAACTAGTCAGTTTGTGCAGACCCCACCCTAACCACCCTTAGAGTATCACAGTCTAAAGCTTAGAGTAGGTAGTTTTGGTCGCCAGTGCTCCATGGGGGAGGGGAAAATGAGGTGGAGATCTAAAGGTAGCACTTAAGGTATTACTTGGGTGCGATCTTCCATAAGGTAGAATTTTATGAGGTACAGTCCCCAATAGTTCTACTGGGGACTGTACCTCATAAATCTCTGGGTACAACAGGCTCTGTATGCTGTTATACCTAGAGATCAACCGTTCAACCGTTTTTTCGTGTTCAATCGATAAAAAAAGTGTTTGAAATGGATTGCTGTACAGGCACTTTAGTAATATTTTACAGGCTTACCTATAAAAATGTCGCACGGTCATTTCATTGTGAACAGTAGAAGTTATTGCCATTTTTACGACTAGAGCACGCACCATTTCTGACGTTATTTTTATTGCTTAATCACTCCCTATTATTTATATCGCAAATTATAAAAAAACTTCTTATTGAACCACCAAGTAAAAAGTCATATCTTTATAAGTAAGGTTCGCCAGACTGAAAACGTGATAACTCACACCTATAATTTGAGGTTTTTTTTTAATTTCTGGTATTTAATTTAATATGAATTGCTTGTAAATCCTTATGTAATAAAATAAAATAATGTATTAAAACATAGTTACTATGCTATTAGAGTAGAGAAGACCACACACATTTTTGAGTTAAAAGTCGTGACAAAATTTTTACCCTTCACTAAAGTTCTAAGAAAAGTTAAAATGTACGTTTCCATGTCAAATCGATGATTCTAAAAACCTCTTCGATAAAAGAGCAACCCAAGCAGAATTACCTAAGTACCTTAAGAACTTTGATCATACAAACAAATAGCTTTTCCTTAACACTTATATTGTGACCTTGCGTGCGGTCGATCCCAGAAATACTCCCTGGAGAGTAATAGGGAACACAAAGTCATTCCTACCATTACGAGCCAGAAGATGTCAATTCATTACATCCTTGTAAAAAATCTAGTCTCACATAAAGGTGCCTCCACACTTTGTAATATGTTCACATCAAATGCATTGTTAAATATTAGAATTGCACATTTAAAATAATAAAAAATAACAATAACAATAAAAATTGTGTTATAAAGTGACATAAATAAAATTTTGGACAAAACTAAGTTAGTATGTTTGCAAAAAATATTCTTGATCTCTTCAGCTATCTTTGAGTGACATCGCGGTTCGGCCGTTTCAGAGATTGGCTGTAACAGACAGACAGATAGTAGGACAAAAATAAAAAACATATAAATAGAAACTTTATTTTAATAATATTATATTTCATGCTTTCAATTTGGAAACACATAGGTAGGTACTTAAAAGCAATTAAAATTATTTTATAAATTGCAACATTGTAAGGTCATTGACTCTCGGCTACTGAATAATGCACAGGAATTCAAAAATAATAATAGTCCTTATCCCTTTGAAATAAGGATCACTGAGCATGTAAAATCAAGGTTCATAATCAACCCAACCCTTCACTACGACACCCTACAGTTCTTCACAAAGTCTTTTCGGATGGTTGCTCCGATTATGGTAATCGCTGTAATAACATCTTAAATTAACAAATGTACGAGTGGACAATACAAATGTTGGGATTGTTTGGTTCAATGACAAATGTTTGTTGTTAGATTTTTGCACGTAGGTTTGTTGGAGCATATTTCGAGGGGAAGTACTCAACAGTTTTTTAAAATCAAAATCAAAATCAAAAAGTTTTATTCAACATAAGGGACACTTGGAACACTTATTGAACGTCATTTTTCTTACGCTAACTTAGGTTAATTTTACTACCGTTTCCAAAAGTAAGCCTGTCAGGAGAAGAAACGGCGAAACAAACTCCCCGGTTTTTTTTTTACATGTGTCCCTTCTATACACATAGGGTTGTTTAAGTACATTTCAATGGAAGAGTGAGCAACTCATTGCCATGTTTGGCTATCATCAATATACTCAGTTACACTATAATATGCTTTTTCACAAAGTTTCTGTTTGATGCTTGCCTTAAAACTTAAAAATGGTAGTTCACACATTTTTAATGGTAGTTTATTGAAAAGGCGTATACTTTGCCCCACAAAAGAGTTACTAGTTTTGTGCAGTCTAGTCACAGGGACACGGAGTTTATCCCTCTTGCGTGTATTTATATTGTGCATATCACTATTTTTCTTAAAACTATCTATATTCTTTCTTACATATATCAAATTTTCAAATATGTATTGACATGCCACAGTCATTATCCCTATTTCTTTAAACTTCTCTCTGAGAGAATCTCTAGATTTGAGTTTATAGATTGCACGAACAGCCCGTTTCTGCAGCACAAAGATAGAACTGATGTCCGTAGCATTTCCCCATAAAAGGATGCCATAAGACATAACACTATGGAAATAACTAAAATAGACCAACCGAGCTGTGTTTATATCAGTTAGGTGTCAAATTTTCCTTACTGCGAATGCTGCAGAACTGAGTCTTTTCGACAATCCAGCTATATGGGGCCCCCATTGCAATTTATGATCCAATGTAACTCCAAGGAAAACTGTTGTTTCAACAAGGTCCAACACTTCGTCGTTGATAAGTACATTGGTTTGCACTTGTTTCACATTTGGCATAGTGAACTTGACACATTTCGTTTTTTTACTATTGAGTACTAAGTTATTAGCGCTGAACCAATGTACTACATCAGAGAGAGCATTATTCACATCGTCAAAGTTAGCTTTTTGCCGGTCTATCTTAAAAATCAGAGAAGTATCATCAGCAAATAATACAATATCGTGTTTATTGCTTACCATGTAAGGTAAATCATTAATATAAGTTAAAAAGAGAAACGGACCAAGAATTGAACCCTGTGGAACACCCATCTCTACTGGGCACCCCGGAGATGTTACGCCATGTATATCGACTTTTTGTATTCTATTACTTAGATATGAAGATATAAGTTTTAGAGCCAGGTCTCTTACACCGTAGTGATCTAACTTCCTGATCAACGTTTCATGGTGCACACAATCAAAGGCTTTAGATAGATCACAGAATACACCTAGAGCATCCTGTGAAGCTTCCCAAGCTTCAAGAATTTTTCTAATGAGCTCGACACCTGCATCGGTAGTCGAGCGACCCTTTGTGAAACCGTATTGTTTAGTGTGCATCAAATTATGTTCATTAAAAAAGGCTAAAAGTTGATTAAGTATTAGTTTTTCAAAAATTTTACTGAAAATTGGCAGTATTGATATAGGTCTAAAGTTCGTAGGGTCGTTAATACTACCAGCTTTTAATAAAGGAATAATTTTACTATACTTCATTTGATAGTTCCTCGAACAGTGTCTGGGTCTTACAATTTGACAGGTGCTGATTGCATTGCTCTAGTGAAGCTATTGTATTATTGGCTTCTGCCAGTTTGTGTTTCAGTTCAGCGATGTGTCTCAGATTGTTCTCAAACTCATCACCGCACTGGTCAAACCCAGTCACTATCCCCTGGAGCTGATCCCTTTGTGTAATGGCATCCATGTACTGCACATGTAACTCTGCCAATTCACTTTTTAATTTTCTATTAGTTTCTATTACATTAAGTACTTCCTTCTCATTGTCATCTCTTTCCTGTAGAAGTTGGTCACACAGGTCTTTACTTTTCTTTAATTCCAGCAACGTCAGCTGGAGTTGGTTCTCCTCCTGACGAGCTATTGCCCTTCTAGTCATCATTTTATAGATTTTATAGGTACGCAAGAAAGTTTGTGTACAACTATTTGAGGTTATGTCAGTTTTTAAATTGAAAATAAAGTATGTACTAAGCTTTTGACTATATTAAAGTGGAGTAAACTGATAATCTATACTGATATAAAGCAGAACTCACCTGGAAAACGATGACAACGATTCACAACTTTGAATTAAAACTATTGTACCGGTTACGTACTGTCAAAAAGTTATCACAATATTTAATTACTTTTTGCACAAGATTCACACTATAAACTATTTTAAACTATAGTAATATATTATTCGGAGCTAAATACAACATAAATTAACAATATTACTTTAAAATTACTAAATAAAACTAAACAAATTTAGGGAGTTAATTTAAACACAGCTGATTGCTAGTGTTGCCACAGAGGAAAAAAAAGTTTATATCTTATCATTATAACATACATATATAAATGCTCACGCCTATATTCCCCGAAGAGTAAGGTGTTCTATTTTGTGCACCCACATTTCGCCAATAATGTGTAAGTCTCATGTAATAGGGGGCGAGCCTATTGCCATTAACCGGGCCTAACTTAATCCAGACTCCGGGTTGCTACTTGGAAATTACAGATGGAAAATTCCAATGTCACTTTGCCCGACCCGGGAACCGATCCCAGGACCTCGTGTTCAGCAGTAGCACTTGCGACCACTAGACCAGCGAGACCCAGTCATTATAATTTTGATGCTATTAAATAGCGTAACTATTGATTTTATTATATAAATATCGATAATAAAGCCGCTCAAACGAATATTTTTTAAGGTAAGCAGCTTTGGATTCTTCGTTGGAAATATTCAAAGACATTTTTATTTTCATTTTCCTTCAGAAACGCGGTATTTTACGTAATTGAGGAGCTTACGTCATCAATTACGGTCCTAATTTTAGGAATCCGTAAAATTATGTATTAAGCAGTAAGTACTGTTTTGTGTTCGAAATTGTACGGAGAATAAGCAGCTTAAACACTCATACAGACATGGAAATAAATTTAAATTAAAGCGAATGAATTCATACTATAAGACGTAGGAGCCGAGTGGATTGTTGAAATTCAGTACGATCTCATTATCATTGCAAATTTTTGTATTTTTGTCAAATGCGTACCTCGGTTTACACTAAACCCCGTGTAATCCGGGTTTTAAATCATAATGCAGTGGAGTCATTGTTACAAAAATGTAGGGATCAACCCTAAATTTGAATACGAATAACAACGAACCCTTGAAGCTGTTGAGTAACGGTGGTCAGTGAAATTTAATACTTTTTTGTCAGGTAACTTATGAATTAAAAACACTGGCTGAATAAGTGTTAATATTGGGTACGCGCTTTGAACATTGCCCGATCGAATTCTCGGGTTCGAGAGGTACAAAACAATTTGTGAGGTTTTTATTACATACCCTGAATGCATCTTGCATCGAAATTCAAATTCTGGTCAAATTACCAAATTTATGAATAAATTAAATTCCATGAACGAAAACATGTTTTGACTTTTAACGTGATGAGGTTTTTGCTTTGAGAGTAAGATGAAAGCATATTTGTTTGTTTGGTGTTTTAGTATACCAGCTAGTAAGTAATAAATTAACGTAAAGTCACAGCTAAGTTGAATTCAATACATTTGGAACTCAACTAGGTATTTAAGAAAATATATAAGTAACTCTGTAAGACTTCTAAAGGAATTCTTCCCATTGAACGCGAGCGTAGTCAGACAATGGCGCTAAAAGAGGCATTGTGAAGGACGTTTAATACCATCCATTTTGCTTTGTGGCCTATGAATGTCTTTCAAAAGTTCAAGAACTGTAATGACAAAGTAATTTGATGTTATTACTGTGGTTCTTATTTGGTCAGCGTTTTAAACCGTGTCCTTTTTTATATGAGTATTTTTTCTTCATTAAATTCACATTCCGTGTTGAAGTTAATAAAATCATATAGCAAGAAATGTATAATTAGAGGCGGTAGAAATGCGACTTTGTTAGTAAACGGTAGTTATTGAATACGTTGATCAGGAATTAGTATCAGTGCTCCAAGAATAGGTTTTGACACGTTCGGACGTCGTCGCTTGACCTTGCGTTTTGCACTTTTTTTGTATGATGATGTAAAGTTTTCTATATTCGCCGCGTGGGGCGCTTTTTAACGTTCCAAATACGCAAACGATATCTTCAACGTAAAACATATTATTTAAACCTTTACTTGGGGCACTGATTTCGATCTGAAGGTAGTTATGGGTAAGCATAAAATGTACCCAGATGTGTAAAGTCGTATAAATTTAAAACAATTAAATTTCAACGCAGAGTCGTGCGCAAAATATTAACAGCTTTTAACTTCCTTAAAAAGCTGCTTACGTAGTCTGCGTGCGAGTGAAGTCGCTGTGGGTGTTTTTTTTACAACTCTAGCCTTCTCGTAACCAAGCAAAAATGCTTCTTTATTTACTCATATAATTTTGCTAAACAAAACCTGAGTCGTATCGACTGACTTTAGCTATAAAATACTGTTAGAGCACTGGTTAGGCAAAAAAATGTTGCACCATTTTAAAATGGTCAGATGACATCACAACTTTGACTATTAGCTTTATCCAGAATAAACACGGGCGGTTCTGAAAATATTAATTGGTGTAACCATTTTTTTGCAAAATATACAACATTTGTAAACAAAAAATTACACCAAACATCAAAATTTGCCAACTGACGCATTTCTCTCGCAAAGCTAAAGTCATAGCCATACTCATCGTCAAATTAGCCTGTAACTCTAGCTTTGACAAACTATTATCGTGCATATGTATGCTTTAGTGTTATAAAAAGTATTTAATGGGGTCTACGCCACCTTATCAATAGATCAACAACTGATTACCATATTTGGTGAGAGCGCTCCGTCCTTTATAAACATGCTCTTAATCTGAACTTAAATCTGGCATCAATATTCAAACCACAGCGTCTATTATGAAGAGTTTATCTCGAAGAATAAGGGTAGCATCGGTTACTGACCTCTGTGAGAATGCAAGGGTAGTTTCTATGACGTCATTGTTTTGACTCCTTTGTGTCTTTTATGACTATTGTAACACACTTGTCTCTCCACCTTGCTTTGTAAACTAGATCTTACTGGTTAATATACAGCATGTTGCATTCTACGCATATGACTTTTCAAATCCACAGTGAATAAATATCATCGTTACCGAAAGTTTTCAAGCTTTTTCAATCAAAATATTTAAATCCATTGATTAGCCTAATCACGCTGAATAAGTTATATAATTATAAATTAACTGTATAAGACAATTTATAATTAAATAACTTATTCACCAATAAGCACTTTTCATTACGAAATTTGTTATGCTAAATAATTAGCTTTCGTAAAATCTTTTTTATCAATGTCCTTATTAGTCGTCTAAATTATTATATTACTTGTGAATATAATATTTTTTCCTAAATCTATTTTAAAATAATGTGTGTTACTATTTTATCTTCGAATACACCCTATGTATAATCTAATCATCGCGTCCATCATCAAAAGCAATAGAGTAATATAATAAAGTTAACGGTGTGAATAACAGCATCCTTTTGTCCGCCATTGTCGTTTTGTGAGAACATTTTCTTTTCTTGGTGTCACCGGGTCACTTAGAATACGGCCCCATTGTTGGTTTATTGTCCAAAAGGCATTAAGTAGTCAAAGAATTCACCCCTTTTTGAAAGAATTGGGTTAAAACAGATGATATTCAAAGTTTTAAATATTCTTTTTTATACGATAGATGAAGGTGAGAGATAAATGGAAGTAAATTCTTAATTTTATCTACAGAAAATTTGATTAAATGATAAAATATGTTTCCTTAATAAAAACAACAAATTGTACAAATTTAGGTTTTAATTATTTGACTTAAAACAATGCTTTGGTACTTAGATGCTATTTATGTGTACATTTGAATTTGTGTTTTCCCTTTCTTAGATTCGAATTTTGGAACATTGTTAAGCAAATATATTGAGTCACTTTCAAAACGATAGCCATAGCTTAGCCTGCAGCAAAGATAATGGAAAATGCAAACAGCTGTTCTGTGTCTATACTTAGCCTGAGTGATTTGCTTGAGGCTCGACCTGGATCCAGCTACATATCAATCTATTCCGTTTACTTTCTCTCGAATCATCGACGGCATTTCACAAGAGTGTATAATCACCGCATAATGGTTCATTATGATATCATTGATCAATGGTAAAGCTTAAGGCACTAGTAATAACGACTAGGTACTTGATAACCCAATAATGTTGCAATATCATTTTTTTCATGCAATAGTTTTTTCCCAAAGATTAACTTCAGCCTAAGCTAATAATTTGTAAGTACAAGCAAATAAAACACCTGCTGATAAGAAAACTTGAAATCGTAGTAAGCAAAAAAATCACACACAAATTCTAATAAAGTAATGCAAATAAGGTGAATGATGAATTTGGATTAGATGCAAATGCTACAAATCAGGTCAAACTCGATCACGCTCTCATAGGAATGGCGAAGATAAAAAACGTGATTTGCGAACAAGTTATTAAAATCATAACAATTGAAGATCAGGTGCTGCAAATGGCTACTACGGAGTGGATTGGATTCGTAGAAGCCAGTATGATGGATGCTAAACCTGATATTAGATGAATAAATTTAAATGACAAACAAGATAAATTAGACCATGCTATTGTTATGGGATCATTCGTTTAAACAAAAAAAATGTTTCGAAAGCTTTTCTATCTTCAATGATAAGTGTATCTTAGATTGTATATTTAATAGCATTAAGCATTTATTAATAACACGGCTCTAATTTCGGTATGAAGTATGTGTGACAATTTTTATTTTTTGTTTCAGGTAAGCAAGCAGTTGAAACGTTTCCGTAACTAATATATCAAGAGGCTATTTTAATGAAGAGTTCATTCGTTAAAAAGGTTAACGGTTACTATTCGTTCGACGGCAACAATGCTAATGTGTTCGAACTTCGAGTACTTACGTTTGAAGTCCCATGTTCAGTTAATTATAGGTCAGGCTCAATTGTGACTTGTGACCCTTTTGAGACGAATAATTTCTTTTAGGGACCTTCGAAGGGCTTACCTTTCTCAACAGCACAATGGCAAGTTCGATGACCTTTCTTAATTGCAGGTACTTTATAATATACATTATTTGGAATAAGCGGGTCACTACTTACGAGTTCTCGTTATATTGTTTTTATTACTGTAGGATTGCTATCGTGCTTTTCTTAGAATTTAGGTGAAACTGGTTCCTGATTAGTGGATTATTAATAAGTAAGTACTAATTTCATTTTACTATCTTCGATGTTCTGTGTCATAGTTGATTACACCGAACTAAATGATTGATGACTTTGTCTCTCAATGAGATGTCAATTGAGCAAACAGCTGAATATAGTTTGTTACATCGTGATGTATTATAATAGCTCAGCTCAAAATTATCGTGGTGGCATTTCGAAATTGCGACCGTAATTTACCTTACGATGAAAGAAGAGTAAGTATAATAATTAAGACGCAGATTTATTTTATTGTAGCCAATAAAACCAATAAAACCAACTATTTATACGACCTATCGTGAGCCTTCGAATTACACGTCATGTAAGGCACTTATCTGATAAATTATATAAAATAATTGTGCATTCTAATTTAGCTTTGTGATCTGGGACTCCGCCGGCATTTACTAATTTATAGATATTAATGAGATCCTGTAGATCTTTAGTACCTTATTCTAGATAGACGTACCTACTATAAAACCTGGTACCAAGAATTTATAATTATATTGAAAAATCTTTCAAGATATACCTATGCTAATACTGAGCCGCCGTCCAAAATTGAGTTCATTTCAAATTGAGAGTTCTCCTATTTTGTATTCGAAACTGTAATAAAATACGACGACATCTTTAAACTTTGATTGACGTCTCGGCTCATCAAACACTTTTTTTAGTGTTTGCGTGTTTCATGCACAGACAAACAGACATAAGTGCCTCCATAAATAGACCTTTATAAATTCAATTGCTTCTTTCTCATAACGGAAATTGAAATCGTGATGAAAATTGTAGGAAATAACTATGACTCGAAAGGTAAAAGCCGTGAAGCGATTATCATTTTGTATAAGAACTATAATCTAAGTTCCCATAGGTAACACAGACGCATAAGGCTTATGACCAGAATATACTTTTTCCCAATTAAAACGTATATTTCAATGTATTTATCTGTATAGCTTTAACCTCACAGTCTTCAAAATTTGCAAGAAACATTTCCCAAGTCTCAGCCACACCTCAAGTGTCACAGGTGGCTGCATACTAGCACAGTGACCCCGATTCTCTCGCTGTGGGGCGTCCCCCGATCGGCTGTAATCTTGCCATCTCTCTCCTAAATTAGGAAGCGGCCAGATCTCGATAAAGGTGCGAATAGGGAATGGGGCAATGTTCTGTAATAAATGTAGGCATTCGAAACAAAATTCTAGTGATTGAAGTAAATATTAATGTAATGTGTAATGTGTGCCTACTTATATTTAAAATTTCTTATAAATACTAAACACTTGACAGGTATGTCATGTGTTTAGATAGTTATATCTATACTGGTACTGACTTGCATTGCATGAAAAAGTTTTCCTTATGAAAGAATTTGATGAATGTTGTGTACTCGAAGAAAAGCAAGAAATTGCTGTATAATACTTTTTTCGTTCCAAGGGCTAGGGCTAAAAAATATGTCTCGTTCTTACCTTATATTTTGTAGGTGACAGACAGACATTAGTATGCGTCGTGGACTGAGTGAAGAGGCTTGTTCCTACTACAAATGACATAAGTCACAGTTACATGCAGACGAATGAAGAACTGACAGGCTATTATATTATACATATAAACACAGACAATAAACTGTGCTTAAGTTAATATTCTAACCCGTATTTATAGCCTTGCATATTTAAAAACATTTCTAAACTTTGATCATACAAAAAATACTTGCGAAATAAAAAAAATTCAAGCAATTATTTATATTAAAATCCCACACGGATACTCGTACGGATATCTTAGTCCTTAGGCAATTTCAGCATTTGAATAATTGAAATTAAATGACCTTTTATAAATTACAATGAAATTGAAAAGACCATCGCGAGTAGAATTCCGTGCTACGTATTTCTTAGTGGAATACAAACAATGTCATTATTGCATTTTGAACGTGACGCGCCATACATGCGTACGCGCACGCATTGCATCTCCGTCGTCCGAGAGTGCACGAGCGCTCCCCGATGCAACCGCCAACCGCCAATCAGCGTCTCACTCAGTCGTTTGTCGCTTTTCGTCGCGTGTGGTAGTGCCGCTCTTCGGAATGTGACCGCGCTCGAACATCGAACTTTGAAATTTCGATTGTTTTCATTCAAATATAACATTGTGCATTTTAATACAGTGAAAATGTGTATTGTATGCAACGACTTTTCGATCTGATCGATAAATGACCGTACTTTGTAAAAACTACTCCAATTGGATTGTTTACTATGGTGATCGTCAGCGTTTTTACCAGGTATGTAAAGATATTCATTTTTTTCTAATTGCATGGCATGCTCTTTATTATAATAAAGATTATATATTTAAAAAGAGTTATAAATGTGATAGGAATAATTTGAACATGTTTTTTCATTAGTTTGCTCACAGTCTGCTAAATAGTTCCTACTAGCTTTCATATATGAGTATGTAAAACAACATATACATAAGAAACAGTGCTCAACCATTCATATGGATTCATATTAATAAATGCCTACCTGCCTGATTTATGACAGAGTGCCGCCATTGAGCCGTGGATTGGAAGATACACTTCTATGTGTGCTTGATTAGATTCATAATCTTATTCATGTTTGTAATAATACTATTCGTAAGAGAGTCTTAACATCCAATATGAATTCCTAATCGGAATTCCATGATAGAAAGTTAAATTCCTACTTATTTGGGTTGAATGATTGTCTCACCTGTATTGTTTTTTTATTAATACCCACATCACAGGAATTACTTTATTAAATGTAGGTAGTTTCTTAATTGTAAGTAATTGATTACTGTTACCTATTTTGAGTTAATGTTTATTTATTATGTTACCATTATAACGAGTACGTGTTTAAACAATAATATGTGAATGCAGGTAGCATAAGAAATTATGCAAAAATAAGTAAGTAACGCGCAGACAGAAGTTACCGCTACCCTTTATTCAATCATGATGAATAATCGAACCTTGTCAATATCAATAAACCCTCGTATTTCCCAGGCGTCTTTATTGTCTGCCAATTTAACACGGTATTGACGGTAGCTCTTTTACCAAAATGTTAGGCTTCGCCTGACAACGATGGCAACTCTACCGTGACACGCATCCGTCACTTTCTTCCGCCACTTATCGCCATATCGGCGTCACACTCTAGCGCGTGCGATATTGACTTCTTCACAAATGTATGTATTTTTTCTCCCCTTTTGCGGGCTACCTTCCTCGACGCCGTAATTAAGTAATTAAGGAATGAATAAATCATCTAATCAGCTTCACAAATAAACTGATTGCGAGCCTTTGTGATCATTTTTAAAGTACAAAATTGATTGGCAGATACTTAATGGTCGTTTCGATGCGTTTCCGATTACGCGCTCGAAATGGAAACTGACTGATCTTTGAATATGCATGTGCACGCATGCTGGAATAAACAGCTGCGCACTTCCACACTCGGTTCAATCACACTCGTTGCTTACTCAAGAGTGTTTGTCTTTCAACCACTGTATCGATGACATACATCGAACATTAGCGGACCAATAAAAATAATATGAAAGGATGATTGATTAGCCACTTCATGCAAACCTGATTTAGCTGGTATCCAAATTTAATCCATGATAACCGAATATCAATGGATTTGTAATATGTCTTAAATGCTGTTTAGAGAGCTAATTTGAAGGCAACAGTCAATTGAATAATGATACATATAAAACCTTGCCATGCCATAAAACAAAGCCAAGCAAAGGATATCGTTAAAAGTGTTTTAATTGTAAGTTTGCTCAGATTGCAATTACTTTTGTGAAATCTAGAACTGTTCAATTATAATTTCCTAGAAAGGAACTAAAAATACATTCGTTAGCAAGATATAGGTAAGTTATTTGACAATGTCATATACGGAATTAAAACTACAAGAAATTTAAGTAAAGAAGGCCATGAGATCTATGTTAAAGATATTGAATGTGAACCTGAAGCCGTCTTCTAAAATAGACAAGCCAGCTATTAAAACAAAACAACATAAAGAAACATCCCACAACATAAAATTAAGAGAGATAAGCTTAACAAAATGTACCTTAAATAAAACTGAGTCAAGTTTGGACATTAACCTGAAAACCGCATACAAGTTGGAATTACTTATCATAAACATTGCATTTAATTTATATGCCTCCGGTTTATGATTGCCATACTATTTCTAAGAGATTTCTTTTTAAATGATACCGAGTTCATTACAGCGCAATCAACTATCCCGATCTGCACGTTGAACATGCATGTAGATTTTAATATCATCACTTTCATACAAATTTAACTGCGTGTAACGTTTGAATTACTTAGTGATAACATGAATAAAATTTCTCAAAATCAACTTATTCAGTCTATGCAAGATAAATTTCACTAGCCACACAGATATTATTCGCAAGCTTCTGTTTTTTCCAAGGTGATAGAATAGATCCTAATAAAGATGCTGCAAGCCATTGTGCTCGTGTCCAATCTCATATTTGAGAGTGGGACGTTAGTTCGCAATGAATCACGTACCATGTCCTCGCCCACAGGCATATTTACCTCTCAAAGTGCTCCTAAGTCACGCAAGTATATGGACTTTATGCCACTCATTATAAGGTCCATGTCAATGCTCATCATCTGTCTCGAGGTCAGTTACTGCACTTACTTAAGATTGATTTGAATCTCATTATGTGTTGGCAAATTTCTGAATTGCCAGAGCTGGTCAGTTTTTTTTTGAGACAGGATTCCTTTGGGTCATTTTCGGGAACCTGTATAATCTGGGTATCATTAAAAAGTGTCCGTACAGTACTATCACTGTAATAATATTACTTAAGTATAAAATTACCCAAAACACGTAGATATTTATCATTACTTGTAACTGGTTTTGCTGGATATGACTGCATTAGAAATTTAGCAAATTGGGTCGCATTAATTTAACGACTCTTAAATTATTCCTTTGCGCTTCCACTGACTGGGAGGGTCATACCTTTGAGAATGAAAGTGGATTGCACTTTGTGAAATTTAAATGCGTCAAAATACGCTCCGTTCCCACTAGTTACATTACGAATAACTTTGATGTGAGTAGTTGGACAGTCGTTAAACAAACGAGTGTTGTCAACCTTTCTTGAAAGTTAGTATTTTGTTAAATCTAGTTTGACTAAGTGTAATATTCCACTATGTTGCCACAAATTTAGAAGATCGACTCAATTTGACCGCAGCGCATCAACACAGCTCATCTAGTACGGATATCCTCGTACAAATCTGTGCCAAATTAATACCTAAATTTCTTTCATTCATATTACCACAAACGATCCTTTGAACGTTCATAACGAGATATTCATGTGTTTAGTGCTCATTTAACATCAATGGTATTTATTTTTCGTCTTCAAAGATTCGCCACTTACAACCTGATTAGCATATCTTTGCATATTAAAATTACCTGTTTGTGCTCGTGAAATTTTTATTACTACGATATCATCGCGTTTATCATGAGCTTCAAGGGAAAGTAATGCACTGTCATTACGTATACCGCTTTGTACATTGTCATACGATCTATAAATCTACAAGAACTAATCGAACTTCAATAATAATACGACATATTCGTCATCCATTGACACGTTTGTCGTGTCATTAGAAAGTGAGAGTGCTCTTATGGAGATTATTGATGTATACGATCATTCACGACCTTGTTGGAAGACAATGTGTAATGTAATATGCCCAATAGAAATATATTTTAGTCTATTCCTGTTACAAAGTAACAGTGTCTCGGTTATTGGAGACGAGGAACGTTATTTGGATAAGATCAACTTGCAAAATTATATGATCAATCATCTTAAGTGCCTCCTTAATTAATTTTAGTTCAGCTATAATCCACTTAGCATTTTTATCTTCCACAGCGGCGTGTTGTTTATTATAACACGCAACATTGCTCGCTGGTATAAGAACAGTGAACGCGCGTGGATTCATAATAAAATCACCTTGGGAATAGACAGTTATGCTTTCTAGCTCTCTATCATAATTCTATTAAGAGAGTTGTTCCAATTAATTGTATCTATGCTCCCTTTACATTACGTTAATTAGTCAGCGAATTCTTGCGTTCATTGATATCATTTCTGATTCGACAATGTATTGTATTCTGTTTGTAAATAGTCATCAATGTTGAAATCTCAATAGATGTAATTGAACTAGCCAATTAGTTACATCATCAGGTCTATTCAGATGATATTCCGGAACTGTCATCATTATCAGATGAAATATCGATGTTATCGAACTGAGCATGAATACGCAAAAATCGCCCCAAAACTATATTGATCGACAATTGGCGCAACAATGGACTTGTACGGAGCACAGCACATTGTATTGCCATCTGTCATTGAGGGATTCAATCAGCTCATGAACGATAATCGTAGGTTAGCCTGTCAGATGCAGTATGACTGAACAATAATTGCCTTTTATTATTAGAAATTGGAGCCGATAAATAGTATTTATGCGCACGCGTCCTAGTAATATAGTTATTATTGAATTCGCCGCAATTTTTATTCGAATGCTCTGGAGGGCTGCCCGCAATCGGATAAGTTTATTTATTGTCGTGCACTAAATTTGGTATAAGGGTTCGGTTTACGACTAAGTTTATTTTGCTGTGAGAGGGGTCTGTCCGGACTCCGGGTGTCAGTCAATGTCTCCTTTGTTAGATGCTCGTTAATCGCAGGGTTGTCGAACGGAATTACTTAGACGCTTTTTTATGGCACTAATTCAAAAATAATACGATCAAATCACATTTCAGGAAGTATAACTTAAACTAAAGTGTGTATAAGATGATCTCGTATTCATTTTAAAGTATCAACAAGTAATTATTGTGCGATAAACTTATAAATTGAATTTTTTGCTGTAAGAATTTTTTCATGTACTAATATTTACATTACTTACGACGTAACCTGAATACTAGTACATAAATTGGAAACCTTCGAGCTTCTAACATCTATAATTCAGTGAATTATAAATTCGGTACTCTTATCGATACGATACAAAACAAGTCAATCGTGCCGTATCGCTATTCGACATTATCTTTTTTTTTACTTATTCCATTAAGATGAAAACACAATATCATTGAACACGTGTTCTCTTATATTGTCTATCGTTTTTGCTCGGTCCATATTTGATACAAAACATGACTGGCACAAGTCCATATTAATGGCAATCAAAAGACACTAATTACACCTGTCTATTATATCTTATTTATGTTTTATTTTCACAACAATATTTTTCATAACTCCGGCCGTGGTGTCTACTTAGAACTGTTTAAATAATTCAATATTAATTACTACCTAAGTAACAGTTAAATTTATTCTTAGCACATTATTCTTACAAGATTGAAATTTTTGCTAGAGAATCATAATTTCTTTACCCAAAATTCGAAATAAAAAAATAGGCTGTGCGTCTACGTGCTTACTGGTCGAGACGATGACAATTTTTACCGCTTCTGCTTGCTACGGGCTAAAACTAGTACTATTAACGCCAAAAGTGTAGCAACGATTAAATTTTTACCAAAATGTATTTCTATTTTTCCTGCGCTGTGAGTTACCGTATACCTATAACTAATTGTGTTTGAATTGGCAGCTTCATAATTATTATTCAATGGACTAAAGTAAACATTTTCAAATATCGAAGCAACTCGTTCGATAACCCTCAAATAGCTTCAGAGTTAATCCCTTATGTATAAAAAAAATATAACGTATTGCTAGTGAAGTGCACGCATGATTATAAAAGTGCCGTAAAGTTGGGTCCCTCATTTATGGGTGGCCGAAGATGCTTTTTTCATAACAGCTTGTTAATTCTTACTGGTTTAAGTGCGTACTGGTAATATTAGTTGAAAATAGTAGTATCTACTTGTAAAACAATAGTTTTAATAACGTTATACTTTGAATAAAACTTACCAAAGTATCAAATTCTGTATTCATAAATTTGTTAAATGGATTAATTATCATAAACTGTTTCAATATTATAAACCTTTATCTTGAAAATATAATTCTAAATTTAAATTCAAACCAGTTTTCATTTATGACATGTCGACACTGCACGTCAAAATTACACAAAAACGAACTTCATACATTTTTAGAAAAATATTTAAATATGGAACATTGGGGTTGCATTTACAAAAATGTAGCTTTTTGAGATACAAAAAAACATGCAAGGGTCAGTAGTATTGATTTGTATTGCGTTATTGTGCAGAGAATTATGAATATTTTATGGGTTACGGTATTCTATGAATGCGGTTATTGTTCGCGGGGAGGCAAAATTGTTACACATTTCGGTCATCTGTACTGAACACCTCTTGTTTGTCAGTCCGAGCGTTAGCAAAGGGACGGTTGGTCGTTACTAACTTAACTACTTACCTAATTTGATGTTAGGTACTTATAGTATAACTCAATTGTTGGTGACAGTACTTTAGATATGAATAATTTTATTTACTTGAAATCATCAAATAAAATTGGAAAAATTGTCATTGTTGTAAAAAGCTTTTTAAGGTATTGGCAAATTTAATGTTGAAATTAAATAACAAATACTAACCTCAACATTGGCTTCAAAAAATCATGAGACTCGTTTTTTTTTTTTTTTTTTTTTTTTTTTAATGGTCTCTCGCAGTTGGTAGGGGGGAGTTACCTCCACTGCTTAACCGGACTATAGGGCGAGACCCAAGGGCCTCCAGCCGAGCTTAAACTTAAATACTAAGCAACACAGCTAAGGGCGCCCCGGTGCGGGGCTCGGACCTCGGCTTAGGGCGTTGCTGGGGGATGAGCTAGGGAGCTGGATCTGAGTTGTATTATTTAGGGACATGTTTAAGGCTAGTGGCTCGGCGCGCGCCGGCCCTAGCAGAGGACGGGGGGGACGATGACGTAGAGTTCGCGACGAGCCTCGCCGGCGAGGACGGAACAATGGTCGGTTTGGTGTGTGCTTTTGAGACATTGCTTGCTGAAGCAATGTGATATCGTCGTCAGGGTCAAGGAGAACGTGCCTCGGACGGCGTCGGGAGGAGATACGAGATGGGGTATATCGGGCGGCCGATACGATTAGTGGGTTCGGGTGTTTTTCGGCAGATTCGAAAAAGCGCTTAGAGGCTCTTTTCATGAACTGCTTGATGGTGGGAATTTTGAAGTCTACATGGAGTTGACTATTGCGAACATACCACGGGACTCCCGCGGCCTTTCGCAAGAATTTGTTTTGGAGGACCTGCATTCTATGGATGTTAGAGCTGGCCGTGTGTGCGAAAACAACACTGGCGTATGTCATTATGGGACGGATGCACGAGAGGTAAATTCTCAACTTGGACTTAAGTGACAATTTGCTCCGTGCATTTAGTAGGTAATGGAGTCGACCAAGGGCAAAGGAAGCACGTGACCGTACTTTCTTTGTGTGGGATGCAAAGGACAACCTTTGGTCGAGGATGACGCCTAGGTATTTGGCCGTGGATTCCCAGGGAATCGGCTGGCCGAACATGGTTACAGAAGGCGGAGGATCGTGATATCGGTCGCCAGAGCGGCAGAAGAGGACAGCTGCGCTCTTATCTGGGTTGACTTCAAATCTCCATTTCCGAAACCATTTGCCGAGGGCATTGGCTGCGGTTTGGAGATGTTTGGCGATCGTATGACGGTCTCTGCCTCTATAGTAGATAGCCGTGTCATCGGCGAAGAGAGCTAGATCGGCATTGGGACTTTTGGGGATGTCGCTGGTGTACAGCGTGAAAAGTAGTGGGGAGAGCACGGAGCCTTGGGGGACTCCAGCACGAATACGGCGAGGGGAAGATAATGAGCCCTCGATGCGATATTGGAAGGTGCGATTCGATAAGAAGTCTCGTATGATGAGCACGAGTCTGTCAGGCACACCGATTTGGTAAAGCTTATATAATAAGCCATTGTGCCAAACTTTATCGAAAGCTTTCGCTATATCGAAGAATAGGACGCCCGTTTGCTGTTTGACTTGGAACCCCGCACTTATGTGTTCAACGATGCGGTGCACCTGTTGAACACATGAGTGCTTGGCTCGGAAGCCAAACTGCTCATTTGGGATAAGTTTGTGGGATTCAGCGAAGTCCTTAAGTCTTTTGAAGATCAACCTTTCGTAGATCTTCGCGAGAGTTTTAAGGAGACTAATGGGGCGATAACTAGAGGATTCGGATTTGGGTTTACCAGGTTTTGGTATCCCTATGACAACTGCTTCTTTCCACGATTGTGGGAAGATGTTGTTTGAAAGGGCAGCGTTAAAAATGGCTGTCAGGAAGACAATGATGTGGAGGGGAAAGAGTTTGACAACTTTATTTGTTATCCCGTCGGAGCCAGGAGACTTCCTAGGGTTGAGATCTTTGATGAGGGATTGAACCTCATCGACTGTAACTACTGGGAGTGGATTGTCTGGGTCCTCTATTGGGGGCTGCGCTACCCTTCTTTCGACCTCGGCGTCCACCTTTGTGAGATGGGCCATGTCTACTTGTTGGGAGCTGGGAGAACATTGGGATTCTAGATTGTCGGCTAGACATTCGGTCTTTTCGTCGTCGTCGAAGGCGGGACTACGGCCAGGACGATTAAGAGGAGGGATGCCGCAGGCTTCTTTGACTCTGAGCTTGCGTTGCAAGTGCCAGAAAGCCTGGTGATTAGGGGTAAGGTTAGCCAAGAAGTTGTCCCAGCGAGCTTCCCTCATTTCATTCATGCGCCTTCTTACTTTGGCTTGTAAGTGGTTCATGAATGATCGGTTGGCTGCTGTGGGGTAAGTCCTGTAGGCTCGGATAGCCGCGTTTTTCTCCGTCACCAGTTCGCGTACATCGTCCGGCAGCCTCCAGCGATGGTCGTCCATCGCTGGGACCTGTCGGGAGCAGTTGTTGACTGCTGATTGTACGTGACTGGTGAGGGAGTCAATTGCGTTCACCGTATCTACAATGGAAGTTGGGGTCGGTTCGGGGAAGGGCAAGGGAGTAGACTTGAGGTTTTCCTCTAGTTTCCTCCAGTTAGTTGCCGTTTTCATGGGGGTGGGAGTACTCGAGTCAGGGGGACCTGTGCGGGGGGTAAGACTGAGTACAACAGGACGGTGATCGGAGTCAAGCTCGTCTATCGATTCCATAGAATTTAAACGAAGGTTTATATTCTTTAGAATCGCCAGGTCGAGAACGTCCGGACGGTGGTCTATAATAGCTGGGTAATGCGTCGGATGCATAGGAGCTATAACGTCGAAGTTATGGATGCTACTGAGGTAATTGAGTTGATTACCTCTGGAATTTCGAGTGCGGCTATTCCACGACTCGTGTTTGGCGTTTAGGTCTCCTGCCACGATGACAGAGTTGCCTAAGCTAAGAAGTTTTACGATATCAGGAGCGATATCGCCTTGTTTGTTGGGTGCGATGTATGCCGAAACTATTATGATTGGTTCGTGTCCAGTCATGCCTAGCCGACATATTGATGTCTCGATTTGAGAGAGGTTGGGGGGATCCATAGGAATGCAGTAAAGAGATCTTTTATAATAGATGAGGGTGCCTCCTTTGGCGGAGTGGGTTCTATCGTTGCGTACTATTTGATAGTTCGCAATTTTGGGATCGCGGTTGGAGGGTTTGAGGAAGGTCTCTTGGAGGAGAAAGATGTCTAGTTGGTGTTGACGGAGGAAAGTAGCGATCTCGTCGCGTTGGGTGTTAATGCCATTGGCATTAAAGAACCCTACTTTGAGGGACCTGGGTTTGATTTTTCCTCCTAGGTTGTGGTTCTCCATTATTGGACCGTATCAAAGAAAGAAGTGAGGGCTGTGGTTACGTGAGCGAACTTGCTCATCGTAGCCATGACGGAGGCAATGTTTCCGCGTGAGGCGCGGAGTTGCTCGGCCATCTGGTTCAAGCTATGGATGTCAACCGCATGGAATAATTGGCTCAGATAAGCCATATTATCGCCGGTCGCGGTGGCTTCCGGGGCTTGGGGAGAGGGACGCATAGGGGTGGGTGCCAGAGGGGCTGTTGGCGAGCGTGAAGTTGCCGCGGGAGGAGGGCCTTTTGGCTTAGGGGGTTGTATGGTGGGGATGGCCATTAATGGGGGGATAACCGTGGACTGGGGAGCTCTCGGAGGAGTGAGTTTGGGGAATGCGCGCTGATGGTTCAGTGCGTTCCAGGGGGAAGGTCTTTGGGGGCTTAGGCGCTCGGGGAGAGCGGAGGAAGGGAGGTTTTCCCTGGTGTTGCGAGCTTGAACTCGCTTTACCATTTTGGGGTGAGGACGAGGGGCTTTTGGGCAGCCGCGATAATTTGCAGGGTGGCCCGATTGGCCGCACAGAACGCAACTAGGCGGCTCTGTGCAGAGTGAGGTGTCTTTAGGACGGGGGCAATCGCTTGTGCCATGGTCACCTAGGCACTTAACGCACCTGGGTACCGCAAAGCAATTTCGGGAAGAGTGGCCATATAGCTGGCACTTGTGACATTGGCCGATTTGGCCGCGTTTGTTGGGGGCTTCGACCTTTAAGCCAGATAAATGGCATACGGTCTTAATATTGTATATGCTCTTTCCGGCGGGGGAGTGCTTACATACGACAAAGACCATGTCGTATATGGTACTGTTGCGGGCGCCGTGCATGCGGTGCACCTCGAGGGCGGGGATGTCTTGCGATTGAAGATCGCATAAGATAGATTTTTCGTCTATCTCTTTAGGGATGCCGCGGATTACTACTCGGAGGAGACGGTCCTCGGGGAGGTCATATGAGTGAAAGGCTACTTTCCTAGCCTGTAGCATTTTGGTAAGAGACCTGAAGTCGGTGGAAGTAGGCACCGTGACTTTAATACCATTTGCGGTTGTTCGGGCATTTGTGTAAGCAATGCGATTAGCATTGCACCATGCCGAGACGTCGGTCCATTTTGCCTTATCTTGGATGAAGATAGGCGGTGGGAGGGGTTCTTTCCTCGAAGATGAGGCTACGGACTGAGAGGGTGTGGTTGCGTCGGAGCGGTTTTCCTCCGAGGGAGAGGCCGCCTGCGCAGATTGGGAGGCTACGGGTTTGGCGGAAGTCTTGAGAGACTTTGCCGGGGTCTGGTCAGAAGAAGCTTTGGTCTTGAGAGACCGCTTCTTCTTGCGTCCTAAGACGACATTAAAGTTTTCGTCGGCGGAGGAGTTGGAGTCCGAGTTGGACTCAGAGGGCATATCCGCGTCGATAATGACGGGACGGCTGGGAGGGCAATCGGGACTTGCGGGGGACTCTTCGAACCTCATTGGGTTCGGTTTGAGAGGGACAGAGGGCGCCGCAGGGGCGTATGTGGAGGGCTCGATGGCCGGGGAGGGGCTTGGTTCGCCGCAGAGGTTGGCGAAATCCTCCGGAGAGAGGACAGAACTGGCTACGGCCTGGTTGGCCGGGACTTTGAGCAGGGCCCGAAGGAGGGCGCGGAGAGTGGAGTCGGCCATTTTAGGAATGGCAAAACAACAATTGGGGGAGCAAAAATACCACGCGGTATTTAATTTATTTATTTTCGCGCCTAATCCCCAGGTTGGACTGGCCTGGGGTTGTGTGCGTGTGTGTTGGTCCCTTCACTACCGGGGGTAGGCAGTTAGGGTTGAGTAGGGTGTGCCCTAAGCTTGTAATCCCGCTGCCAATCTTAATGTGCAGACGGGTTCCTAACAGCCTTAGTGCAGAGGAGTACTTTTAGCCGAAGCTTAAAGCAACCAAACAACACTAAGGAATGGGATGGTAGGGAAAGGGTAGGGTGGGAGGGAGGAGATGGCTAGCGTCGGCGAGGGAAGCCCCCAAGGCCGGTGGTTCTAGCCCCGTCCGATTTGTGTTTTTGCCCTGAGGGGGCAAAAACGGGTGTATCGGGTCCACACCCCACTCGGCTTCGTTGGCACCGCTAGGTATCCACCGAGGACCACCAAACAGTGGTTTTTACCTTAAGGGTCACAACTAGCGAGACTTGTCTCACACTGAAACAGAGATGGCCGAAACCCGCCTTGAAAAAGGCAAGTTCGGCGAAGGGTTCGGTGCGCAGGTAGCAGCACGCAGGTAGCAGCGGGCGGCGACTGGACAATGGGCAGCGGCGGAGCGCGGCAGGAGAGCGCTTCGAGACGTCCGTACGGGGCGGAGGTCGGAGCGCGAGTGGCATGAGACTCGCAAAGATCCGCCCCCTTTATACCTACCTGTATTTTATTACATCGCCTAATTAGCTTCATAGTTTTATAATTATCTCAGTACCGGGTACATTGCATGACTGGTCAATTGAGTTTGGTCTCGAAAGGTCTATTCGGTCTCTCAAATCGATAGCGGTACGATAATGAGCGAACAAAAATGACAGGCGCTATTATTATCTAAACATGGATGACTCACATTGCAGGGTTGGATGAACTCAAGTTAAAATCAAAATATATTATGGCTCCTCGAGACGGGTTTGAAAAAAAGTCAGATTACCTTATTTTAATTGCTTTAATATCTGGAGATTTTTGCAATACATTTATGTTTCTGGACATAATTATTTGACACGTTCAATTGATGTTTCTTGACAATATTATAATTTTAATTAAATAAATAAAAATACACACATAATTGGACGGACATCCCTAATATTCTTTATCAGATAATTCAGAATTCCTCCGGCTTACGGTACATTTTTAACGGTAGATGATCAGATTGTTATAAACCGATAAAAAAAACATTGGTCGTATTCGATTCGACTCAAGTTAATCGGAAGTAATCGCTTTAGGTACCTACCTGGAAATTTGTTTAGATTTTATTCTGTTGTTTGGTTATTTGTGTTCGACTGTATTGTGTTGTGGCACATTATGGTAAGATTATTCACGGATTAATGAGTCTCTATAGAGTTGAAATCGATAGGTGAAATCGAGTGAAATAAATCTATGTATTTACTTACGTTTGCCAGCCACGTTCGTTTTATTTACGAGTGTTTGCCTGCAAACAATGGATCAGTGCGGTTTTTTAAGTTTTTTTTTTCATTCTACATAATTATATGCACTTATGTCTATTTAGAACGTATTCTCGAAGCAAGCGCGCCGAATAACTGCATTTTTTTGCATTCTGCCACATGTTTCTGTTCTTAAGTTTAAAACATTTTGTAGAAAATGAAGTTGGTATTTTGTAATTCGTTTTTGCTTTCTAATTGGCAGAGACGTCGAAGAGAATTATTTCAATTAAATGTTATAACTACTATTCTGTTTAAACATGCTTACCATAAGAATTCTTTACCTGATTCTAGTCTGACCTAGAACTGGGTAAAACTAGACCATATTGGGGGACTCGTAATCTATTTTTTGAATGTACTTAAATGGAAAAAACAGACATCGGCATTCACATCAATATAATTGGTAGTGCCCAAAATTTCGCTCGCAGAACTTCAAAAGACGGTAATCTCTCGTGCGTTTCGACTGAACCACTTAATTTAATTTCACCCTTATAACATTCTAATGGCACAAATCACGTTATCTTTGTTTTCTTTCACTTTAACCCATTTTATGTTAAGTAGCAATTGTGTAACCACTCCATATCTTATCAGAACGGAAAGGTCAGCGCGAATCGTGGAGCCATGCTTCCTAACAATAAGTAATGATTTGATGTTACACTATGTTTATCTAACTACTCACTTTCGGGCTCCACTTTGTTCTTGAAATGTTTGTTGCAACGAATATTTAAATTATTATAATATGTATCTATATACTTATACCACAATGTTTATTTAACATACAGCGCAATGTAGCTCCTAACTTAAGCTTCCATTACTTATAATATTATACTATATTATAATATTATTATACGGATAGTATAAACCTGCATATAGATATTTTATTATGTATATAACTATAACTCTCAAAAAAACCTTGTATATATATTTTTATAATATATATATACGTTTCTCTAAAACCCAAACGCTACGGTAGTAAAAAAGTTTGTTGCAATACGTACAATGTTTTCTGTGAATAAGGCATCAAACCTGTGTTACCTAGGTTACCGCAGGCAGATAGCGGAGATAATTAGCCTGACTTTTTTTGACAAATATTGATGAACATAAACTTATTGATAGATAATCATTACTCCAAATTTGATTAATGTCGCAAAATTGTTATACATGCAATGAAATAATATCGTCCATATCCTGAATGTGGGACAGAATCTCCCTCCTACAGTAATTTGTTCTAGATCGTGTCCCGTGCTTGATAACGGTGATGATCACCATTAGAACTTTATTTTATTACCCTTAATGGTCATATTTCATTGGTTTACTCGTAAAACATTAACAAGCTATAATAATTACTGAAGATCATTAACGTAAGCCAATAATAAAAAAAACTTACCCAATTACAAAAGTATTTCTTTTTTAATAAAATCGCATTTATATCATACACATTTGAAGATGTTCTAAGAAACAACTTAATATCCTGTGGTTATAAGTAAGGAGTAACCTTCTTATGTAAATGTGCAATAACTTATAATGCCAATAAATCCATCCATCAGTGAGACACCTAGGTGCCCGCCTCTAGACCATGTGACGTAACCCGGGAAGTCTGCACTGCCCACTATTGTATGGAAGTCGCGTAGGATTGCCACCTCGTAAACTATTGTGATACGGCCCTTTCGAAGGCAAACAGCCGCGTTATTCTGTAAAGTTTCTCAGAGTCGAATACCACGACGAACGGCGGATTCAATCATAGGAAATTAATACATATTAAATACACGATAAAGTTCAATTTCGTATCATTGAAACCAACACTCGTCGTCGAGTGCGACGCTACGAAACCTTAAATAATAACTCGGCTGTAGGCACAACGCTGTCATGCTATGCGCCAATATATGATTCTAAACTTCAATTTGATACAATGGACGGAAATTTATTTGGGTCACTCACAAAAATATTCTACATCTCGGATGATAAGAATTATTTTAAGCTCACGCCTTTCTAAGTAAGTCCTGGGGACTTCACTTTTCACCGAATATTATTTGATATCAGATGGTGAGTCCTTCGCTGTGTCAGGCACTCTACATCTTGAATTTCTTCTCACACATTGCAGGTTTCTTCACGATGAT
Source organism: Watsonalla cultraria (assembly GCA_964035505.1). NCBI lineage: Eukaryota > Metazoa > Arthropoda > Insecta > Lepidoptera > Drepanidae > Watsonalla > Watsonalla cultraria. The sequence continues at coordinate 5,927,921 of OZ037727.1, read as the reverse complement.
TTACAAATTAGAACACGCGAATACTCAAATCAATCGGCCACTAACTAGTCTACGCTACCAATTCTGAAGCTGTCAATGATAGAATATAAATTTAATAAAAAACAAACTATTCACAAAGGTAACATGTTAAAATCTGTGACTTTGAATATATTGAAAGATTAATAGAATATAATATTTAACATCTTTGGCAATCGTTACAGGTCAGTCAGAGGCCTAAGAAAGTCTGACAATTGGTTTAACCCAGATTGCCGATTTTCCTCGAAAAAAGGGTTACGAAGGTCAGATGGCAGTCGCTTCGTATAAAAATCAGGTGATCAGCCACATCGGGTTGAATCAAGTGCTGACCCCAAATGGGAGGGAGGCCAGGGAGATGATGAATAGAATATAATAGTTATGTCAATAAGCTATCATTCTTAGCTGATATTAAGGTAGTACGAGTGACCCGAATTCAATGCTTTCGAGTGTATAATTAAGTGCCAAGTAGATGGATGTTTAGTTTAATTTTCAATGAAATGCTTATGCAAAGCATGATCCGGTTGTTGACACTCATATCGAATGGCATGATAAGCTACATCAAAATAATGTTTTGACAAAAGTAAATAGTCTGTTTCAATTATTAATTTTGACCATACAAAGTTCTGTGTTCCTAAACCACACAGGGTTTCCAAAACTATTCCGGTTTTAAATATGGTTCTTGAATTCTCGTAAGCAAAGCTCAAAATCCCTAAGTTGATGATAATGATGTGAAAAATGAGGTACTATTTAGAGACTCGAACTATTATTGCCATGATATAATAAACTCTTAACATCCGACAAGAAAACCAACTATCCATCGGACGGGTTGTTTAGTATAAAAACCCACAGACCATTCCCCAATTAGCTCAAGACTGAAAATGTATAAACATGACTTATCGATAAACCAATAATGTGCAGAGGGACCGCTACAGAGAGGCATGCGGCAACGGACTCATAATGACATTAATGCGACCAATAAACGAGATAGCCATCTGTTCAGTACCGCTGCACGGCCCCGATGACAGATGGACTTGGTACTTGTGCTTTAGAGACAAAAAGATGATGACTATGATGCTTTTGTACTTAGGCACGAGTAGCGTGCTGCCCGTTTATCAAGAATTTTATAAAGCATCGCCTTTTGCAAAGAGTTCAGGTTTTGTTGCCAAAGTGGATAGAGTATTTTGAAGGATTGGATAGGCTTAAGAAGGTCAGGATCATAAGGAGACTCCAACATTATTTCAGAGCCAAATTCTGAAGCGTTAGCGTAAAAGAATTATATTACACCATTTGGAGTGATCTAATTTTTTTCAATTTTAAAAGGGAGTTACGAAATAAATATTTGAACAATCTGTATATAAAGTTATACGTGGTCATGGTCAAAAATTTAGGAAATGACTAGAAAATTTTCGTTGGTAGAAATAACCATAACGATATCAAAATAATCACGATAAAATTGCACACTTTTATGTATCCATCTGAAGCTAGTCGCACCCCAGAACAACTATTAAATTTTGTTTCAAAACAATAAAGCAAAGCGTTGTTTAGTAACAGTAGTGAAATGTTTTCTAAATGTAAAGACATTTTCCAAAATTATCATCGAGATTTTATGGGCCTTTAAGTTTACATAGATAAAGATAGAACACAATGTGCTTTGCCTCAACTCTGTACGTGGGCGGTAATGGTCGATGCTGCCTGATATTTTCACGGGAACTTATGGTTATTTCACTCTGAAAGGCTGTAGGTAAGTAACTACACAATTCCGTACTGTTTCTTCACCGCCTAAAACATTTACTTTACGACACTTTACTGCTTGGCTTATCCTAATTTATTTATGGGTTTAACTTCAACTACAAGACTTAAACGTGAATACAAGTTGGTGAATATTTATCAGTCTCTGACTAGAATAAAAACACAATTAATTCACTCAAGCAAACGAGGTCAAACATAAACAAAGAAAGTTAAGTGCTCATGAAAAATGCATTTCACAGAACGCACCATTACGAACGATAATTTCTATTTTATTGGTGTTAGAGTTAACGTGTGGCTTAACGATGAAAGGAAATCCGTAAGATACCAATGTCGAATCGAATTCTAGCCAAGCATCATTGCATTGTCTTTCTATGCAAGTTAGCATTTGGCACGTCAACTATGCCTCTCCTTAAGGAATACAATGGCAGTTTCATTGTTTTCGAAACGTGAATTTGAATGGATTGGACGTCAGATTACATCTCACTGATAGTTACCTAGAATGTTGCGTAATTTATTGTTATTGAATCATGAACAGTTTTCAAATGGTGCAGTAAATAGGTAGAAGTAAGTTCAGACTTGCACCTCCCTAGTCGACAGCCTGTCGGAAGCGTCAATAGGACATTGTCGCTCTGCCCTTATTGGTCGTTAATAAACGTCAAAAGCGAACTGAAGTTGGAATTGTAAACGCTTCCTCCAGTTCAACTGGTTATAGAGGCTTTTTCTGCCATAACTGGACAGTTTATACGTTGAGTAATAGGAAAGGAAAAAGTTCACAGAAAAAGTATCAATCTGTTAGTATGTGCCGTTGCGCTTTTTATATGACATTTGCCAAAGACGGAATAGTAAAAAATATCTGGACCACTCGCAAACCCATCTGTATTGTTGAAGTAAGTGTCAAGATCTCTATTGTTGCTGTAAAGTCAGCAGCTGAATTGATAAATTATGAGACTGTAACAGTAGTCTCAGTAACTAGTTTTGTTAAACAAAATGTTGGTTACCCATCGGCCACGAATCCATTCATTAGCGTACATAACAATAAATGCAAACCGTTACGAAATGTTCCGATGCAGTAATTTACTCAAAGGAACTTAATTTCAGCACGGTTCATTAGCTAGTGTCCATAAACCACGGTATTTCAGATTAGAGTAAGTGATTAGATCCGGACGTCAGCTTAAGCTGTTTTGCAATTTCACAGCAAACCCACGCGTTAAATCGATCGTTCCCGAGGCATCGATAATTGTAATCGGCACACATATCGATTTTAATATTTATTTATTGGTTCACATTTGGCAATGTTTACAGTGGAGATGAAATATGTTTGGGTATCGGGTATTAGATGGGATGGGAATACACGGCACCTTATGTGTGGTTCTCAAAGCAAATAAATTCTTAGTGTAAACATAAACATTTTATATCGTTTGCTCAGCTGGGGGAATATAAAGATACAAATGTCGCATTCCTTCAGCGCCGTGGCTACGAGGATTTTGTAGCTTAGAGCAATGTCGCTTCTTAGCAATCTTAGCTCATAATCACTTTAGACGGCAATCACTCTACAAGCACTCGAGATGGGCTCTTGAATCTCGAGGACTTTATGAGAACCAATTGCTTTGGACATTGATGTCAACGGTCCTCTATATTTATACTTACGAAACCTTGCAAATGGGTGACATACAAATGAATTATTATTAGAAGACTTATGTCCAGTTTATGGAGACAAAAAAGGTGACAAATGAAATGGAGACAGAAAACGCAGCTAAATCAATCACTTATTTACAAATCTGACCTTTAGGTGTAAACAGATTAAACACTCGTGCTCCAGAAAGAAAAAAATATGTAGGTCGCTATACACTAATACCATTCATCACGCTTGCCATACAAATATGACGAGGTACCTTTAATTTATGACACAATCACGTCATAACACCAGCTACGAGTATATATTACTGGGTTATTATTCCTAGTCATACTTGTAGTGTACCGATTTACTTTTTGTCCTGTCAACTTATATGGTTATCTACGTTGAATAATGATAGATCAGAACAGGAAACGTTTAAGCAGTACAAATTCATCGTTGGTCAAAACAATTAAGCACTTACATTACTAATGGTTTCTGTCCTTGTTCGGAACGTCTTTTGATATGAACTAGTTCCGTCATAACTTAAAAGATTTACACACAATCGTTAATCTAATAACAAGCATATTAAACCTACACGTTCAATTCAAGATCAACTTAAGATGTAACAACGATATGGTAATTTGTAATTGGTCATGTAGGATTCGATAAATGTATGATTCAATTGAGTCGTTTACCATCTTTGGTGTGTTTACTGTAATTGTTATTGATGCGATTATAAGACATAGGCCTTAAAAGCTCAGACAACTGGTTACCGATATTGCTCGTAAAAGGGGCTGCGAAGGTCAGGTGTTCATCGCTTTGTTTTAGAATTAGGAGACCATCTATGAAATGCATGAATTAATGCTAAGGAGATTATTTCATGTAGGCATGTACAAAATCTATTTATTATCATATTATAGCCAAAATTTAAGCAGGTTCAGTAGAATTAAGTCGTATCTCATAAAGCTTATTAACTTTGGAATATCCAAAGTTGTAAGGTAGTTTTTTCATTGTTAAACGCTAGTGAACCTGCACATACTCGTAAGGTGTGCGGTAATGTACACACAATGTAAGTAGTTCCGTTTAATGTAGTAGTAAGGTTCCGTTTGAATGGCAATGTAGTTAGTGGTATTACTTGGCTAGTATCAGTAATATTTCCTAATACTAATGCACGGTTGGAGGAAATGACCCTTGTTCTTCGTACCTAAAAACGTCGAATATGACCCTTGTTTTTCGTACATTACCGAGTTACCTATATTACTACAGACTAGTAAGTTTATTACGTTTAAGCGATAATTATTGAAATACCAAAGTGTGTTTATTTTTTATTCTTTTGCACTGTAATACAGCAATTTATTTTTAAGCACAGAAACACATTCATAAAGTTTTGCGCGTTTGTGCTTAGTTTGCATTTAAAGTAAACACTAAGATTACATCTGATTAGGGAACATTTAAAATTCCGGCAGCTATTTAAGAAAACCAAAAAGATATGTTTACTACTAATAAAACTCACATTTAGCCAGTAATTGCTGATCGTACAAAAACATAGGCAAGGAATCTATTCCCCGTGGCCAATAGATTAGAAGCCGACTAAGTGGGATTTATAGAGGTGAAAATAGTCGGGAAAACACATTTCTTACAATAGTTTCGGTAGTTCTAAGTATTTATATATCGAGTTTTATGTGTCTGCCGTTAATTGTTAGAAACCCTAAGACTAATAACAAACAAGCTTATATAAACTGTGCTAATATGTAGATATTCCGATGGTTTGTTTGTGGTTAGAAAACATTGATGAATTTAATACTATTACTGATCATATATTTTTTAAGGAACATTATATTTTTGGTTTAAATTGTGAAATTTTGATCTTTCTTATCGAATACAAATGATTCTCTTCATTCTTCTATTTCTATTTAAGAGGTAAGCTCTTCTCGGTGCAGCTGATGCTCATCCACTAAGTAATATACAGTCATGAACATTTTATGATCACTAATCAATCGTAAAATCTGTTTATTGGCTTTGCTTTGGCAGTGTTTGTTTCTCGTTTGAGAATATCGTAGAATAATGGCTTTATTCATACAAGTATTTAACAACCGACAAAAAATATAATGATCCTGTTAGTTAAGTAGGTCTTTTATGCGTGGTATTATGTCCTAATCTTGTATAACTTTATGCCTTTAGTCATCGGGTTGTAATATTATAATAAAGTCGACTTTATGGAGGTCTTTCCACGGGTCTATTTAACTGTATAAGTAATAAAATTTTGAGGGCATATAAGCTCGCAATTTGTATCCGTCATGTCCGAACATTTTAATACAGTTTAAAGCCTTCTTTAATAACAGTGTACTAACGTAAGTATTTAAGGTTTATTAGTGTTATCTTACAACACGTTTAAAATAAAGCTCTGCGAAGCAATTTTAGTAATTAAGTATAATGATGTTTATAATCGGACTACGTGAGACTTAATTAATAATGATTAGGATTTTTCTAGTATCTCAGTGATCTTTGGTAACTAGTTAGGCTCTGTCATTCATTTGCAGAAACATTGCAATTGCTTTCATGTGATGTGAAGTAATTTGCATTACAATACATAACGAAACTATTAAATAACCATAGTTTATGAGATCTGCTACTGTTTTTAGCCTTCGTGTAGATACCAATGATATTAGACTTTTTTTAAAAGAGGTAGAGATGTTACAAATTTGACGAAATTGAGCGTTAAAGATGTCAGATGCCTCTGTCCTCAGTTACTCAAGTTTTTATTCTAAATTACACACTGCGTACGGAATATTTTTTTCGGTCGGTTTGTAAGCACATAACGTATCAATACTTTTAATGTCGTTTGCTAATTTTGTAAGAAATAGCTGTCATCCATTCTGAGTTCTGATGAAATAAGAATTCAAATGAGTGTTCAGCTCAGTGAGAATTCTGCCCAGAAATTTCAATTCAAACCTACTTAGGGATAGAATTTCAGAAAACCCTTTCATAGGACACCTTACAAAGAACACACCCTACATAACATGTGCGTAGTCAGTCAGACAGGACTTTGAATGTATACATGTACATCTATACATCTGTACATACACATACATACAGATAAATAAAATTCAAATGTCTGTTTGTAACTGCAAAATAACAGTTTTTCACTAAATGCATATGAAAGTATACATGGTACTGAAATAGTATAACCAATTTTAAAAAAAAATCTCTCTCTGTCTGTCTGTTTGTTCCGGGTAATCTCCGAAACGGCTGCACGGATTTTGACGGGACTTTCACAGACGGATAGCTAATGTTACAAGGAGTAACTTAGGCTACTTTAGTTTTTTAAAAACATTGGGATCCGCGGGCAACCATGAAATTAAAATGTACTCGGGTGAAACTGCGGGGTACAGCTAGTAATATATATTAATAAATATAGTTTGCCTGTATAGGGGTGTCTATTGGAAAGTCTCTCAGTAACTTAATAATAACACCTTGTTTCACAAACATCGTTAAAATAATAACATCAATATCGTTTGGTGAGATAACAAACATTTGAACAATAAATTGTTTTGATGTTATCATTATGCGACAATAGTTGGGTTACGACGTCTTGTCTAATTATAACTAACTTCGATGTAATGTAATGTAAAGGCAACCATGAAATTCCTTTACAACATTAAGATTGATTATTATTTGCAGCTCTTATGATAACATGGTGTTATATTTCTAACAAACAAGTCATAATGGATGCTAATATAACTAAAGGTAAGCCATGCGATGTCTCATTAGGGTAGAACTTTAAAAGTTATGGACTGATACAAACATCGTACAAAGGCGGAAACACGAAAATTTGTGTTTTTTTTATTTGTATTTTTATTATAAATGTATCTTACTTAATTAAAATGTAATAAATAAATGTGTTATATTATTAGCATATTATAATACCGGTACTTAATTAACAATAGTAAGTAATATGATACTTGCAACAAATGTTTGAATTTGAAACAGTTTTACTTAAATTTGTCAGCCTTGGCCACTGCACCCACGTTTTCGGCACTAGATTCGGTGACCTTAAGGTATGAGTCAATTTGACCGCAGGATAACGTATTTCGTCATTCGTAACAATTAATTTGACGTTCCCTCCAAATTTGCACTGAACTGTTTCAACTACGGTACTTATATGTTTTTTGAAGAAGTATTTTTCTTATGTTCACATAGAAATGAGACGTTATTTTTAACACCCAACTTTTCATCATATACTTTAGCAACGAATCATGTCCAGTGAAAAGTGGGTATTGCAACGAATGATAGTATACTTTTTATAAAAGATAGCGTGCCGAAATTGATCTTAAAGTTGTCAGAACTCTAGCCTCTGTCATCAGTTAAGTTATTAAGTTGCCCTTAAGTTAATATATATTTGACAAACGATAAACTGCATACGGAATTTTTTTTTGTTCGCGCATAACATTCTTTCAATATCATTGATTATGACACTTCTGTCTACCCCTTCGGAGATTCTTCTGGAAGAGCGAGTAAAATATGTAAAAATTAAGTCTCTTAAATTAAAAATATCACTTCTCGCACTTAAGCTGTGTTGCGTTGATACGACAAAGTATGTGGGACCCTTTACTAGGACTGAACACTGTCTAGACAAGTCCTAGATTTACGATGGTCGCTTCGCGTAGGAGCAGTTTGCCTTGTACCTTACAATGCATAGTATATTATACTTGGGCAATAAATCACTCAACGAAACCGTGAAATTACCCTTTTGACTAACTGCTCACAGGTCACAACAATAATCTGGTTATCAATAATGCAATACAATTATTGTCGTCAGGTGCAATTGGAAACAGTATGGAAATTTAACAATATTATCTTGTCTATGAAATAATTTGTTATGATTTCGGTTGATAATTATTATTTATTCACAAATACATAAAATTCCTGTGGCGAGTAAGGTCGCCAAGTGCTCCATGGGAGAGGGGGAGGAATGGAGTCACTGTGCTAGCGTATAGGAGGACGCTTTTATCTTGTAATATGTATGTGATTCCATTGTTTATAAGGTGTGCAATGCGGGACTGCCAATCTGGTGGTGTCATGTTCATAGGCTGCAGTGGGTGCTTATCATCAGGCAGCCTGTACGCTTGTGTGCCACCTTTAAAAATCGATGTTCTTTGTTTACCGCCCACACGGCTAAAAAGCAAAACAACATTTTAGCTTGAACGCGCAAACTATAATTTAAAAATGGTATAATAACCACAATTAAAAAAAAAGCATGATAATATAGCAAAATTTCCACTTTTTTCAAACATTTAATGTAACATGACTAACTTTCACATCCAAGTAGAATGACTTACTCTTACAGCATCAAGTGTATGTTCATGTAAATTCAGCGGTAACAATTTGCGGCCGCTCATAATACAGCTAATTTAAATAATGTATGCGTATCTTTATTGCTATACTAATGTTTTCTAATTACTGTTTTGTTCTAAAGTGTGGTACTTACTGACTTTACGAAAAGTAATTGTAGAACTCTCGTGCTCTACTTACTTAGTGATTTTATACTTCACGGAATTGTATACTTTGCTTTTCTTTATATAATATAATAATATTGAAATTAATACGTATCAAAAATTTCTCATATAGTGGAACTATTTTCATTATATGAAAGTAATTAGATTACACAACAAAATGTTATGTAGATAGTGTTTCTCTACTCGCTACATAGATGGCGTTACTCGCTAACAATTGCAAAGTTTGAATACTAGGTATGCACGAGCACCTAAAACGCGCAATAAGATTTTTTTGCCAATTGGCATCACTTGAATGTTTCACTGACGTAGGAATCGAATCTGCGACACCTAGCACAGCAACTAGGTTTAGTGTTTACGAACCGCTAGAATAACGGTGCCGTTATAATGAGTAAAATAATAAAGGAAGTAACATATGACCATTAATAACTACCTTTGCGCTTGCTTCATTTTATAACTACGGTATTAATTTCAGAATGACGTAAAGAATTCGAAGGAACACAGCGATTTTCTTCTTTCTTGATAAACAAGTGTTCGATTAGCAGTTCTGTAAGCTTTGACAAGCCCTTAAGCTATAGATAATAATATACGCAACACCAGTAACGTTCGTGATAAATACTTCGAAAAGTTGAGTAGACTTTGATTGATCGGTGTTATATGTTCAGTCTCATTATCACTTGCCGAAAAAGTCACGCTTTCATCTCAACTGATCAATATCTGAGTAAGGTTCAACAGTAAGGGGCTATTGTCTCATAAGGTTAACAATAGCGTGGGTTCCCTGAATGACCTAATCTCGGGGGCGTTGTCTGTCAGTCTATCTAGAACAAGAATTATCGTTATATGAACATGCGCAGGCGTCTATACACGAATAATTGCAGCTAAGCGTTATGAATAAATACTAGAGACCATCTTTGGCAACTAGTTAGCCCGTAATGGCCAAGAAATTTCTCAATTAAAATCCATATTCGCATCCAAGTTTGTAAAAAGTAGGCTGAGAAAAATTCTAAATGCTTTTCAAGTGGGTGATTAGGTGCTAATAAGACTAGTTATAACCCTAGTAATTGCAAGTTCGTGGAGTGAGAACATAATTTTAGTAACTTGTAAGAAATTCTTGGATGCACTTGCTTGCTACCTAACATAAAGCAATAGAAAATTTTCCAGCCAACTGTAAAGATATAAAAGAAGGTACATAAACTACTTATGTAATAAAGATATTCAATAAAATAAAACTAAAGACAAGAACAAAGACAAGAAAGTAAAAATTATGTAAGTAAATGGAGGTAAAACTAAACACTGCATATAAAAGTACCCAGCCCCTAGTTGTAGCACTTAGCAAACATTTGAAGAGAATTTGTTTGTTGTTTAAAGTTCTCCCCAGTTGGTACGCTGGCATAAAATGCGCTTATGAAATATGCATCGTGATCCAATGGGGGGTTCTTTAATTACTTCTGAAACTGCCGCTGATAGACACTCTGCCTTATACTGTTAAGATTTGTTTTGTTCTTTGAAGAGTTTCTAAATCCAATTATGTGAAAAATCATGGTATAGTTATACATACATAATGCTCACGCCTGTTTCCCATAAGGGTAGGCAAAGACCACTTTTTGCGACATGCTTCGATCCTTATATATTCCTTTCGCTTCGTCTATATTAATACATCTCTTCATACACTTCCTTCGAGTGCTCCGAATTTGACCTTTCTGAAAAAGATTATTAATCTAGTCGTGGTAGTCCTTCCTTCGACGCCTTCTACCGCCATTGCATGATATAGTTATTACGACATTATGTACTAAGTACGAACCAGAAAAGTGACTGCACTCAGGTAATTGCCGTCATTATCGAATGACATGAGTCAAATTATTGTCACCAAACTCGCGTCGTTTGGTGCATAACATTTGTTCGTAGTGTACTCTCTATTACTAATAGCTTAATGGGTATTATAGCAGACTATTCATCTTCTATCTATACTTCCTCATCAGATACATAATTTATCAAATTAATGACGTTATAGGTGTTAATGTTTCAACAAGGGTAACAAACCCTATTGTTAATATTTCTATTGAAGAGAGAGATAAAAGTGAATAGAATACTTATTGCGAATTCTATACATCAAAATTTCATAACCCTCTGTGTAATATTATACTTTTGTTTGAAAATCCTTATCGTACTTACAACTTTCGTATCTTGGTACTTGGTACCCTCTTTTAACTTAATTATACTGTTAAATAACCTGGTAAATTGTAGTTGTACTGCAATATCATTGTCAGTATATATTTTATTTATTTATATCAATTATGTGTTTGAGATTTGATTTAGCATGATGAATATTTTGAGACATTTCTGAAATATTTCATTGGAATCAGTTTGATCATTCAATTGGAAAGTTGTTGAATCTCATCGTCCAAAATACTTGAATAAAATTTCATAACTCATTTTGTTTGTTTGTTGCTCAAATGATTACGTAGTGATCGATTGTTTGTAACAACTGTTCTACCCACGCTTTCATTGTTGCTATGTCCGACTACTTTGTTGGCATTCATGAGATAATAGTTAAAAATAATGGCCATTTAACTTCTGAACTGGAATTTGTAATGACTGATGTGTTTGATACGATTCTCTGGATAGTAGCCAGAATTTCGACACTAGATAATCAAGAGATATAAGACCGATCGGGTATTTGAGTAGCTATTGTTCCATTCTCTTCATTGTTAAACTTAATAGATTTCATGCCGTGAGCACTTTATTACGTAGGTAACTCTCAGACTATGCTATACTACTTATGAACGCCCTAAGTAACCGACGCGATGCGAATTTACCTACGTATGTCTAGGTTTTTGCGCCTAGCTCTAAAATCCAATACCTACATATTTTCCAAAGTACAAATGCCTCTTCACTTGCTCCAAGTGAAGAGAAGTGATCAATACATCTTGTTCCTGAGCGATACTGCCTTGCTTTAAATACCTACTCGTAACCAAACATTGGACATCTTTTCGTAACCTGTAATAAATTTGGTATTGTTACTCTGATTTTAATTGGCGCGGCATTCTTCATGAAACCCTATCGTATCATAGAACATTTAATTTCCATAACAATATGTCGACCTTGTTTTTAATTGCTAACCTACTTCTTATTGCCACTGTCCATACCATAATACAATACAACAGTGCAAACGTTTGATTTGTAATCAATCATTACTGGGTATTTTTATTGTATTCAGCTTTGTTAATGTAGGTGTGAGACGAAGATTTATAATGGACTGATTAAGATATTATAACAATTGAGACGTCTGTGCCTTACGACATTGAATGTCTGTTGCAAAATGTTCTTAAATGTTTAATCTATTATGATTACAAATCAGATTTATATTGACAACAATTTTATCGTTAATGGATTATAAGCCTTATTGAAAGCGTATGATCAAGAGATACGACCGGATTGAATGTAAGTAAGGTGTGGAAATGTGGATTAGGAGCAATTTAGCAACGCTAAAGTTTAGTCGCAAACTTTTTCTGGTTTACCTAGATGAGGTTTGGATGAACCAAAAATGGTCCATTAATATACTTTAAATTACAGTGTTGAGTTGTGGTTATTCTCAAGGTCTCTTTTTTTGTGAATTAGGAGGTTAATTACATTTTAGTAGGCCTTCACACGGGTTCAATTATATTTTGCTTAAAACGGTATACTGCGAGATGAATAATGGATGCTTCGTTTATATCTTATTAACAGTTTTGTTTGATATACATATAACGAACGCGATGTATATTTCTTTTCAATTGTTAAAGTCTTGTAATATTTAATTTGTCGCTTTCTACAGTATCTAAGCGTCAAGTACGCTACGATACTATGCTTTGGGTTCATGCGGTTTTGGATTCTCACTATTTCCATAGAAGTTTCTTATAAATGTATTTTGGAAATATTAAACAGTAGCCAGTTACCACAGCGTAATTCACACATCCACTTTATCTTTTTAAGTTACTTTTTTATTTTAAGTTTTTATCGTTTCATGAACATTGTACGTCGTGTATCTAATTTCCGTAGCTAAGATTATCTTCTAATATGTTTACTTATTAATTAATAATCACACTGTAATTACTTAGCTTAATTTGATTACATAATTTTACTTCTATGATGTTCACTTATTAATTAGATGTAGATGAAAAAACTTACGTTAAACAAAAATAGAGGGATTATTATTATTATTATATTTATATATTTACGATTTAAGCAACATGTTTTATTTCATTTGATTCGAATAAATTATTAAACTATCTTAATGATTTCGTTATCAAGTTTGTATAGCAATTAAAACATGTCTCCACTATTATCTTATCCCATCGCAAGTTTATATCCAACGCAATAAAATATACCGCTACCTTTATTGAAACATTTAAATGCTTCGTAATTATTTCAAAGAAGACCTACCGACGTTCTTTAATATCGACAGACGCTTAAAGGAAGTTACCGTCTGTATTGTATCCGCAAAAAAATAATATTGAAACCGCAGTTAATGAACTGGGCTTTCTCATTCAAAGAATTTGATATTTTATATTACTTAGATAAAATAATTGTTAATATTTTTTTATGGAATTATCGCGTAAACTTTCATATCATATACCTTTAGTGAAAAGCTGCTAATTTGGAATTACAAACAGACACTTTAATTTTATTTATAAAAGTATTGAACGATAATAACGATATAGGTATTCTTACGGGTAAAACCGCGAGGCACAGCTAGTTAATAATAATCAATATTACTTATATTCACGTACCTACACGTCATGATCCCTGCATGTATTATAAACACACCACAGCAATATTTTCCTCATATTTTGTTCTATAATAATATTTGTGAATTATCGCATGGTTTACTTGACGCTAATGTAACGGCTGTTTAGTTGCTTACTAACCGTATAGTGGAGTAGTATAGTCCTTCTGTACATAGCTTTGAAAAACCACTTTCTCTTTAATTTTAGGAGTGGCGATTTTGGAGCTGACTGACTTGAATTTCAGTGACAAAGTTAAAGATTAGAAGGATCTTGCGAATGAAGTCAAAAGTGGTGAAGATGAAATATCTGCCCACGGGCGGGCCTAAGGAGACTTACACGTTACTTTCGGCGAGAAGAAGATACATGAAGAAACTTATGTAAGTAAAGTTTCTAAGCTGGCCTTATTAAAGACAAATTGTGCTTGATTTAACGGTATTAGCATGTCCGTTGTAATACTAAATATAAGACGCCTTGGGTGATGGTGATTAAACTTGACTGAAACGACAAAAAGTAAAACAAGATTTATTTAATTTTTTATATTCTGGTTGTATATGTATATGATTAATTTCACAATGTGAAATTGATAATTGTATCGATTTACCCAACCCTAAATCGTAACATGAATTTATTTATTTATTTAATATACATTTTGAACGGCCAGTAACCAATTACACAAAACGAAGCAATATTACACAATGTAAACAGTACACATTGATTTATATACAGCATATTATAAAAAAATACAAACACATTTAGACATTCGCCTCGCAATACTCCAGACATGCCGACATGATCATCTGACATTCATCCGCAAACAAATCACACAGGTAAAAGCAATTGCAAAAAAAATATCCTGGAATGTTCATGCGGCAATTAAAAAGCTCATCAGATTCGAAGGGAAATCCCAGTCCTCTTTCAAATTTTAAACTACATTGAGCCGAATACCTCAACCTTACCAATACACGACGTAGCACATCTTATGTTGGTGTTGAACACGCGGAACAAAGGCACGATGATAAGTATCAGTGTAATCCATTGCAGTATCAGATCAAGAACAACTCAATGACTTCAAGTTGAAGGTACTGTACCAGCTCCCGTTATAGTTGATACACCTCGTGTAGTTGGGTTATTCGATCGTGATGGATCTTTCTTTGGTAGCCGCACTCCGCGTTTCACTAGATTATCTACACTGGCTCATTGTGTACATTCTTGGATTCAATGTTTTGAGAAGCCTTTTCGTCTTTATCTGATTTAACTTACCTCTTTTCCGATCTCTCTTATAGTACTTTGCGGTAAGTTCGACCTAAATATACGACTGTATGATGGAAATTTCCAGCGAAATAGGCCTTATTTTGTGAAGCGGCCAACATTGTACACAACCCCATTTAATCCAGCTAAAATCCAGAACGATGCCCGAATCTAATGGCTTATTTCGCCAGAAATTTCTATCCTACAGTTTAGATCATTATTGATTGGAAGACTGTTGAAATTATTTTAGCTCCTAACTGCATTTTAATTATCAGTAGGTACCCCTGTATAACACGTTAACAATGCCTTCTATCTATCGAAATTATTATTGATTAGAATTTTCAATCAATTCCACCAACGGTAAAATTGATCTACAATACGATATGTATTATTTTAATTTGGATTGTACAGAGATATGAGACCAATGCTGTATCATCAGACATATATAATGAAGGTTTTGCTTAGTATTAATGTATAAAATGTTAATTATATCCATGATATGTGAATTGTTTCGAGTAAAGGTAAATATAGTGCTATATATGCGTCAAAGCAATGAGTTCATGGCTGAAACGGGAAACGTATAACTTCAACAAATAATGTATGGGATGGGTTTTCCACTGTGGTACTTATTGTCTTTGGTAACTTAACTTTGACTTTGAATTGTAGTATACTTAGCATTTAAGACTCAATTAGTTTTACCAGCTATAGTAGAACTCTTTTGTTTTTCATTACCTTCATCGTTGAAAAGTTCTAGCCACTTATTTCTTTTCAATATGAACTCGAGAGCTTAAAATTGATGCAAATTTGAGTTTTATACCGAATCATTTGTTTTCTACTGTATTTTCTCGGGTATTTAGGTTGTTTAAAATGACCAGTTCAAGTCCACGCCTTGTTGAGTTATTATTTATTGTCACTTCTTAAGACATGGCAGCACCGTAGTCATAATCTTATTGAAATTAGTTCCACAATTATAAATATATTGAAAAATTATCGTGTCAGCAAGCCTTACCTTGTACCAAAGCTTGAGCAAAATTTTATTAGTTATCCAATATGAATTATTTGTCTCAGAAAAGCTTTCTAATTTATCAAAGGCCTCGTAAGTCTGGTCATTGTCTTTGTTTTGAAATTGTTCTTAACTCAATAATTTTATAGCTTTACATAACTTTGCTTTGCCTTCAGGATTAGGTAATTGAGTTAATAATCGTTCCTAACGAATAAACGTATTAAGTAAATCACAAAACATAATTCTAATCGTCTATTACGTAGTTTTCATTAAAAAAAAGATCCTAAGATTAAGTAAAAGCATAAGTCTTTATTTTCCCAAAAAGTAATTTATTTAGCAATATTTACGTAACATCCGTAGAATTCGTTTTTGTTAGTAAAATTGATTCTCCCGCAAGTTCACTTTCAAAATGCATTATGACCTTCTAAACCGAGAGAGATTGGTTCGTGGGTACAGAGTTCATAGTTATTTCTAGCAAAAAAATGCTTAAGAATGCTTATCACGAGAAGCAAGTAATGACCATACCAAGTTTCACCAGTCAAATTTGCTTCATTATCCTGTCGTATAAAGACATACAGAATCACAGTGTTATTCCTCTTTCAATATTATGGATTGTTTGTAACCAATCATCGTGAATGTTTGCTTATTATAGTCTAACATGAACTAGTACAAATTACAGGTTGTTGTAAAATTAAACCATCAATTTGCAATGTGCTGCTGGCGTGTGCCCGTAACGGCGTAAGCGCACCTGCAATTTGTCCGACTACGCCCGATCATGCCCGATTAAGCCCGAATCAACCCATAATTGATGGTGTAAGCGTGACATGAATATCCTTATTATTTATACAGTCACGTGCCTAGTATTTATGAGCTATTAGCGTTTTTTGTCGTGCTAATTAGCATACATTTGGTTTTTCTTTTCTATTAGCCATGGTGTATAATGTGGCACTAATAGTTATTAGGAGTCGAAATGAAAGCTTTTTATTACGTAATATGATTTGTGTTAATACCACTATTTTACCGTAAATAATGATACACCTTAGGAGTAGAATTAAGTATCTATTGAATATTAATTTCAAATATTCTTTATTGGTGCCTTTGGAGTTGCTACCTGGTGTGATTGGTTTATGATTTAGAATTTAATTTTGAATTCTAGGCACACAAATGATGAGGGAACAATAATTTCGTCACGTCGGTTCAGCGTAATAGCAATATGTATAACGCTGAGGTAAATTGATGTCAAAATGACTCAATCACAAGACGTCAATAACTTATTACAATACCTATTTAGTTGGTATTGACAGTTACTGTAGGTTGCAATGTAAATTGTACATAATATTCTTATTAAGGAAGACCATATTCGAATAATACATTTGGTCGCACATGGTTCATGAGATCAACACGTGTACAAAGATGTAACAAACTTGGTCGTGCTTCGTCACATGTTTGCACCAAAGCAGACAAAGCATATGTTTGATATGTCACTTAAAAACGTGACTATTAAGCAGTTTGAACATGACTTGGGACTTATAGGAACTCAGATAGAGGTTTTAAGAAGTCACGGTAGCTGTAGCGCAAGCGACTCGAGTCCTAATCTCAAAGTAGAAGCAGGTTGCCCATCTATGTCTAAAGTGAACTTAGTGAATACCAGGCCGTCGCGTCTGTGTCGCGTTAGTCAGTTTTGTCTCATTATCGCTGAAATTGGGTTCTACTCCTCTGCCTAACTCTTCAGGGACCCATCAGTCTGGGCAGTGTGAAAATGATAATAGGTACGGCTTATTCAATCCCTGCTAATTTAATTCTAACGTATTTACCGATTTCCGATTGATTTGCGTGTCAATTAAGCCCAAGGTTCGAGTAGCCCTTTGGAAAGTCTTATTATTATTTCCATTGGTTGTTTATATTCAATAACGGTTTTCCAGCACAGTTTGTGTTTTGTGTCAACGCCTATGCACGTCTGCAATCGCGATGTGGTTTATTGTAGTTCAATATTATTCAAAACTCGAAGCTCTAACGACCGAGGTTGAAGTGCAAATCGTGGTCTACTTTTCACATAGGCATCTTAGAAACTTGTTGTAGGCATATAATATATTACAAGAGGTCAGACTCTAGTCAGTTCAAGTTTAATACAGATAAATGATTACATTTTTTAATGTAAATTTACTGTTATCTTTGAGGAGGTAAGTATGATTCATTTGATAAAATTTTATTCAAACTGACTTTTTTGAGGCCTCACCAATTAATTAAGAAGCGAACGACCAGAATTACTGTTTAGAAAAAAAATTGTATGATGTAACTAGCTTTTTCTACGTTTCTTTTTTAAATTTATTTCGTTTGAGGAATGCTTGCAGACGACTTGAAAGTAAGGTAACAAAATAAGCAATTAAGTTGCTAATGACAAGCATCCACATCTTGATAATTTATTATAAATTGTGAATAAGTAGTACCATAACATTTTAAGCAGGCTCAATTAAATCATCGATTTTCAACTGAAAGAGCAAGGCTTCCCTTTATTAACAAAGGCGTATGGTTGTTAAGCACCAAGGAAACGAGTGGATCCGTTAACTTGACATACTTTTTTATATTTACTCCCTTATTCCGTCCTTATAACTTATTCATTCTCTGAATCGGTCCAATCTTCTACGTACACGAGATTCCAATTACAAATAATGTAGGCCGTATTAAAATTTTATAACCAAATTCAATGCTTCAAAATCACTCAACCACTTAAATTGAGAAGATGTTATATGGCCACGACATTGCCGGGATTGGGGATCAAAGGGTAACCGTGAACAAAGGTGAATACTTGGCATGCACCCCGGACAACTGGTATGCAAGCCAATGATTAATTCTATGTAATTTATTAGCTTGTAAGTCGCGCCTCCTTTGACAAGCAACTTGTGTTGTCTTGTCGTGTTTTGCTTAGAGATTCGTCTTCCCGGTCCTCCTACGAATCGATCTTCTTCCTTTTGGATCGAATGCATATAATCTAACAATGCGTTGAGTATCTTCAATCTTTTGAAAAATTGTCTTGAACACACGTTGATCTTTGACATGAATAAGGAACTATTTATTATCTATTTCGTCTTCTTTTTCGTCTATGTCATTGTCCTTGAAATATCTTAAGTCATGTCTAATAAAGCCCTTAATTATTTTCATAGTATTTTCGTATTCATTATACAAAACAAAAAAACGGAATAAGTTCATCAAATTGAAGTTCTATCGAACTACGATTCCGGAACACGTGAATACCACTGAGAGAGAATTTCGATCTTATTTCGATTGTTTGGTTTACGTAAATCGGGGCACTGTCGATATCTTCAGGATGTATCTGTTATAAAAACAGGCACTGTAGGTAATTGTAGTATATTATTGTGTATTTTATATACAACCTTGACCTTCAGTAAGCTGTTGGTTATGTTCTATCATTAATCTTCGACAATTTAAAAGCAGCACACCTGATAAGTCATCCGAGCGTGTAATGAAAATTGATTAATGTGCGAGAATAGGATTAATAATTAATTACCAATATGGCTACCTAAACAACACTTAATGGTGGATTGGAATTTTGAAACGTAGCAGGACACCGCGATCTTTCAATATGGTTCATAGTTGAAACAATTAGAGAGCATTTGTTTAAATCGGAGCTGCAATTTCTTTGTTTTTTTTAAGTTAGGTAATGTAAGGGTTTCTAGAGAAGACCGAAAAGTTGCTATTCTGATAGTAGCTTGAAATGCTTGACACTTACGAATTTTTGTTTTCCTCTGAATTTAATGTTGTTAGTGTTGTTTATTACTGTACCATAAGTTACCAAGAGTTGCACGTAAAGTTAAGGGCGGAGTATAGTCGCTTTAATATTATCCGGGAATCAATATATGATGAAAGAGGATATGAAATCCCGTTTGCCAATTTAACATCTTTGGCAATCGTTAAATGTCAGTTGGAGGCCTGAGAGCGTCTGACAACTGGTTTAACACAAATTACCGATTTCCCTCGTAAAAGGGGTTACGATGGTGAGATGGCAATCACTTCGTATAGAAATCATGTGATCAGCCACATTGGGTTGAATCAAGTGCCGACTCTAACAATGTATGGGACATATAAGGCTAGCGAGATGGTGATTCTACCTAGAAATTTCTAGACTTACTTCATGTGTAAAAAATTACTTCATAACGCTAGGTGTAGGTACATTCTCTGTATGTACGACTAAATAAGGATACCTTTCATAGACTTACGTCTCTAGTTATCGACGGTAATATATTGTCGCGAGGCAATAACACGCTGTAAGTACATGGTAAGTACTGGTAACACCTATCTCTTGAGTGTTGCTGGAGTTGGCTCGCAGTAGAACCGCAAAGCTTATTGATTTACCCCAGGTAATGTTTCAATAGACTGCAAACTGTCTGCGGAGCGAACTAAGGCCGCTATTATTCAACCATTCGATAAGCCATTCGAAAGCCTAGTAGATTTACGAGTCAGGTCGGCAACGGAGTCGTATTCTAATGGTGTCGTTTTTTGTGGAGATATATGGATTGAATTGTAAAAATTGAAATATATTCGCACAGATTCAACAGACACTAAGCAATCAGAATCGTGTTGAATGATGAATTAAATACTGAAATAAATACTTATAGAAGTAATTTCTGAGTAATTCACAAAGTATAACAACGTATGTTTCCAATCTTAACTACCTATAGGATCGTGTACAGTAATCGAATATTTCCAAAAAAAGTTTCCCCTGAAAAAGTTGTCAATTGGATTCCTTTAAGAAAAACTTCCCTTTAATTACTCATAACATAATCTTAGCTCCTATTCGTTAATTTATTTATGTTGCCTTAAAATGCTGGTGTATTATCAGGCATGTACTAAGTCAAATTTCGAAAATATTAATGTTTGATTTACACGTGCAATAATAGCGAGTGGTTTCGGAATAATCTCTTAAATTAACTATTCGAAACTTTAACCCAGTAACAGAGTTTGAGGTAAACTACGACGTCGGTGCACGGTAGTATTTGATTATAGTTTTGTTTGCACCACGAGTCACGGCAAACCATATTATTCAATATCCCGAATGCTACGTATGTAAGTGTCTACATATAAGAACTGCCGTCACAGATCATAAAAATAACATACTAATTGCTTCTACATTTAGGTAATGCTACATATTTGACACACTTATTTACTGACTAGCTGTATCCCGCGGTTTCATTCACGTAAATGTTTGTTTCATAGGTGGCTTAATTTCTCGGAACTCTATTTTTATTCAAAATATGTAACTTCATATAACATCAGCTATCTGTAAATGGAAGTCTTGTTAAAATCAGTCCAGCCGTTTCAGAGATTAAGTACCCAGAAAAAACAAACAGGTAAACAAATTAAAATTATTTTGTTTTTTTATACGATACTACCGTATACACATTTATATGCATTTAGTGAAAAGCTGCTAATTTGGAATTACAAACAGATACTTATTTTTTATCTGTACGTATATATAGATAATATAATTTTTAAATGATTTTTGTTCACTTCTTAAGTAATAATTTTAATAATTGCCTACCAATTTTAGCGTTGATATCTTGTGGTCATCAATGAAAATAGAGTGGGTGATATCATGAATCGGTCCCATTACCATTCTCACAATTTAAGTATCGAGTAAAAAATCGTTTATGTCTTCCAAATTATACCAGATGCCAGATGTATGATTTTTTACCCGCAATGGTATTTATTAATGACGGCGAATCGATCAAATATTGCGATAGCGTATGTAATTTATGAATGAATTGGATGAAAATTTAAGTAATACATGTCTGATTTATAGTTGGCACGTTGCATTAAAACGTCTTGATTCATTTTCGATGAGAAATTGCCTAATGTACTTAAACTTTTATGATTTTTTAATCTTGTCAGCATTATTTGAGAGTACAAAATTACTTATTCCGAGATTTTGTTTGTTTGTATTGAATAGGCTCCGACACTACTAGACCGATCTTGAAAATTCTTTAAACAATGGATAGTTATATCATCAGCGAGTAATATAGGCTATATTTTATCCCCGTACTCCCACAGGAACGGGCGGGTGAAACCGAGTGACGTCCGCTAGTTATGTATGTATTTAACATTTTACACAATGTTCAGCAACGAAACAACACTTACCACTTTATCACTACACTATATATACCTTGCAATAAATAATATTATTTAACGCCCATCACTGCAAGGACTAGAATGTCTAAAATACAGTATCTATAAGTCCTCATGCCTCCCTTGTGGTTGCAACCGGAAACTCGGCTTCGTTGTGATTCACACGTCCCCAGACACTCTTTAAAAGCCTTTGTGCCATAAGTGCATGTCATCTAGGGATGCACAAGTTTTTAGTCTTATTCGATTTTAAATAATAATTAATGTATCTAGTTAATACATATATATCCAATCTAAGGCTAAATGGTATTATCTATTCTGCGATCGTATGCTCTTACAGTCGGAATCAGTTATTATTCCATTATTCCAAAACTCCTCTTGGAATAAAAAAACTAATTCTATTCTTTTCAATTTCACCAAACAGCAATTTATGATAGTATTTTTACATAAGTAATTTAAAATTTATATTCTTTGTTAATGTGTATAGCATCGAATCTCGCAATTAAATGAATCGATTAAAAAAGGGCTCTTTGGCTTGAATCGATCTTTATAAAAATCGAATTGCAACGTGCAGCTCTACTGCCATGTCCTATCTCAAATACACCCAGCAGCACTACTATAAAAATGTCCCCCTTTTATGTAAAGAAAATGCATAGGAAAAAATAATGATTTTGTGTTTCTTCAAATCTTATATTTTGTCACTGACTTTGTTTAGGTGTTTAATATATTATTGGTGACAACGATTACTCAGATCAATATTGTCACAACATGATACCTGCATTTTCATTTTTCACTATCACTGTATCACATTTTACTTTGGTGAAAAGTGTGGGTGTTATTATACCTCTGAATGAAACTTGATTTGGGAAAACTAGAAGATATAACAGGAAAATAAAATATAGGGACCAGAAAAACCAGCTTAATGGCTTAGCTGGGAAAAGATTTCTGAGTCAAGACTAAGAGAGTCACTTTTATAAATATTAGTAAAAGCACGAAATAAATTATATTGAAACATCTCAAGTTGAACCACTTTACAAGTAAATATTTCAACTCACTTTATCGAAACTTACGCTGTAATAAAGTACTGTGGAACCGCTCTCCTACTTATGTCTTTAGATAAGCTATTGAACAATGATTGACACCGTGACAGTTATGGACAATTTAATGATAAGTATGTTATTATTTGGTGTTGAAATTGTGGTTTGACACTAATATAAGCACGACGAAGAAAATGTTTGGAAAAGATGTTTGCTTACTCCATTTACAGAGAGGGACTCGATGGATACCTACCCATTTCTCATCGCGGATGATTTTAGTAACAACGATGTATGAATAAAACAAAAATATATGTCCTTATCTTTTTCACGTCTCTCTTCATCGTTAAAATCTCCGTCGATAGAAGATTGATGTATATTATTTAAAAACTTTAAATGTAACGTTATTTTGTTCGCTTTCTGAAGAAATCATGACGTGTGTGTCGTCTCCCGAGTCCCGAGACTCGAAGCGATATAAAAACTTATATGAAGAAAAACTGTGTGGCAAGAGTTGGTCCTTGGAATATTCAACTATGTAAGTACTTTGTACTAACTTTTTGTTGTTTGAGAAATTGCGTGCCGATAACAGTGTGTTTCAAGGCAAAATTGTTTTTTCTAGACTTATTACGGGAAAAATAATAAGATTGAGAACAATCGATTGATTTAATGAGAAAAGTTGCAAATAAAGTTTTCTCACAGGTTTTTCCTCTAGCGGTGTCGATGACGCTAATCACAAACTACTACCACTAAGTAATTAATTTACGCATTCTTCATGATCAAGATTGTCATACAGTCATTAGAGTCACCAGCTTTATGAAGGAATACAAGTTGTCTACATCTATACAGATAAATACAGACCGATTTTAACGGGTTTTCACTGGCAGATACTTATGTTACTGGGAGTAATTTAGGCCACTCTTTGTCTCTAAAAAAGTTGGGTCCCGCGAAAGAAAGCAACACATGAACATAAGTCTATGCGGGTGAAACCGCGGGGTACAGCTAGTAGACAGTAGAATAAATCTCCTGACAGTCTGTATAAAGAATGTAGGCCAAATCTCGTATTTTCATTCATCAAATCTTGATACCCAATAGGTACATGTTTGATGTATTTAATCGTGTATTTAATTGACCATTAGTGGCCCATTGTTTGACGCTCCAATGTTTCAAATTGACATTCGTGTAGATACTGCATTTGATCTTTTCGAAAGCACAATCGTTAGTTATTTTGCTTTGTACAAATAGCATCGCTACAGACGACATGGCAGATCAACATTTCCAAGTACGCTATAAGTTTACGTGTGTACGTTTTGATTTCTACACGAGCATACAATAACTAGACTAACAACAAATTAATTTCCCCACACCAATTAAACTTACCGAACGAACAATACAAACATTTGCCAAAGTTTCCCACTAACGAAGTCGGTAACATTTGGTTATTTGTAACCAACTTGATACTGGTACGTGCTAGTTAGCTAATCTCGCGACTTCATTCGAGCGGTATTTAAAACACATAGTATTATAGACAGTTTTTTCGAGCTAATATGACTTGTACATATTATAAATAATTAAAGAACAACTTCTTTCACAAAGAATTTGAAACTATCATTTACATTAATAGAATGCCGTTGATATTGATGTAGGTATTTCGCACTTACTCGTGAGGTCGTGTGAATTAATTATTATGGCTAACTAAAATCTTCAGTTTCTTTGTTTACACAGCATTGTAATGTAACTCCGTTATAAAAAAAAACTAGTATTGTTTCCGGACCCATTTTTCTCAAACGCAAAACAAACAAACAATTTCATTAGTAGATACGACCGAGACCGTGAAATAAGCAATGCGCCGCATCCGTTACTATAAATCAAATTAATTGTGTACTTCGTCTAGTTAGGGTCATGTGAAGTGTACTTATTCATTCCTATTGTTTTACTAAATATGAATATCGTGATTAAGTGGATGTTAACCGTGTTTCTTTTGTTTTTGGTGGTTATGTTATAATAATTCACGTGAGAATAATTACGTAGCTTAAAGTTTTGTTCGTTACTTTTGTGTAACTCATATTTCATACATAAATTTAATAATTTTATTCTTTTATTTCACCCGTGTAAATTTGTTCACGTTATATATTTATGGTACCCATTACGTTTTTTTTCACGTGGGAAGAATATACTTTCTTCCTTACTTTATACTAGCTTTGCCCCGCGGTTTCATCTGCGTAGACTCAATTTTATGGGTGGTCCGCGGTACCTAAATTTTATTTTAATTAAAGTAGCCTAATTTACTCGTGGTTACACAAGCTACCTGCTGGTGAAAGTCCCGATAAATTATCCAGCCGTTTCGGAGGATTAGCCGGAACAAACAAACAGACAAACATAGTTTTTTTTTTTAAATTGGTTTTTCTAAGTCAATAGCGTGTATACTTTCACATGCATTTAGTGAAAACCTGTTAATTTGGAAGAACAGACAGACACTTTAAGTATATTTATCTGTTTAGATAAGCATAGTTAACAAGGTGTTAAGCGTTATTTAAAAGCAAAGTTACTGCAGATTCAGGGAACGTATCTAACCCAGGCGCTTTCATAATATATTTATAAGAGCGACAGGCGTGCAGCGGGCTTCACATAAAATATTCCCAACTGACTACAATTGCTTTTTGCTACACGGCTGGCAGAAACAAACTGCCCTAAAAACTCGAAGTTACGACTATATCCTACGCGAGATGCATGTTGGTTGGCGTGAAGTTTCAACGCAGGAATTTAAAAACCCTGAATTCGAATGTAAATATACAGAATTTAATAGCGGTTCACTGTAAGTTTATTTACCGTACACAAGTACATTACCCGGTTTTGTATATTAACTAACTAAGTATATTAAGTAACTTGGTAATGTACGAATAACAAAGGAAAAAACCCTTGTTCTTCGTACATTACCAAGTTACGAAGTTGGAACACTGCTCGGCTCGGAGACCCTCCTTGGTTTTGTAGTAAGAACCGCAGTTTAATAGAATAATATTTAATTCTTTGTAAATAACTGCCAACGGAACTGATAATGTACAAAAAATTTAAATATCTTCCTACATTACCCGGTTTTGTAAGAAGAATATTTTTTCTTTGTATATTACTGGTAATGTAACTTGGTAATGTACGAAGATCAAGGGGATTTTTTGCATTCATAAGTACATAGCCAAATACTTAAATGGATCCAGTATCCCAAGTATAGCTTCTTACATATTCGAACGTCGCTTGACCATGTGTTTTAGCATGTCGGCCATTTTTGGCTTTCAATCACAACCCGCTCCCGTAAAAGTATCAACACATTTTGAGTCACGCTTGATACGCAATGACAAGCGACGACGTTTGAACGACTCAAATCTGTACTTGGGGCACTGGTTTCGCTATCTTGGATGTTAGGTTTCTGCAGATTATTCTGAACAAAGCGTCAAGTTAGACAAAACTTGTTGGACTGATAGGTACTACTTACTTAGTCTACCTAAAATTTCACTTTTTCTATTAGAAAGTTATGTATGCTATGCTACAACCAGAATGTATGGTGTAAACAGGGTGTAAAAATATAATTGTAAATTTATTTCTTACGTGATGTTTCCAACATGTATTTATCTCACTGTAATAACAGAGGGATCCGTTACACAAAATTGCACAAAACATCACCCCCTAGTGCAAACAAAAAAAACCTTGCCGACAGAAAGAGTGCAAATTGAAAAACAAACATTAAACTTTATCAGTCTGAACATCTGCCAATCAAATTTATTATTCGCGTATTTAACAAAAGCACCCTTCAGAACCTAATTACACTGAGCCCAAAAACAAACAGTTCTTGATTGAGTTGTGGAATACCGGTTTAGCATCAAACACATTAAGAGTAGGGGAGTACTTTTAATTTGGAAAACCATTATTACGGTCAGGGAGGGCGCTGCAAGGGATCGCCTGAATGGTCAGTTAATTGTCCCATAAATCAAATGAAGCTATTATAAACGAGAGTAGTTCCGCTGTCGGACAACAGATGGAGTCATTGTCGCGTGCACTTTGTTTGAAAAACAAAAAATCAAGAACCATTCAAAATAGCCGGTTAATTGTTCGTAACCGGTTATCTTGAAAATGTTTATGTAACCGTCACCGTATTTTACACTCCATTGAAAAATATAATGGTCAATTTATATGAGCTTGCACCAATATAACTGATTCAGATAGGCAGATATCCAAGAGATGAGATGCACATTTTAAAGTAGATACGTAAGTGCGTCCTTACATCGACTCACGTAGGGAATTATAATTCAGACTAGACCTTTACAGGATTCTTATTAACTCAGTCAGTGTGGAATTTTGATGAGTGGACCCCCAAATTTGACAGAAAGCTATACATACATACAACAAGCCCTTAATCAGTCCTCTTCCTTACCGTCCTAAGGAAGAGGAATGTAGTTACTTAGGTACTAGGTACTTATTTATGTGAGTCATTGATTTATGAATGAGCCAGCAGGTTATATTTTTCGTCCCCAAAATAATTATTTATATCCAAAAATAGCCAATGACGCGAAATATTTGCTTACCCCTACCGAGACGTCTGATTGTAATAAATAGCAATTACCTACCTACCTCCCAATCGCCCGCAATTGTATTGAATTCAAGCCATCTCGTTATGTAGGATACAAATAGTAGGATTTCAATACGCAAAAGAAATCGAAAGTATTTATCCTGTCGCGCCCACAGAGTCTAATGAGCGCCATTGTATTCATGCTATGAATTATGGCGATTAAATCGACGAACAAAATAAGGTTTGATCGATGATCGATTTACTTAGGTCAAAACTTGATACATAAATAACGAAAATTGTACTCACTCGTTCTTTATTTATTTGTAATACCTAGTTATTTTAAGGTTGCAATGCATGTTTGTTTTTAATCCCAAATTAATAGATGCACCTAGGTAGTTACTTATCCAAGTCTACCTAATCTTCGATGGGTGGAAAACATATATAAAAAAAAAAAAATTAAGTCGGGATCAACGATATTTTATATAATAATATTTTATATAATAATATTTTATATAATAATATTTTATAGTGAACTACATTATAAAATTTGTGTAATTAATTATAGCCAAAAAATTATAATCTTTTATTCCTTATGAACATAGCGCCATCTGTTGAAATTATTTAGAACTAAAGCGTGGTGACTGCTGCCATCTAGCGGAAATATTCTATACTAGCTTGTATTCACTTACGTACCTACGTACATAGTTTGTATGACTTCATAACAGTTCAACATTTTGCCGACAGGCGGCAGCACGTGTCGACGCCATGGAGTTCTACGACGACAGGGGGCGCTCGCGCTCAACATGAACTCTTCGAGCTGCTCGAGCGTGTGCAATGTTCAAGACTAGATGACCAGAGGGCGGTGCTTCCACCTTACTTCTCTCAGGTAGGAATAGAATTTAAAAGATTATTTTTATTCTAGTGTAAAATATTATTCAGCCAGCTGTCTGTACCAATTTGGTTAGACTATTTACTCAGGAATTGCTTCCTGCACGAATGATTAAGGTTGACAGTGGAGTGGTGTCTCCAGGTATATAGGTATATTTTTTTAATATCAGAGAATTTTGGTTTTTTTGTTGAAATCAGAGAAGAGACCGAACATGCCGATCACGGCGGTCCTTGACAAGGAGAAACATGTGCAAATATTTAGCACTATTACCTACTCTTTAACAGCGACCAGGAGTTAATGGCACAGTGGAATGGAACTCTATAGAAGAAAGGTCTTAAATCACCTGTATTGGCTGTATGGTGGGATTACAAATATATACGTAGATAACACTCAGCTTTAGACCACAACCTCTATTAATCCAGCTATTTGATACAAGCGCACAGCGGAATCTACGTTTGCTTCAAAGTTGCTAAATTGATTTTTTCTTAATTCTCACTTATGAATGAAGTCTGTACCGTTGAATTCCAAGGCAATGTACCATTATCCTTGGGGAAAAGCGTCCTCATTACTATCAATTTTCCAGTGGCCGGCCGACAGTCAGGGGTCAGTAGACACTGGGTTCGTTAACTTAGTTGAAATAATCGGCGGAAACTACGATGAAGCGATAAAGTAAAGACGGCCGGATGCCTTGGTGGGGTGGCAAGCGAAGCATGACAGAGAATCAGTAGGTCACGCTCGCTGGAGGCATAACACTTTGCTGAAAATACTATTGTTATACTTTCTTTGCACTTTACCAGCGGTTTGTTATGTAGGCCTTTGTTGCACTTCTCGACGAACACTGCTTGAAACGCGGTTGCAATTATGGAAATAATTGAATTTTACTAATATTGGAACCGCGAATGTTCGTGGATGTTTGTTCCTCTTTCACTCAAAAACGACTGAATGGATTTTAATTAAATTTAATAGTTAAATAAATAATAGATTATATATCAGAATAACACATGAGTTATATTACCTACTTATTTATAAAATATATTTTGTGAATTATCCAAAATATACCGGTACATATCGTGATATCGTTATAACTTTGATAGCATGTCTAAATTTTATATTTTTAATCACCAAATAAAATTTATAGCGATGTAAAAATCTGAGGCCCAACCATGAGCTCTTATTGCAATGATAATTCAGTTGTGCGACAGTGACAGTTGCATGCACGTCACATACATCTGTCTCATAAATGAGTGAAACTATCATGGCAATAAGAGCTCATGGTAAGGCCCCTAGATTCGGAAATATTTAATTATTTTTTAAATTACGTCTCCAAATAGATCTTCTAACACCCAATTTGTTAGTATGATCGTTGTTTCGGTTGTTTCTATGAAAATGCTGTCAAAATTAATATTTTCTTCCCAGCAGATTAGCATCAGTTGCATATTTATGAGCTACAAATGACTCTGCTTCGAATAATATTAAATACTTTCGTATAATTTATACAACTACGGGTAAGTAAGGGATCTTTTGGGGTGAAATCCGATTCGTAAAATACCAAATACAGCCTTGTTCATCGAACACAGCGATACACATAAAAGAAATAGCTTTCGTCCGCGTGGCAACAGTTACTTAGGCCTAACCCTAAATTTAACCGCGATAGGTCTTAGCGTGATAATATATACTTAGTTTTAGTCTTTCTCGATAAATGAGCTATCTTCACTGAAATCGTTTTCGAATCGGGCCAGGGGGCCAACTAAGATCGAAACGTCAAAGCTCAGAACTTCTTCGATGATGGTAGCCCCTGAGATTAGCGCGTTCAAGCAAACAAACCAACAAAGTTTTAAATATTAGTATAGCGGCAAATCAATGAATGAAGTTAACTTCTACCAATGCCACTGATATAAATTCCTCAGTAGTTCATTAAAGGTGTTTATTTATTAACCAGCTATTCACAAGATGTCCCGTAGACGGAAATGTGCATTAACCACAACTTAACTTCATCCTTTGTTCATTAATTCCGAGAATTCCCTCAACTGTTACATGTTTACAATGTGTGAGCTGCATTGGTATTGTTTATTGCATCTATTTTTGATTAAAAAGCAAGTATTTTAAAGAACATCCTGTACGGGGTTACATTAACGAGTAGGACGCAATTCAATGAAAAATAAAAAATAAACTTAATTTTTTCAAAATAACGGCTGAATATACCAGTTAGTCTCGAATAGTCATTCGATTTGATTGGAAAGTGAATACCAGTTACAGATTTTGGAGCGTATCTAGTTACAACTTTATACTTTTTTTGTGCTGATTCATGGCAGATAAAAACCTTTTCGCATTGAACTATTTACTTCGGTACCAAATTTAAAAGATTATTTAATAATGCAGCTAAATCTATTTCCGCCTCAGCTATTTCCGTCGACTCCACGGCTCTACTATCGTGTTTCAAATATATCTCTTTGTCTGATACATTTTTAAGTTTGAAAGCACTCCATAAATAGCCGTTAGTGATACCACTATTTATATATCTATATCTATACAGATAAATAAAATAGAAGTGTCTGTTTGTAATTCCAAATCACCAGCTTTTCATGAAATGTATATGAAATTATATATGGTACTGACATATATTTTTCTTTGTCCGTCTGTCTGTTTGTTCCGGATAATCTCCGAAACGGCTGGACTGATTCTACAATTTTTTTCAATTAGAATTCTGCGAAATAAAGCCTGAAAGAAATTAAGTCTATGTAGGTGAAACCGTCCAAATAAATAAGGTAGCAAAATAGTCAGATTTTATTTCACGGGCTTCAAGAGCATAATCTTCGTCAATGCGCTTCCAAAGTATAGAACAACCTCACAAACAATGCAAGTTAACAAAGCTATGTTCAAAACTCTATACTCCAATCAACAATGGCATATTTCCACGTCGATATCGTGAGGTTAACTTGGAGAGCGGAGATCTGACAAGACCTTCGAATGACTCTGGGTCAATGAGCAGCCATAATGGGAGAATCGTGAATTGTGAGTGATCTATCTAGTACTTTATTGGGTAACATAACCTTCATATCGCAATGTTAATAGGCAAATAGCTATTGATCAAAATATTGTCATAACGCCTGTTTCAAGTATAAACGTTCTTGCTTGCAGGCTAGGGGATTGTTACACTCTGCCCGATAGAACAAACCCCGAGTTCTTGGCATAACGTTCTGGGCTCCTAAAAATCCTTCATACACTGTGTCCCGCATTTTATACAATGTGTTTGCATAATACAAATAAAGAAAAGTAAAGTCAACAAAAGAATCTAAAAACTGCAGATTAATTTGTGTGATGACGAAAATAAAGTACCTACTTATGTCGTAATTTCGAAACCGAATGAAGTGCATAGATAGCTGCATGAAGTAAAATAGTATGTGGATAAAGAAGGCTCACCATATTATAATGGATGAATTGGTAGCCGCCAACCCCAAAAGATCTACCTCTCTTATTTTTTAACTATTAAAAAAAATACATTTTAAATTATTTTGAATAAGTCATATATAATATTTCATACTAACTGTGCCCCGCGGTTTCTCCCGCGTAGATTTAGTTTCATGCTTCAGGTCGCGGAACCCTAATGTTTTTTTTAAATAAAAGTAGCCTAAATTACTCCTTGAAACATCAGCTACCTGCCAGTGAAAGTCCCGTTAAAATCGATCCAGCCGTTTCGGAGATTACCCGGAACAAACAGACAGACAGAAAGAGAAAAAAAAAATGTGTCTTTTAATGTCTGTACCGTGTATACTTTCATATGCATTTAGTGAAAAGCTGTTATTTTCTACATATTTTGGAATTACAAACAGACACTTCAATTTTATTTATTTGTAGTATTTATCTGTAGTATGTAGTATGTAGTATAGATGTATAGATAGAATACAGTATCCAGCGAACACGTACTACCACAGTACACACAAGGCCTTTGTAAAAAGGAAGACTCATTGTTGCTGGCAATTACCACTGATTTTTTACTGGATTAAACATAAATTATATTACGAGACCAAACTAGTAACGGGCTTACGTGAGCCAAATACGAAGTACTCGTGTAGGTAACCGACGTTACTGTTCAACATTACATTCGGAAATTTAGAATGTATTTTTGTAACGTTACATGTTAATTACTACTTCAAATTCAGAAGTGATTCATTCCAATTTGTATGTTTACATGTAGAGTTATCCGAAGATAATGTGACCACTTTCTATGT
Source organism: Watsonalla cultraria (assembly GCA_964035505.1). Taxonomy (NCBI): domain Eukaryota; kingdom Metazoa; phylum Arthropoda; class Insecta; order Lepidoptera; family Drepanidae; genus Watsonalla; species Watsonalla cultraria. The sequence continues at coordinate 5,895,167 of OZ037727.1, read as the reverse complement.
CAATCAACTGGTAATATTATGTTTTTAAGTGTATGATATCTAAAAATAAACAAATGTTTAGAATCCCTACTAATATTATAAATGCGAAAGTAACTCTGTCAGTCTGTTACGCTTTCCCGCTTAAACCCCTCAACCGATTTTGATGAAATTAGGCACAGGCAATCTTTAGACCCTGAGAAAGGCTACCTTTTATTTATTAAAAATATTAGGTTTCCGCGACCATAATGATGAAACTAAACCTACGCGGGTGAAACCGCGGGGCACAGCTAGTAATTATATAATTACTTCTAATCCGTGCACAGAGTAAAACTGTGTAAAGTTCATGTTTCTCACATTCTATCTTCTTACAATAAAAATCTATTAATACCGCGATTTTAAAATTAAAAGTTCTTAAAATTTGCCCACACAGTAAGTATTTGTTTTTACCAAAAAAATTATTCAATTCAGAATCTTTTCAACATTTTTATACTATGACAAATTAAGCGTTACTAAAACTTAGAAAACACCGTACAATAAAATGTTTAATTCCCATACTTACATCCTAATATTTTTATTCTCTGTACCTTAATACATTCCCGAAACTTTTGTGATTGTGTACAAAGTGGTTTTACTCGTAGTTATATACGATCAACCGATAAGATATACGGAGGTTATTGCCGTTATGGCCTAAAAACCTAAAGCGTATAAAAAGCACACCTACGATATTTTTCCTTTCCATAAAAAAGGTACTGAAAAAGCCTAATCGTAAAAAAAATCTACATCTGCTTAAAATTTAAAATTATTATGTTGAATAGCTAAGTAATGTGATATAATTAAAGTATTTGATTTAGATGCACAAACGTCAAACGTGTCTATTACTAGGACACCAGTGACAATGTATGTACACGAATGGAGTACAAATATAGGTGTGTTTGCACTAACGACCGCCAAATGAGGAGCATGCACTTGCATAAGTGATGCATCGCTTACATAATCACCCTTTCTAGTGTTGGAAACAGGTGAGGTATGTGATTTATCGACAGATAAATATTACAAGTACAACGGTGTCTTAGATTGCTAAGCCTCTTTACCATTTTTTGTTTGTTTGCATTGAATAGGCTCCGAAACTACTTGACCGATCTTGAAAATTCTTTCAGCAATGAATAGCTACATCATCAGCGAGTAACATAGGATATATTTTATCCCCATACTTCCACGGGAACGGGAACTACGCGGGTGAAACCGCGTGACGTCTGCTAGTTCTACATAATGTTGGTAAACAAGCAAACGCCATTTCTGTAAGCTTAACTATAGCTGAATGAGATAGTTAATTTCAGGATTGGTCCTAACATAACCGTATGAAAAACCTTCTAATATTCAGGCAAAAAATCCACCTTGCGGTCGGAATGACCTCTCTTATTTCATGATTATTAGGTTTCATTAATTAATATGTATTAAGTTTTATAACGAATAACCCGAAAACATAATTTCAAAATGATATTGTATCTTTAATATTGTTATCTTATTACATTTTCTAGACCAAATAATATCCATTGACACCCAATACGTTACCTTGGATTTGGAAAGTCATTTTAAAACGCAATAATAGTTTAAGTTATAGAATAGATAGAAGGATCATTTTGCCAGTCTTTGCAATGGTCATTTTATCTTACTCGTAAATGTGTCGGTCCATCGTGATTCGATAAAATGTTATCGATAAAGCTTACGCCTTCACTGCTCGAACGTGATCTTGGGTATGCAAAATTGCATCCCAAGCCGATTCCCCAGTTTCAATCAGTCACGTCTGAGTACGATTAAATAGGGATATCGAGTGTTTTGTATTCGATTCGTATCCGAGTTGTAAATGAAGATAAATTTAGTCGATAGTTGTTGTTACATAGACCTATTTATTGATGTAATAAAAGTACATAGTGGGGCTATTAATTAGATTCAGTGTATGAAATTATAACATTACACGTAACGAGTTATTAGAAAGTTTGAAGTCTTACGTCAAAATAGATGCATCAAAAGATCTGCCATTCTGTTTCCTCATTAAAAAAAGTAGCAAAGTGCGAGTCGGACTCACGCACCGAGGGTGTTGTTACGTAAAAAAATATATTTAGGGACAAATCTACTTTACCGTTACATTACTTACACTGTTGTCAAGCATGATCTGACACCTTGGAAGAGGATCAAAACTTATAGGATAATTCCCAATGAGCTAAAAACATTAAATTTGACAAAGAGCACTTGTAAAGGAAAACATCAGAGAATCAGAAAACCGTAAATTTCTATCTACGGTTTTCAGATGTTCATATGTTCCGTCAAAATCACAATTAACAAATTGCAATGAAGTCAAATTATGCGACATAAAAGTCCACATCTTTTGATTGCGTCGACTTACATAAGAAGTATCTTTCTTTCTCAGTTGCAAGTCGTAGACCTGAGTATGTGACAATAATCGTCTGTTGATAGCTTAACAAGTTTTTGTGAAAAAGACTTGACAGCCAGACTATCGGAAAGCAAGGAGATGCAACAAGAGTTTTACTTTCGTCATTTGAAGTAGGGAACGCTAAAAACTAGAGGGTTCTTCTTCTTACACTTATAGCTCTTTAATTGAATACGGGGGGGGGGGTCCTTCATTAAACAGAGGGATGTTTTATAGCAAAAACAAAGAAATTAAAATGCTAATGCGTTGTACTAATGTGTTATTCAGACAAATATTTATAGCTTTCATTTGAATTTCTAAAATTGCTTATTCAAATTTTCTTAGCACGAATAAGGCATTTAAAAGTAAGTACATAAGGGAATTACTTGAACTATCATTTATAACATATTAATATAAAATATTTTTTTAAAATAGGTGGATATGTCACTAGCTTGCTGTAATTGAGGCGTTAAAGTTGTCAGAACTCTAGCCTCTGTCCTCAGTTGCTCAAAAGTTTTTATACTTTTTTGACTAGTGCCGAAGTGCGAATTTTTGAAATATAATTGAAGTTGAACCCCCCACCATTTTGCTTCACTTTTTTCTACCATTAGCTTATTTAATGATGCTATTTTTTATTTTTAATACGGACCATTACAATATACGTAGCTATAGTTTGAATAGCTCTTTCAGGCACCCAGCAGTCACCAACAAAACTCCCGAACTGAAACACGGGAATGCAATTTGTTAAAGCAATTTTGTTTGAGGTCGAACATTGTCACCTCTGAAATTTAATGTGTATTAATTTGCTAATTAGTGTTGTTCATTTATGGAACAACAATTTAATCGAATGGTAAATGAAGATAATGACTTTATTTAAGCTAATTAACTAATCGATTTGTTTCTATAGTTCTATCAACAAAAGCATTATCATAGAATTCTTGCTAGTTCTCATCAACATTTCCTAGAGTTGGCAAATTTTGTTCTGATCGATTGTTCCCACCACATCCTTCCTTTGTTCAAGTAACATCTTCCGTCTTAACTGTGGCTTCCGAAACAGATGTTGGTACCGTTTTCGGGCACCTGTGGGAGCTTTGTTCCCCAGTTACAACGAGGGCTTCAAACGCCCGAAGACCGGATATTCCCACGCACAGCACTCCCTAGCTAGTGCGTATTATTTTGCAACATCATTATTTATAATATCATCTTCAAAATGTTTTCTGTTTTAATGAAAGAAAGCAATTTTTAAGGCCTTGTCGTAATTCATTTCATGCTTTTGTTTAAACATCTATTTATACTAATTAGGTGGTTAATTTTTTTGGATCTCATGATTCTATCGGAATTATCTGCTCTGATCTGACTTCTTGTAAGAGTGTCTTTTTATTTTTTCATCTGTTGTTGAAGATGGACTATGTGCAATGTTTAAATACTCAGTAAATAAATTTTCAGCGGTTAATTTAATAATAAAACTGATCTCGTGTTTTAGAATATTCCCAATACTTCGCATACTTATTGTAACGGCAGAAGATCGCACTAGAAACGTTTCAAAAGTTTTTGTTGTCTTCCACGGCTGTTACATTCACCTGTCTGTTTCCAATGCTTCTGTATTCAGTACTCGAAGGTAGTTTCGATCCACTTGTCCTTCTCTATACAATAGTAATATTGCAGTCAAGAAAGAGACGGGAGCTCCTCACTCGCCGTTGCCGACAAAAACGGCTGGCACGCGCCGCTTCATTCGGTTTCCAAACGTAAGCCGGTGAGGACGTTGTGTTGTCTTCGATTTCGAAACATCGCGCTTCGATCGTGTTTTGACAGTTCTGAAATAACTTTTTGGAGTTTTGGTGTAACTTGTGAATGGACTGGACTCCTATTATTTAATATCTATGTGATCGGATTTTTGTGCCCAAAGTTTTGGACTGCAATTTTGTGAAAACAACAAACAATCGTCGTGATATTATTGTGCATCAACAGTCAAAGAAGCCTAACCCACATCCAGGGCCTGACTAAGACGTATGCGAAGTGAAAGTTAAAAACTTCACTGTTTTTGTGCACTGCTTTATTTGTTCTTTACAAAAGCCATTTAAAAGATTCTTCGGGTGGAGATCGTTTGGAATTTTCTTTTGGAGCCTTAGAAAATAATTGAAAAAGTTCCGGTCGCATGGGAAAAATCGCAGCTGGGTGACCCGAAAACTGTAATAAAAATAAACAATTTACGGGAAGATTTATATCGTCTCTGAAGTCCGATAGCTTAGGATGATTAATAGCGCGTGTGATGTGAGGATGCGTTTGGGGAGGCGCTGAATAGAACCTGGTGTTTTCATTAATTGGCTTTATGAGGGAGAGGCGGTCTTTGCCGATAAGTAGCGAAGTGGCGCTTAAATCAGAGAAGGATGGAACTGGAAAAGGGTTGGTTGTGAATACCGTTTTGTGTGGTGTGGTGGATGAACTGTCTAACGGGAGGACTGGTAGACGAGGGTCGTGGGTGCGCCACGCAGTCATGGGGGTGCTTCGGTGGAAAGACTTGACAGGAGTCAGGACTAGTACGCCAACGGAACAGAAAGAGGTAAAGAACTCCTTGTATAGGATGATTTCATTGATGATGTTATCTAGTAGATTAGCGTGCGTGTAGTAAAACGATGCTTACCTCATTACTTTGTTGGCTACTATTTACTTCATGATGTTGGTCCTAATGTTTATTTTATTACACCTTTAGGCATTATGGGGCAAAGAGTTTGTTTTATTGATGCTATTGTTCTGGTCATTAATCAGAATGTAACTTATAATTCATTGTACTATTTCATGGCGACAATTGAATTTAATGAGAGGGACTTAGTTTTGTATATTACGACAAATACCATTGATTTTATTTAAACATCTCTTGCTTATGAGCGGATCTTCTCAATTTTGAGCAACGTAGTCCTTGTCGCGGTGTTCTTTTATGATTTCAATTCAAAAGACGATAAATAATTTATCATTGGATCTAGCCAAACCTGTTCATCAACACATGAGTCAAGTGTTATGTAAACAGTGACTAATAGTGAAAATCTTTTAACGTCTCGACTTAGCGGACACGTCCGAAATGTCACTTTGGCAAATTTTACTAATTTGTTATCTTTTGGTGTCATCGCTTATTTTCGTGGGTTTTTATACTTACCGTTTGTCTAGTCCAGTAGGTCTGTGTTAGGTCAAGGACAGAGGCTAATTAATTTAGGACTCGGTGTAGAATTGCTAGCCACAGAGTCGTAAAGGTTTTATAGGTAACAACGATCGCCGGTTTTGCGGTTTATTTTGTTACTTGAATGATATTACAATCCTGTCGTATGGGCATGTATATAGATTTAATAGACTACCTATACCTATTCTTATAGATACATTTATGAAACCTACCTATGGATTCTAAACATATCATGTTTATTCATGAATCTCCATCATATTCCACGGAAACTACGAGATCCTTTGAATTGCATGCTACCAGTAGGTATACCTAGTATGCACGTAGGTTTCACAAACTGAATTCTAGACTAAGTCAATAAGATTTTAAATTTGAGCACGCGTTAGCCTTACTGACAGATTACCTATCTTGAGATTCTTGTGTGGTAATCTTATTATAGTTCGGCAGGTATTGTATTACAAAATCGAGACTATTAAAAAGGCTGTTATGAAAAGTTAAACGTTGATAAAAAAGTATCAAGTTTAAGCCCTTAAGATCTTTAAACGTCGAAAATATCGCTATTGGGTGATGTTATTCAGGGTTTCATAGGTACCGAGGTAGAAACGGGATTTTGTAATCTCTCTTCACTGTATGTCTGTCTGACTGGCTGTCTGTGACGCCTGTCTGTCTGTCACACCTAATTATGTCGGGCATTACATAAGCTGTGGACTTGGCACAGTTATCGCTTTGTTTTATTTATTAAAATTGGCTAAGTGGCAAATGTACCCATTAGCACAGACATTAGCGTCCGCAGACTAGAGATGTACAAAATATTATAATTAATAGATAACGCCAAACATAATGAATCATTCTTATGTATCTATGTTGGTAATTATAGTTTTATATCGTAGAAAAGCAATACTAAAATCAGAGCCCAAAATAATGTTGTTCATAACAAGAACTTTAATATGTCATTATTGTAATATAATACCCACCTGAGTTACTTGTCGGTTCTTTTACTTCTTCTCAGAAAGCTAGTTTTGGAAAGAACGTAAGTACCAAAGTCTTATCAGGGGCTCTTACTGAATAAATCATTTTCATAATACAATTGTATGAAATATATAACAATTGATTGAACCGCTTGAATTTTAGCTGCGATCATATTGATCGTGATCAACCTATTTACCGGTTACACAATCCTCTTCGGTCACAATTGGGTTGTTAATTTCCTTATTCCTGAGACGGGGCTACCTAATGAAAAATTACAGCCTTCCTTGAGTCTTAATAAGCGAACCCGCAGGAAGATTTATTGGTGAACGGATCTTAACGATTGCTTTTTAGACGCAACCCTAATTTGTTTTATTGACAAGATAAATCCTGAATCGTAAATGTTACGCGCTTCCTTGCAATGCTTTTGTAAAACGGTAGTTCAATAATTCTAAGTACTAAATGATACCTCAATAAATACCTTTTAAGTACCTACCGTACTTAAGTAGGTATTCTCTGTTGGGAATGCGTGAGCATATTTTAAATTACTCTTACGTTTTTGCGAAGATACTTTTTCAGAGTCAATCAGAGAGAAATTAAACTGGAATGTAAGGAAAATTATACCACTTGATGACACTACCCATTTCATGCACTTTCAGGGCAAATATATACGTAGTTAAAACTACACAGAAGTGAATTCCATTGTATGTACGTATCCTATCAATAAATTACTGCACTTTATTTCTAATAATTGTGTAATGCAGTCACAAACTGTAAATTCCCAATAGGTAAATTATGTCACAGTTACATACGGTTCAATTCAATTAAGGAAAAAGTATACTTATTCTAATTAATGTATATGTTTATAAATCAATATAATTAAGGTGCCACCTGTCAGTTATTTTATTTTACTGATAAAAGGAGCGTTTAAATATTGCATATCAATCATACAATGTTGAGTTTTATTGAGTCATAATGGTAAGGTTGTAATATGCGTTTTCCTTTTTGTATTACTTCAGTAATTGGCCAATCTTCAGAACAACTGAGATATTTTGATGGGATTCGCACTAGGCTGCTCTTGGTCGAGAAAAATACCGTTTTCTATGTGATGGTTGTCAACGCAAGGCCTTTGTGCGTATTAAATAAATGTGGCGCGAAGAATTAGCACACATTTGAACATACTTTTCTAGTAACGTACTTAATGTTAAAGCAGAACAATTGGCAGTAGAAGATAATAAATCACGTCGTAGAAAATATAGATCTGGGACACAAGAATTTTAACAAAATTTCTTTATTGCAAAACACTTCAAACAGAAGTGTGTTCCATTCCTTCAGCGCTTTCAGTAAAAGCTGATGATCAAGATGACCCCAAATAGTTGGAGAATTGTGTTCGACGGAAATGTGTAGCAAAGTGGATAATCGGAAGAGCTTATTCAAAACAAACAGTCACAGTTAACAGAGATAGGGAAATAGATAATAACAAACTAAGTCGTTATCGTAAACACAATTTCATGCGAATTCTGAGTTTATCCGTAGTTTCTTTAGGCATTGGCTAATGTGTTGGAATTCTCAGATAGGAAATACTTTTCTTTCTCAGTATCATTCCATTCCATTTTCAAACATGGACTTTGCTTGCGACTTTTGTGCCGACGATTTTTAAGTAGCTTAAGTAATTACAGCTAAATATTTTTACCGGTAGCGGTGAAACAGACAGTCGAACCAACTATTTACAAGCAAGATGGCGCCAGATGTCAGGTGAAGGCAGGTCAATCATAATAATGATTATAATTTACGATTTAAAAAAATCTAAATGTTCCTCATCTGACAATTGACAGTACATTTTTCCCAATTATAATATTAATATTGAATTGCGTTTGCGAATTAAAGTGATTCAATCATTAAGTAAACATGCTAAACAAGAATATTAATTTAATGTGTCATATTTTTATTGTTTACACCCCAACTGAATACACTTGACACCAGACTAGTTACATCACTAGTTATAATAATGCAAACGGGCCCATTCAAGGGAAGAGGAAAGTGGCCATAACAAAAATCGCGGCGGGGTTTAGCGTATATAGCAAGGATATTCTATACTCCAATTACTTCACGCAGTAGATATTGTTAGGGTTGACGCTTATTAACGAATTGTTATAAATTTTTTTGAAAATTTCTATTATTTAATTCGTCGAAAAAACGAAAAGAACTTATACAGTTTTTGTTAAAACAATATTATTATGACTTTTAATAAATTAAATATAATTTGTGAACCTTATCGCTTCACTTATTACTTAGATTATTTCACTATGCCGAGTATGTAATTGTCATAGTTTCAACAGATTCATGCTATATCTTATCAGATGCTTATGACGACACTTGATAAGTATTTATTGCTGACATTTATATTGAAATGGACACACATTTCTTAGAAGATTAATAAAATTATACTTTCATTTATGTGTCAGTGATAAGGGAAATATTACTTATTTGGAAATAGATAAATATACAAATTCATTACTTATGTTTCTTTCGGTGCAGCCAGAAATCAATGCATTACGTGGAAATTATAAGCAAAAATATAAACAAGTCTATAAAAATATATCGATGGATTGGAAAGTTGCAATTAACTTGAATAGTCGCAAAAGTGGAACCTTTGTTCAGCAGTGGATGTCATGAGCTAATGAATTAATCAATCACATCATATTATGACATTGTGTGAAACACAATATGAAATGAAAGTCAGATACCTACCGTGATATGTTCCGTGACAACCCTGATGTTATCACGTAAATGTGACGAGACTAGCGTGACACATTTGAGACGAAATTGTATTAGCACAAGCAGGATTTTCTCGTGAAATCCTTTTGGCACACTAGTGAGATTCGCTTGCATAATGTGAAGAACCCTTTATTACCCACCCTACCATTTATAGACTATTCGCTTTCTCTATTTAGTGACTTTTGGCACACGCTGTTGGAAATACTAATTCGTCGTATTGCGGCACGACTTAGGCAAATATATTATTCTTTGAGCACAGTAATAAAAATATTGGATGAGATAATGACTTTCACCTGACGATTAATTATAAATATTGTCATAACACAACTTCTAATAAGGAATGTTATATGTGTAATGTTATGTTATGATTATAACACAGAAGACATAATATGTAGTACAAAGCAGTGATCTGAAACCCAGTACAATCATTATTACACAAAATTATATGTACCTACTTACTTTCTTAAATAGTGTTCATAGCAGTCGCCACTTCAAAAAAAAAATATTTTGTCCGTTTGAACGCATCGTTTTTCAATACTTCATTACGGATTTTGATACAATTTTGCATGTAGGTGAACTCCTGGGCATCGGCTTTTGGTTAATAAAATCATATTATTTTTAGTGATACCTAGTAGGAAAAAGTCAGCGCTTTATAATAGTCTTAAATATTGCAAACCATAAATACTTGTAGAGTTATTAACATATTACGTACTTAGTTACGTATAAAACCACTAGGTGTTCAGTGTTATTACACTGACAGGTAATATTTTATTTCATTTAGTCGAGTAGGTGTTTAATATATATATGTGTCGGGTATCAACCCAATTACAAACTATAGTACCTACTACTATACTACATATATTAGAGAGTGTGTTGTCTATTAATTAAATACTAGCTGTGCCCCGCGGTTACCCGCGTAGATTTTGTTTCATCCTTATTGTCGCGGAACCCTAATATTTTTGATAAATAAAAGTAGCTTAAGTTACTCCTTGAAACATCAGCTACCTACCAGTGAAAGTCCCGTTAAAATCCATCCAGCCGTTTCTGAGGTTACCCGGAACAAACAGACAGAAAATTTTTAAAACTTGGTTTTTTAGTGTCAGTATCGTGTATACTTTTATATGCATTTTGTTAAAAACTGTAATTTTGGAATTACAAACGAACACTTCAATTTTATTTATCTGTATGTATAGATGTATAGATATTTACTTTTACATATTTCTACTGTATCGTATCTACAAACTCTGGATTCATAAATTCTCTTGTCGACTAACTATGCTACGTATGTTTGTGTTGTGAAACGTTAACCTACTTATTAAAATTACTTTAATGTTACTCTTCAATGAGTTTTGTTTCATATTCAAATACCAAATTTTAAAATAATATTAAAACTGCATTGAAATTTGAAGAAGGTAGTGGGACCAACTATGATCGTTTAAGCAGTGCGTATTAAGAACTTAGCTTTGACGTTAATCTTTAGGATATCAAAATGAACCGTCAAAGCTTAGAAGTTCTTAATACGCCCTGCTTAAACTATAAACATAATTTTAAAGCAGATAGTCCATAATTTGAGAAGATTTTGTGAAATTAACTACTTATAAATAACAAGAAACGAGTTTATTACTTTAAAAGCCGCATTATAATAATAATAAATAAATATATAAATTATGTTAAAATGCAGTTTTAAAACAAGGTCAATCTTCGCACTTCAATTTCGCCAGCACAGTGTTAAATAGTTGGAATGGCGTGTTTTGGCACAGTGACAAATATTTTACGGCATTTGTGGCTCGCTGTCAAACCGGTCACTGACTCTTGTGTAGATTTAACTGTGCGTGTGAGCATAGATTTTATATCAAACAACCTCTTAGTTAATTTGACGTTCAAACTCAAACCCTCTTATTATAAAACATAAGACTAAATAGTCCTTGGTTTAAAAATTACTCCATCTCTTTCTGTGATACGGATTTGAAAAGGGATGGACATAGCTTTATTTCGACTTTGGTCTAGTCTTCACTTAAAGTATATTTGAAAAAGTCAATAAAAACAAAATCAACCTTTCATAAATTGGCTGTTTTCATTTTGACGTATGCAAATGCATACTTTTTTAACTAGTTGCTACTATTCGCAGTTATTGTATATAACTTATTTAAAATATTTTTCTGCTATAACTTAACACTAGGCTATTTTCGATCTATCTATTACTTGTTGTAGTATCCGCGCTAGTTAATGCCCTTTCTTAATAGATTTTAGAAGTACTATTGAGATCTATGATATGAGCAATACAATGCTGATTGAGCCTTTTTGTTTGTATTAAGTAGCAATTAGGTGACCCATATCCAGAACCACTTATCCGTTTCTTAAAATTATTGCATATCTTGCAAATTTTCCCAGAATAGGTATTATACCCAGAATACAAAATATACATACAATTATGTATGAGCCTGAAGCTCTCATACATTGCGAAATTGCGAGAGCCATGAAGCGACAAAGTTAGTTCCACAAGACTGCATTAATTCTAAATACTAATCAATAATGTATGTGACTTTACGAGGACGAATTCAGTTCTCAGAACAACGTTGTGCTAAACTGATAGAAGTTATTATCGGCGTAAGTCGGGGTTTAATATATCCCGCGATTTCTTATGAGTTATGTTTCCTCAATATTATAATTGGGTCTATGGAGTCGTTTAGTTGGCTTCGTACTCTTGTTCAGGAGTGGAAATGTATGTCGGAATAATGTATTTTAAGAAATGAAATCTGAACCAATCAGCAGCTAATTCTTATGGAAATATATAAACGACTAGCGAACGTCATGCAGTTTCACCCGCATTGCTCTCGTTCCCGTGGGACTACGGGGATAAAATATAGCCTATGTTACTCCTCGATAATGTAGCTATCCATTGCTGAAAGAATTTTTCAAATCGGTCCAGAGGGCCTGCCATCGGTTTCAGCTGAGCGTATAAAGAATTTCAGAGCGTTGACGTTTCACTTTTGTACCACAAAATTAAACATAAAATCTAGGATGACCTTTAAACATTCTGCTTAAGCCGATGATGGTAGCCTCCCAGTAGCCGCTTACTATCAGACTGACTACACACTTACTTACCCAATTTGAAGCATAAAAAACTATACATTCATACTTCTGCCATATCCAATTCTCTTCCGTTTATAAAACTAATTCTTTCCTCATTTCGAAATGTAATTTTTGGCCTTCTTTCCATTGCATTGCTTTTATAGTTATCACATTTCTTTCGTGCGGTCAGTCATCCGTATCACGAAGTTTACCGAGCAAAAAGGTTAACGGACCAACGTAAATGATATAAAAACTTGGAGATAACATTGACAGACGCATGATATATGGCTGTGAGTTGACAACGACTCACTATAAGATTTCTGCGGTAAATCAAGCGCAGTTACTTACTAAGTAATACTCAAATAAAAGAAATACATAGGCGTAAATCTGTTGAAATCGACCATGGCTTTGTAAGAATTCTTGATACTGTAAGCCGTTGAACATAAAGAACAAAGTTTACTCATATGGAATCCAAGTTTAGAAGTTGCTAGTGATGGAATAAATTATTACTTATTATTATACTTTGCAACTTTTTAAATGTAAATAATAAAAGTAGTATTGAGACTTTTATATCCAGATAATGTTAATAAATGTAATATATTTTTCTTAATTTAAAAAGTATTTCTCCAAACAGCCAGTAATAAGAAACAAATGCACCATTTTTTTTAATAAAACGCGTCGTAATCTCGGCTTGATGACGTTTTCATTTTCAAGCATAGAACGAAAGAATAGTCGTGTTTGCTCGAGGCATTCCGTGCGCTAGTATTCTGATGAATGCCTGAGTGGCTGTAAAAGTAATTTATTCACTCGATCTTTTCTACTCTGGCTTGAAAAGATCTGTGTATTCTAGACGTTAATTAAACGGTTTAGCTGAGTACTTTTTATATTTTCCGAATTATACTCTAACTAACTCATACATTTCACAAAAAGCGTGCTTGTACCACAGATTGTTATTCGTGCTTTACCTATCTTCTCAAGAATGGAATTGCATTTCCAGTACAATGAAATACAAAAGGTCTCAGCACATCCGTATAAAAAAATAATCTTGTGACACCAATGGTCTTCAATCAAAGCTCGTTAGAAAATGAGTAATCATTACATTTTCCACGTACATAACAAATGTTTATTGCCGTACAGAAACAATAAAATACACGCGCAAATTGCCTTCAAATTGCAATAAAACGTGTGCTTCATGAAATGTATGTACATAATACATCCGTATAAGGCTACGAAATGGACTAGAACTAATGTTGAGTGAACGGTGTTAAGACTACATTTCCCCAAAGTAGAATTGAAACAAGATGTCGACACAAAACCCCTAGGTACCTATATTCATTAGTGTTCTAACATCCTTATGATCTTAATTATAAAGCTGCTTTTGACGGCTCGAACTATTCGTTAGCAAATGAATGCAAAGACGCCTTTTGACTGAAAACATTTATTGGTCGTCACGAAAATCGTGCAGCGGCTATTGAAGGAATTTGAATGTCTAACTGTACAGTGATTCATATATCACGTGAATGTATCCTCTATTCCTTTTACTGATAGCCTTTCTAAGCTGATATTAATGTATGCAAAGGCAAACTTTAAAACACACCTGAATGTATGCACATAAGACGCTTTGAAGAGCTCTAAGACCGCATCGGGTCTAGGGATCTAAGGGTCGCTAGTCATATTATAGAACTAGCTGTGCCCTGCGGTTTCACCCGCGTAGATTTAGTTTGACCCTTGTCGCGGAACCCTAATATTAAAAAAAGTCTATGTTACTCCTTGATATATCAGCTACCTGCCAGTGAAAGTCCCGTTAAAATCCGTCCAGCCGTTTCGGAGATTACCCGGAACAAACAGATAGACAGGCAGACAGACAGAGAAAAAAATTATAACTGGGTTTTTAGTGTCAGTAGCGTGTATACTTTCAGATGCCTTTAGTGAAAAACTGTTATTTTGGATTTACAAACAGACACTTCAATTTTATTTATCTGTATAGATATACATAACAATATTTTCATGCGTGCCTTTTCACATCTATGCAGTGCATATAAAAGTATATACATAAAAAATCTGTCGGTCTGTTTGCAATCTCTGAAATGGCCAGATCTGGACAAAAATTGGTTCCACGAAATAAAGCTGCCTATGAGATTAATTCCACGCGGGTGAAACCGCTACAGCTAGTTACTTAAGTAAATCGTTTTCCAAATAAATATGTTGTAATTCCAAATTTTGTAAATTAGGTGGGAAATTGTATCGTTCTTTAATACTTTTACGTTATTATTTTTGTAAAAGAATTCCTTTTTTGTAAACAGTAAATACGTCCTACAGTCAGCAGCGATGGAAGTCAAGAAAATTGTGAACGACGATTTGTACGAATTTCAAGGGTCATTAGGTTCCATCGTAACTTCCAACGCTAAGCTCTTATCAGAACGTTCAATGAAAGTTTAAAAGCAATACAATAGCCTACAATGCTGAAGTTCAAAGTATACTGTCACAAAGCACCACTCCTCTTCGGTATTAGGGAACGAAACTTTTGACAGGACACCTGATTGTTGGAAAAACTTTACCAGGTATCTTTTGAATTTAGGTGAATAAAGTGAAGTGAATGTTCGTGAAACTTCTAACATTTCTGTAAAGTGTTTGCTCCGTTATTTCGGTTGACGTTTTTACAGTTTATTTAGCGTGCATTTCTTAAACGTCAATTGTTATATCTCAAAAACTTTTTGACAACAGATTTTGCCAGCGACGTTGCAAAGGGAGTTTTTGATTAAATGTACTTTTTCAGCAGCAATCTTGTTACTAAAAAATTAATAAGTAATGTACTAAAATAATTGACAAATTAGGGAGCCAACTATCATCGTAATTAAGAATTTCTTAGCTTTGACGTTTAATATCAAAATGAGACGTCAAAGCTCAGAAGTTCTTAATACGCTCTGCTTATACCGATGATGGTAGGCCCCCAGTTAAGAGAAATGGTCTGACGAACAGAAATAAATCGCGAACATAATATCATATACTGTAGATATAATTATTTATCGTAAAGTATGAGTTACGTGGCACACATAGCAGTGTTGTAAAGTACAATTGATAAGAACTTAGCCCTGTAAGTTATTTTACTGTTACCCAACCACAATAAAAGGTCGCTTATCATATTTCACACGTAAGAGAATAAAGAAAATAATCATCGTAATCTTAATTGGAGATCATTAAATTTTTAACACTTTTCTACTTGCGCAACGTCGCTAACGACATTTTACGTAACATTATAATTTGTATTTTTTTAAATATTAAACGGCTTAATTGTTTTGTTAAATAAAGAAGCAATCTCCGTTATTAAATCCCAAAGAGGATTTAAAGATGGAAGGAGGATTTAAAAAATGAGAAAATATTGCCACCACTGAGAATGAGTTTGTACGAAAATTGTTTCGCTCAAAATTGTATTATTTAATTCCACGGAAACCACAAAATGTATCAGTAGGTCCTAATATTTTAATCTAGGGCCAGAATAATGAAAAAGTACTTAATGTTTTAAATTAATGGGAATTTATTGAATAAACGAATATTTAATACAGATAAACAACTAACCTATAACTAAAAACCTTAAAAATTATATAACCTAAATACGTAAAATTAACTATAAATTTCGCGTGATTGTACTTCGATTCTGATTTATAAGCACGTCACTACTTAGTAACTTAATCTACGTCAGATAGCAATCACAATTCTCATATTGTCCAGTGCAATGAAAATGGCAACAATTATTGTTTTTGCATAGATATGATGCATCGAGTACGATAATGACGCTTTCCAATGTGAAAACATGGCGTTTTTTCCAACTTTACCCATCTTAGACATGCAAAAGTAATTAAAGAACAAAGCTGCAGATCTTACTCGTTCTTGGGGTAAAAACACCGTGGGAGTAATCCCATTATCGTTTTAACTTCTAATAGGTGTAACCATTATGTGCCTCGATCTGAGTACTGTTACTATTGTATGAAAATCCGAATTTTTTGTTTCATTTTCGAATTGCTTTCTGTATTCGTAATTCGGTTTCTAGATTACTTTGTGAGGTAAAAGATGAAGTTAGTTTCGAATGAGATTAACAAGTTATGTCCAAGTGTCTTCAAAACTCTCCGAAAGGGTTTCTGAAGGGGTAGACGGAGATGTTACAAGTACTAAGAATTAATTTTCACCGAAATTGATAAGATGCTAACGCGACCAATGGCGAATCCATCACTGGGTCAGGTAAGTACGTCGTATACGTAATATAAGTAATACGTATAATAAGTAAACACGGAGATGTTACATCACTGAACTAACCTAAGTTTTAGAACAATTCTTAGCACAAACAATTTTCGATATTGAGAATCCACGATACAATTTTCTTTCGTAACTTTATCCCAAAAGGGACTAAAAAAGTTTTCAATTAAATATTTCTTCACAAACAATATCAATTTGGTTCCAAGTTCCCTTTCAAATTCCTTTAAAAGCCAAATCCAAATTGGGTCAATTAATTTGATTAACAAAATTCTTCAATTTATTATCGTCACAAAGCTAACAATATTATCTTCAAAAAGACAATGTCTCTTATATTTTTTAATTGAAACAAGATTGCAGGGAGATTAAAGGAATATCGTATTTAATATTTCCGAAAAGTCGTAAATATAATGATGACATGACTAGCAAGTTTTTGAAACTAAGTTAGGAAATTGTTGACAATGATTTTATTCGGTATCTGTTTTTTTTTGCTTTTTTAATTTTTTATTGTTTTTAAGTACACTTATATCATACTGCGTGCATCACGGTGAAAAAGATTGTCCGAAAGAAATTCAGTAACTCGAATAAAAGCAGTATTCAAACATTCGCCATCTATCACGTTACAATTTGATCATATTTGGTGAAATAGGTAGTAGATTCACCGTCTAGATCATTTGGTGAAAATGTTTCTCCGCAGTTTTCTGATATGAAGAAAAACTTAGCAATGCATACATGGAAGTTAAATCTACAAACTTCTATTTTTTCATGGAAATCCATTTTCAAACGTCTTTCCTTTCTATATTTTCCCACCTTTATTGCTCTTTTACTTTAAACAGGGAGAACAATTTCCAAGTGGCAGGAACTGCTTAGTCAGCTAATACTAATAAAAGGGCTAGGGGTGAGCATTGGTGCGAGACGCATACCTATGGCTACTGCGGTGGCTCATGGCGCGGGGAACAAATTGAAGTGCACAGTTAAATGTCAGTTGGGTAAATAATTGTACGTGTTCCAAACTAATTTCGACTTAAATATACATTTAAAATAAGCGTTGTTTTTGTTTGACTTCGAGGAGAACCAAAGTAAGATAGAGCCGTTAAATGAAAATGGCATTTTAAGGCTTAAGAGATTTTGGAAAAGTCAGACATTGAAATGTGAATTGTATAAACATACATAAATATGATCGCTCACGCCTATAGAACAGGTAGGTAAAGCAAAACCCATAGAATGAAAATGAAAATGAAAATGAAAATGAAAAATATTTATTCAGTTTAGGCCCTGGTAAGGCACTTATGAAAGTCGAGAATTTACCACCGGTTCGGAAACTAGCCTTCTGAGAAGAACCGGCAAGAAACTCAGCCAGGCATCATGTACATATCATCGAAACAATATAAATCATATGAAATCATCATACAAAATCAAATTTGATAATAGGTATATATATTCACTCTATGAATCTTTGTAATAGGGGGCAAGCTACTAATAGGGCACTAATCCAGTCTCCGAGCTGCTACCGTGAAATTTAAGTTGGAAAACCCAGTAACACTGCCCTACCCGGGATCAAACCCAAAAGGCCATGTTCCGCAATAGTACTTGCGACTTGCATAGTATTAGTAGCATGTCTATACCGTTTCTGAGTTTGATTGTTAATAGAACAAACTTTAATTGCAAACGCAGTTTATTATTACGAAGTAATAATCTACACTGTTATTATAAAGAGGAAAGATTTTTATTTTTGTGTATATGTTTGTAATGAATAAACACAAAAAAAACTGTGCCGATTTCAAAAATTCTTTCACCATTGGAAAGCTACATTCACCTTGAGTAACATAGGCTATATTTAATCCCCGTGCTACGCGGGTGAAACCGCGTGACGTTCGATATTTCTTTAAATTCATAGATATGTTTTTTATTGCATGGAAATACGTAAGTATTACATATTCCTCCGACGTCCGATTATATTACATTTTATTTAACAATAAACTAAGGATAAAGATAAGATATACAAACAATAAATTTGGTTGTTCAAACAATGCAGCACTAAAGTACTTTTGCAACAGTTCAACATTCTGTCCCCATAATATTGTTTATGTTAACTTTATGATGTGTTTGTTGATGTTGTAAGTGGGTCGCGACGGCAGGGATTACGGTGCCTGCGGAGTAAAGTGTTGCTTTTTGACATCACCATGTATTTTATATCTTACATATATTATATCTCGAGCAAACCCTAAATTTGCTTAAAGAATAATACAAGAGTGTATTATATTATTATATTAATTGCATTTACTCTAAAAATTGGAATCCCCCGTACTGTCTTTGATAATATTACTTATATTTCAAGTTTTAATCTTAATTCCGTATATTATTTCAATATAATAATAATTATAATAATATTTGCTATATAAATAATGTTCGAACATTATCACACAGCATCTCGAACTAAGCAAAGCAGATTAAAACATAAAATATGCAAAGCTCGTAAGAATGCATACATAACACAAAAATAATTGAAAGATTCTGTGAAATAATAATATACTTTATAATTCAAAAGTGGGTTTCCCTGGAATACTGCTAGTTTGGTATTTACACAGGATAATAACTACAAACATGTACCTACTATATTTATATTGAATTGGCGAACAGCCATTGTCACATTTAAGTTTGTATCATACAAATGTACTTATTAACTCTTCATAAATAAAACCCCTCATATTATACGCTGTGATGGAATTATACTCATTAACAATTATATTAATATACCATTATTTATCTTTGCAGGTAAGACCCCGTTATTCCAGCTAGACCGAGTTTGAGGTAAAATAATGAATATTACTATAATAAAGTGGTATATTTATTATTATATTAGGTATAGTCTCGACCGATCACACGAATGCTAGAGTACATTAGTAATTAGTATTCCTGGAATTCAAATGCCATTCTGTGATTAGGATTGGGCTATGCACAGTCCTAGTTAATGAGCCAACATTAATATTCATTAAGATCAAAAGATATTTCTGGCCTTCTCTACTATCTATTATTAAGCTAAATAAATTTCGAGAGAGGAAATGTATTAAAATGCTATACCTTGTCGGTCAAAGAATGGACATGGATGAATATTTTATAATATAACACATTATAAAAATACTATTATAAATTTCATTGCGCCAAGTCCTTGAATATGGAAAGTCACGACAAATGACTAATAACAACGTCGTGTTAACTTACAGCAAAAACGTGCCGGTAATTAGGACAATGTGGCTTACATAAGACCGATCATCGGCTTAAATCGTGGCTAAAGTTACACTATTTCTTCGCATATAGTGATAATTGAAAGCAGAAATTATCGTGTTAAATAAAATAAAATATTTATTTAACAAGAGGAGTGTTCGAAGAAGAATTACGGTCAGTCTAGCACGCGATATGACGTGCTGTCGAGGCACGCAATTTCTTCGGTAGTTGAATTAGTTGCTTCAATCTAGCTATTGGTTAACGATTTTTATGATAATCACCTTGTATATTATAATAATATCCACTTGAAATATTGGTTTCACTTGGGAAATTGCTTAAGTCGCAAACAAATACGTTTTCTACTGAATTTATCGGAAAAATAGTGAGGTCATCGTTTGGTTCTTGGCTACCGAATTCTTTTGTGAATCAAGAATTCTAACAGAGTCTGGGGAAAAATACATAGATTTGAAAATTTGAGACGTTTTAAATTTCATTGTCTACTTAGTTCGATTTCTTTATTAACATTTGCAAGGTTTTATTCATATTCATATTATAAATGGGAATAAGTAAGTAAGAACCGCGGTGGACTCGGGGTTAGAGCAGTCGCCTGCTATACAAGCGTGACGTTGGCACTTAATCATATACGGTGAAATGTAGGTGTTGAAAATTACAACACCTCTGCCTACCGCTTCGGGGAATACAGGCGTGAGCATATGTATGTATGTATGTAAATGGGAATAGTCTCGCATCAGTAATGATGAGGTTCCAGATTTAACAAACGTATCATTGTGAGGTTTGACTGACGTGTTGCGTGCGCTGTCTTGTGAGTAGTTATCTGTTTGTCCAACTTCAAATCGCGGATGCAAAAGGACCTTTATTTCTCATCAGTTGAATAGATCAGAATAGACATATTAGCTCGTTAGGTGAAGGTCGTTCTGTTACGTCAACTAGAGCGGTTGTGAGACTTACTTGTAACTTAGATATATTTGACTCTCAGTCGTTTGAAACCTTATCAATAGATTTCCAACTATTTCCGAAGTAGGTGGTAAATTCCTCGACATTCATAAGTGCCTTACCAGGGCCTAAACTGAATAAATCATTTTCATTTTCATTTTCAGGCTTAAAATTCAAAACCTATTTACTTACCAATTTTAGGATTTATAAAACAATCTAATTAGAGAATATCAGCCTTAATGATTATGAGCATACCATCAGCAAGTACCTACGATGCACTTTCATCTAAAATTAAATTCGACACACCATTTTAAAAAGAAACACACACCGCTACCAACATTTGTCCATAATGTTCTGATTAATTATAAAAATGTAATAGTGTTACTTCTGACTTTATTTGAAGTGGATTGCATGAGATTATGTATTTTAGGAAAGGTTAATGGAAAATTGGAAACCAACTTTTCGCCAACCATTAATCGATAAATTCCGCATTTCCAAAGAGATAGAAAGTTCTTAAATATTTCTGGAGCAGTCATAAAGATCCCGTGTCTTCACCTGCTCCTGTTTTCACAATTGCAAGTCATTATAATAATGCTGGTCACATAAACACACTTACGGCAGTAAGTTGTTACATTTTCTGTTTTCTCCAAGCATTACCGGCAATGTTGGTAGCGAAAGTGTAATTTACTCTGCTATTAGAAAGCAAACTTTACAAATATCAAAGCAAACATACGATTACAGAACTCTTATGTCTATTATCAAACACAACAACCTCGCATTCGTACGCCATAGAAAAGTTAAGGTGTAACTAACTGCAAGTGAAACCCATGTGTTGGATGTATTGGATGCATACACACAACAAGTAAACAAATCAATATTCATTAGAGAAATCAAATTAAAATTGCGACTTAAAGATTATAATTGTGTGGAAGTAATGTTTATCTAAATGACAATAATTTTAGAACAGTTTAAAGTGAAACGTTATGTCGGAAAATGGAATTATTCTTACGAGAAATTACTCGTAACACTAACATACTTAACTGATCTCTCATCCATTTCCTTAACAACCTGATATAAGTAAAGCACTTAATGCGCTTCGGATATTGTTTAAAGAAACACGATCATTTAAATAAAAAAAAATACTGGTTGGAACTCTATATTAAAGGCTAACTTACATAAATTCACGTTAATGGCAGTCGGTCGTGTGTAACTTTCATTCTAACTAAATCTCAGATTGTCACGCCCAATTATACCGTTCTTCTCTAGAGTTTCCCCCTTATTAATATGTATGAGTCCAGACAGGATTGCGTGGAGCCAGCATCAGAGCTAGCTACGATTCAATGGCCATAACATGACTGACCCTTGTCAGAAAACGGAATCTACCGAAAAATATACATACGTTGTACTCATTTTTCTCTAGCAGACTTGAACCCAAAATAAATCTTGGCACCCTCGTATGTCTAGGTGGCAAAGGCGAAATGCCATTAATATTTATGAGGGAACAGGCAAAAGACAACAGACCTGTGGCTCAGCTATTTATTAGACGTCTTTTTAAGGGTTCCACTGTCATAGGTATGTCAGCAGTTCCTTCTCAATTGCAGCGATATCATTATATTGTTAAAGTTTTCTATAGCTTTAGTTATGTGACTTCAATATTGCGATTCTGACATTCATGCAACGTGCAGAGTTTGTGATATTGCAGCATTTGTGGTTAAGGTTTAATTAAAAAACTAGAAAATCGGTATTATGTAATTCATAATTACCACAACCTTTAGAAGTAAATAGGTGTTACGTATCGAAAAAAGTTTGTGTCTAATAAAGACTCCAGGTTGGTCAGTGTGTCAATTGATCAAGCAACTCAATTATTGATACAGTCAATCAATTGCACGTAAAGAGTAATTTAGAGTTTCTCGCTAGTTATAAACATGCCAAGTGTGCATTAAGGAAAGTACTTTCCAACGATCAAATTATCGTATATAATTTAGTAGAGTATATTTGAATTGAAGATCCAGGCACGTCGGCATTCGTTCCCAATATTTCAGGGCATCAGGCGGCGATGTAAACATTACACTTTATTGAGATGGCAAGGAGCGGTTGAACGTGTGCCAACTCGTCCTATTTCCAAGGATCCCACCTGCAGAACCTGTATTCCAGACCGTCAATAAAATCTAAGATAAAATTTTATGAATGGGATACAGTTCAGTAGGTTTCGAGAATACGTGGGTCCAACGGCATAATGTCGGAAAATAAATTCGCCACAGGTATAACTAGGCCCTATTTTCTCAAAATAGTATTGAGTGTCGGCTTTCAAACGTGATTGCGTGCGACCCTCTGGATCGAAATCAGGTAATTGGTTGGAGATCACAATCTTTAAATTTATAATCATCCGACGAAATACGCTTTAAAAATGTTTCCTTATGTTTCACTGTATCGATAAGTTGGCAACGGGTATGATTCTCGTGTTCATAATTGACGCGTTTAATTAATAAATTAGAGAACATGGTGTAGTTTCTCGAATAATCTATTCACAACAAATTCAAATTTCGATTTGAAATATCTGAATCAAACAAGATCTGCCAAAGGAGTTACATCTCTTAAATAAATCTTGCCTTTGAAATACGCTTGAGTGGTCATTGAAGGGATTTCAGTTTGTCTAACCCACTGTTTTGTTTAGATTTGTGCAATTTGCTAGAGGAGTTGAAACAACGTCTACATAAAGCTACATTGGAGTCGCAAACTGATTTACTTAACGATTCATGTCAAATATGTTTAGCTAATATTTTAGTCCTCTTTGTGTAGTAGAAGAGCGGTTATGTTATGTTGCTTGCTTATTTGCAAGAGAAAACATTGATGGTAGACAATTTATGTACAGTAACGTTCTATTAATCTCTCCAATACTATGTATTTATGATCACGTATATACCCATAGGCAAAGACTTCACTGTTTACTGTATGCTACGATCCTTACATACTTCTTTCGCTTTGTCTAAATTAATTGCATCTCTTCATATACTTGCTTCGGTGCTTGAAATTCTTTCAATAATTTTGCTATTGTATTTAAAATGTTGATAAATATCATTTATTGATGATCAAAGACAACTTTTAATTAGTATATTTGTTTCTTACTTTTCTTATAAGAGAAAAACAGTTTTAAAAATAAAGCGCATCGAAGCACTTAGATGAAGGTCTCTCGCTTGGCAAACTTTTCAATCGCAGCGCTTCACAGTGAGGGGGCAAGTTTATCCTTTGAGGCTTTGTATCCACTCTCTCAGCCGTTTTGGTAAACAAATTGCTACAATAATACAAGCTTCTATCTCAATTAAATGAATTAGGATAACAATGGAAAACTTTGAGATTAGTATTAACAACTTTCGATAGCGTTACTTAAATTCATAATTACGTAGTTAAGCATCCAAATCTCTTGTCAATAGTTTTATCCATACTTTATTCTGTACCTATATCTGGATAAAAGTGTTCTCTTTCTCTCTCAGCTTACACATCTCTAACTTTCTCAACACTTCTACCCATAATTCACTCTTACGTCATTAAAAAGAGAACATAAAATTCAAAGCATTCAAGCCAAACAGGACTGTTCAGTATCGAGATTAAGCTTTCGGATGACTTCGTTGTGAGTGCGTGTAATGTGTGCTTCAATTCTTCTACCATAGAGTGCAAATGTTTACCTTGTTTATACTGTCTACAACAATATTACTGTATATCGGGGATCGACTGAAAAAAAGAACACAACAAAGTGCACTTTACTTTGCAAACATAAGAACTTGTTTTTTTATATTTCAATACCTTAAGTACATTTGCCAGTTCATGAGAAGTATTCGCAAACTGAAATACAATATTCAACTATAAATTAATTATTTATTACTTCATTGGTCTGACGTCTGCAATTCCTAATTATAATAGTGCGGTAACTGTTCATTTTCAATTAAAATTATTCGATGAGTAATAACATAGTATGTAATTATGTAATGTAATGTTCACTGCCTGTAACACCCTAGAACCAACATTAACATTACTCTGCAGATGACTAACGTATACAGGACAATTTAGAAGTAGGGTAATCAAACCTATTGTATTTAAACAATTTTATTTCATTTCAATATGTACCTTGCGTACTTACACACACTTATTTTGTGTATATTTTAATTTAGTAGTTTTTATAGTAATTATGTGCTAAGGTTTTAGTGTAATCGACTAAATTGTGGTGGTTATTGTGCGTGCGAAGCGTGTAGTGTGGTTTATAATGCAGCGTCGACATACAATGGATGTGTGGATGGAGAGGGTACTGAAGAGACGTAGCTTGAAGTCATCCTCGTTCTCATCACCATCAGGGTCTGCTACAAGAGATAAGGTAATTGGTAGTTGGATATAAACCCTTAAACCAATACGTTTAAGGTTCTTAGTTCCAGTAATGTCATTACTACATAGATTGTTTATGTTGATGAACCATTGGAAATACTTAAATGATGACGTGAGAGGAGGAATGTAGATATTTCCAGGTTTTGTTCCTGATTTTGGACGTCAGAGCTCTGTATGTGTGTGTGTCTTGACGTAACTTCCTCGAGTGCTACTCATTTCTTGGGCTTCCAGAGGGATTTCTATGCGTTCATAAATATCTTCTTATTATTTCAACTGATCATCACAAACATGACGCCGACGATAGTCAGGACACTTACTACTCTTAGCAGTATTTTGCCTTACTGTAACTCTATACGAGTGTGTATATTTTATTGAGTCTGAACTGTAAACCTGTTTTATCTCGCTGTGACTTAGACTGATTAGAGGTTTTAAACCTGTAATTTAATGCTCTTTTCGTCTGACAATAGCTAGGATTTTCTTCATTAATATTACTTATTGATAAGGATAACTTACCTCACTGATTTGATTATATTGGCTATGTTACGTTTAATTGATTTCATTGGTTTCGTGCTATTTACCGACTATAATAATACTTACCTACACGTTCTTTATTCCATTACTAATCCCTTTATGCTATCATCCGACACAGTAATTGAATTCCCATATGAATATTTCTAATAAAATATTCATCAAGTTCCCGCAACTCCCGATGTATCTCGCGATCGGGTCTCGAGGGACCACACTTTGGTATGAAATAATGAAACGTTATAAGTTTCGTGAGTATGTATTATTCATACCATCGTATCTCGCGAGATATAAAACATATTTGTTACTACTGATTCTATGAATATACACGTACTTCCCATAAATACGGGATTATAAATTACCTACCACAGGACGACTTACGTATGTTATATATTTTATTGTTTTATCTACGTTTGGCTACGTTGGTCTTGCTAGCGTCCAAAGAATAACGGCCGATTTTATCATGCATAAATACGTGCCACCTACGCCGTAGAAGATGAGATGAAAGGCATTGGTCTATGCTTAGAGTTATCTCAATATTTATGTAGTGAATAATGAATATATTTATTATATCTGTTTTTTATTGTAAATATTGTAATATACTCGTAGTTAAACGTAGCTTAAGACTCATTAATTTGGAAGCGATTTCCTTATTTACTTCGTTGACACAATGACCTGCCGTGGAACTTGGCTACCGAGATCCAAATGAGCTAAGATTCTCGCCTTATCGAAGTCTCAATTTCTCTTGTCTTACTTTAACATCGGTACAATACTGTAAGATTTAAAAGTAAATGGAGTCTATCATGATATGATACATTTGGCCTGAGCTTCAAAACACCACCATCATCATAGGACATTTCTGTTACAGCATCTTATGTGGCTTAACAGTGCAATGACAGTGCTGTACTCGTAAAAGACCACAGCACAGTAGCATTTAGAAAGGGCCGATCTCTTTGTCACAATGCAAAGAAAACCAGAGGAATAACTACTGTATAATGAAATGTTTCTACTGACATACATTTATATAATAATTATTAGCTGTGTCCGGCGGTTTCACCCGCGTAGACTTAATTTTATGGGTGGCCAGTGAAACTAATGTTTTTAAAAAAAAGTAGCCTTAGTTACTTAGTCCTTAAATCGGTCGATTCGGAGATTAGCCGGAACATACAGACAGACAGACAGATAAAACAAATATAATTGGTTTTTTTATGTGAGAATCGTATATTCTATCATATGCATTTAGTGAAATGCTGTTAATGTGAAGTTATAAACATACACTTAAATTTTATTTATCTAATAAAGGTTTAGAAATGAACAAACGCATTAGTAATAAGGTTCCGTTGGCATACTTTGGGTACGGAATGAAAAAGTTTACTGGGTACATGAACCCGAATTAGGTTAATCCTGCGCACCAGATGTCCACATGCTGGATGGGTTATGCATCCTACTTATCTTTACATATACACTTG
This sequence comes from Watsonalla cultraria, assembly GCA_964035505.1. Classification (NCBI taxonomy): domain Eukaryota; kingdom Metazoa; phylum Arthropoda; class Insecta; order Lepidoptera; family Drepanidae; genus Watsonalla; species Watsonalla cultraria. The sequence goes on along the minus strand of OZ037727.1, from coordinate 5,867,980 downwards.
TCCTGACTGACAGACTGACTGATTCATCATCCCAGATCCCAAACCAGTATATAAACATAATATTTGGATGTTTGTTGCTGAATCGCGAAACAATTGATTTTGGAATTTTGATGGAATTTATACAAACAGATAAATAAAATTTAAGTATGTGTTTGTAATTCCAAATTAACAGCATTTCACTAAACCCATATGACTATGTATAAGGGTCTTACAAAAAAATTTTTTTACGTAGATCTGAGGATTCTAACGGGACTATCACTGGGAGATAGCTGATGGTACAAGGAGTAAGTAACTAAGGCTATTATTATTTATGAAAAATAGTACAGCTTTATTTCGCGCAACAGATTAAGCTACCCATGAAGTAAAGTATACGCAGATGAAACCGCGAGGCACAGCCAGTTTGAAATATGGAAAGATTACCTTGCATCAAACAGTCATCATATATTTAAGACTAACGAACGTCACGCGATTTCACCCGCGTAGTTCCCGTTCCCGTTTGACTACGGAGATAAAATATAAGTAACCTATATTAATCAGTGATAATGTAGCATTCAAATGGTGAAAGAATTATTTAAATCGGTCCAGTACTTTTTGAACCAATTCGTTACAAACATACACACAAGACTATCATCTTTATAATACTAATACAGATACTTGTAATCGTTTTGAAAAGATTACGTCGAGGGCTACGTAACATAATGCAAGATAAATTACGCATGTATTGAATTGAATGTTCTGTGGAAATTCAATTATTTATTTGCATTACGAGTGCCTAATAAAATTGTGGTGGTAAATGAATAAATTACCTCAGTTGCGTCATCTGTGCCCCAAGTTTTAGCATGATTTTACGTTGACGATATCGCCTGCGTATTTTCCACTTTTTATATGGGAACGTTAAAGAGCGCCCCCAGCGGCGATTGTAGGAAGTTTTACGTCTCCATTAAAAAAAGGGCGAAACGCAAGGTCAAGAGACGTTCGAACGTGTCAAAACCTATACCTTGGGCACTGAAAATATACATTTTGTATAGAAAAGTGATTACAAAGTAGGTAAAATACCATACTGATATAATATAGTATAAGCTATGGGTCTATATGGAATTTAAAGAAACTCGACTCTTTATTAATTATTTTTGATTAATAATGATTTATTTTTATTCCATATTCATACAACAAGTTACACCACGTTCGGGTCATCTAATGCTCATTATACGATTAATTTGTAACGTTTTTTAATTTTTACCCGACTACGGCGAAGCGAAAAGGAGGGTAATGATTTTGACTGATATGTATGCATTTAATATTACAGAGTGAGTTTGGAAATGATGTAGTTTATGACCACAATATAGTCTATAAAAAGTCTACACTTTTTCGACACTTTTTCATGGCTAACGGCACGGAATGTATGTATGTATGTCCCCATGGGCAAGATCTGCCGGCTTGTTCAGCGAGTATTTGAGGAGTCAGGTACGTAGAGCATAAGGGCAAGGGCGGCACAAAAGATCCCAAGGGTCGACGTGCTTCCGGGCAACCGGACCCAATAATGGGACAACAACAACAAGATGTATGTATGTTGAACATAATATTCGCTGACTACAAAATATATATATATATTTGTTGCGATCATTGTTCTTTGTTACTATACCATACAATAATAGGTATTATATTTAAATCTGGTCTACCATTGGAAACGTCCTCAATATTTTCCTCTTCTCGTGGGCAGTCCGAACTCAAATTGTCATTTTGTAGCGCTCTGTTTATTTTCACTGCTGAACGAAACATTAGTCTTTCGTTTCAAATAGCTTTCTTGTGTGGCTTTCCTTCATTCATTAACTTTTGCTGAGCAGGCAAGTGGAAATCCGTGTTGGCTTTTCTTGCACTTGAAAAAAATAGCATTTTGTTACTTTCAGACTTTTTCCCTTGAACTATGGTTGAAAGTCGATTGTATAAGTTTTACTATCGTTGATGCGCTTGTTTGCGGATAATGAGGCGGTTCTTTTTTACGATGTTTGTAGTTCCCAATTAAATGTTAGGAATGTAGGAGAACTTCAGTATCTACGTATTGATAGATACTGAACGATGTGCGACCTCTATGTAAGTATAGTTTACTAATCATTCTATTCTATAAAAGTTAACACAATATGTAAATTATCCTGTTATCATAGCTATTTTCCTGGTAGGTACATATATGCTATCAGCGGGGTACATACTCGTGTCGTGTGCCAGAGTTTTCGTGCCATTTTCCTTTGTCAATTCAGTTCGAGCGCACGCTTTATTCTATTAGCATTTTAATTTGGTGGTATTATAACATTTACATTGAGTGCGAATGATTATCGTGCAGTTTAAATATAATCGGAACATTTGTGGAGGTGTCTGTGTGTAGTGCATTCATCTGTGTAGTGTTATAATGTTTCATTCAGGACGTCGTAAGTCCCTTAGCATTTGGGTTGAGAAGGCTCTGTCGAAGAGACGAGGCTCGAAGGATTCCCCGCTCGCATCGCCTCTGTCCGACGAGGTATTCATTTAAATTACTATTTATTTATGAGGTTTGATGTTTGTTTGTAACGAATAGGCTCCGAAACAACTGGCCCGTTTCTTTCTTTCTTCAAACTTCTTTCACTAATAAAATGCTACATTATCTCTGAGTAAAATAGACGATATATAATTATATACATTGTCAATAGAGATTAATTAGGGATCTGCAATAACACGTCGGAAGCTAGTTGTGTATTATTCTGTATCATTTTGTAATCTAAGTATAACGGTATATGGACTAATATTGCAGACTGTGGGCCTATAAGAAAGAAGGACTGTAAGAAATCTTTGTTCATTTTCATAGCTTCAGTGGCTTGTATTGTTAGAACAGCCTCTATCTATCCATGGAAACGTTAAGGAAGATTCATAACACTCCTATAGAATATCTCTCGACTCCGATCTATCTTTGATGCTATAGTCGGGTGAAATTCCGTGATTTCCTTCGCTTCCGATGGAATTACTTTCTAAACTCCCTGTTCAACTCTGTACAGTAAAATTGTCTATATTTTATGATGATGCGTAGAAGTTTGACTGACCTTGAATTTTGCCAGTGTTATCACTCTTTGATTACAGTAATGAATTTGGCTAGACTATCGTATTACGAAATAATAATTGTGTTGTGTTGTAACACTGATTGGAGATTTGCCTTATCAATACCTGTCAATTTCAAGTGCCTGCTTTTCTAGTAAGTATATTAGGATAATACTTCTAAATTCAAAATGTATGTTGATTGCAAAAGCCTGTAAATACAGGGGTCTAGGCACCGAATATGATTTTGTCCCATTCGGTGTTGAGACCCTTGGTCCGTGGGGTCCTAGCGCTATAAGGCTTTTTAAAGAAATCACAAAAAGGTTAGTTGACATCACAGGAGACCGAAGAGCTGGCAGCTACCCCGGACAAAGAATTAGTCTAGCCATCTAAAGGGGGAATGCTGCCAGTATCTTCGGAACCTTGCAGGGACTCCCTTTAATAATATATTTAAATTTTATGGTTTTTAGAGTTAGTCCTATATTTTTTAATCTGTAATATTGATAAAGTAATGTTGATTTAGACGTACTTCCTACATTCGTTCATTGGCAATAGTCTCTCCACCTGTTGTTGTGTTGAGTCGCGAGCGCAGTGTCATATTTTTGGCAACAGACCTATAGAAAACAACAAACAGATTAGTCAGCTATAAGAATTAGCAAGCACTTGTGAAACAAAACAAAAAATTGATTTTATATAGCACGTAGCACGGTGTGGTAAATAAAGTTATACGCAATAATGGCAACGCCCAATGAGCTTGTAAATCAAGAAATAGCTATCTATATAAAAATAAACTAAAACTAGGTACGCGTAGACTTATAAGACTTCTCTAACAAATAACTATAGTTTTATGGGTAATTTCGCGGATCCCTATGTTTGTTTTTAAATAGAAGTAACCTAAGTTAGTCCTTATAGCATAATCTCTCTGACAGTGAATGTCCTCTTAAAATCGGTCCACCCGTTTCAGAGAAAACAAACAAAAAGAAAGAGAAGGCTTTCGGAAGTTAGTACCGTATATACTTTCATATACATTTAGTGAAATGCTGTTAATTTGGAATTACAAACAGACACTTCAATTTATTTATCTCTATGTATATATTATAATTAACAATTACTAAGTGCATGAATAGTTTCTTCAACACGACTTCAGCTGTACTTCAGTGTAAAGAAAACTCGATGCTAATCACCGGAAGCATGTCTTGTGAAAACACGTTCAGCCAGCTTATCGCATTCTTAATACACTTTAAAACTCGTAAATTGCTTAAGTTATTCTAGTAACTTCGTGAAACCACACCCGCTAAATGAAGTGGCAATGACATAATTTTCAGTGGTATTTGATAGGTTTGTTTAAATAGGTTAGTAAACACAAAAACGTTATGTCAATTTGTGACGTATTTGCTGTATTTACGGTTGAAATCCAAGAAAGGGACCAAATGCCCATAAAATTTTTTTAAGAGGTTGCACGACTGCGGTTGAGATCTCTCGTGACACGCGGACTCGGCCATTTCTCGCTCTGAAACACAATTATAGGTATTAACATGTTTTAAACGCTGCTAGTGGCCAGTGTAGGAAGTTTTGCGTTCCCATACAAATGGAAATACGCAATCTATTTCGTTAACGTTAAAATATGTTAATACTTGGGGTGCAGAGGATATCGATTTGGGTCAAGTTTTTATCTTATTTTTTTTTATGTGTATTATAATTAAATTATTTACCTTATTTCGATTTCCAGGTTAGATAAATGTTAGACAGACTTGTCTTTAGCTTAGGTTTAGGTTTAGTTGACAAACATACGAATTTATATTTTATAATTTTAAAGAAGTATATTTCTTATCCATCTTTCTTCCAAGAAACTGATAGCTATATTTTTTTATATTTATATTAATAAATAGAGGGCCGACATATACTATTGATTATTATTTTATTCCAAAAAGGCTATCCAGATTTTGACAGCTATTTACTATGGGATTTTGAAACAGAACGTAAAATTGTGGATTTAATCATTTCTAGAAAATAGACTGAAATACTAAATAACACAAAGTACACTCAACACATTAAAAGCTAACACAGTTAGCACTAACGATGTAAGTTTTCTAAAGCAGCGATCGATAAACCACACAGTCGAGTTCATCGGCTCTACGATACGGTTGATGTATTACAAGGTCGGGCAACCTTCACGTTTTAGTGTAACGTTTAGGGCAGTTTCACACATACGGTGATTTGCAGCGATAAAAACGTTTTGAGCGTGATTAGCGCCAATAAGGCAGTATCGGGGTAACACAGTTACAGCGACCTTAGACTGTCTCTTAACCTGTAGCGTAGCTGGTATATCCACGGCTTTTTAGTACACAAAGTTTTCAAACATTCTTACGTGCGTATAGATAAATATATTATACCCAGTCACCAAATAATAAAAAAAAATTTAACGCTATCATAAATGCAGAAGAATTGCAATTTAATTTAATTAAAAACCCTATTAAACAACATACAAATTTTGTAATTGCTGTCTGTCTCTGAACTACCGATATCTTTTGCCGACGGCGTCACCATCGATAGGAACTGTGTTATTCAATCGTACACAACATATAAAAATCCTTAAAATGTCAACAAAATATTATTTAACCAAGTTTAATATAATATAATATTGTGTCATAACAATATTTTTATGAAGTAATATTATTTTGATTTGAGAATATTTTGCGATTGTTTGCGGCCAGAAAATACGCCCGTGTGAAAACGCTCTTAGTTCAACGATAAAGGTGTCGTAGTAATCCTTTAGCGATCGCACGCCTATTGCCATTGTCAACAGAACAGTTACCAATGACATCATTTATGGGTGTAAGTTCACCTTGTTGAGGGAAACTAGTACATTACTCACAGATGTAAAGGCGAGTCGGTTTATTTGTGCCTATTCTTGACCGTGTGCTGATTTAGAATTATCATCTGAGTTTATGCTAACAAACACAATGTTAGTTATATTTAAATAAGTTACGAGTAGTAACATGTTCACTCGCGACAGCTTTAGGAGAAAGATTTTTTATTTTTTTTAAATTAATTATTGCAAAATATATAGTTGAATTGCTGAATACTTGACTTATTATACCTATAATTTTATTAAATAATTTCATTTCATTGTAAATTAATAATCTATCTAAGACAAAATTGTGTTTTATGTGGGTGTGTTCGATCTATATTTTTCTTCGTCCGTTAAAAAAGCACTTTGTTACACACAGCTATGTATAGGTACTTACCTATATTGCATGTTGTTATTATGTTATCAGTTTATCGAGCTTCAACCCCACTCAAAGCCACATTGGAGGGTTGACAGTATAATCGCCAAAACACCTGGCGATGTATTGATAACACTGTTTAAACGGTTTTGTTTCTTGAGGTGATAAACATTAGCTTTCTATTTCCAACGATGCCAAGCCCGTTTTCTTCCTAATTAAACTTAAGGTAGGGAATATGCGAAAGAATCTGCATATATCTCCCTCCTTCTAAGTATGTAGGATCAAAACGCGATTAGATAAAAAGAATAAAGTTATGACCAAAGAAAACTACCTTTCAAAGTGGCGAGGAGAACAGAGACCACTTCATTTCTGCCATTCGCTTTACTTTTATCATCCAAAGCTGTCACTTTTACTTCCTTAATTTCTATCCACAAAATGGCTTAATAAACCGCACATCCTTCAACAAAAGCGAGTCAGACTTAAATAAAAAAACGCATTCACACGAGCTTTCTATTTTGCGGTTTACTACAAGCCATATGGTTTTGACGTCCGCCAGTAGGTAGACAGTTGCGTTTGCGCAGGTGTTATCAACATCTGCTGTAAAAATGGCGGCACTAAATATAATAATATCATGGCCTTCGACATTTATTACTGTTCATGTTCATTAAATGAATTTAGTTTGTTATGAAATGTTAGACTTTCCAAAGTTTGAGAGAAAAGTGAATTTGCGTTCTGACACTGCGCTTTTTTTCTAATAGCTAATTCAAAGAATTATGTTTTGTAGTAACTGACTATTGTAATTATTATATAACATGGTATAAAGGTAGGAGGATGATGACGGGTACCTTCCTATTGTTCCAAGCTAAACCAACCGATGATCAAATTAACTGAAATAGCAACAATATATTTTTTTATTGCATGATTTGTACAGGAAATTTCTGGACTTAATTCGATTGACGTCAAACTTCTAAATATACTGCATTGTTATTGTTTAAATACTTATAGGTACATAAATGTTGTGGTCTACAAATTTGTAATATTAGCATTAATTGAATAACTTCTTTAATAAATTACAGCTTAATATTATTCAGTTTGATATTATTACTGGGGAATAGTTTCAGTAGCAGTAACATATAACGTAACGTAAACATTTTATAAGCAGTAGGTAGTTTAGACATGAAAGGTAAAGTTCACCGCCCAACAATCTTTTAGAATACATCTATACAGATAAATAAAATTGAAGTGTCTGTTTGTAACTGCAAAATAACAGTTATTCACTCAATGCATATGAAAGTATACATGGTACTGACACTGAAAAACCAATTATAAAAATTTTGTCTGTCTGTCTGTCTGTCTGTCTGTTTGTTCCGGGTAATCTCCGAAACGGCTGGACGGATTTTGACGGGACTGACGGATAGCTAATGTTACAAGGAGTAACTTAGATTACTTAGATTTTTAAAAAAACATTAGGGATCCGCGGGCAACCATGAAATTGAAATCTACGCGGATGAAACCGCGGGGCACAGCTAGTATTAACTATCGTACGAGTATAACGGAATAATCAGAGTATTCGCAATAACTTGTACAAAAAATTAGATAACGGTTTTTCGTCGTTTCTGAAAAAAAGATCTATTTTGAGTTAGTGCAGTGTTTTTTTTGGGCGTGCAATATCATTTTAAAAATATTTTATATAGATTTGCCACCAGTGTGCTAAGTGCGAGTTTTACAAATGTTTTCGGGCGTCACCGTGATCGCGTCAATCGAACAAACGTCAAACCTACCGAGCAGTGTAGGCGCGCGAGTACGAGTTGCAATAAATTCTATCACATCGATGAACGTGCACTCGATATGAATTGTGACCAATATTTTTCTCATGTTGGGAGTACTTTTGTATGCAGACATAAACCAACCAAATTAAGAGTTACATTGGCATTCAGTTGTCTTATAGAAGCAGCTATACATCCAAATTTATGAGGGTTGCAATCATATGTTCTTTATTTATTCATATTATAGGTTATAATTTATCGTTAATTATTAATCGCCTTTCATACCTTAAAGACTAACACTCATACAAATAATAACATATCATTAGGGTTTCACACATTAACTTTATGATGACAATGAAACAATTCCAACAAAAGCGCAGGTCTCTCAGTGCTGAAGCGCAGGTCTCTCAGCGCTTATTTGCTGCAGGTGTTGCTTGAGTTCTTCAGGGGATGATCTCAGCTCTCAGCATAGTCTCCATGCCGTATTGACCATTACTATAACTGGCAATTTCCATACCTAAAAATAATCTTATGATTATTATAATATAATACTAAATCAAGACGGTAAGTATAGTGTAGTAAGGCACTTAATAAGTTCCAAATATTAAAAACATGTACCTTATTTATTATTCAGTTTGTTGTGGAGCACTCCATCTTTGTTAAGACAATGCCACAGATTTTTCAGACCCAATTCCTCATTTTGCATCGAATCTAATTATATGGGCTTCAATTACAGTCCTTCCAAATTAATGAAGTATAAATAAACTTGAAGTGTCCACATTCAAAATTCTGTTTTCATCATCACATGGGTACCTGAAATAAATATTATTATAGTTACCAATACATATAAAGAACAAAAATGTGTCCTGCTAGTGATATTTAAATAATGTTTTTCTCACCTGCATAATATTGTGACTTGGAGTAGGTTGAAATATAATGATAAATTCATGTTCACATGTGCATTAGGGAATCCTAGGCTTTGCGGTTTGCTAGGTATATAATACCAATGTCCCTCCCAAAATAGAACAGTGAGCATCTGCAAAAGGAAACAAAATAACATTATGTACATAACCTATGTAAAGTTACTGCCGGCAATCACTACAATAAATACGTGAGTTGAGGATGTATTTTCCATCAGATTGGCACCACATTTTATTTTATTATATTGATATGGTTTCTTGCTAAATAAAACCCACTGCACTTATTGATTTTGCTCAACTGAAATTAATAGATGGACTGACTGATAAAAGTAATGACATGTCATAGAATAAAGAAACAACAATAAAACTAATGCTGGGCACAGACTGCAGTGGTATCATAATTTAAGTTTCTTCCAGACGATGTTGCATGAATGTTTTTGATAAAATTGTAAATACTAAGTTACAATATTGTTGATAGATAGATCGTCCATTATAAACAACTTTGGTAAATTTGTAGCTAGGTCAATTTGGGTGGAATTGTTTTGTTTGAGAATATATTATGTAATTAAGTTCCTAATATGTACATACCTTAAATTCCTCGGAGGTATCAAATAATATTATGAGAACGTTTGTGCCCATTAGCTCGGTATGGACATCTTTCCTTCAATCGTCGAATTGATATTCGTGCTTTCCACACTGGCGTATTGTGCCTTGGCAGCCACAAACACTTTCCAAACGACAAAACATCGTGGTTTTATAATTTATGTTGGTTTAAAAGCAAAAATATTGACTCACGAGGGCTTTCACACCCTCTCTCACTGTAAAAATGTATGTGACGACGCGCTCATCGTGACCACGTAAAAACATCACCCGTGAGTATGATAATGTGTCAAAAATGTAACTCATACTCGCGACACTCTGGCAACCACCAATCACAGGCATTTAAACTGCCACTAGTGAGCATGAGTCGATGGTCACTGCTCTATGACTTTTGTGAAAAGAACTCATACTCGCAACTTGAGTTGACGCTACTTGACGCTAGAGGCGCTAATTCGATTCCATACAAATCTGCGTTAACTTTCACACTGTGACTTGCGACGACGATTTAAAGAAAACTCGCACTAGGCACACAGGCCTATAATGCTCAAAACTAAAGATGTTAAAAATGAGAGAGTGGTTTTTTCAAATATCTATTTGTAAAACATTATGGAGGCGGTGGCATTACAACAATACGCCATGCCTAATTAGTGATTAGAAATTATAGTTATTGTTTATGCTTAGCATGTTTTTAACTGCGTGGGTCATTTTTCCAAGCTAAATGATGACCTAAAACAAAGATGGCTTTCAGAGTTCGTGTCGATAATTAATAAGTTAATTGCTATTAAGTACGTTTTTATCGAGCTTCTCGCCATTAAAACGTACATTTACATATTAAACAACTTTAATTATCTAATTATCTCGCAGAAAGTGAGAATAATTATGTTTTTTTAATAAATATGTAAGTTCCAAAAATTCTAATGGAAAATAAATAAATAATTAAAAATTCATCGTTATAGCAGGGCAGGCAGAAAAAAAAATTATTCAGATTTTTATTGTTGATAAATTAAAAAAAAGATCATAATTATTAGTGCTTTTTTTGAATTCACATAAGTGTAATGACTACTTGTTTATCATAACTGGTCTGACGACAGGTAGAAAACTCAGTAATTTCGTAGATACGAAATTTGCCTTGTACCTATATTATGTACTAGCTGTGCCCTGCGGTTTCACCCGCGTACATTTAGTTATTTGATAAATAAAAGTAGCCTAAGTTACTCCTTGAAACATCAGTTACCTACCAGTGAAAGTCCCGTTAAAATCCGTCCAGCCGTTTCAGAGATTACCCGGAACAAACAGACAGACAGACAGACAGACAGAGAAAAAAATTAAAACTTGGTTTTTTAATGTCAGTAGCGTGTATACTTTCATATGCATTTAGTTAAAAGCTGTAATTTTTTAATTACAAACAGACACTTCAATTTTATTTATCTGTATAGATAAATAATTATAATATATTCCTGTTTCAATGCAATAGTACGACCAATAATTTCCTGTCCTTATGAATCACGTGGTATTTCCATTCAGAAACTTTCGCATGGCAATATGTATGGAGATATTAATAGCTAATTTATACATACAAGAGTATGTTATATACCTACAGAGGCTACAGTCTATTGTTATACGAACAATCAAACGAAAAAATATAATAACTGGTGATACCATTCTTAAAATTAGTACATTACACTCACTATTCCTTATAAAAAATACCTAAATGTAAAGATGGTCGGGCATCGACATAAATTCTCTAAGGAATAAAAGTAATTTCAGAGGTTCCCCGATATTAGTATGTAACGTAATAATGCAGAATATTCAGCTATCGACATCAAATAGAGATACACGTATTTACATAGATTCGATTACAAATTACGATTTTTTATATTCTCATGCCTTAAATCACGACAATATTTTTCAAACTTCGAACGAAAATTGTACTATATCTTTCGAATTCTATAACCTAATCGAAACTATGTTAATTGCTTTTCTGGCGCAAATAGTTCAGCTCTATTTCTTTGCGTTCGAGAAATTTTAAATCGATGCTAAGTTGGCGCAGATGTAGTTCAGACTTTTATTTTTTAAGAATTGGCATAAGCCATGTAGTCGGATCGCAATACTCCATTTTCAGTAAGAATAGGGTTGCAACTGAGTTTCTATGTATCCGAATGTACGTGGCTTGTAGGATTATAGCCTTCGTGCTTATCGTCTAGTTGGTAGGATTGGTACTGGCCAGGACTTGTATGGAAAGCTAAAAGTCGTCTTGAAGGTATAGAACGTGTCGTGATTCCAGTGGAATTTGCTTATAGTGCAGGATTCTTTAGTGCTTTTCATTTCTTAGAAGTAGCAAAGTCAAATATTGGGAATAAGTTGTCCCATCTTGAGTTATGAGACCTTGAATGCGCAGTAGTCATTTTATGAGTCTGGCTCTAATTGTATGACGCGAGTATCCCCACTATTTTCGCAGCCCGCTCATAGCTTGTGACGGCACCTGAGTCATCGCGTCGACGTAAACGCAGATTTGTATGGGCTCACAATAGTGTCATCTTTAGGCCAACAGAGGCGCTGTTCCGATCCTGTACAAATCTGCGTTTCGTCGACGCGGTTACTTGTGACGGCGGCAGTAATAAGCTCGCACTAGGCCCTGTATGTATGACATTTCTGGGATTATGGAGTGTCATAAAAAAGGTAGTTATAAAAGAAAAAACATATTTCGCATACTTACTTCATTGTAGCGTCGTCTAACATGCTTATTAATTTACAAATGAGTGCGTATACGCACGCATCGCTAATTCTATACTTAACACGTTGAATGAGAGCGATTTATTCAGAGTCAATGAACTAATCAGAGCATTCACTTGTCTTTCATAACCTATACTTAATTTACTGTGCACTAAGTGCCTGCTAATGGCTAATAAATTCTTAGTTGATTGATTTAATATAGGTAATAATTTGATGTTGTTGTGGTCATGTTTTATCTATAAGAGTATATGAATACAAAGTACTGTTAGACTTGTTACACTGGTTACTTAGACACATTAAACACGGAAAACTTCAGCTATATGTTAGACGTTATGGTTACATCTTGAACATAAGGTTTCTCAAACAAACATTAGCCATGTTAGCATACTTACGCCATTGTTATTGACATCAAATAATCTTTATATGCAGTCGCTTAAAATGACAGTTCCTAATGGTGACATCTCAATTTAGTACCCTAAAGAAATATGTTTGAAGATTCTAAGAATCTTTTTAGAAACTCGTTTATCTGACCTTGTTGACATGAATCAACAGTTACTCATTTTCACTTTCATTTAATATTTGAAAATGTATCTTGTGGTTTAGCGATCGACCTAATCTTATGTATTGGTTCAACGAATTATTGGGTTATGTAATGTTAGTCACCATGATACAATTTGAGCACAAAATAAGTCTTACAAATGAACGCGACAATTAGCCTTTACAATAATTTTGCCTGAAACCAATTCATCATGAAATAAATCAACAATAAAACCGCTTCTGTGAGAAAATTAATTTGCGCAACCGGCTCCTGTGTTACGATCGAATGAGACACGACATACATATCAGCATGTTTTATGGCAGGGCTGTCACATATAAGTGTATACCTGTGTTCACATATTGCGGTGTAACTCTATCTATGGCGACCCTAAGGTGACAAATCTCTTACATGCGGTGCGGGTGCGGAAAGGGACGAATAAACTACTCGGTTATAGACCGTACCGCGAAATAGTACTACGTAAGGTCGGTTTCAGGCCATTGGCACTCACTGGCACACGCAAGTGTAAATATTCCATCGGAGACCAACCTTGAAAGTGCACTCACACATGCGCTGCAACGTACCCCCCGCGTAAGTACGTGCTGTAGTTTGTACTTTACCGGAGCGTACATGAACCCGTCCGTAAGTCTGTGTGAGTGTACTTCAAAGCGCGTCGCTTGCATTAAATCTTGGCCACACCATGTAAAATATTTGTTTGTGAGTGCACGCAATTACATATACACTTAAGAGCATCCCTTTCTGATTCAGTTGCCGACATATGCAAGATTCTGATAGTCACTTGTATCTGAGAGTGTGTGCGACGATTCTTGACCAATGTAGGAGGCCGGCCTTCGATGACTTTCTATTTTGTGACCGTAGCATATCATTTTCATACTAAGGTGAAGGTATACCCGACGCTGTGACTCATACGTGTCTCTTTGTGTCAATGCCTACACAAAGCCTTCGTTCACACTTAGTATAAACCTTATTGCGACGGAGTTAGGTACAGATCACAACAGCAAGAGTTGAATTAGAAAATATAGAAGGGGTTCCAACAATTGTCGGCGATGGTGTAATGCATTGAGACGTCAAATGTTTATTAATGAAGTTCTGCGCTGATTTGCAAGTATTTTCTAGCTGAAGTTGAGCAATAAACAGATGGATTGTATGGTGACCTTAACAGCTATGATGTCATCTGCTATTGATTTTCCATAAACTAGTATAATTTATGCACAAAATAATAAGTATGATTCATTTTTATTTCACATATAATGTCCTTATATTTATGAAAATATGTGTATGTGTTGAACTACTTGTAAAGTATTTTGCACATTATGCCTTGTGTTATGATATTGTGCCTATGTAAAGTCAATGGATTTCTTCAGATCCTTTGCAACCAGTATCCTTTGCAGCGTGCAATAAAATTCCCGGTACGCGATTTAATATTACTTTTTTGTTTTCTGTGTAGGTTAAAAATGTTCAGAAATAATCATATCAATATTTTGCATAAGGCGAAATTTACAATGTATCTTATTGCTTTGATAGAACTAAACCAGCCATTATAATCTTTAGTGTAGCCTCATTCAGGTAACACGAGATTCAAGAACAAACAAATTAAAAGTTATTGAATAAAATTGTGATATAATTAATATAGGATATTGATTTAATTTGGAGAATGATTCTTATAATCAAACAATGTGACAGAGTTAAGACATTCTTATACTTACTCGTTTGTATACCTGTATACGTAGAACAGTTACATATAGAACCTTTAGCATTTTGTGTGAATAAATATGTGCGTCAGTTTGTAATCCGGATAAACCACATGTTTGGTCTTGAACATTTCCATCGCATCTGCAAATCGTCGGCTGTACCTGGAATGTCAGTCCAAACAATCTTTCGAGAGCTAACCTAACAATAATAAATATGTATTATTATTCGGTTGCCTGTACCTTACTTGTATTTGTTTGCATATGGCGAACCTGGAAAACTGGAATGGATTAGGCTTCGGCTGCGCGCTTGAATACTGTGTTTTTTTGATTGCAAACATAAATTTATCTGAAAACTAACAGTGTCCCGCGGTTTCCACCACAATGTCTTAATTTAATGGGTAGCTTTTCACGGAACCCTAATTTAACAAAAAGTAGCCTAACCTATTCCTTGTAATACCAGCTACCTGACATTGAAATTCCAATTAAAATCGGTCTAGCCGTTTCAGAAAATACTCGGAACAAATAGACAGATAGACAGATGGATGGACAGACAGACAGAGAAACAGAACCTGATAAACTTACAAATGCATTTAGTGAAAAGCTGGTTATTTGGAATAACAAACAGACACTTTAATTTTATTTACCTGTTGAGGTTGGTGAAGTTTTTGAATCCAAAGAGGATTGAGATTTTGAGATTGAAGTCAGATTCAGCTGTTTAGGTTGTCTCAATGTCTCATCAAATAATTTTGAAATAAGACTTGATACTATTCGACACCATAATCTCAGCATCTTACAAATATTAAGCATTAGCAACGTTATACGTCACATGATATTCACTGGAATATTCGTTTACTTATTTCTTTTGTAACGTGGGCGTAGCTAAGCTCCCTTCAGTGGAACGCCTTCATAATGTTTCTAGTGATTAAATTCATTGAAGATTCAAAGGCACTTTACTCGGGTTTTTGCTATCTAATCAATACATCTTATTTTTCTGAAGTATTAAATACTTTATGGGAGCATTCATGTGATGTAGCTTTACTTACAAAGATCACGCTAAGGGTTATATTACCAAAATAATTATATTGATTAGTAATAAAGCAAAGATTCCAGAAAGTATTACATGAATGCGATGATACTGTACACATTTCGTTTAAAAGCATTCATAATTTACATATGAGTACAAGATACACTCATATTTTGGTGAAAGTGCGAAACTGTACTTTTCCCAACGAGGCGCGCAATAAGAGTTTAATTCCGTATTTGCACTTCATACGAAATACAGAACGTCTACCATTGGGATTATATTCATGTATGAGTAATGACTAGGAACTTGGTAGCATGGTATAGGTATTCTTGTGTGAAATAAAAAATGACTATTAACGAAGTGTACACTTAAAAAGATCCTTGCTTTTATTTAGGTGTTAGTTTAGTTATTGATATTTAGGTGTCTCTTAGATGATTGCCAGCCAATAATATCATAATATCACTTAAGCTAATGCTTACTTTTCTGCCCTTATTGTGGATCAAAGAGATATTTTGAAAGACTTTTGGACATAGTATTGGCATTTCTTGGCAACTCGAATAGCTTTTGACATGTCTTTTTACAAACGTTTCATTTCTGTATCTTTTGAACCCAAGTCAAAAAAGAACATCAACTATTCAGCTTTCTTCAGGAATATCAAATAAGAAGCGAAGTCTTCCGCTATTGGTCAACTTTACGGATATTTTAGGCATCTGCATCCAAAGGCGATCGATCAAGCGACCAAACTTTAAATAGATTAGGTCTATCGGATATATCGGGAGTCGCACTCGTGCCGCGTTGTGACCCACTAAAATATCTATTCTCTATACTAATACCCAACAATTATTTATAGCGTTACACACTTTAATATTAGCTTGAATGGAATGTAATGCAAAGTCTATGCATATTTGTCAATGTAGAAACAAACAATAAATATATAAATTACTAGCTGTGCCCTGCGATTTCACCCGCGTAGATTTTGAGCCATGCTTTATCTCGTGGAACCCTAATATATCTTTCTTAATAAAATAGCCTAAGACAGTCTTTGAAATATCAGCTATCTGCTAGTGAAATTCCCACTAAAATCCATACAGCCGTTCACGCGTGATGTTGTGAACAAGAGAAATAGGGATTCATTTTTATATATATAAAAATGTATACTAATACAATTTATAGTTACATAGTTACATAAATATAACTATAAATTCATAGTAAAACAAACATATTTGATGAATCTGGTACAATGCATCTTATGTGAATAGAAAAACTGTCCTAAACTGGCAAGCGTGCGGGTGAATGACTTGTACGTCATTTGTTAAAGAGATTTCCAATATCAAATCGATCTTGTACGACAAATTGTTTAATCATTGCCATGAATAGCATTTATTAAACCAATATCTCTTGGCAAGATCCAGTTTTCTCCGTAAAGCATTCTTGTAGACTGGCACTAAATTGATCTTTAATTTGCATAAATTATGCCGAGTTGTGTTATACTTAAGTTAAGTCCTCTTTCGTATTTTCATTGTAAATTACGTATGCACATAATTAAAAATAAAGAAATTTCACAGTGTCGCTCACCTAACAAATATAAAAATAATTTTAAATAAAAATTTTGATAGCTTTATCGAAATTTTATATGATAGTAAGTAAATTGTATTTTATTTATTTATATAATTTTAAGGTTTTTCAATATCAAAGTTAACTGCCCCAAATACTTAGATAGGTAGCACAGGATTATAATAGATCTCCACACTTATAACGTATCTCGTTATCCATCTAACATTATAATATAGTATAGCAAAAAAACAAAGAAGCATTATATTATTTCGTCTAACGCATGACTCACTTCATAATTTTCAAGAATAAAATCATCACTTTAATTAGAGATATTTAGTAGAGTTAGCAACGGTCAACGAACAACTGATTGACAACAAAGCATGCAAGCTGCAATCACTGAACCTACAATTACATAATTACGTTTCAATGAAACCATTACACATCAAATAATTATACGAATATCGCGAAAAAACTAACAGTATCTTTGCAGGCGATATTTAAATTAAGTAGCATTATTTTCATAGAAAACTATAATCCACTAACTGTGCTCGGCAAACGTTGTTTTGGATGTATACATTTTTGAGGGAGACCACTATCATTCAAGGTATAAAAAATAGTTTACGCCCTATTCTCAGTGCCTCAAGTATAGTTTCTAACGTGTTTTTACGTTGACGATATAGCTTGGGTATTTTCTCATTTTGAATAATACAAAAAAGGCGCAAAACGCAAGGTCAAGCGACGATGTTCGATCGAAACCTATTACTTGAAGCACATAACTACTGAATATACAGAAAAAATTTCGCATCTAGAACTTACCTTATGAAAGTAATTCTAATTAAGTTACAGCTAAGTGCTACTTAAGTTACGCCATAATTCATTACAAGCCTGATTAGAAGACTATTACGAGTTGCAATTGATTATGTAGGTGGAGAAATTTTATAACGAGTTGTGTTGATGGATGACTGCATATAGAATAATTACTTAACTCAATGCAATAATGTAAATACTAAGTAAATATATGAGATTGTTTTTAAGTATTATTTTTTTTAAGTTATAAAACTTTCCTACCATGTGCTCTAAGTGCTATGCTAGTTTGACTCATCTTCTGAAATAGATGTATATGAGGTGTATACATCTGTCACCGTCACACAGTTGAACTATCATTGTAGTAAGAGCACCTGATTGTAAATTCACAGTAACTCGTCCCTGAATCTGTGCAGTTGAGTTCCTGACAGATAGTATGATCAATTCTTTTGCAACGTGACAGTAAAATTAGTTTATTTAAATTTTTATTTTATTTATTTAGAAAATAGTTTTTAGGATTCGATAATGATTTATTTTCAGTTTGCGAGGTATTTCAATGAGTAGTATTATTTGTTGGCATGATAGTGATACAACAATGTTACTGAAACCGAAGTCTGTCCGTGAGGTTTAAATACATTGGTACAATGTATTTATTCAATTTGTTAAGTTTCATGCATCACTGATCAACTGACATACATTCAATTAAGTACATCTGTTCACTTCCATACATTTCAACGTCATGCGCTTCAAAACTACGTAGCAATTTGACATATTTGAGGCAAGCAAAAAAAGTTTGTGATTACTAGTAAATTTACACGTTAAGTATGAATCTAAGTAAATGACATGAATATTTTAGTATTGAAGTTTTTTTTTAATTAACAGTATAGTAACTCTTTGTAACATCAGCTATCTGCCAGAGTACTCGTAAGTCCGGTTAAAATCGGTCCAGCCGTTTCAGAGATCAGTCGGAAGGAACATACAGACGGTATTTTTTTATATATACCTCCATTTGGTTAAAAGCTATTGTTTACAATTTCAAACGAACACTTCAATTGAGTTATCTTTATATAGATAAAATTGTATCATATCCTCTACTGTAATATTTTTTAATACAAATTACCTTCAGGATAACAGTGCATGAAAGCCAAGATTAACATTAAGTAAAGTAACTAGATTATAGCAATGACCGAACTCCCTTATCAACAATTGCAGTCGTAAATAGTCTTGAATTTACGGTACTTTGCTGTGCTTCTACGTCCAACAGTTGAATGTCGTAATTTGAAAAGCCGTGGAATCTTCTATTCTCGGTTAGGCTATTTATACGCTATTCGGCATTTCTGGATTCCGAATGCGGCGCCAATGATGGTGAGAGTAAATGCTGACACTTTCTTCGTTTTGTGAATTGTTGTTGCTATCAGAATATTTGGATTGAAACCAATTACGTAGCGCAGGTGTTAAATTTTTTGTATAATCGAATTAACATTGCGCAGAAAGCAATTTGTACATTTGAGCTCACAATTCTTTAAACAAAACATTTCAGCACAGGAGTGTTTGATTCATACCGAAATAAATATACATTTATAAAACAAAATATTTTGCAGGATTTACGAAAAATAAGGTATAGATTAAAATTGAATACATTCACGTTATTATGTACATACATACACTGCCATTAAAATTACAAATACACTTGCCGTGTATTATAGTGTGTATTACTGACAACTCTAGTACAATAGCAGTAATTTAGACTAAATACACACCAAAATATGGTACTTTACTGTGTAATCATAATTAGGTTTCAAGAGCAGAGTACGACATTTTTAACCTCAAAGTAACAAATTTGAGAACAAGTCTTTATGTACATACAAATACAGTTTACGTTGCAACAGCTGGCAACAAGCAAAAATAAATTATGGAATATTTCGTGCTGCGAGCACTTTTTCAGTAGTGAGTTCGTTGCATCGAGCTTTGAATGCGCTTGCAAACCTTTGCTACGTTAAAGGTGGTGGTGGTACTACGAATGTTTCGCCTCTTAATGTTACACCGGAGCGCAATCATTTCAGCTTTAAAGTGTGTTACGTTTAAAGGAAAAAATAGAACATGGTTTAATTAGGCAGTTTTTTTATAAAATTGTGTTACGCCGAGGCTTACGGTGAACGAAAGTATTGTGAGTAAACCATGCATTTATCTGAAAAGAAGAACGTTAGGAGTTCCTAAGCCTAAAAAAATTAAATACTAAAAATTATCAAGTAGTTACTTAATAATTTTTGATGAAAATGTTTCACCAAGAAACGTGACAGACGGCGTGTCTATCGCTATCGCAATCGTTAAACTTGCAAACAACTTAACCGTCCTTAACCGTCTAACTGTTCGGGGACCCTTATGAGAACGCGTGAGGAAATTGTGGAATATTTTCTAGTACGATATTTCATTCGAAGTTTGACCACTTTTGAACGTAGAGCTCCCCCATCGATTTCCAAAACATTCTCAAAACGAGCTCACCTCACAAGATATTCTGTATATCTGTTTGAAGAATCTCCTGGGCTTCCTCCTCCAGGACGTGGTCTTTACTGTAAGTCTATTCTGGGCCATCGGCTTTTTGCGCTAGTTAGCGCTACTTTTCTAGTATTCTATTAAAATTTCTAGTTTCAATTCAAAATTCTAGAGTAAACATGTAAGATGGGTGAATACAGGCATATAGACACGTAGATGCTTTCACATTGTCCTGGTACATTACGCATGAAGACTATTATAAGGGTGTTTGTCCTCTATATAGGTATAGTCCCAGCACCAACGTATAATGCGGTACCTAATGCGATCACCTTAAAACCCGGAAAACACTGCGAGGTACAGAGATAAAGAGCTTCGTACAAAATCCATGGTATCTATTTGATCCCCATGTAGTAAAGTTCTTACCTGCCGACAGTCAGGATATAAGTCGGCTTATTGTAAAACCCGCTAAGAATTTTCCTATTTTCTCTGCCAGGTGCGGTGCACTCGTAGCTAAAATGAGAAAATTTCATTTCGCTCTCACGTCCTTTGCCGGTTAGAGGTATCTTTTATTAATGTTTACTAATTAGAATTTGAACGAAATATTTTTATTCCCACCAGTATTCAGTCAGGACTACTCGACGTCAAGAATATTATTTCAAAGTTAGTCGATTAACACTATTATCGCCATAATATAATATTGGTTACAGCATTTTATATGCAAACTTTTTCAGAGGCAGTAACGATTAAGCTCAAATTAAGATCAGCCACGATTTGTAATGTTATGCAAAATGGGCTAATACTTAGCATGGAACATCTACATACAATAACGAGTAACTGTGTCATTGTATTATGCATACTGTAGCTATATTATACTGTGCCATTGTGGTCGGATTTGGCACTGGCTTGCCACTTCATATCGTCAAGTGCAGAGTTTCAATTGTTTTTGCTTGCTATTAAAGGTCACGATTGTCTCGTAGTTCTATTACGTGCGATGGCCAGAACAATTATTAGATTCATAACATGAAGTAGAAACGCGCTTGTAATTTTTACTTTCATTAGTTTTAACGCTTTCACTTCCCTATCGAAAGATATCACATTCAGATCGTAATTATTTATTAATGTAGATATTCTTGAAAACAAAGTAATGCGAAACTGATTTTTTCATTAAACTATTGGTTTCCTTTTAGTTTTTTTACTTTACAGTAATTTTTGTGTGTATTATTAATTATATTAAATTCATTACATTCTATCCAAAACGTAATGTTCTCCATTAAAACTAAGAGGCCCTCCGATGCTATCAAGATAATTGGTAGACCCATTTCAATCTTTTGAAAGATTAGTCTGCAATTTGCTTCTTCGGTAATTAATTGGTGTTAATGATCGATTTTAGTGCAAATAACGAGAGTGTTTATAGGCTCTGTATAAACATTAAATGCACGAAGAAATGGATACAATAAAATGGGAAATATCAAAAAGTCGTGTTTATAATATCCAACTTTTTTGATGTCGCAACTATAAGGAAGATAAGCGCACTAACAAAACAAAGGAAAAACCTTGTTTTTACTATAAATATACCTTTGCAACATATTATAATTTATATTGATTACAATAGGTATCGGACGGAACTGGGGCAAAACGTAAACAGAACTGTCCAGTCCTGTGTCATATGATAGCATTGTATAAATACAGAGATAGACTAATGATAATGTAGAGGCCGTATTGATTCACCAGATATCGGTACTGAGAAATGAAAGCTAATTAGATTAGGACATATTATTTTCGTAATTTTGACTAGCTGTGCCCCGCGGTTTCACCCGCGTAGATTCAGTTTCATCCTTATTGTCACGGATCCCTTATATTCTTAATAAATAAACGTAGCCTAAGTTACTCCTTGAAACATCAGCTACCTGCCATCCCGTTAAAATCGGTCCAGCCGTTTCAGAGATTACCCGGAACAAACAGACAGAGAAAAAAAAATTAAAACTTGGTTTTTTTGTGTTCAGTAGCGTGTATACTTTCATAAGCATTTAGTGAAAAGCTGTTATTTTGGAATTACAAACTGACACTTCAATTTTATTTATCTGTATAGAAGATATAGATGTATAGATAAACGCGACAAAACTTTGCCATATATTATCGTCATATTTAGTACTGTCATCAGCAGATAGGGGTAATGTTTATAATGAATATGCCTTGAAGTTACAACGCAGAGAAACGTATATTGAACTAGAGAGGAAAAATTTTTTTACTACGTAATTATTTTTTATATCTTTAGTCTTACGTGAAATGTGCGTATAAACTGATATAGTAATTTCGCCGTCGAAAATTGCTACGCAAAACTTGCTCCTGCACCCGAGCACGGCAAACTTTCTTAACGTTCCAACCCCAAAATCTATTTAGCTCCGATAGACAGGTTTTTGAACGAGTTCCAAGTATGCCCCGCGCTATATTCCAAATTTATCATCCCATTTTTAGAGTTATATAACGTTATATTTTCAAAATCATTGCCAAAGTTTTTAGAAGTTGCGGAAATCCTTGGCAAAGTCATGAAACGATTCTCATCAGATTATGAGCGCTCGTTTGAAAATAAGACAATGTAATCCATTTGTTGTATTTAAGACATACCTACTGCAATACGTCTCACATCTCTAATATGATGGCAGTCTCTTAAATATGTATTATTCTTGTAGATCACTTAGTATTCCACTCGTGTAATGCAATAAACATAGTGATTTATAAGTTTTTCCATCTTATCTCCCGGAAGTATAGTCGCATATTTCGCTCTTTACATTTTGTTTTATAGCGCCAATATCTCTTGAGTTAAGCTTCTCTACCTTTATTTCTTCGATTTATTCATGTCCCCGCATAAATTTTTCCCGATAAAATCTCTGAGATACGGTAGCTAGTTCCTTGCTTCTTTCATTTCTTGGCCAAAGTTCAGGTACTAAACTGTCTCACTTTGAATATTGACACTGCGTTCTCCATTTGATATGTACATTAAATTAGGTAGGTGTTTAGTCAGATTGTCTACGTCTGCGGTTCCAGCTTAATCTGGATAGACCCGGCTTAGCGCAACCCATTCTCTGCTGAGTTGAGCTCATGATTAAATAATACTAATGAATTCTCGGCCTTATGAAAGCGTAATGCGTGACGGATTGCCCTATTTTGTCAGATTGAGTTCTACTTAAGTTCCTAATTTGAGTGCGTGTTTATTTGCTATATTACTATGTACATGTTATGCTAATAGCTGAATTAATTTTGTTACAGGTATTTTGGGACAGTCACAATCCGGTAAGAAATGGCGCGAGCAAGTTTAACTGCAAGTGAATTAACATGAATTTCCCATTGAATATCAAAGAGTTGAATAAAATTCAAATAAATAGACGGGAATGGTCAAAATTGGAACAGGTTTCAAATATTGTCCGATTTCTTGGTATTCTCCTTTTTCATGTTAAATGCTTATAAGGAAAACTGGCGCCCAACGTGTGGCAATGTTTTGTATTAATTAGAAAGAAAATTTTATTAAGTGCTATGTATTTTGGTGTTTTCAAAGTAAATTGATATGTCTTGTTTATAGGTGAGTATTAAACTTACCTTTACATCCCTTTCAAAACTAGAAAGTCTTTGAATTCGTACTAAATCATAAAAAGGTGTTGAATGCTACTGTGACGAGTGTTCATAAAAAATAAATCGTAAAACCAGCCGGTTTACGAAAAACGTTTCTTTCTTGTTTGACAACGTAACCGCTTTCTGTCGGCTTAGTATAATTTTTTTCGCTCTACAAGCGGTCTCATTCAGTGCCTCGCCCAGCCAGCACTGCATTTTTCATTTGAAACTTGAACACTCGCTTGGCATATTCATGCCGGTGTATTATCTGCGGTGCTTTAAGCTTGGAACAATCGCCCGTAAAATATATTTCCTTTTCAACCGTCACTAGGGATATACTTAAGTGTACTAAAATAAATAAAAATATTGTGAGAGAACATAACTCATAGCAGCATGTAACATGACGACATCGATTTTATAGCAATAGACGTGATTTTTTAGTCCTACCGTCTGAATATTGAGTGTCGCGTCAAATGAAACGGGAAATAGAACATTGATTGAAAACGTTAGTGATTTTTGCTAGGTTGTCAACCATATTTTAGCTTTTTGAATTTGGTACGTTCCATAATGTTTATTATTATGTTTGAACTAAATTCTTGAGCAAAGTTCCCCGGCTTTACTGTGACATTATCCAATGTCTTAGTAACGGTGTCAGCAGCCTTGATTTTGTCGATACCTTTCCAAAAACAGATATTAATGTCACAGGTCACTGGAGCATAAATAGGACAGTAATTGGTGCTATCTCTCGGGGGCTTCCAGAGGTGGCTGACCTAAATATCATACAAGTCCATGGTTTAGTAATTGCACCATCGTTTCGGTCCATTTGCACATATAAGTGATCATTCAAAAACAAGTTATTAACTCTAGACATTGACATCGTCCTTTCGGGCAACATTTTCATATTGGCTGCGAAGATTTTTTTTTGAATAGGCGATTGAGTAACTTACGCCAAAGATGCTGTAAACGTTTTTTTTAGGTACGTGACATTTTGATAACATGAGGAAGATTTAAACGGCATAATATAGGTTAAAGAGCATTAAGAGTTGGCCCAACCTTGGCTATAGAATAGAATCCTTGATATCTATGCTGGCAAAGATTTTCCTTTATCCAACTTCCAGCCAGACCAATATTGGCTTCTAATGTTGGCCCATTTTCAAGACGTTTTAAAATAATGGCTGCATTGCTCCATATAAGTTATAATAAAACTTAACGAAGTGCTTGCGTATTCGTAGTTTAAAATTGGAATTTGAAAGCTTAAGTTCGCTCGAGCAAACTTGGAGTAGTCGATAACATCGTCAATTAGTGCGTCGTATACTTGAAGTAGCTCGAGCCTCAGTTTGTGTAAGGTAGGGTTGTGTTTGGTTACCCTTAATATTTCATTAAGGTCTGTTTACTTGAAAGCAACTTGAGTTTTTAAAGGCTTTTAGTTTGTTTCCGCATTTACTTAGTCCTCGTCCTCGAGAAGGTAATCTTTTGTTCACGATTTTACTCTTATCTCACAAACTAAATCGCTGTTAACACACTCCTTAAGAGCTCTAATATAAATAATGGTGCACAAATAAAATAAAATTACGTTTACCTTTTACAATTATATTGAATCACCAGAAGGCAACTCGATATTAACATTTAAACCGTAATAACTAAGCGACCCTAACTGGTGATTTAGTTACATAAAATAATGCACTAGGTATCTGTACCGCTTTTACAGTATACTAAATCTTAGTAATCGAGCGTGTTCGTGTAATGAGATGTTGGCATGTTCCCGGTGGATAATTATGGGGTGCCGTGGCTCGTATGGTTAGGAACTTGAGGAGTGTTTTACTTAGTATTTATAGATCATTATTTTGCTCCTCACTGGTAAATTGAAATTGATTTTTCACAGATAGTTAGAATCTCTACTTCTATATATCTATAGATATTAGATTTATTATTACGTTATTTTCATGCAAAATCCTACAAGGATAAGAAAAATGTTTGTAAAAACTAAAGTGGCTTCAAGAAAGAGAATGGCTTGAAAATTGTGCAGCGTATTTTTTGGAATGCGAGCGGCTTTTTCATTAAAGGTATTATGTTCGATCATATTTATCAGCAGAACATATTGATAATTGTTTAGTTTCGTGGAATATTTTTTTGTGTATGAAAAGTCATCAACATTGTGAAGGCGGGTGGGCGTACTGACAGGGCGGGCGGGGTCATAGACCTCGCTAATAACTTCCGCTTACCTGCGAACGCTAGTCGGTTGGCTAGACTTTAGGCTGCGATTCAAAATAGGCCTGTAGACTTGAAACCTGCTGAGTGAATTTTACACAGTCAATTTAGAAATAATAATATTGTTACGATGACGTATACGAATCAACTTATTATTATATTTCGTAGCATTATCCCTTGGTATAATTACCTAAAGTGTACTAACTTCAACCCCACCTCTTTTTATTACTTTCAAGTTTATTTGTAAGAATTTACTACAGACTGAGCTTGACTATAAAGATATCAATAATAATATCGTTTGTTGCATTTCTAAATCCTTGGCGGAGCTCTTTTCGATAAGTCGTCTACTTTATCATAAAAGGCTCCGACTTATGTAGTTAGTTCAAACCTGTCAATAAAATTACAAAGCTCAAAGCTTTCAGATGTTACCAATTGGACATCAGATCAGAAACGCTTATATCAGCCTTCGGGGCATGCTTAAGTTTTCTTTCATGTTAGACGTTATATTTTGTTCAAATATTGAAATGTTTGAAAAGGTCCGTACTTTATAGTGTTAAAGTTTGGGCGATATCAATGTTGATAGCAGAAATTAACGGTCTAATGATTGCTCCTTTAATTGCTCGTATATTGTTTCATTTCGTTTGGGTTGAAATTAAGCCATCCTGATAAGATGATTCAGTTTTCCATCAGAAAAATATCTTATAGTTAAAAGTTTCAGAGATGAATGGCAAAAGTACATCCAAACTATCTGAAGAGATTTTAACCGACTTAAAAAAAAGAGGTTCTCAATTTGGCTGTATGTTTTTTTTTAACAAGTAACTTTGTTAATATCGTTCTCATATCGTATGTTACAAGTTTATCCCAGTTAGCTGAGTTCATAGTACATTCGTCAATCGCAATACCCCAGCATAATGAAGCAGCCGTGTGATTGAATCCGTTGTAGATCGAAGACTAAGTTCAAGCCGACCTAAATACGTTTCCAATACTTGCACGTAGCCTGGAGCGATGCAATGCAGATTATAGCCCCCAGTACATACAATAATAGCCGCTAAAACAACAGCATTAAAGAGCAGAATCTCCTTACGTGCCCTGCGACGACTGTACGAACTCAAATGTTTATTGGATGCAGCTGAGAAATGCGTTTGCTTTAGTTTCTATTTTGGTATTGCCAATATTAGTAAGATATGAGATTTATCAAGACGTGCGTATAAATAAAACTGAGTTGCATTGAAACGAACCGAAGTTTGTCCGCGTTGAAAACCAAAGCATGATTACCGGAATTATGTATCAACCGATACTTTTTGTAACAGGTAAAATATAGGCGTTGTCCAATGAATGCTAATGTCATTGCTGTAGTATAGAATCGAATCTGATGATGTCAGTTACCCGTCCAATTATCTCGATGTAAAGCGGGAGGAATTTAGTTCAAATTCTCCTGATATTATAATTTATTACCACCACCTGTTTTCATAATCATTATATTTTTTACGTTTCGTAGGGCATTAATCAAGAAATGTAGTTATTTTTTAGTCTGTTACTAAGGAATACCATATTAGGTTACGAAGGTAGACTCGCTGGAGTGCTAAATTAGGTAGGATGAGATGACCATACGTCCTTTCTGATAACTTTCCAGCTCATTTACGTAAATATACACTATGAGAAGAATTGCCTTTTGACGCATAACACCACATGAAGTGTAGAAAATTCTCTGCACTAAATTTGCATGAGGACCTATTTATTACACGTAAACTAATCAAACAAATAGGGTAATTTTCCCACTTCCGACATTTTCAGATCTTTATCGGGTGTGAAAAATTTTCCCATAATGACAATGTATATTTTCACTTGATTGCTCACTGACATGCTGGACTATAAAATAAATTACGCCGGAATTCCAGCATCGTGCTATTTTCATATCGTATTCGTTTATTGTGTCGAACCGATTAATGCTATCGAATTATTTATAACAACACAATGCGTTACGGTTGATTTGTTTGGTTTGCGGTTATGTTATTTTTTACTTTATATATTGCATTTATAAAGTTGAATTCCGATTAAAATCAAATGCGTAAGAAATTTTAATGGTCGTGTTTTCCAGGTTAAGGGCTCAGGACGTTTTGTTTTCCAATTAATCCGTTTACCACAGTGACCGTACGCGTTAGATTGGGTTTGTACAATCACGGCAGATTGATACCGAACCTGTCTGGTTTGAAACTTTGTAACAAACCACGGGATTTATATCCATTCAATCCAGTGGTTGCCAATGCCCATCCATTGCCAATATTTGAGCCATTGTTCACTTTGTTGACATTCGTTCGGACGATTTCCATAAAAATGAATTGTCAACAGATTGGTTTATCAGTTTAACACATTTTTATACTCGAATGGTAGGAAGAATTTTTTTCGAGTATTTTCTATGTGATATTAGGAAAATACTAATCTTAAAAGAAGAATTGAAATGGAATATACCGAGGCTCGCTTGCTTGCCTAATCATGTTACCTCTTTGTTCAGTGACATCACCATACTCCAAACACATTACGACTGACGGACAACGTGTCAAAAAACCTCAACTGATGATGAGTTTACAACCGGTTTTAACTCTTTTATTGTTACTTAACATTAGTCTCTATTGCAATGAATTAAGACGCTGATGATTTCGCCACTATAATGTGATTGGCTAAGCTTATTGTGCGGGCTTGTCAAGTTCTTAAACAAAGACTTTGAGCACGTGTAGCCCAACGAACCGAAACGGGCGATAAAATGTTGTTATGACAACGAAGACAAACAATGTCCATGTCCGTAGAATTATTTAGCACTTGCCTACATTTTTGTATTGATCGTATGGTACACATATTAATATAAATAACTAGTTCACCCCATATCAGAAATATAGGGAATGTTACTTAGTTCAGAAAATTGTGTCATGATATAAAAAAGCACAATAGCTTTTTTATTTCTAGATTCTGCACTATTACTACTGTGGGTATTGGTAATAGCTTTTCAAATCTAATCAAACCGCATAGTACTGTAACTTTGAGCCTCGACTCCTAATGTTACTTTACCAACATCATGTGCCATCAATGTAGCATAGTTTTGTATTTGAATACCTACCAAAGGCACTATATGAGATTGCCGAAATCAGGTCGGAGCGGTAAATTCCATTGCAATATTACTCGTGACTTGTTTGTCACGAATTACGATATATCAGTCACAGTACTTATTGATTGGACCAAATATCAAAATATTTTTCGTGTTTCGCAATAGTCACTCATTTTTAATAGGCTTTAACTTACTAATCGTGCATCTAAGTATTTATTTGAGTTGGCTGTTTTATAAAAGCGAGAGGCCCATTTCAATTCCATCTACATGGTTCAATGTCATTTTCTAAGAAATTTCTAGCTAACCTTACGAACTTTTTAGTGAAGGAAAGATCTGCCTGATTTTACAGGTCTCACGATATTTTTGAGATCAGACATAATAATCATATCGTGTAGATATGGTGCCTGAGATGACGATCGACTCACCATCTGGCCCGTTGGAATTTAATCAACTTCGGCTAAAAGCGGGTGTTATAATTTTGTACCTTTGCTCATCCCTTTAGGGCCTCCCTCTGAGAAGACTTAAATTAACCTATGCATGGTTTGATCAAGTTTTTTCTGATGATGCGTGTTATACCTTTGATAACATACAAGTCCGCATTACGCGTTGGAGCGATAACAATGGCGCACGCATTTGCACAGAGTGTGCTTATTATTTCGTAATTATTCTGTTCTCTTACTATGTATGGCTACATCCGCACATCTCGGATTAATTTTGCCGCATCACTTCTTGCGCTTTCTATTTGCACATCCTGCTAAACAGATAAATATACTTAATTTGTTAGGTATGTTCTGAATAACAGTAACATTTTCGGTTAAAGAGCTTAAGGGTATTAACATCGTCATTTCCACAGAATGGGGAAGTGGAGAATCTACTAAAATATTCACCAGTAAAGCATATACCCTCTCGAATTATAAGCGTTGCTGCTTGCGTGGCACATAGGTACACACTTTTATCCCATGTTTCATCCCTTTGGGGGTTGAGTTTATTATATTATTATAGTTGATGCATTCGTCATATGAGGAATACGTGTGCGTAATTTCAATTATCGGCGGTAGCATGTATAATCCTGTAAATTGTGTCATTCTGACGATTTGAAAGTGCTTTGTAAAAAGTCTAATCGAATAGAGATATTTTTGACTTTGACTTTGACATATCTAGCCATATTTAACGACAGGTCAAAACCTGTGCGCATACAAATACATCAGTGCATCACTTTTGCCTAGATATTTTACGATTTCAATATAGTGATATATTCATAAAACCCTACAACTTCTAGAGGACAACTGTTCCTTTTTCTCCGACACCCTGTATATATCCTAGCTGGTGCCCGCGACTCCCGTCTGCGCAGGATATAACCGTTCTTAATATTTATTAGAATTCTCACATTCTCTTTATAATATAGCTTATGTGTTATTCTGATGTGTAAGCTATATTATTGTAAAGTTTCATCAAAAGCTAAGAAAGAGTACCTAACAAACACAAACTTTCGCGTTTGTAATATTAGTAGGATGTAGGATAGATAAATATTGTTAATGAATCTGTATTTTGCCTCGTTAGTAAAATAAGGCAGAGCATTAATCGAGTAATCTATTAAGTACGCCTTTTAAAAAACAGAATATGCCATTTCTTTCAACAGTTTGTTACGGCAAAAGTGTTACAGGTGTCTTGAAACCGGTATGGGAATCAATGTTACATATTCATATCTCATAGTTATTTAAGCTTCATCTGCATATTAACAAAGCTTGTAGGCCAGTGATGTGTGTCGTTTAACTGTGTACTTGGCGTGGACAACCAGTAACTAGTATTAATAGTAAAGTAGACTTTTTGTGTCAAAGTTTCTGCACATGTTCAGTTATTTATTAGCATTGATAACGGATTTGACTTCGCTTTCACTTTGTTTTTATAAAATCACTATATCGTAGTTGCGCGTGCAAAAGTCGCTATGTGTATTTCGTGAACTCTGTGTCAAAATTTCCAATAATGTTTAATTTTGTCATTATTAATAATAATATCTATCCAACATTAATCTAATAAAAGCTATGTAAATTTGTTACACGTATCAACAGTAAGAATATTTTTTTTGAATACTCTGGCCATATTTCGAGAAAATCATTTTCTGCGTCTCCTAAGGTGTGTAAAAACACATAGCTACTTTTGAACGCGCAACGACGATATTGTACAATGTTTTACAAGCCGTGAATTCAAAAGTGATTCTATTCTTTTTTTCCTTAAGATTCTTATTTTAAATTTTGTGAACAAACCTTCTTCGTATGATTTAATTTTCCGTAAATAAAATTTATTCGAGTTTTAAAACCAGCCAGTGTTTATTTATTGTTTACGTCATACTTGGAATGCACGTTACGTATTTGGAAGTCATTACGGTAGGTCTATCATGAGTACATGCTCGTAATGGTATTCACGAGAGCGGAGTGCATTCGAAATTAGCACTGCAGCGTTTTTGTTCAGCACAATGATGCAATCCTAAAGCTCAGCATTCGCTTTGTGAAGGAAATACTCCCATTCACTATTTTTATTGTGAACTGTTTGAATACAGACAGTTGTACCAGACGTATGTATTACAGATTGTTTCCAAATTAGGTGTGGATATTCCTAGAACCAAAAAACAATTATCATTATAATGAAGACTTTAATGAAGAATAATAATTTTTTTCTACATTATTTGAATACCTACCTACCTTATATTCGAAATAATTTTTAACCCGTTATTATAAATTACTTAGAATATAACACAAATATAGTCAACAACCGCAAGATTGTTCAATTCTGATTTAGGGAATTATAAAAGATAGTGTATGCTGGTGAACTTAGCAGAGCAAATCCCAGCAGATCAAAAATAAATGTGAGTTCTATTAGCATGCAGAAGTTCCATAGTTCCTGATACTTTTAAGAGATAGTTCTGGCTCTGAAACCTGGAAAAAATTTTTCATAATGCTCTGCTAACTATCTCTAAAAAGTATCAGGAACTATAGAACTCTTCTGCATGCTAATATAACTCACATTTATTTTTGATTTGCTGGGATTTGTTCTGCTAAGTTCACAGATAGTGTTTGTAATAAGTGATCTTAGAAATATCCGCACTTGATTTGGAAACACCTTATACATAAAATATGTAAGTGGTGCCTTGCGTGCTTTGATTGCATTTCACCTGTGATATATGCGTACTATGCGAATGTACACGTAACGTGATGTAATGATCATTGCTGATAATTGAGGAATGAAGGCCGTGCCGTATCGAATAGATGACAATGGTAAACAATATTCTATGACTCTGACGTGGCATATTACACAATGCTACAATATCAATCAAAATCAAGGTAGGTAATAAGAAAACGGTACAATTCTAGTCCTTATAGTTTGATAGAAATCACTGTGAGATCATAACAATAGTCTAAATACTTACGTATTTGGTATATCGTCAGTAAAAATATATACCTAAGTAATGTTCGGATTTTATCTCACAGTGCCATCAAGTCCCAAACGAAGCAAAGCATGTATTATGGGTATCAGATAACGGATATTATAACACTTACATACTTCGTAAATACATACTTATAAGTGAATACTAAACACCCAGTTACAAGGCAAACACAAATGCTCATGACATAAAATGTTTGCCCTGACGCGGGAATGGACCCCGCGACACCTAGTGTAGCAATCAGTTATACTAACTACTACACCAACGGTGTCGTCAAAAGTGGGTATTTTAACCTCTTCAACTAGGTAGGATTTTCATAGGAAAGGCTTTCTGTTAAATTAATATTCCGTAGAAATTCAATGTACTATTATTAAATGCCTTCTAATACCAGCATTTATTCGGCGAAAACAAAATCGATTGTTCGTTAGTAAACTTGTAGGTGGAACCCGATGTAACGCCTCTACACCTAAATATAATGGACCATATTTCATACAAGTCGAAAACAATAGCTAATTTACGGCAACCCATTATTAGGCTGGTTTGTAAACAATGACTTTTGGTATTAGATAGATGTATATTGATTCATCTAGATAACATTTTGGAACCACTTATACAGAATTCTGAAAGTACCGGGGGCCAACTATAATCGTTTAAGCAGTGCGTATTGAGATCTACGAAGCTTTGAAATTACATTTTGTAATACAAAAAATTTATGGTAAAGGGTAGTAAGACGATACTGCTATAACAATGATAGAGAACCCCTGTTTTCTCTCATTTATCTGTCAAAATCAAATTGTATCAGAAGGGAAACAAGGACGATTAATTACTTTCCCCTTAGCCGTAAACAAAATAGTTAAAAAAACAATTGACTTTCGTATACAAACAAGCAGGTCTTTGCGGCGAAATAAAATAAAAAAGCGGCCGAACTGATTAAAGATTGCAACGCTCATTTACCGCTCCGATAAACGCAATTACTCGCCTGGGATCTAGGAAGAGCACTCTTTTCGCTCCCATTCGCTTATTTAATGCTACCTCGGAGCTTTCAAATGTGATTTGTTGGAGATATTATTGTTTCTTCTTTATTACCTACATCATAATGATTGAAGTATGAGTAGTTATTTCTGTAATGGAATTAAAACGAGCAAGTATTTTTGATGAGGCTAGAAGAATTTGTTCTACATGATCTAAAAAGTCCCAAAAAATATCCGTTATAAGATATTTTAGCCTTATAAAAGGACGAAGAACGCGAAGTGTAGACTTAATGTGTAGACTTCATGGGTAGCCTTTTTTGGCGGTATACTGATATTTTTTTTAAATAAAATAAGCCTAAATTACTCCCAGCTATATACCAGTGAAAGACTCGTTAAAATCGGCCCAGTCGTTCAGAGATCAGTCGGAACAAACAGACACACAGACAGAGATACACTTTAATAATATTTCACTCTTCACAATACGACACAGAACCAGACGAGCTTAAAACTTGGTAGAAAAGCCTTGGAAAAACATTAATATGTCTCCGCCTGTTATTGAAGTCAAAAAGTTTTGTTTAGAAGTGGCTGTATAGTCCCATTGGTAGCCAAATTTTAATTTTGAAATATTTATGTATGCAATCAATTACGGTTTCACGTATAGAGGTATATTGCCTCTATCTAGAGCGAGTGACTTATACCACATAAATATAATGTACATTTTGATTGTTACATAGTGTTGTTATACGAAGTGTAATAAGATAGTTAGAAATATCGGAGATAGTTTGAAGGCCGGCTAGCGATGTGAATAGGCCTTTGTCTCAGGAAAGTATCTAATTTCTCCGGGAAATTAATATATCATCTTTTGTTCAATATCATTTCTGATTTTCGTGATCTACTTCATGATTTTCTTAGAAGGTAGGCAGGCAGCGGTGTTGTAATAACCCACTTTTCACCGAAGATGATTAAGTACCAACGTAACAGATGGCGAGTCAATTGTCGACACAGGCACTATAAATACGTCTTTGAATTTACACAACTACATTCAAAATTTGGAAATTTGTGAATACATTCCAACCCTTTCAATAAACAAAACATTTCCGCCAAAACCAAGAGGGGAGTGATATCCTGTACGTTTCGACATTGAGTGTGAATATAATGTTAAAATGTTTCACCATTTGATATTGCACGTTACGCCAGGACACCTTTATCTCGGGAACAAAACGGGGCAGCAATATCGTTAGGATCTGGCACATCAACAATAGCATAAAATAAATACACACAGAAGAACAGCTCCCAAACATTAGCGATAGTGGCGCATGCACACATACATGCGTACTTAAAAAAAGCTCGGTTCAGGGTAAATGTGTAAAATTCAAAATATCTTTATTTGATTAGACTTCTTACAAAGTACTTTGCTGAGAAGAACTCGGCAAGAAACTCTTCAATTAAGTTTTTCAAAAATATTTTGCAGTATATGAATACAGTTATAATGCTCAAATTGTCAAACATAAGTAGTTGTAAATAGTCAGTTAATGTCAACTTTGAAACACGGTAAAAGTTATTCTTATAGAAGAGGTTTAGCCCGACACGTTCGCGAGTTACTATGTGATCATTAATCGAATGTATTCATGTATGTATATAGGGGGCTGACCTTCTGCTACCCTTTAGTTTAGTGACAATGGTAACACATAGACACCCTCCCCTCCATGTTTAATGAACTCGAGAAAACCCCGCTATGGAGCCCGTAGTTGATATCGCCAGTATTATTAAAACTCTTGAACATCCATTTGGAAACAATGCTATTGTTGACAGAAGGCTTTGTGGTTCCGTATCATTGCCTCCTCTCATTTCCAAACTTATATGTAGAAATATGAACTTTTGAAAGTTGTATGTTGATTCGAACATCACCGAAAATTAAAACATACGTTTTGGACACTTATTCTAACCCCGGTTTCTCAAAGGCTTGTCAGAATCAAAATCGACTAACATTTATGTCAGTTGACATTCTAATCAAATCAAACTAGATGATCATCCTTCTAGCAATTAGCACTTAACATGCCGTTTGACCTTTTATTTATTAGTTAATTTTTGACTTAACAAGCCTTTCGAAAACCGGCCGTAAGTTTAAATTAATGGAGGATACAATACAAGGGGCCTACCATCATCGATATAAACAGAGTGTATTAAGAACTTCTTAGCTTTGACGTTTCATTTTGTGATACCAAAATAAAACGTCAAAACTAAGAAGTTAGTAAGACGTCACTATAAAGACGATAGTTGGCCCCCAGGGCTCTCTGAAATGTTGAAAGCAAAATTCACTAAAATATATTTTATAAGGTTGTGAGTGCAATGCGCTTGGCGAATAATTAAGCTTATCTTTTATCACATTACACTGTTTGAAGTGAGATAATGCTGTTTAACTTTAGTGCGACACGTGTACACGAGTGGTTCTCTACACGATATTGTCATTACGTTCACGTCACTGGCAACCCCGTCGTAGTTTTATTTGAAGTATAATAATAGTGGTGTTTCTTTGTCCGTGATAATTATACTACAATACACTCACTCATAGATCTATAAGTATCGAGTAAAAGACTGATTTACTTACGGTGTAGGAAAACATTGTGAGTAAAACTGATTCAACGAAATTCCTATGTGAAATCGTGAAGTCACGTCATCATCTAGTGAAAATCTGTTATTTTGGAATTACAAACAAACAGACACTTCAATTTTATTTATCTGTAGAGATTACCTAGTCTATAACCAGGGGCCTGCCATCATCAATTTAAGCAGAGCGTATTTGAGCTATGAATTTTAATTTAGGTACCGTAAAATTACCTCAAAGCTGAGTAGTTCTTAATACGCGCTGCTTAAACGATCATAGTTGGCCATCATGATCATCATCAAAACAAAACAGTAGCAATCTATGATTTCAATAGGCTGCTGATTTCTGAATAGTTCCAATAGATTTTCCCCAACACTGTGCTGACCATGTTTCCGACATTGTAGCACAGACAGACGGTGTGAAACTGTGAACGTTGCCAACCGCATGCCTCCAATTTACTTTCGATCACAAACCAATTATTCATCGGTCTAGTACTCTCTCTACTCTTGTCACCCCATTGCATTTTGCTCCGAAGTTTTAATACTCAAAGTTTTGTAACAATCAAATTCAACAAAATATAATCTTATTGCGTTTGAGTTAAGTAACTGAGTTACGTATATGTATCAGCAGATTCATTCATATGGAAGTTAGTTCAAAAATGAAATGTATGTAATATTTTTAGGAGACTAACAACTTCCATTCAAGTTTTCCAATAATTAAATGGAAGCATTTGCTTAATGAAAATGTTCTATGATGTGGAGTTACGCCGTCTTCTGTTTCGTGTTTAAAACGAAATAGAACACCTTGTTCTCGTATTTAGTAAAGATATTGTTCTAAGTTAAATAAGAATAATTATTTATTATGTAATTAAATGTATGCCAGCTGAGATTCTTGCCGGTTCTTCTTAGAAGGCTAGTTTCCGAACGGGTGGTAAATTCTTCGACATTCATAAGTGCCTTACCAGGGCCTAAACTGAATAAATAATTTTCATTTTCATTTTCAAGGTATGCGAGAATTTCATTTCAGTAAGGCGGTAGATTTTAACCTAAAAACTTTCGTACAGCATAATCTCTTAAGTACCGTATGTTAAGTTTAAAACTAAGTATCTATTAGTTAAAAAGATCTCAAACAAAACACTACCCTGCGACATAACATTATAACATTTTATGTAGAGACACGTGTCGTTCACAAACAAAAAACTGTCCAAGGAAAGTCATAATAATTAGGATTGCGTTGACTTCAATATGTAAATGTATGTTTTTAAAATTTTCTAACAATACCCTTCTATAAAATAACTCGTAAACACTCCGAGCGGAAAACCGTAAGTACAGATTATTTTTAAAAATAATCTATCGGTATAAAATTCTAAATTTAAATGGCCACCAAAGCTACGCCAACCAGCCGATGTAGAATATATTAAGAGACACTTAAACTTCTTTTCTGCTTACAATTTAAGTTGTGAACGCTTTTGCTAGTATCAAAAATTTTTCAGGGCAATAAAAAAAATTGCGATTGGGATTGAAGGTTTATGGTCGTTGGCAATCAAGTCCTTCCAATGGTAAACGACCACTGCAGCTTATGACGTTGAGCAACACTAGGAAATTGCCTAGAAATTAATGAATTAAATCACTGTGCCTACTGCCTACATAGTGAGTTACAAGGTTCTATCATAGCAAGGGCAAGCATCAGGGCCTCTACTCTAACCAATTTGTATACTTAATAAAATAATCATAATAATTATAGTTTTATTGTCTCCGAAGTTTTTACTACTCATAGTTTCTTCTCAAAGTTGGTGAGTTTTATGCCCATAACAATAAGGGTTATGGGATAATTAAAGGTACATTTACCCTTGTCTCTCGACACGGTCGGCTAATTACGAGAACGATGTTCACAATGAGCTCCAGGTGTAAACACATTAGGGTTGTTTTATGCCCCTTCAGAAATAATACGCACTCACTTTGTGGGATCTGATGTGTAATTTGCCTTTGAGGAATTTTTGCTTAAGGACCCCAAACAGTAAACTTTTCGTTCCGTATTTAAAACTGCCCTAAGTAAATTGAAAATACCTGAAGAGTAACTCTACCGCTGAGTTGATATCAAAGAAGACGGAGGGCATTCGATTTACAGATCTATTCAGTAATTTTATCTTCTTAATATAAAACAATTGTGATATTAAAACACGCCATAGTTACGAGAAAAACACTTCTTACAAATAATATATGTGGGAATTGTGTATTTAATAATAATAATAATAATAATAAACGTTTATTGATTTCAATAAGCAGCAACAAAACAAATAAAACTGATACAAAAAAGAATACACAAAAGAAATAAGTAGTGTTTTTATGGTGCAAAGTGGTTCGCACCAGTACATCGGGTGTTGCCGCACATTGTCATCAAAGGGCCGCAACTCAACTATACCCGCAGACCTAACTGGAGTCCAGTTCAATCTAGCGGAGCTGATTTTCAGTGTGACCCACTGAGTGGCGCACGACGTCGGCCAAAAAATAAAAATGAAAAGATACTTATATAATAAAAGTATATATACATATGTATTTCTCATTAACATGCATCCTTTAAGATACTGCCTTTTGTCTACCTCCCAGTTACTAACGACCCGGTGAAGAGTAATTTATTGGAATAATTTGTATG
This sequence comes from Watsonalla cultraria, assembly GCA_964035505.1. Classification (NCBI taxonomy): domain Eukaryota; kingdom Metazoa; phylum Arthropoda; class Insecta; order Lepidoptera; family Drepanidae; genus Watsonalla; species Watsonalla cultraria. The sequence goes on along the minus strand of OZ037727.1, from coordinate 5,828,971 downwards.
GAATGAGAACTCGTAATGAGACTTAATGCTCCCTGTAATTGTTTTACACTGAACATGTGTGCCCCTAAATAACTTGCAGTAAAATGTGTTCTATAAAGTTGTTTAATGGTAGCAGTAGTTAAGTCTGCATGTTGTGAAATCAATCAGGGATATAAACAAATACCTTATAAATCTATGTTTGAATCGACTTGGATAAGAAGAACTAACGTTCAGATAATTACCAATAAAACATTATTATTGCTTCCTTATTATATTGTAAAAGTGTCTTAATCTGAGTATCCTAAAACAAATTTTAGAAATGAGATTGCTAACAGATTTTAGTCCATAAGGTAATGAAAATAGGGCATATCATTGTACGTAAATTTGTTCGAACTGAAGCCTCACAAACTCGGATACATGATACGTAAAATCAGCTCAATTTCAGTTCCTATGTTCTGTACGTAATGATTAGGGTAATTCTTCACATACAAGTGCATGCGCACACATCACGTACGTAATTTGTTTCAGTAAGTCACTTAATATAGTTTTTTTCACTTAAAATTTCGGCGCTGCATTCTGATTACTATAAAGTTTTCTTTGCTTTTGCACTTAAATATGAAAAAGCATAATTTATATAATTATTCAATCCATGAAAATCATATTCTTATTCTTTATTATTCATAGCTAAACATATGTCTTTTGACCAGCTTATGATCACTTAACTATCATACTATTGAGGCAAAAATATTTCCTGTTTAACTAAACGTCGCGAAAAAAATATTTTTGAACGTATTTCTCGCCTTTACGTAAAAAGAGGCGTAGAGAGTAAAATATATCGTTGAATGTAATACCTACACATACAATAAGCAGTTCTAATGAGCTTATTATAACACTAGCTGTGCCCCGCGGTTTCACCCGCATAAAGTTAGTTTCATGGGTGTCCCGCGGAACCCTAATGTTTTTTTTAAATTAAAGTAGCCTATGTTACTCCTTGCAACATTAGCTATCTGCCAGTTAAAGTCCCGTTAAAATTGGTCCACCGTTTCGGAAATTACCCTTCAGCTTTATAATATTAGTATAGATTCAAGCTAAGGACAAGTTAGGAGCTCCATTCGAATGCAAAACATAGTTATTTCTACTTTATCGGCCTTCATACGTGAAATGTGGAATGGTATTTTTATAAAGAAAATAAAATGTGAGAGCTTCCTGTGTATCATCAAAGGAGTTATATAACTTCAGGGTTCCTTCTTGCATTCTCCACGGGTAGTAGGGATAGATACCACTTTTATATGAGGCAATTGATTTGGTGTAATGTTATGTCATGCTATGATATTTTATATGGCATTTTAATTATGAGCAAATGCCGAAACGCTTAAATCTGTGAAGTACTCTTCGAACCTCAATTTCTTATTAAGAAATGATATTTAGGTTTCGATGTGAAAGTAAGATAACATTCAGTAGCCTGTTATTTCAAGGGAACTGATGGAAAAAGATGATTGTAGAGTTGTTAATAACTACCAAAATATTCTTAGCATTGAAGCTTTAATTAACATCCGTGTTTCAGTTTCTAGAATTATATGTTTAAAGTTTATACAAGTCAAAAATATTTAATTTCATCGGTTCCACACGCGCGTACGAAATAAACATGGCGTCAGTGACGTCACATTAATTTGATCAAAGTGGAAATGGCCCGAACATTTTCCACGCTACTTGTTTCAAGTTGCTGTCAACGGCTCGCCTAATGCTTCCGCCGGCTTCCAATTTTAAACTTTTGACGGTGTTTACGGGCGTGGTACAATTTATGGGCTAGTCAATAATCCGGAATCAATTTTCATTTGCTTCGTGAATGAGCGCTTCATAGAAATCACCTGGTTTCTCTTATTTAATCCGTGCGTAACATTGAGAACATTGTTGTTTACGCTACTGCTCGATTCATGCGCGGGTTTACAAGGCAACTGGAATATCTTCAAGTATGCCTATCTTTGCGAATCTGTGCTATAGCGAATTGAACGACGATATAATGATAGAATCCCACGGTGAAGGTTCAACGGACAATGCACTCGTCACGGTTACACGGTTGCACCACAGAATATTATACTACAGAGCGTCAAGCTTAACATAATATATCTCCTCGTTCTTCAATACATTTTCAAATCAAAAACTCCTGATACAAAACCCGATGCATTAAGGTCACATTTCAAGACCAATAAACTAGTAAATTAAGCAAATGCGGCTCACACACACATTGGGTTTTCATTTAGAAATACGTATTGATTGAACTTTGGAAGCAGGTCGAATTCCATTAAACGTTTGATGGGTTGCAGAAGGATCGCTATCGATTCGCTTTTAGCTAAACAAACATTTGGTGGAGTAATTGACTTATATTCAACCGCATCGGAACTTCAGTGGTGGACCGCAAGTTACTTGAAAGTTTTAAACCACAATCTACTTGGCACCGCAAAATAATAGTATTCAAACTCAAAGGTTTCATGAGAAACTCAATTTGATTTTGATCCCAGAAAAATAGACAATCGAAGCGTAACAACTCTATGATCTTTGTCGTAATGCTTTTAAGGGATCAAAATTCTTGTGTCTTGGACTTTCATGTTCTATAGCTTAAGTGTGACGTAAACTTAAAAGTGCTATGATTTTATTAAAACGGCATCTGGCAGATGTCACAGATTCAGTGATTCAGGAGAAACGGGGTTAATAGTTCCGTTCATCCGTTGTTGCGTAACTAAATAGGATAAGGCAATAACATGTTTAGAATCAGTAACCGAAAAGCAAAGACTATACATTTTTAATGGTTTTAGTAAGTCCTGTTCATAATAATGATCAAGTCGGTTAAAAAACGGTAGCCGACCACGATTATAAATATTCTTTAAATTAGAAGAGTTTTCTGCAAATTACAGTTACTTTTCTTTATTTAAAACTAAAACAAGATTATATTTACATAATCATGATTTGAATTTGAAAAACAACAAACAATAAAGCCCGTGATGCTGCGTTATCAGTTTTTACTTTAGTCACAGAATAAAATAAATATAAGATTGTAACACACAATATGGAATCTAGGAAAAAACCGTTGGAAATGACACACTCTCACAGACGCGCGCATCTAACCCATCGCATAAACGTCACTTACGTATATTTCATTAATTGTTCTAATCTTTAATCCAAATTACTTTGACGGTGAATAAAGAAGAAAATTTAAAACCTTTTGAGTGACAACCCTCAAGCTCGATGGAGCAAACATTCTTATTTCAAAAATTCGGTCTAGATTGTATACTGCTTAGTCAGCTTGTTTTTATACTGTGTTTATGACCTTTTCAAATTTAACCTAATTTTCTCTATTTCAGGTGCCACGCAATAATGTTGGACCTCGATCAGTGTCAGTGGGCACGACCGGCAACCACGACAGACACTCATACACTCCAGGGGTACGCGTGCCCGCACCCCATGGACCAGCGCCCTCATCTCCAAGCACGACTGCCACTCATCGTCAAGATGTTTGCCAAGCTAGTCAACGGCTCCTGCAGGATACTCTTGCTAAACCTGGTCAGTATTTTTTAACCTTTCTCTTAAGAGTGTAGAAGAAGAGGGAATTCATTGTGTGTTCAACTAGCTGTGCCTCGCGGATTCACCCGCGTAGACTTTATCAAGCATCTATTTTTTAATTGCCAGAGAAAGTCCCGTTACAATCGGTCCAGCCGCTTTAGAGCCCGAATAAATAGGCAGCTAGAGAATAATAAAAAAAAAGTTTTTTTAACATTTAAGTACCTATTGTATATAATTTCATATGTATGTAGTAAAAAGCTGTTTCAATTTTATTTACCTGTATAGATTACTATGTTTACAAGGCGGGAAAACTATTTATCTGAATTTAAGTATTTCGTGGCTTAGTGAGATAGAAAGAAATCAAAAAAAAAGATGCGCTGTCGAGTGAAAGCCCTTTTTTAAGGTTATTTTTCAAATGACTCTATAATAATAACTGTGTGAGTCAGTAAAATATATAGGTAGACATAATAGTTATGTCACGAATTATTGTTAATGATACACATACTCGGATGCAATCTTACTAAACTAAGACAAATACCGTACGTACCGTGAAATTGGTGCGTACTTTTTCTTATAAGGTATTATTTCTCGCATTTTTCAAGAATTCTACATTAATTTCGTAAGAGTTTAATGTGTAATACCGTACGTAATTACATACCAAGTTTTTAATTAAAGGTGTTGTCAACGGATTTGCGCAGTCGTAGAACAGTTGTGTAAGATTTCGGATTGTTCATATCAAGGCTGCATCACGTTTTTTATTTAGAATTTTCAATATCTATTATAGAACGTTGGGGTAATTTTGGCCCTAGTATAAGACCATAATACTTCTCCGGCGAAATAGGCTATATTTTTGAAGCGCTTCCTACAAAACAATTTGCATAGACGAACTTAATGCGATATACATTATCTACCAGTCAACCTTAGGGTAATGCAGAGATGGTCATTATACATGATGTTTGCATACAAAATATGTATTTCACGCGTGCAATATTTAGAATTCACTTAACTTTCGTTCATTGTTGTAAACTAGAGAAAGTAAGTAAGTAAATGTTGTGAACCAGGTGTGAAAGTATGCTTAGACTAACCGCTTGTTTTGTTCTAAAGTTGTTATTCAGAAACCTTACAACTCTTTTAACCAGCATATTAAAAGAAAGCTTACAACGAAATACTTCACTTTCTTGTACGAACTTCTTTGTTCAGGTATTAGGTAATGAATATAGGTTTTGTATCATAAATCTAAGTAAAGAGTTCCATTATTTTGCCAATCTATATCTATACAGATAAATAAAATTGAAGTGTCTGTTTGTAATTCCAAAATAACAGCTTTTCACTAATGCATATGAAAGTATACAATATGCTTCTGACACTAAAAAACCATGTTTAATTTTTTTTCTCTTTCTGTCATCATGTTTGTTCCGGGTAATCTCTGAAACGGCTGGACCGATTTTAACGGGGCTTTTACTGGTAGATAGCTAATTTTACAAAGACTAACTTAGGCTACCTTTATTTAAATAATATTAGGGTTCCGCGGGCCACCCATAAAATGAAACCGCAGGGCGCAGCTAGTTTATACATAAAACTAACTTTCGCCCACAGTGTCGCCTACGTGTACGATTACAGTGAGATTTCACATTTACGAAAACCTTTTCTTATTGTATACGTATACACCTCACAAAGAACACACGCTTCAAGTTTGATATATAAGTCGACTGACTTATTATAAGTCAGTCGACTGAATGACTAAAGACTTAATTTTTTACATCTATAGAAAGTATGTTACAAATTAGGTACACTGAAAGCTCTGTGAAAGTGGTCTGACTTTTTCTTCCCTGTATAACGTGTGCGCTACAGAACGTCTAGGTGACGACAAATTAAAACCTAATTTGAGCTGGATTTAAAAACCCCATTTCCGCGTAGCCCGTTAAAACATTAATTAAATTAGATGGCGTCCAGGGCGGTGCTATATCTTGGGAAATCAAGCTGCGGTTTCATTGAAAGCTCGGAAGGTTTAATAACAACCCCTGCATTTCTGTTACATTAACGTAATTAGTGGGCTTTCAGTCTAGTGTTTGTAAGATCCGTACTTATCTGATGTGGGTTTGTATGTGTGGATATAAAGTTGTAGTAAAAATACTTGGGAATTTAAAAGCACTTTGGTTAATGAAATCGAATTCTCGGAACCAATTACTATGACTAATAAATGCGGAAATAAAATCCGCGCGGTCAATTGCTGCATTTCTAATATTTTGAAAACGTGAATAAGTATCTCAAACTTTCACTTAAATATTTGAAATCCATTGCTGTAAAAACAATAAAAAGTCCCATGTATTTTTATTTATTTATTTATTTATTTATTTATAATTTGAATATATAAACTTACAGCTATTGCCAAAGCGCTTATATATAAAACCAAAAGAGAATTATAATAGAGACAATTTACAAAAATAGATTCTCAAGCTCTGTATGAGCGACGGCAGCGAATCTGCGAATACGTCAGCATCCTGGACCATGGCGACAAAGTCGTTGAGAAAACTTAGCGCCCGAGCAGTGGGACTGTTATTGGCGTGACAAGTACGTAGCGTTGGAATGGCAAACAGTGGATGTTTTCGGCGGCTACCACCCCGTATATAATTTTGAGGAACAAATAAACTAATGCGCTCTGTGATTGATGGGTTATCGATTTTGTTACGCAGAAGCATGCAATAGTGAATGCCCAAGAACAACTTACGTCTGAATTCCAAGGTGTCCAGACCTACCATACCATTCACAAAGAGCGACGGGTAAAGGAATGGATAAAATCCAAATTTCCTTTTATAGAGGTATCGAGCAAATTTCTTCTGTATTTTCTCAATGCACTGTATGTACCTCTTGGCACTTGGATCCCAGGCGATTGAGCAATACTCTAATCTGCTGCGTACGAACGCATTGTAGAGCATTATAGCAACTCTAGGGTTAACAAATTGTGAACCGATGCGCATAATAAAGCCTAGGGACTTACTGGCCTGTTTGCATATTGATATTATGTGACTATGAAAGTCCAGCTTAGTATCCAGAGTCAAGCCGAGGTCTCGTACTTCATAAATTCTATTTGCAGGGATTTTAGCCACTGTGTACGTGGCTTTAATAGGGGCACGCGCGCGGCTAAATGTCATCACGTTGCATTTAGAGTAGTTGAATGACATTTTATTGTCGTCAGCCCACTTGACGACCGCATCTATATCAGCCTGCAACGCATTACAATCATCTGAGGTGGCAATGGGAACAAACAACTTTAGATCATCCGCAAACAAGAGGCACTCTGATTTTGCTAAGACCACTGGGAGATCATTGACCATTATTGAGAAGAGAGTGGGCCCCAGTGTACTGCCCTGACTTACTCCAGAACGGGTGTAATAGTCAGAAGAGTTAAAGCCAGCTAAAGTGACATATTGCTTACGATCACCAAGGTAATCAGAAAAGAAAGCTAAAAGCTTTGGTACGAACCCAATCTGCGAAAGCTTTCGGAGCAAGACGCCATTGTCCACGAGGTCAAATGCCTTCTTGAAATCAAAATAGGCTACATCGACTTGACGCCCGCAGTCCATTTCGCGAGAGACTTTGTCTACAAAAACAGTTAAGTTAGTTGTTGTAGATCTAGCGCGTCGGAACCCATGTTGGGAGCTGTGCAGATAGGGATTAATTTGTCTGATGATAGAGTCGTTTATCACTCCCTCAAACAATCGGCAGGGCACAGACATTACAGCAATTGGTCTATGTAAAGTCATATCCTGTGAAGCTTCAACCTTAGGTATGGGTGTCACCCTAGAAACCTTCCACAACTTAGGAAATACACTAGTCTTAAGCGATAGGTTAAAGATATGAAGTAGAGGGGTACATAAAACTGAAATACAGTCCTTAAAAAGAAAGGGAGGTATACCATCCGGACCAGCAACTGAGGTGGACTTAAGTCGCTTGACGACATGTTGCAACTCCGATGCTGAAATTGAGTCGACACAGATTCTGTTGGAATCACATGAGTTGTGTGTATCCCTCTCTGCCTCTCTAGGATCCAACAGCGGTGTTTCAGGGTGGAAAACAGAGCTGAAGAACTCGGCGAATTTATCAACTGCACTTTGACTAATGAATTTTTCTTCGTTAAAACTAAATTCAGCAGGCACCTGTCGCTTTTTGCGCTTGCTTTTAACGAAATTCCAAAACGTTTTGGGTTCACGAATGATATTAGATTCTGTTGTGCTTAGGAACATGTTATAGTCTCTACTAATATATTGTTTAACCAGAGTCCTGTAGTACTTAAACAGTTCGTGATTAAAATCTAATTTGTGGATTTTGTACTTTTTTAGGTTAAAGTACTTGAGACGAATGTACTTTTTAAGTTCTGGGCTGAACCAATGGGGATAAGAGTAAGGCTTTTTGCGACCCACGTTGTTTCTACGACGAGGTACATTGTTTTCAATGGGTATGTTAATTACTGCGTAGAATGCATCTACTGCTAGGTTAACATCCTCCTTGTTTAACACCTCGGACCAGTCTAAGCTAGATATATCTGAATATAATTGGCTGTAATTAGCTTTATTGAAATTGAATCCTAAGGGAATTGTATGAGGCATAACAGAAGAATTAGGTTTGAGCGAGATTGTGTCGTATGCGAATTGAATTTCCACTTGGAGTGCAGGGTGGTACATATCCGCTGGCACCAACGGTTCTGCCTCCGTAACATTTATACAATCGGCCGCGACTCCCGTAAGAACCAAGTCCAAGATACTGTCGTATTTGTTACAAATAGTATTAATTTGTCTCAATCTACAAAACTCTGTGAAATTGTCAAAGTGTAATTTAACTTTTCTACTACATGAATTTAAGTTAAAATCTCCTATTATTATTATATCATGTGAAGGAAACATACAGATAGCATTCTCGATACATGTTAATACATTGATATATTGTGCATCAGTATAACGGGGTGGTAAATAGACCACACAAATGTATGCAACAGACGGCTTTGTTCCACAACTTTCCCAGTAATAAGGATGTTTTACATGAGAGGACAGGGAACAATACCGTCCCGCAGGACTAGGGAGGGACGTTGAAAGCCATCTTAAAATTGTCTGGACAATGGTCTTCCTAGAAGATAGTCACTTGTGAAAATTAGATGCGCTTGGTTCCCCTCTCTATTGTTTTACTCTATGAGCTATAAATAAAGTTAATAGGGCCATTAAATACTTTTACAAGCTCAAGTAGTGTTTTTTACTACTTACTTAAAGCATGTAACCGTGTCTGCCTCGTTGGTCTAGTGGTCGCAAGCGCAACTGCGGAAAAGTAAGCCCGGAGTTCCGGTAAGCAGTGTTATTGGATTTTTCCATCTGTTATTATGCCAGTAGTAGCCCGGAGTCTGGATTAGTGTAGGCTCGCTTTCTGTTAGGTGAGATTTTATCGCTATTCTTAAAAAGTGGATGTAATACAAGTACACCTCTGTCTGCTTACCCCTTCGAGGTGTGAGCATTCGTAAAAGCATGAAAAATTCGTGTTTATCCTATCACCAAATAAAGTCATAATCTGAGTATGATCCGTAAAAGCCGTGTAAATAAAGCATCAGTTAATTACAGCAATTTGTTACACAGTAAACTTTAAACGCAACCTTGGCGGGGCCGTTTAATCCAATCTCGAAGGTTCGTCACGAACCTAGCTCTACGGGTGATATAAAAAAAATAATTGACGTCGTGATTTCCTAAAGATGCCAAGTAGTGTTTTGGGAGCAAAAAGTTGGATATTTCGTCATTTAATGACGTCTCGTCTCGTGCGAGTATTGCGTTGTTATGTCGTTTGTTATTTGTATGGCTGACTTTAATGATAATTTAAAGTGACTTAAAGATTATCTTTTTCGCAAGAATACACCCTATAGCCGTAGATTTAAGATTTATATTTATATGACACGCTCTTGGTATCTTTAAAAGCATTGGTAAGTATGAAAGCAGTAGTCTGAAAGACAAAATTGCATTTTGTACTCTCAGCTTATCTACAAAAGGACATGATACGAACGTGTAAAAAAACACTGTTATATACAGCAGCAGGGTGAAATTGTATAACATTCGAGAAGATTTAAATAATTATAATACATTTTAATGAATATAAAATGAATAATTGATTGGATGAGTTCATATAGTGTTTTATAAATAAAAGTAATCTAAGATTCTCCTTGTAACATCAGGTATCTGCCATTGAAAGTCCCGTTAAATTCGGCCACGGTGTTTTAGAGATTAGCCGGAACAAATAGACAGACAGGAAGTCTGACACACATAAAGATTTTTTTTTAATTGTTTTTTTTTTTTACTTATATAATGGCATATGCAAGGTGTTAATTTCGAAATTACAAACAGACACTTAAATATTCTATAGATTAAATCTGTGTAGATATAGATATGTTTTTAAATGTATCAATGTATGTGTCCTAGGTACTCCACCTGCGATAGTGCTGCCACCAAGCGGCGGCTACTGGGCAGATGGTGTTGACGATACACCCCACGACGAGGATGGAGAGAGCCGACCACATCCCCGCACTCCTCGCCAACCTCCCAAGAGGCATAACATCGACACTGATGAGACTGCCAAATACTACAGGCGGTTCTTCCTCGGAAAGGTAATTTGAACATATTAGTATAAGTATAGCTGTGCCCGCGATTTCACCTGCATGGACTTAATTGTTTCGCGGTATCCTTTTTTTTATTAGTCTTAGATACTGCACCAGCTGCCAGTGAAAGTCCGTTAAAATCGGTCCAACTTTTTCAGTGATTAGCTGGAACAAACAGACGTGCACACAGACGGAAGGACAGACAAGCATTAAGTGACAAGCTGTAAATTTGGAATCACAAATTTTGGAAACATTTTGATCGTTATCAATTTCATATTGTGAGGATATTCAATGTTTCTAGCATTACTTACTTTGAATATTCTCATCTCTCTCAATATCAGAGATTCTCTCAGAGGGAAGTTTAAAGAAATAGGGATAATGACTGTGGCATGTCAATACATATTTGAAAATTTGATATATGTAAGAAAGAATATAGATAGTTTTAAGAAAAATAGTGATATGCACAATATAAATACACGCAAGAGAGATAAACTCCGTGTCCCTGTGACTAGACTGCACAAAACTGGTAACTCTTTTGTGGGGCAAAGTATACGCCTTTTCAATAAACTACCATTAAAAATGTGTGAACTACCATTTTTAAGTTTTAAGGCAAGCAGCAAACAGAAACTTTGTGAAAAAGCATATTATAGTGTAACTGAGTATATTGATGATAGCCAAGCATGGCAACGAGTTGCTCACTCTTCCATTAAAATGTACTTAAACAACCCTATGTATATATAGAAGGGACACATGTAAAAAAAAAAACCGGGGAGTTTGTTTCGCCGTTTCTTCTCCTGACAGGCTTACTTTTGGAAACGGTAGTAAATTAACTTAAGTTAGCGTAAGAGAAATTACGTTCAATAAGTGTTCCAAGTGTCCCTTATGTTGAATAAAACTTTTTGATTTGATTTGATTTGATATAAGACTGGGTCTCTAAATGGTTCGGATCTGCTAACGTTGTAAGAACCTGTAGAATTAGGAAACAATAAAACGGTTATAATGCTGTAACTTCAATAATGACCATTGTATTTCGACGCTATAAAAGGAATCATTAAGGTTGGCAAAGACCGAAAACGTCGTGATTTGAATCACGTTCAGAGGTTCGATTGCATGACGAAAACCCGCGCAAAGATGTTTAAAAGTACACAAATCGGATCACGATATAATTGCCTTCGTGACCGTAGAGCACTTTCTTCGAGTGGAAATAAAAAGTGTTATTTAAAAGTACTATCTGACATTTATGCGCCACGCTGTCTGCGGTTGGCAACACAGTGGCATGTGGTTCGACTGTCAGACGCCCACATACGGGAAATGTTTTGTTGGAATAATGTTGTTGCAAATTATAACAAACTTAACCTCATTGCGACGCGTTCAGCGTCTGTATGGTTTTTACTGATATTTTTTTTCCATTGATTTATCAAATTACCAACAAAGGAAGATTTGTTCTCACTGAAAGGAATCTTCTATTTATCCGCTATTTTCTGCGTCACCATCAATCTATGATCTGATATTTTTAACATTCCTTATTTGATGCATAATGTTAATTACGAAATAACATGAAGTTGTCTTAATGTTAAATTATTCTCATTCTAATATTGACAACTTAAATTTTTCCTTCGATCGCAAATTGAATTAGAAGCCAACGTGCATGAATATGTATGGATGTCAAACATAATGATGTATCGTTGCATGTGTTCTTGTAATGAACGTCTGGAGTTATTTGAATACTTGCTTTTCGATTTTATCACTTCACAATTTTCTCTTGTAGTGGTTATGGTTAAATGCTTTCGCGGAGTTCAGGTGAGAGTGGTAACAAACACCACACGTTTAAACAATGTATACGGTTGAATTGAGATTCCTCATCCTTCTTTTGAACTCTTTTTATACTCAATATTTTTTATTATTGATTTACTTATAATAGGTATACTATTCTAGGCCAATTTTAACAGGAATTGAAAAAGTTTACAGTTAAAAATAAATGTAAATTATTACCGCAACCTAACTATTATTTTATAAAAGCCACTGTAGCGTCTTACCAGGGGTCCGGCTATATATTAAAGCGACTGCTTATAAAAATTTAATAAAAAAAAGCCGCAGTTAATCAGCTTTTTTTCAAAGATTCGGATCTTTAGTATAAAAATACTTTCCTCTTAAATCAATCAGGTCCAGTTGATCGCGTTTCCCTTGACATAAAGCATGGTCGTAGTCACGTCAATGTCGACGTCCTTTTAAGCCCTGACCTTCTGCAAAAGGTCTACTGCTGGACGGTATCACATATTAATAATTACAGGGCATTGATATTTACGGCTGCTTGTTGGTGATGAATCGTATATTTAATAAAGGATTAAAATACTTTTAATTAATGAGCGCTAAAAATGCGCTTACGGGTCTGTTTGAAAATTATGCCATATGTAGAGACTTCAATTGTAAGTTTTTGTATCGCTGGACAATGTACCTATATTTTCTTTTTGTATTGATGTGACCTTTAAGTATATATACCCATATTCCATCGACATAATTATGACATAATTCAAAAATATACATTGCACACAATTATTTTTACTACCCAGATTTACAATACATGGTAGATTCTCCTCTTCCTTAATGAATTATCTGGCATCAGTTCCTGAACAATCTTAATAGCCGGTATCTCTGTAGCATCAGCATTTCACATCGTGCCAAGACTTTGGCCTATATATCACAGTTGTATTGTACATATCAGATCAGATGGTCTAAGGATGTTACTGTGGTTAAGCGGACGAGTATAAGCGAGTCAGACTAGAAGTTCAAAAATCTATACGTACAAATACATAAATATACGTTTTTTCAAATAATTCATTGGACATTTCACAATGTAGAAATATTGTATCGAGATGCTATGGATATTGGGGGGCCAACTATGATTGTTTGAGAATACCTTAGCTTTGACGTTGAATTTTACGGTACCAAAATTAAAAGTCAAAGCTCAGAAGTTCTTAATACACTCTGCTTAAGCCGATGATGATAGACCCCATAATGGCGGTACAGTTACCGACACGTGTGAACTTTCTCATACCCACGCCCAATAGGTTTGCTTTTGTACTTTTTACACTGTAAGAATCTAATCGTTGTTATGAATGGGTATAAGGCACCCTTTTTGTAACACATTTTTGATGTATGTTTCTTTGATTTTTGTTACGAATAGTAATTAGTCTACTTTTGTGACAAATTCTGTGAAACATTCCATTGAACTTCTAAATTAAAGCCTTAAATTTAAGTTCAAGGATTTTTCATGTCGTATACATAGAAGAAATAAATGTTATTATATAACATGTTATACTACTACCAATGTACCTTTATGGTCTTCAAACTGCACATTTTCCAAAGAATATGCACGTAAATACTAAAGTGATCCTCATATTCTGAACATAGGCACTAACTCGTATTAATGCATGGATATTGCACAAGTTCTAACCACACTGATAGGCTAGTAGCGCCATTTTGTCTGGGACTTCAGAGAGCAAAGTCTATAATGTGCCAAGTTTTATAATTGTATGACATCATCATATTTCTGTCCCATTTCCTCGCGGTTGCGACATATTATCGGAGGAAGCATGTACCATTATTGAACGTGTAATGTTGCAGCGTAAAATAATCATTATTAATAACTCATAATAATACTTTTGATTTCTTCACTGCTTTTATGCATTGAACCTCAAGACAAATTTAACTTTGGGTCTCTCATTATCATCATCATCAGCTATTTATGCCCACAATTGGGGATTCCTCATATGCTTCCACTCACTTGAGATATGCATGGATTATCGAAATCGATCTTAAGAGTCCCATTCACAGGGGCGGACTATGGTCGTTTAAGCAGCGCGTATTAAGAACTTCTTAGTTTTGACGTTTAGTTTTACGGTACCAAAATGAAGCGTCAAAGCTCAATACGCTCTGCTGTTGATAGTAGGCAAGTACTTTTTATTTGAAATAATTTATCTGTTAAATTGATTCCATGTTAATTCACTCATAAGTAGGCGAGATGAATGAACATTAAAAAATAATAGTAATTAATATATTATTTAAATCCCTTTGTTACTATTTTATTATTCACGACTGCTTTCTCTGTGAATTATATTTCTGGTCCGTTGAATACGAGTATTTACATATTATAATATAAAATCATATTTAAAATTAAGGTACATGTTTCGGATAATAATCAAAAACAACGATTCATGAACTGTGAAATCATATGAATAAATTACTTGTAGGGACTGACGTAAAAAGTATGGCTTATTAAGATGACCACAGAGCCGTGCCGATTAAGGGTCTGTGGTCATTACATTTGATAGTGGGAAAAAGGCAATGTTCACAATGCGGAACGTTTACTTCACGCCCTGGGAATCAGGTTCCCAAGATGTAAATTAAGTTGATTACCTGCGTGAAGGTCCATTTCAAACCCTTAGTTATGTTATCGTTGTGAATATCAAAGATGCCTCGAATTAAAAAATAGATTCACCCAGAAACCTGTACGCATCACCTCGTTCATTTAAAGTACATTTAAACCGTTTTTAGTTTGTTTATTTTTTACTGAGCTGAGCTAAGTGGTGCTCAGGACTCCGTTTGCGCTGGATTTAATGTATCTTTATATATTGGACAATTCACAATAATATATTGTTATTCTGTTGTATAAGCTGTAATACTGTAAAGTTTCATTAAAGTCCATTCGGTAGTTTTTGCGTGAAAGAATAACAAACATCCATTCCATCAAACTTTCATGCTTATAAATAATATTAGTAGGATTGGGTTATTTTTATCCATGAATTATTTAAGTCCAGTATGTATCTAATATCAACCTATATGAAGCTTATTCTATATCCTGTGTATTATTTTAACCAGTCATAATAAAACGACGTCTGAATAAAAATCATGTTCAGAATAAAATTGGGGTATTCACACAATTTATCGCCTAACTTTTCGCAACAAACCATGTTGTATGTCCAGTTAACTCCACTAGGCATGCAAATAACTCTAGATCTCCACATTGAATGGGGTTATTTGCATCATCGTTACAACTCAACATACTAAGTAGGTAAGTTCTATCAAAATACCCACAGCGATCCGTTACTTTACCATAATGTGACAACGTAAATTGCTGTGAAGTATGAACACAGTAAAGTGGTTACTCTATTTCAAAGGCTTCCATTAGAGCGACGAATACCGTGTCAAATTTATTTCTTCCATTATTGTCTGATTATCGTTGCTTACATTACCTTCGTCCTATTTTATAGACTTACTATCTTTACTGTTAAATTATCCTTACTTTGAACTCCGAAAGTAAACCTGCCGCATAAAAATCCCTTATTTTTTTTGAATATCGCTTTTTACTTCAGTAACTTACTGAAGTATACCCTGGTTTTTTGCCGAAAGCATAATTAAATATGCACATTTTTCTATCAATAAACGGAAGGGTTGAGGCCTATCTAGTGGGCAATTTGCATAAAATATTGCAACCGTTTAACGTCAACCTTGCAAAGCTCAATGGGCTATTGTGACACCGCAAGGGTTAGGCCAGATAAATGCGATGTCCCGATCGCTAAGCCGATAGCTGTTCACTGTTGATGCGCAAATACGTCCTGACTGAACAACCGGGAATCTGCCTATAAATTTAAATTCCGCAGAACGCCATGAGTATAATGTGTTTCCACCGCAACTTTCGATTGATTAGCGAAGTTCTATAGTTGCCGTGTCCGTCATTGGCAAGGGTAACCGCTAATATGTGGATACTTCAACGAGTACTGCCGTTCGACAATCAACAAACTATGCGGTGTGGTGCACTTTGTGCACTCGACAGAAACGTTTATGTCTTTATGTAGAATTTTAATGATGCATTGTTTTGCTATTATAATTTGTCGTCACTTAAGACACACACGAGAAATACACGGTACGAATTAAGTTTAATAAATGATAATTTACTGAATACATTCAAATTCTACGATGACACGACGATGACAGATGGCCCAGCGAGATTGTGACACTTTTGACGAAAGAAATTGGGAGGAATAAGTAAATACTTTCTTTCATAAAGTGAAATTGCTTTGGGGACTATTTGTTATGGAAGAGGCAAGAGGGTCCTTAATATCTCACTGGAGATAATCAAAACGAAATTTTGAAACATGGAGAAAGACTAACTGGGCCCCGCGGTTTCTGACTTCGATTCATGCATTTACTTCGTGGAACACAATTTTTTTTCTAAATAAAAGTATTGATTAAAACGATTCCATTTGGATTGCTACAGCATTCAAAAACATTGGGCCTACCAACATCGGTTTAATCAGGCCGTATAAAAACTTACATGTTTCAATTTAACGTACCAAAATGAAACGTCAAAGTTCTTAATACGCCCTGCTTAAACCGAAGATGGTAGTAGGTGCTATGTGTAAATCAAGTGATGTTTGTTTGCATGAAAAGGTTACTTTTCCTAATGGTACAAGTTGTAGTGACTTGGGGGCAGTTGGCATTTACATAATCCAATATTCATTGCCTTCAAGCAGGCCTGATGCTTGAGTACATAATAATAATGTCTCACGTTCCATCAATAGTGCAAAATACCCTGTATCAAATACCCTAACTCATAACCAAATATCTATAGTGTGTGGGATTACTGCATCGATTTGTATTGAGTAGGAATATAATGCATCGTACATTCGATTTCTTTTCAGAGAGAGTTTTATAGAGTGCGTTTAGTGCCTCACATAACTCTTTCGTTTTATTTCATCAACCTCATAAATTCTCGATGTGTGCTTCGCTAAAACTGATTTTCTTGGCAATTCACCATTTACCTTAGTTTATGTCATCCAGACTCTAATAATATTTTCACAATCTTGCCTTAAGTTTAACTTCTCATTCATGCTCGCAAAATGGAACCGATGGAATGGCGTGCATTAATCTTACTATCTATTTCTTTACCTTCTCAAAGAAAATGTCTTAACCCCTAAATCGCAGGAACACCGTTAAAAAATCGTTCAGATTGTATCAAAGATGACGTGATCCATCAACGCGCCCGAAGTGGGCCATTAACCCCCGTCCCTTCAATTACCATCTTTAGCTTTCAATTTGCCTCTTTGTGGCAACATTGATAAAAGATACACAATTTTTATATATTTACGAAATGACATGCGACATTCTTGATCCTGACTGATGGGTTTGCCGATTAAATTCTGGTAATCCATAGCAATATTTATTTATATAGTAGCACTTGTTCTGAAAGTAATATTTTTTTTCACTCAAACACGAGAAAGAACATACTTTATCAAGAAACATATTCATAATAAATACCTAATACTTATAGTTTTCGAGCACCCATTTCTCAAATCACGACGAAATGCCTCACACGGTTCAGTTAAAGTACTTTTACAATAGATTAACTTTAATCGCTCAGGAAAACAGTCATTTCACGAGTCACAAAGTTATTGTAGCCATGATTTAATTTTAATAGGTATTAAGTTTGTATATTTTTTATGGTTTTATATTTAAATTATGCCCCATGTTCCAATCAGCTCAGTCTAGTACCTCAAGTTTTAAACCTCAACAATGAAACGGATAGATACCGCCGAGTGATACAGACTGAGTGTATTTTAACATTCACGTCGGTGCTAGTACCAAATCTATTAATATTATAATTGTTGCAATATAAACTTCCTGACGCAGAGCCTAAGTTGCAAAAGGAAGTTGACTGGACTTTAATGGACTGTGCAAATTGCTATGGAGCACGCGTATTGAATAGGACGTGTTAAGATGAATGGCATTGTACGTAAATATTCAAATGAATAATCTAATCAAGTTAGCACTATGTTCTATTCAATATAATTCTTTACAATTTATGCGGTAAATTACGGGGTAATTTATAAGTTTTATTATCAAAATTCAATTATTTTTGACAACTTTGTTATGTTGTCAATTTGGCCACAAATTATAATAAGACTGCCACTTTTTGGAGATATAATTCTGGATGGGCAAAATATCTATGGGGATGTGTGTTCGTAGGATGAAAGGGAGTCAAACGTATCTATCTAATAAGCAGTTTAAAAAGGTATGAATAGCAAATATTGACGAAACAAGAAGTAAAGTGCGATAAATACCGAGATAAACCCCTGATAAATCTTGCATATTTGCCTTAATCCACTTCGTAATGTATTGTTCTGTTTAACATCTTATTGTTTTGTTTACAATAGCACCTATCCTTCGGAAAGGCCTACAGCTTGGGAATTAAAAATCGGGACAAGCAAGGTTGTCGTAACAATGTATGTAACTAATTAACATTTCCCATGAGATTTGTAACTCCTTTGTTCAATCTTGCAATTGGTTAAATACCTTGTAAGTACAAGTTGGGTAAACTGATAAAACAACTGTTTAGAAATTTGTGTGTTAGTATTTTCTACTTCCGTGTAACAAAAGAAATCTTGATTAAGTTGCCATAGTAAAATGGGTCTTAAAAAGCGTACGTAGACTATGTTTTTGCATAATTTGAACACGGCTAATTTCAACCTGACCAATTAGACTAAGTGATAATTTTGTGTGCTGACATTTGATATTACACAAGTACCAAAACAGATATGTCACGTGTCGAGCGACAGGCCAATGTTTTTAATTTTATTCTCCTAAAGTGATAGGTTAAAGGTTCAAATGCTACTAAAAAAATTGCTTCTCGGATCGGATAGCTTGTTACGTTTATGACCAATTAGTAACAAAAGCTTGTTTGTCAACACCTAAGTTACTTTGTCACTTTTATGGTTGAAGGTGAAAATACCACGTGTTTTTAGCACGTGCTTCAACTCAACGCAACAACAAAAAATAAACCATATGAAAGCGACATATATTTATCATACAAATAACAACCCCTATTTCACCCCAGTAGGGATAGAATTTTGAAGAAAAAAACTCTTCTTAGTGTTCACCTAAATTTGATCAGCGGTTAAGTCTGGTCATTGATATTATATAAGTTAGTCAGGACTTTTAATTTTATAATTATTTTAGTTCATACACTTTATATTCGTATTCTCCCATTTATTTGAACACAGAAAAAGAAAAGATTGCTTTTCAGAGCGTATCTTCTATTTGGATAAAGTAATAAACAACCTTCGTAGAGAGGTGTTTGACCTAGACATTTTGATTGCGGATAAGATTACTTAGCATGAAGTAACAGAATTATTATGTAAATTTATGTTTATTAATGATGCGACACTAAGATTGGATTCACTTTGATTACTTCTCACTAACGTCTGTATATCTTGTAAAATAAAACTTTAGAAGCACTATAACATTTTCTGATTAAAGTGAAAATAGATAGATACTTTACCTTATTCTTAAGTTGAAAACCGCGGAATAGCTCATGTGATACTTCGTTTTCCAATTCAATTCTGGATATCTTTATTTAATTACAAAGTGCTTTCAAGTCGTCAGTTAAAAATAAATATAAATTAAATCACCATATAAGGTAATAGTCAAAATCCACAATAGAGTGTGTATAGTGGATGAGATCACCAGTACCTGCTCTGATTCAAACATTGTCCTACTGCACTACATACTACCCGGTCAATTGTCATTTAGAGCCATTCCGTCACCAATGGAGTCATCTTGTTAAATCTAGACATTAATATTCTGTCGCCACTTCACACAATTGATGAAATTTAATTATGGAGTTTTATTGCTGATTCTTATTTTATTTATTCACAGCTTGTTATTTCACGCAAGATGTTAGTGTTTCACATACATATTATGGGAATGGATTCTTATATAAAATCTCTAACGTGGCTGCCAGCCTTCTTGGCACGATCCTGAGGGACACAGATTTGGGTCATGTTTTCTACTTGTAATTAGTTTAGTGTCTACGTGTAAGTACTGGTAACAAAAAAATATTTTTATGGAAAATGCCGAATAAAATAATTACTTGGCTAAAGATTAGAATTCTGGACCTCAAACTTTAACAACCTAAATAAAAATAGATGTCTCCTAATGTCTTATTCAATTTTCCATCATAACTTGAAATGCCAGCCAGCTCGTTACTCGTGGAAATATAACCTCGACTGACCTATGCTATGCAGAAAACTCGTTCAAAGATGTTCCGTATTGCAACACAATTTTTGTTTCCAAAGTCGTAAATCAAAAAAACCCATAGCCCTTAAAAGTAGCCTTGGCCATAAATAATGGATGGCTATCATATTCTATGGTTATGGTCCGGGCGTGGCAGATTGTTGACTTGTCAATAATGTGTTAGTGGTAATTAGCAAGTTTTCCTGTTTTGTTACATACGTGTTTATTAGCAGCTGTTGGTTTTATTCCCATTAGTGTCCTCATTTGACTATCTAAAACAGAATTTTCCTGTATTCATTAATTAGCGCGAATAATGTTGCTATTAATTTAATTTGTTTATTTCGTAATAATATAGACTTATCAATATGTTGATATAAGCCTTCCTGAAATGTTAGATGTTAATGTTTTAAACTACAATAGAAGAATCTATATGGGACAGGTTTTCTTCTCTCACTAGATTAGTAAGAGTCATTGCATACTGTCAACGTTTTGTCTACAATGTTAAAAAAGGAAAATTAGAAAGACAATATGGGTTTTTAACTACACAAGAATTAAATAAAGCACGGAAATATTGTATACTAAAATGTCAAAATGAGCATTTCTACGAGGACATATCTACAATAAGGAAGGGTGAAAACTTACCAAAACGAAGTTGTCTCCGAGCTTTGAATCCATTTCTTGATGAAGACGGCATTCTAAGAGTTGGTGGTCGGCTTGAAAACTCTCAGATGGGTACAAAGCAAAGGCATCCCATACTTCTTCCAAAATGCTCGCACCTGACTAATCTTTTTATCAAAGAAGCTCACAAACAAACTCTTCACGGGGGTCCACAACTTATGATGTGCTATTTACAGGCAAGGTATTGGATATTAGGCTTGAAGCAGCTTGTGAAAAATGTTTTTCGTAAATGTGTAATATGTGCGAAAAATGCCGGTAATATACACACGCAGTTGATGGGACAGTTACCGTCAGCCAGGGTTACCCCTACAAGACCTTTTAAATCAAGTGGAGTGGATTATGCAGGACCTATCCAAATAAGAACAGCCAAAGGAAGAGGCTATAAGTCGCATAAGGCGTATATTTGTTTGTTTGTTTGCATGGTAACGCGCGCAGTACATTTAGAAGTTGTAACTGATCTTACTGCTGATGCGTTTCTTCAAGCGTTTAAAAGATTTGTTGCAAGACGAGGATACTGCACAGATATTTGGAGCGACAATGCTACTAATTTTGTTGGAGCAACAGGGGAATTGAAGAGATTATTCAGTTCAGAAAAGAATTCAATGCTTCAGGAAGTAGCTGAAACTTTGGCTACAAATGGGTGTACTTGGCACTTTATTCCTTCTCGTTCTCCCAATTTTGGTGGTTTATGGGAAGCAGGTGTCAAATCTGTTAAATATCATTTAAAAAGGGTCATTGCTCAATCAACTTTGACATTAGAAGAGATGATCACTGTTTTGGTGCAGATTGAGGCTTGTCTTAATTCTAGGCCTTTGTCCGTCATCACGTGTAATGAGGACGATAATTTAACTGTACTGACTCCTGGTCATTTCCTCATCGGTGAGGCATTGGTCACTCCTCCTGAGACAAACTTTGAATCTACGAATGTGAGCACATTACGTAGATGGCAGTATACACAGAGGATGCTGCAGGATTTTTGGCGTCAGTGGTCAAGGCAGTATTTAACTAAATTTTATCAACGTTATAGATGGTCATCTCAAAACCCCCAACCTAAGATAGGTGATGTCGTCGTTGTGAAAGAGGATAATTTGCCTCCTAGTCGTTGGTTATATGGCAGAGTGGTTGCGACCCATCCAGGTCAGGATAATATTGTTAGGGTAGTTACTCTAAAAATAAAGAATGGCACCCTCAAAAGACCAATTTCAAAATTGTGTATTCTGCCTGTTGCAAATTAATTATAATGTTTATGTTCTTGAGTTGAAGCTTAAATATATTTTAGTTTGTTTGAAAAATGTAATTGATGTTATTTTTTATTTTTTGTTTTATATACATTTGTCATGGTGGGCGATGTATTAAAAGGACAAAGGTTCAATTTGTCCTTTGGTGGGCGATGTATGTATAAGCCAAATATGCTTGGAGCAATATATAGTATTTCATTACGATCCCAAGTACCTACCCGAAGGCCAGAGCAGAGTTTGTTCATGGTTCATTATTAAAACCACAAAATTATTTACTACATCAATATTAACCTATTATGCTTATTTTACTGGACATGTTTGAGTAGTACTGCAAAATACTACAGTACTAATGTTTACGTTACTTATTTGTTTACAGGAGCACATCAATTTAGTCGGGTACGACGAGAACCTGGGCCCAGTAGTGATGTCCCTGAAGAACGAACAAATGGCCGGACAAGACCACACCCGGATACTTTTAAGGCTGCGTACAGAGACTATGCACGGACTAACACCCTCAATTAGTGAGTACATAATATCTAACTTACTTTATCTCGTATATATCCTATTTCAATCTCAGAAACACC
The DNA here is from genome assembly GCA_964035505.1 of Watsonalla cultraria. Taxonomy (NCBI): domain Eukaryota; kingdom Metazoa; phylum Arthropoda; class Insecta; order Lepidoptera; family Drepanidae; genus Watsonalla; species Watsonalla cultraria. The sequence continues at coordinate 5,806,238 of OZ037727.1, read as the reverse complement.
TGATCTTTCACCTCTTTGGCTACTTACTTGGTATTTATGTATCATGTTTTTAATTTTCCTTCCATCATCATATCTATCCCATTTACCCCCATCTTAACTTTAATATTTATCCCTCATCGCTTACGTGTTGTCCTAAAAATGTTGCAGTTTCCATTTTGAGTTTCTTTCACTTTCTGCCTCTATAGTCTAGTTGTTTCACTTTTTCAAGATTTTGTTACTCCAATAAATTATAACCCACTTTATTATATTAATTATTCTGTGTAGTTTTCTTCGCATAGGCCTTGCAATATTTTTCTGTATAATCGGCAAGAAACTATCGGAATTAGAAATCTACTGTTAAGTAGAAAGAAATAAGCTTGCGTTAAAAGGAAATCAATCTTAAGAAAAATAATACATTTTGATCCTCCTAGTCATATTCCCACGGCCTGTGATTGTTCGGGCGCCGCGGAGACCCGGCGATTGGTGCAGAACAGGCATCAAACGTGAACCCGAAGTATCGGTACTTGGGTATGGGTCCGGGGGCCGAGGTATGATACATTTGCTTGAAAGTTTGTATGCATTCGATACTTTACATACTGCCATTGTGGCTCTAACAATGACACCTTAGGTAACTTTCAAGGTACGACCGTTAGAATCACATACTGTGGGAATATAGCTTCGATAATAGTATAGTAGTAACTGTCTTTATATGAATACAATATATTTTTAAGTTCAATGTCACTACGATTATATTGTTTTATAATTTGATGATATTCTCAATCTTCTTCTTTAAATCCTATTTTATTTCCTCTAATATAGTTATTATAATAAGTTCAATGTTTTCACTTACAGTTTCAGGAGTCATGCCATCTCCACTCAGGATCGCCAAGTTGCTGAACGAGCAAATACACCTGGACAACTTTACACCAGTGACGTGTTTGAATGCATCTTCACTCATCGCGGCGTATGATGAGCATGTCTTAGTGAAAACGTTCAAATTTGGCGTCTTGTACCAGAAATATAAGCAGACGACAGAAGAAGAACTATTCGGCAACAACGAAACATCCCCGGCCTTTGATGAGTTCTTAGACATGCTCGGACAGCGGATCAAGTTGAAGGACCACAAAGGTATATAAACAAATTTCACTCTATTCTCTTTGGGCCAGTGTATTGTTTATTGGACCACCCATGGCTCTAGCAAAATACATTCTGGACAATCATATTTCAAAATGTTTCCCATCATCACCGTGCCAGCAAGTTCCTAGACTAGGCTAGTTTTGTACCTTTTTTAATTAGGTACCCAATTGGTGTATTTCAATTTCATTTTGTACCGAATTGCTCATTATCTAGTTGCTTCTAAGTAATTTAACCTTGAAACTCGCAATTTATCTACAAATACTTTGGACAATCACTTCCGCAGACACCTTTCTATTTCGACAGCAAAGGCACCAACTATTAACTGTAAAAAGTTAATAGTCTTGTCAAATATTTCAAGGACAAAAATTATTGACGAGAGATTCCAAACTCTGATGCTATCGAGTCATTAAAACCTGCTTCTGAATACCACTTAAACGGGTGTTGTATCAATGTTGTTCCATCTCTATTAGTTCTTTGACATGTCCAACTACATAGTAGATGTCATCGGGCCAGGTTACAGAGGCGGTTTGGACATAATGAACGGGCACACCGGCTCGGAGGCTGTGTACGAGCAGTACCACAATAGGGAGATCATGTTCCACGTAGCACCGTTGCTCCCTCACACCGCGTGCGATGCGCAACAGCTCCAGAGAAAACGACACGTGGGCAACGATATTGTGGCAATTGTATTCCAGGTATGTAGATTTATTAATCTGTAGTAGAAGTAAAATCATATGTAAATATGTCCAAATATCATCACGCTGAATCAGAGAGCTTAAAATCAAAGTGAAGGCTCGTAGTGGACGACGGGCTACCCACCGTTGTAAGGCTGATCTTAATACCAAGTGAAATAAAGCTCATATTGTATGGTGTTTGGAAACTTTTTTCTGTCTACTTTTCACTCAATGTCAATCACATATGTACACGAATTCAAGAGTACCTACTTAATACGTAATTTATGTGTTTACAGGAAAAACCGACTCCATTCACGCCAGACATGATCGCATCCCATTTCCTGCACGCATTCATCGTTGTTACTCCAATAGAGTCAGCTGGCGGGGAGACCAGGTAACCTATAATTTATTTTACAAGCAAGCGTGCACATGTTAAGCATTTGTACCCTAGAGCAAAGCATAAGCTCAATGCTTAATGCTAAGCATGCATATATGCTTTATATAAGAATCTAGGAAGAAATCGTTCAAAATGACACACCTCACACCTACAAGATTATAAACTGAATGTCCGTATTGTCGTAGTTAAGTACGGCTTTCATATAAGAGAAAACTTCGAAAGTGCAAAGACATGTTATTTAAAAAAAAACGCTTCAATATTTTTTTTTACTTGATTGGTAAGAGTGAAAATAAATGCTAGCAAAAGACTACTTACTGTCATCTCTAGGAAAGCAAAGTAACTCGTTTAAAACACGAAGCTAGTGTAAATATAACAACGCATTTGATGGGAAGGCTTTGAAACTGGAATGGGAAAATTCCCTCTAATTTATATGCAAACGAATCCCGACTTTGTAATTAGCGAGCTTTTTCAGTGAATGGATACTAGGTTGGATAGTCGAGAGACATCGTATTACGCTTTTAGTTGGTCGTGATTGTACATTAAAATAAGCTGTTGAGGAGGAGAAGGCGGGCAGTTCAGGGTGTTGAATGACAGCTTTATTTCATCTCTTGTATCGTTTATTTTCTTGTTTTTTATAATATTACAATAGGTACACGTTGAATGCGTAGTCGGTCGCAGCGAGAGGACGACAGGTAAGTATAGTGGGGGGACGCGAAGTTAGCTGCAAGCAGCTAGGAACGTTTCGATTGACGTGAAGTTGGCTTGCGCGTTAACATGCCCCCGGCCTTGGAAGCTGGCAGCAAGCAGCAGCTTTCAATGGTTCAGCTTACTTCGACAGGCAGCGGACAGATCTTCGAAAATGCCCGCCGTATTGTTCCTGCAGCAGTGCGAATGTCGGCAACTCTGGAAACGCCATCATGACCCGGTAGGACGGAGATGATTCTGCCGAGGTTCCATCTGAGAGGAGGGGAGTTGGTGTCCTTAATGACTACCAATGTGTTGGGTTTCAGATCCGTTACATTTGACTTCCATTTTGCTCTGGTCTGTAGCTCACTCACGAACTCCGTGGACCAGCGGTTCCAGAAGTGTTGTCGTAGTTGTTCGACTCGCTGATATCTGGTCAGACTCGAAGTCTGCCTTTCTTGTAGGTCAGCGCAAACAGGTGCAGTCAGCGGGCGACCAACTAGAAAATGAGCAGGACAAAGAGGGGAAAAGTCGTGTGGATCAGAGGAAAGAGGAGTTAGGGGCCGAGAGTTCATTATGGCCTCAATTTGAGCCAATGTCGTGCTTAACTCTTCAAAAGTTAAATGCGCATTACCTACTACACGCCGGAGATGGTATTTACAGCTCTTTACTCCGGCTTCCCATAATCCACCAAAATGAGGCGCATAAGGGGGGATGAATTTAAATTGTATATTCTGACCGGCAGCGTAATCTAATATTTCTTGTGAACAGGTTTTTAGAAATTTAGCAAATTCATTCATTAGCCCAACAAAGCATTTCCCATTATCAGAATATATTACTGAAGGTTTTGAACGCCTAGAGATAAATCTCTTTAATGCTAAACAATAAGCATCTGTAGTGAGGTCGCTAACTAGCTCCATATGTACGGCGCGGGTCGCGAAGCACACAAATAAACAAATATATGCCTTTACAGTTTTAGCTCCCCTGCCTTTTCTGTTTAATATAAGCACTGGACCGGCGTAGTCAACACCACAGTTTAAGAATGGATAGCCTGGATGCAGTCGTTCTTTAGGTATATCACCCATGATAGGCTGTGGTGTTTTGCCTCGCAATCGTGTACACAGCACACAATCATGGAATATTTTCCTAGCCAAGTTGCGCCCTCCTATTGGCCACCAAGTTTCTTGCAATGTGTAAAGTAGTAACTGTGGCGCAGCGTGTAAAAGTCTAATATGTTCATAGCGAAATATTAAAAATGTGAAATGATGTTTAGATGAAATTAAAATCGGGTGCCTTTTATTATAATCGAATTGTAAATTATTGTTGAGTCGACCCCCTACTCGAATTATATTATTAGAATCTATAAATAAATTTAAATTAGACAGTTTGTGTTTATTGAACAACGCTTGTTTAGTTTTTAAATTATCATAAACGTCACGAAAAGATTCCTGTTGTGCTAATCGAATCAATAAAGTGAGCGAGTCTTCCAACTCATTCACACTCAGGGGGCCTGTGCGTGATGCATTCATATGGCATTTATTGAAAGAAACGCGCTTCAAACGGGCAACGCCACGAATCATTTTGTTAAAATCAGAAAATCTATCGAAGGGAAATTTAAATTCTTTTTTGTGGATGTTTGTGACGTATGTATGAGTAGTGTTCGCATTATGAGTTTTCATATCAGGGAGATCACTTTCTGCGACAGAAATGTCTGAATTGTGAGTTGAGCAGTTTAGAGTTGGATTACGGAGAAATTCCGGGCCATGCCACCACAGGTGAGACATACTGAGCGAGTCCAGTGGTATGCCTCGTGACACGAGGTCAGCTGGGTTGTCTTTGCCACTGACGTGGCGCCAAGGATGCTCTTTCGTTAACTCGCGTATCTCCACAGTCCGATTTTGAACGAATGTTTTTAATAAACTTGGTGTCATGCGCAACCACCCGAGAACAATTGTGGAGTCTGTCCAGAAAATTACCTGTTGAAAAGCACAGCGCATAGATTGTTTAATTTTATTATACAAGTTAGCACTTAATAAAGCCCCACACAATTCTAATCGGGGAATACTAACAGGTTTAATAGGTGCGACTTTACCCTTTGAGCATAAAAGTGCTATGCTAACTGTATAGTCAGTGTGTATAGTTCGAATGTATGCGCAAGCGCCGTAGCCCAGCTGAGAGGCATCGCTGAAAATGTGTACTTCGACATAACTGGGGTTTGAACCAATGACATGACGCGGTATACGTAATGTATTGAGGATAGGAAGTGATTTTTCAAATTGGTTCCAACTAGCAGCTATGTCGCTAGAAATTGGATCGTCCCAGTCGAGTTTTAATAGCCACAATTTTTGTAACATCATTTTCCCCATCATTAAAAATGGACTAAGCAAGCCTAGGGGATCGAATATTTGAGATATTCTTGAAAGTATGAAACGCTTTGTGATATGTGTACTATCATTTGGTTTGAATTGTGTGTGATAATGAAGTTCGTCGGTTGAATTGTTCCAACCTAAACCGAGTGTACGGCAGTTCGCATTCTCGCCCAATGAAAGATCCTTATAATTATTATTGATGTGAGTGTTGTCTAAATTGCACTCGTTCGGATTAAAATTAAATGTCCACTTACGAAGTGGAAAGCAACCTGATTCAAGGACCCTTTTGGTTTCGTGACACAGAGATAAAAGATGTTCAATCGAATCTGAGCCCGTAATCATGTCGTCAACGTAAAAATCGTCATTTATAATCTGTTGCACTTCCGAGTTGGTGCACTCTGCTGCTAACTGCTTTAAACACCTAACAGTAAGAAATGGAGCAGAGGCAGTGCCATAGGTGACTGTGTTCAACTTGTAACATTCGAGCCGATCCCCAGGGTTTTCACGCCATAATATTATTTGAAGCATGCGCTGCTGCTCATTAATTAGCACTTGTCTGTAAGCCTTTTCAATATCAGCGCACACCACAAACCTATGCTGTCTAAACCTCAGCAGTATAGAGAATAAATCCCCTTGGATTGGCGGCCCAATTAACTGCAACTCGTTAAGTGACACATTAGAACTTGACCTTTGACTGCCATTGAACACAACCCTTAATTTTGTTGTGGTGCTGTGTTCACGAAAAACGCCGTGATGCGGCATGATATAATATGGCTTATCGTATGTATCTATTCGAGTCATATGTCCTAAATCATCGTACTCCTTCATAAAATCCGCATACATTTTCTTAAATACAGTGTTACGCTGTAATCGTTTTTCAAGACATAAAAACTGCTGTTCAGCTATCGCATATGTATCGCCTAAACTGTCAGGAGAACGCTTGAGAGGTATTTTGACGCAAAATCTACCATCAGCCATTCGCATCGTATTTTCGATGAAATGTTTTTCGCATGCCATCTCATCTTCGCTTAAAATATTAGCTTTTGGTAGCGCCTCAAGTTCCCAAAACATTTTCAATTGAGTGTCAATTGATTGTGTGAAGTTGCAATGAATTAAATTATTGCCTTTTGATTTATTTGTATGTATGAGTCCTGAAATTATCCACCCTAGCTTTGTATTTTGAAGGAAGGGTCCATTTTTAAGGCGCATCCGTCCTTCACTCAATAAGTCCCAAAACATGTCTGCACCGATTAAAATATCAATGTTTTGACTTTCGTTAAAATGTGGATCGGCTAACTTAATGTTGTTGGGTAATTGTAAAAGATCGCTTTGTATGTAAACGGGTGGTAAACAAGAAGTTATCTCAGGTAATACAAAACATTGTAAACGCGTAATGAAAGTGCTGGCTATCGCTTTAATTTCAATATCACACCTTTGCGAGCTGTGTGTTATTGAATTTCCAACACCTTTTATGTGTGTAGTGGACTGTATCGTAGGAGTGTTAAGTAAATCGCATAATCGCTTTGTAATGAAGCATCGTTCGCTCCCACAATCGAGCAGAGCGCGTGCAACATGATATTTACCGGTATTAGTTATTATCTCCACCTGAGCCGTTGACAACAACACAGGATTCACACTAGTTAATAATTGTTCGCATTGTGTATTTAAGTGTGAAGTATGTGCGTACGTATATTGTGCAGCGACAGTCGCATCGGAAGAGTTGTTTTCGCATTGAGAAACCGGTTTGTTATTATCGCTAGCTGTGGTCGCGGCGGCGATCAGCTGTTCCGTGTGGATCATTGTGTGATGCCTTTGATTGCACTTGCGGCATGAACCGAACCTACAGTTAGACACTGAATGACCTGCGCGTAAACAATTAGCACACAGGTTGTTATCGCGTACGAATTTTAGTTTGTCTTGTAAATTGAAGTTAATAAATGATTGACAAGTGTAGATTGGGTGATGATAGTTACATAGTATGCAAGCGCGTATTGGTTTTTTAAAGTGTTGTTGTGAGTTATTCGTATTGTGTGAAACTGGTGACACATGGCAGTGAACCTTAGATATTGGCAATTGTTTATTCGCTTTATTGTGAGCGCTATGTGTAACCAATAAAGTTTCTAACATGTCCGCCCTATCTTTAAGAAATTTAAGTAAATGGTCAACTTTAACTACCGGTGTACTGTCTTTGTCTGACTCGGTGGCATGTATGGAACCGCGATATTGTTCCCACTCGCGTTCTGTGCTGCTATCTAGTTTACAGACTACAATATATATAATGAGTGTATCCCACGAGTCTACCGGTTCGTTAAGTAATTTTAAAGCGCGTAGGTTTTTCAATATCGTATCAATTAATTTTCGAATATGAATGGGAGATTCTTTAACTAGATTTTGAATAGAGAATAGGGCTTTGACGTGGTTGTGTACTAACAACCTAGTATTATTGTACCTATTGCAAATTAAATCCCATGCTACTGTATAATTGTTTGAACAAAACTCTAAGGAATCAATTACCAATGCTGCGACGCTTTTTAAAGAAGACTTTAGGTAATGAAATTTCTGTATTGAAGAAATATCTGCATTATTATGAACTAAAGAGAGAAATGTATCTCTGTACTCCAGCCAGTGCTCATATGATCCATCAAAGGTTGGCATAGCTATGGTAGGCAGCTTTACAGCATGTGAACTAAAATGTGAGCTTGTAGCGGTTTCACTAAAGGAAAGCAAGCTTTTAGCTTTAGCTATAATGATATAATATGCACTTTCAAAGCCTTCGCGTAATTCTAATTGTTGAAAAAGCTCATGATCATTTACTGACACTTCGATTTCACTTTGTATTGAATCAAAATCATTGAACATTTTGGAAGCTCCCTCAAGGCGTAATTTTAATTCCCCTCGTTTATTTGAGTTGGAAGCTAAATCATTTTTATCTAAATTGTTAATATATTTTGTTAATGCCGTTAATCTGCCTCTAATGACACCCCTTTTTTTATTGAAAGTGTGTAGGAGGTCATCACTTTTAGAATTTGCACTTTTGGGAGATTTGTCTGGAATTGCCAATCTTTCGGTGCTCATTTTGGTGGATGATGAGAAAACACAGAGTACTTACAGTTTTGGTTGATTAACAGCCACGTGCAGTAAACTTTGCGCAGTATCCACGACAATATGGCGGCCGGTTGAAACACTGACAACTGGAATTTGCAGATAGAATGCTATTAGCACAGGTAGGCAAAGAAGTTGGGAAGGAAACTAGTGGCCGTCTTACCGAAAATACACCGTTTGCCACGCTGATTACTCCGTTTCGTATCGTATGTCGCTTTATCGTATGGTTCGCTTCTTCCGTATGTGATCTGCGCTTGATTGGCAGAATTTGGCTCCGATGGACCACTTATGTTGAGGAGGAGAAGGCGGGCAGTTCAGGGTGTTGAATGACAGCTTTATTTCATCTCTTGTATCGTTTATTTTCTTGTTTTTTATAATATTACAATAGGTACACGTTGAATGCGTAGTCGGTCGCAGCGAGAGGACGACAGGTAAGTATAGTGGGGGGACGCGAAGTTAGCTGCAAGCAGCTAGGAACGTTTCGATTGACGTGAAGTTGGCTTGCGCGTTAACATAAGCTATTAAACTTAACATTTCTAAGGCAACGCTTTCTGCCAACTTAACTTTTGATCACTTAAGTTTTGTTTAATTTAACTAAGTTATTCCTTAAGCACGTGTTTGTTATAGTAGCGTTATTAACTTTAAGATCTCAGAAACTTCCACTGAGTTCACTCTGACCTAACTAAGAACATTGAAGATCTGTACATAAATGAAAATCAATTATGTAAGAGCATTTCAAAACGGCTAATTCCTTTTTGTTGTGCTTGTTAGGACAAAGATTGAGCAACGACACTCGTTAATTAGGTTAACGTAGGTGAAACCATGAGGAACAGCTTAGTACATAACACTTTTTCCGTCACGAATTTTGAGCTTTCAGCGAAAATAGTGGGGATAACTAAGCATGTAGGTATTTGATCACGCTCGCGCCAAACAAACCCAAAAAATTACAACTGTGCATTAAAGGCCAGCGCTCAAAACATTTGCTCGTGACGCCAGGTATAAAAAGATAATAAAAACATAATCTAGGGCAGATTTGTTAAAGATTATTCTTTTTTCCAGGTACAAGGTGGCCGTCACCGCTCGCGTCGACGTACCATTTTTCGGGCCGACTCTCCCGCAGCCGTCAGTGTTCCGCAAGGGGAAGGAGTTCAAGGATTTCCTCCTCACCAAGTTGATTAACGCCGAGAACTCTTGCTACAAAGCCGAGAAGTTCGCTCAACTAGAACTGAGGACCCGTGCATCGTTACTGCAGAATTTATACGAGGATTTGAAGAGCAAATCGGCTGAATTTCTTGGTACTGGGCTTAAGGTTGAGCCTGGAGCAGTATCTCCTCAGCCGGAGGGAACGCCGAATAATGGTGGTCCGGGCTCCAGATTCATCGACACTGTTAAGAAAGTCCTCATTCCTAAAGTCAGGTGAGTGTTACAAACATCGCTATTTTTCAACCAATTAAATTCGCCATTTATGTTTGTGGTGAATAAAAATATTGTGAGAACTTGTTACACAAGCCAAGTATGCTAGGTGAGAGATGCAGTATTATAACGATAGATGGGGTAATTATATTGTGAATCGCGCTGTAGAGATTCTCCACGGTATATGTATATACTAGGACTTCACTTGTAAATATACCTGAGTAGCTTACGGACGTACTTACCTATGTTAAGTCGTGCCTGATGTAAAACCGGTGAAGCAGGGGTTCCTTTGTTAATATTTTTACACAGATATTCGTCTCCTCTTCGGAGATCAATATCACAAAAGCTAAAACCTGTACTAATGTAACATTGTATTGATGTTTCAGATCACCAAGCGTTGATACGAATCTCTCAGGCGATAGCAACAAGAATCATTTGATAAGGAACAAATTTGTCCCAAACGAAACACATACTCCGAATGTAAGTTTTTATCAGATTGTTCGTAGGATACAATTAAATTTTCATATTTTTTATTCTTTTTTTGCTACCACCACATATAAGAACACTCGGTAATATAATTGAAACACACCATCATCACGAATCATATATTAGACACCAAATACAATTCCTGAAGTACTTAAATCCTTCATCATGCACGTCTGTGAACACGCCGATCGCATTTGACACACCATAGACATTCACCCCGTTAATACATAAAACATCTTCTATATGAAGATACGATGTTTGTACCAGAGCGGGCGGTCGAAGTCTTCGATCGCGTCATCGTCAGCGAGTGCGGTGTCGGTGCGGTCAGCGGGAGGTTCTGGCGAGTCCAGCCCCGATGTGACGTCACGAGCTGCACCGCCGCGTCCACCACTCCACGACCATAGCGATGACTCAAGCCTTAATTCTGTGGACATGGATCCCCTTGGTGAGTTGTAATCCCAAACCATCAAGCGTGCAATGCAATCACAGAATACAGAAAGACGTCAATCTGTTCACAGTCCCGAGTAAACACGTTTTAGTGAATTCGGAGCCTCTTGTATCAATGACGTAAACGTGTCTGTTTCGATTATGATAATGCTAATCACAGCGATGAATATGAATATGAAGTAGAAGCGGGCTAATCACAGTGCCGAATTAACTACGATAAATGCTAGTCGTTTATTTTTTTTAAGATATCATGGTTTAGGCTCTCATACTAGTCCCGGGCTCAATACTATCATGTTGATGTATAGAATTTTCGTAATGAATATTAGATTGTGCAAATTTTAGTAATACCATAACGAATGAGCGATGACATCTACTGATATCAAAAGCTCCGTATCTATTGGTGAGAATGTGTTTGGAGTGTAGTTTGAATTTTTCTTAATTAGTTGAACATATCTATAGGTCTTCAATACCGTGCCCATGTAGATTACTTTTACATTAGTAACTCGTTGGTACCATATACACGAACACATGTTTCATACATTAGAACTATTAACATTAAAACTACCTCGAAGACGGTAGATCAATTCTTCTTCATTGACTAAACATAGGTAAGTAGTGATTTTGTAACTGATTGGATTTCTTTTCCAATTAGACGACAAGGACTGGCTGAGTTGTGGTAAAAATGCAACAGGTTAGTCCAGAAAATTACGTAGAAAGTGAAGTAGCTTTCACTGCTATATGAAATATGATCTCTATTTTCAAAGCATGAAGTTATTACATTCGTTTGAGATTTCTTTCATCCTACAGCAAATGTGCTCGATTTGTGCATTGATCAAAATCTAGCAACTTTGTACACAATTATTTTTCACTGTTGATAGACTCTAAGTACTACTAGTAGTTGATCGTGTAATTTTACATTTTCTTTTATTATTAACTAAATACTCAAATTATGTAGAATTCCGTTATGTGCACCGACATGGTTTCGTTCATTTTTATCATTATTCCAGTAGTTTTTATCATTATGCCTTCTCTTTTGTTCATGAAAAGTTACATTTACTTACGAATATTGATTAAAACTGAAGGGAAACTAATCAACATTACCTATTTTGGAAAAAAAATTGATAATTATGAGAGATATTTTGTTAATGATGAGGTACCTTGCTTGATTACAGCAGGCCTAGACAAAGTGAAAGCATCTGTGCCCAATCGATCACGATGCAACGATCATACGCATAGAATAAATGCAGCTTTAACAGTCAAACGTGTTCTAATAAATTGTATATATGTATAAATCAACCGAATGAAAACATGCACAAAACTGTATGGGTATCAGAATCGCGAATACAATACTTATCATAATGTGGCAGTTATGTTTTGGTTGAATTTCAAATGACCCTTCCAAATGTATAATGTATGGTGCGCAGGCGGCGTATACGTAGACAGCGATACGGGGCTCGAGTCGATGTCGTCGGCCGAGGCGGCGCGCGGCGAGGCGCGGCCCGACGAGGTCCTACGGCTCGAGGTGTGCCGCCTCAAGAACGACAAGCTGGACCTACTCAAACAGAACATCGTGAGTATTCAATCTGCCTTTAATCTTTAAATAGTATAAATTGAAGACAAAAAGAAAGATTTCCGTAATAAATTATTTTGTCTGTTTGACCGCATTGTTGTACTAAATTACATTTCGGATCTTGATACGGTATTTATAACATGTAGGAGTTGAGCCCCGATAGATTTATAGCTAAGAACATCCCGAAGAGAAGCGAGGGCGGAACAACTATTTTTATTTGCATGTGATACATACTATCTACTTATAAAAATAGTCTACTGCATTATTATAACTGTTGTAAGTATTGAATAAAAACTGTGTAAAGAGTGGAAAAGTCATAGCAAATATGGCGCTATTAGCTATCACAGTGACTGCACTATGCTTCCCCTATGTTTACTGTAATTGACCTATAATCTAAGGTAGCATTATTTGTTCCTGGGCCGGTAGCTCCCAAATTTAAACACCAGATCCCGTTATGAATTCCCTTTGTTAAAATTACCATGAATTTAGATTATCTACGTTATTTTCAGACATGGCAAAACGAGATAAAATACTTGCGCGAGCGAGAGATGTCACTTCAAGCTGAGCTGGCCGCGAGTTTCAGAGAAGTGCGGAGACTCAGGGAACAGCACACCGGGACGACCATCCCCAACCCCTCCACACACGACTCTACTGCATAAAATTCAACCCCAATCCTTTAAGAATAATTATTATGTCACATAGAACGTGTAACTAAAGGAATCCTAATCATTAAACATCTAGATTCGAATCAATGTACATTTTGGAGATTAAGTTAACTTCTTGGTACGGAAAGTTATTGAACAACCTATTGAAAATTATAAGATTGACATGTGGAATAAGATGTCGAAGTGTGGAACACAAGGCAATAGAGGCAAATATTGAAATGTATATTGATTTAAATTTGCACACATCATCCATGGAAAATCTAGCATTCATTGTTAGGCTTTGTTTTTCCAACATGTCTCAATTGATATGGAGTAAAGTCACCTTACGTGCATAACTATGTTATAAAGTGTTTTTTTTAGAATTACGTTCTATGTGACTTATAAATCTACCTTTATACCATAAAGAATCCGTTTAAAATAGAGATCCGAGGAAGACATAACTACTGGTTGCTCGGTAGGCCTCATTGGCAGTCAATATTTAGATAAAGTCGATATTCAAATAAAAATGAACCTTATGGGTTTCTTTAGAGTCCTTAGCACTTTTATAGTGTTAATAAATTAAATAAATATTGACTGTCCTATTTGGTTATAAAACACTTAAGTAGTAACTTGACGTGACTATACGCTATCTTTCTCTACTCGGATATATTTATAGTGCAATATAATATTCTATATTAACGCTGTCCATTTTCAAACGTATTCCTTAAATGTGTGAACTTTACAATTTTGTCGGGTTATCTTTGAATATGGATGGATCTTGCAATACCCGCAGGTATTTCTATACAAAAAGAAAAATAAATATATAAATTATTTATAAAACCCGTTTATTACGCGATTACGTACTTTTTAAGTCGTTGCTTGACTGACTTTACTATTGAGAAATTGCTACGAATATACGATTTCTATAGCTAATTATAGAGAATATGATTCGAATCTTTTTATATGTTGTTATACCAAAACTGATTGTTAAGATCTTTAGGCTACCTGCTTATGAATGTGATAACTTATCTCAAACAATGTGTTAGTTTTCATAACGACAATTTAGTATTACGCTATCGTATCACATTTTTATCTTTGAAGACCACTCCTTAAGGAAATTTATTTAGAAAATCATGATTTGCCCGCATTAAACTGTAATCACACGATATCAAGACAGATAATTTGCTTTATACCTTACTTGCCAAACTTGTTTGTGATTTAGAAAACGTTCTTACTTCTAAATATCGCAATGGTATGTGATGCCTTTCCAATAATAATTTCTTATCGTTAGTAGACCTTCTGATTGTAATACATTAGCTGATTTAATTGGTGTGTACAACTATGTTATTAGAGAAATTATAAAACAAACTGTGTGTAGGATCTAGAAGAAACGGTACCTACTAAATGTAGCCTTGATAGTAGAAAGCCTATATACTAATGGTGCATTAGAGAAGACATATTACAGAAAATGAATCTTAAAGTGTGTTAGATTATTAAATTTCTATTGTGTATAGCGATCCCAGTACATTTTCATTTACAAATTATTGTATAGAGTTTTAAGCAATGCATGTATTTCGATACATTATTATTGTAGTTCACAAAATAACGAATCTACCTTAGATACTTTTGATTTATGTTAAACTACCAAAATTTGTGTGAAATTTTTTTAGGTTTTGAAAAATTACATGTTACATTGTGTGAACTCAATTTTATGTAAGCTTACTACAACTTGACGAGTACGTGGTGTTTATGTTTCCTTTTAAGTATACAAATTTAAGTTCGCCAGTTCTTGTAAATATACCAACTGGTCTTAGGCTTATTGATTGTAACAGTATTTTTCATAATTTATGCCTCGATTTAAGTGTCGTTCTCGATTTGATTTGAGTTTCATTACGTTTTGTTGTTAATAATTAATATTTTATACCAAAGTTAACATTCCCCACTAAATAGCATAGTTTTTTTATATGAATATTATTTTAATGTGAACCAGTATTCAACACAGGTCTAAACGACGGACACGCGCTAACATTCTCTAAGTTTACATTTAGTTTCACTATTAAATGTAATATTTTAGATATTTTGTTCGACTGTTGATTATGATTAAGTTGATTGACACTAACTGTTGATTCGTCTTGATTTAGACTTAAACCAAATATTGTGCGCGGAGCGTTAGAGTAAATAGTTTATAATTATAAGAGATATCTACTATTGAAATATATTAATAGTTAATACTAAATAATGTTATTGTTGTTTCATTTCATATCCTCATTTAATTCAAACTATAGGTTACCTTCAGAAATTCATTAAAATCTCCCATATGCAGTAATCCCATAAGCAATATCTCAACTTTTTGTGATGAAAAGTATTGAAGAGACTTTCCAAGAACATTAATTTCAGATAATTAATCTGAACTAAAGAGAAACAAAAGAGTTATCTTCACAGTTTACATTTTTTTAACGGCATGATATACTTCATTATTTCATTGGATTAAGTATGTCCATACGTATAATAACAGTATTTTTCCCCTCATTAAATAAAAGCTTATAAAAAATTACAAAACTTTATTCTAAAATTTTTTGTGTAGTAGAATAATTACATCTCTCATTGCGTTCAGTTAAGACTAAGGCTAATTTTAACCCACGATTGGTATTAATTAGCTTGATGATATTTCCTCGTTAATTGTGGGCTTCCTAGCCTAGAACAAATGAATTTTTCAAATTGGACCAGTAGGTAGTAAGTGAGATTATCGCGTTCAAGCAAACAAACTCTTCAGCTTTATATATTTTTATAGATCAATGCATGTCACGCCATCTTGCTTACAAGAATCTAAGTCAAATACCTCGACGGTCGTTCAGGAATTTGAGAACTTTGGGATAGCATTGGAAGGATTGCGACTCCGATTTGGAGATAAGAAATATAAACGTTGCCGCCAGTTAAGCATAGATGGCGCTATTATGTACGAAAATAACCTAAGTCGAAACTCATTTAAGTGTGGGTTATGTAATGACTGTTTATCTAAACTAAGAATATTGTTAAGACGAAATAATTTTTTTTTTTTTTAAGCAAAACTTTGGTAGACCCAGGGTTTCGTGGGAATTTCTAACTAGGGTTAAAATTGCCAACGATTTCGAGCTAGGACGCACCGTTTCCTAGATATTAAACGTTTTGGGACTTGTGTTATGTTAGCTCATTATCCATATGATTCCTTGAAAAATGAGTTTTCGATGCAGTTTGGATGTTTTTGGAAATGGTTCAGAGGTCGATAGGGTCAAATTAGGAAGACCTAGGGGGATGTGGGATCCCTGCTTAAATAAATACTAGGCGCAGTTTGGATGATTCTGAAAATGGCCTAGAGGTATGACTGGGAAAATTTGACCCCACGCCGGGGGGCGTGGTGTGGAATTTCCAGAAGGTGCTCAAATTACTGGCAGAACTATTTCCGATGTAGATAATTCAAAATCTTTTTTGCAGAGATGCGCACAAACCATTTAGTAGGGTGGAACGACAGACTTCTCTAAGCATAATTAATTAATGCCTAAGACTTTTTCTTGAATTTGTATGGCCAAAAACTTTTCGTAACACACAAGTCTATGATTAGTACGAATTCATTTTGTGTAACCTTTTTTGAAGTTACGTCGACTTAAGCAATTGAAGTCGTTATCATGATCGAATTATAGGGCTCGCGGAATGATTCGGACGTTTATTTTATTCGAGTGCTCCCCTTTTGCTTCGCAGTCCAAGTACTAATTGCTTTATAAGAGTTTGTTTGACAGGTTTTGCTATGTTGAAGATAGGATTAATTTAACGGAGAATTTCACACATTTTTTATTTATGTCTTTTAAGGAAAGATCTATAGGTATCGGGGCTATTGAACTTGTCTCAAATTATAAGACGTCTCAGTGACTGCATGAAGTCTAACCACAACTTGGTTAGCTGATTTTCATAAACTGATTTTAAGGAACCTTGATTTTAATCACCCAATTTGTGAGATAACCCACAGGCAAACCATGTCGATAATGTCATGTAATCCTAGTCCTTTTTTTTTTTTTTTTTTTTACATGGGGAATCCATTTTGGATACGCACTCGCTGCGGGGGCAGCGAATGGTTATGCCGGGCTCTCACCGGCACCCCATGGTGTTTCTCCAACTCACTTTTTTCGGGGGGGACACGTGATACATTTTCACATGCTTTGCCGTGAACCCCCCCTGCGACCAGCCACCCCGAGGGCAGGGCTGCCCTCGGGGTGGCTGGTGACAGGGTGACAGGAGGGGCCTCCTGAAGGGGAGAGATTACCACCCCCCTTGGCCTAAAGGCCGACTCCGTGCAAGGCTCGCCGAAACACATAAGGCCAGCCTTGACACACGACCTCCATGAGTGCAATGGCAGCCAACTCCCCCGAGCCAGCTGCCTGGAGGCCCCCTACCGGCAGTCTGGTGACCACCTTTAGCCGCAGGATAGGGAAGGGACAAACGCCCCCGCTCCCCTAGGCTGCAGCCCCTCCTTCACCGCACTAACTGTGCGGCCGGACACGCGGCACACCACATCCACCGCGTCCCTATATACAAGCCATGGGGGAAGGGAGGGGCAAATGCCCCTACTCACTTCACCCCGCAGCCCACCACATTACCACAACAGTGGTGTGGCCCCGCCGGGTCGCGGCGGATAGGGAGAGTGGCGCATCGCCATACCAACACGCCTCTCCCGCCGCGATCCTCGGCTGCGGTGGGTAGGGAGAGCAAGAGCGGTGTTCCTACACTCCACCCGACCACTACCCCTCGCAGCCCCGCCCGCGCGTCACCGACCCTACCATTCGGTAGGCGACGCTGTCGCTTACGCGACCCTCCACCAGGGCCGGCCCGCACCAGTGGCCCAGACCGCCCTGCACGACGCCGCCACTTCCCAGACGACGCCGCCGTCGCACCCTATGTGAATCTGCCGGGCTGCAAATCACGCTAGGGGCGACCCCCACAAGCCAGCTTGCACCAAAGTGCCCGAGCCGCCGGCACGTCGCCCGCCACTTCCCAGACTACGACGTCGTCGCTCAAAGGGGCCTGCCGATGACTCAAAGCAGGCACCACTGACAGGAGCGACCCTCCTGGGGCAGCCCGCACTAAAGTGTCGGGGCCGCCGGGTTCCTCTTAGCTTCATCGTGAGGTGCCGCCACGACTACTAGAGCCCCCCCACCAGCGCAAGGTGGGAACCCCTGGGGGGGATGTAATCCTAGTCCTAGGTTACCTATCGCAGGATCCTCTTACTCATAATACTAGGTGTACTTAATTGAGTAGTTAGCGTGCATGGCTTATGCGCAGATTACCCTCCTGTTACCTACAATAATAAAGACTCGGGTTGCTACTGGTAACTTACAGATAGAAAACTCCGATTACACTTTTCCCGACCTGCGGATCGAACTCAAGAACTCGTGTTCCACAAGAGGAATTGCGAACACTAAACCAACGAACCAGTCTATACTTCAATAAGGATATAACAACCCTATTAAAAATGTAAACACTATTCGATCTGCCGCGTTCTTCTGTAAGGTTTCTCATCGACTAGCTCGACGTCGAGTGTCGGTTTCAATAAAAATAAAAATGATCCATTATATATAGACAATAAAGTTCAATTTCGTATCTTTGAGAAACATTACAGAATAACTTCTAGATTAACTATACATAAATTATTCTTAATACTAAGAAGAAAAAAAAAATTTCTCATACCTACCCCTGGAGTATCTACTTACTTACCCTTTGTATTGTCACCATTATTTCTGTAGGTGTTCTCCCTAAATTGTTTATCTCACAATAGCAATGTATTTCCTTACCTCATATCCGATGGGACGGGCAGACAAAGGTTCTTGTGTCGACCGTTGTCACCGCTTACCGCAGCCACCTCTTGGACACCTGACTCTTCCTATTTGATAATGGCTACTATAAATAAAATTGAAGTGTCTGTTTGTAATACCAAGATTACAGCTTTTCACTAAATGCATATGAAAGTATACACGCTAATCACACGGAAGAACCAAGTTTAAAAAATGTTCTCTGTCTGTCTGTCTGTCCGTCTGTCAACAGTGTACAACTGTGAACAAACAGTGTACAACTGTGAACAAACAGACAGAAAAAACCAAGTTTTAAATTTTTTCTCTGTCTGTCTGTCGGTCTGTCTGTCTGTCAGTTTGTTCCGGGTAATCTCCGAAACGGCTGGACAGATTTTAATGTTTCAAGGAGTAACTTGGGCTACTTTTATTAATTAAAAATATTGGTTCCGCGACATGAAGCATCAAACTAAATCTACGCGAGTGAAACCGCGGGGCACAGCTAGTATATAATAAATAGCGGACGTCACGCGGTTTTACCCGCGTAGTTCCTGTTTCCCTGGGACTACGGAGATAAAATATAGTCTATGTTACTCGCTGATGATGTAGCTACTCATTGCTGAAAGAATTTTCAATATCGTTCTAATAGTGTACGTAATTCAATACAAACAAACAAGCAAATCTTTCCTATTTATAATATTAGTAAAGATATTTCTGTAAAAGTCGGAAAATTTTGTAAATTGTCTACACAAATGCACGTAAGAATGAAGACCCGAAATTGGCGATGATCATGCAGATCATTTAATAAGACATTGTGAAACAGAACTCAAATACGTTGTTTCAAAGTAGGAACTCGATACAAAGTCACAATTAATAAATAAGCTTCATGAATCTTTAGAAGTATTAGCGGGAGATTGTGGTACTAAGCATCCCTCAAATGCTACAATTAAGTAGAACTTGAGAAGTGGAACGCTGTCCGAAGCACGAATCTCAAAACATTATGCTCGGAAGCTTGAATGTTTATAATAACATTACTGAACTTAAGAGAGAAACTTGAAAGATTATTTCCTTTGAAAATTCCAGTTTTACTCAGTATGTTTACTTTCTAGGTATCTTTTATCCTTTTGAGTAAGTTTTCAATGCGGTCAGTACCAAAATCATTATTAGCACATGAATTATTCCTATTGAGATAAATATAGAACCGTGGGGTTAGAGCAGTCGCCTCTACGCAAGCGACGCGGAGTTCGAAAAAAAACTTATGTAGGTACAGTGATTTCACACCACGTGCTTTACGGTGAAGGAAAACATCGTGAGGAAACCTTCATGTCTGAGAAGTAATTCAAAGACATGCGACGTGGCTCGCGCTGCCTTGCACAGCGAGGTCTCCAGGGGCGGCGACACAGCTGCCCTGGGGATGTGCCCCGGCAAAGTGTGGGGGGACACCGGTGCGATCTATCAGAGTACCCGGAGTCCCCCCAAAGCACTGAGGATGGCCACCGGGGGGGTTTTAGTGCGGTAAAAATCCCACATACCCCGATCAGCCTCTCCCAGGGCGGTCGGGGACCTTTTGAAGGTTTCCCCCTCGTCAATAAAAAAAAAAAGGCATATGGATGTATACGTGTGAGATAGATATATAATTTCAATGCTTCATGTCGACATAGAAACGTCCTGGCTTCCGCCAATACAATGCAGGATACATAACGTGATTAAGCCAATTAAGGTAAGCTGCGTAACAGGCGCACAGTGCCCCGATTCACGCACACACAATCGAAATAACGTTGATCGAGTAAAGTCTCGCAATGTGATATTCTCGTGATCCGAACTTGGAGTTCGATGATACTTCAACACAAAAGGACGTATTCCCGACAGCGACCGAGCCATTTAGTTCTTTATTTTAAATCTATACTAATATTAAAAAAAAGAAATATTTGAATGTAAGTATGTTTGTAACGAATTTACACAAACAGTACTAGACCGATTTAAAAAAATATTTCACTACTAGCTGTGCCCCGCGGTTTCACCCGCGTAGATTTAGTTTCATCCTTTTTGTCGCGGAATCCTAATATTTTTGATAAATAAAAGTAGCAGTTACTCCTTGAAACATCAGCTACCAGTGAAAGTCCCGTTAAAATCCGTCCAGCCGTTTCGGAGATTACCCGGAACAAACAGACAGCCAGACAAACCGACAGACAGACAGACTGAGAAAAAATTTAAAACTTGGTTTTTTAGTCTCAGTAGCGTGTATACTTTCATAGGCATTTAGTGAAAAGCTGTTATTTTGAAATTACAAACAGACACTTCAATTTTATTTATTTGTATAGATTTGAATGCTACATTATAATTGATTAATATAGGTTGATTGTATCTCCGTACTCCTACAGGAACTACCGCGTGACATCCGCTAGTGATGAATATGTTAATACTGTCAACGACTTGGTCGCTACGACATCGTTATGGTTTTCGCTACGTGAATCTGGCCACGTCACACACACACGCCTGTCACCGCGTATAAGTGCCGCTGTCGTATGTGTGTTTACGTATTGTTTCCTACGATATTTCAGTATCGTACGTGATTCACACGTAAATTCTTAGTACGAATTTCCACTCGTGACGTTATTAGGTGCGCGTGCGTGACGTCACATATCCCTGAAAAGGCCTTTAGATAGTAAAACATGGAGGTCTCTTAGAGAGGGGATTACTAACATGTCATTTAACATCCATCCTAATCCCTGTAAGAGGTACATTAGACACAAGTTCTATCTTAGACACAAAGCTTACTTTGACATATTTGCTCGTATCAAAACATTCAAACAATTTGTCTTGTTCGTATTTTGAGATTAAGATACACACTTGTACAAAAAATATACATAAGCTACCTACTTACTACTGGGAGAGTTAAATTATTTAATTATAGGATGTACCTAGTCTCGATTGGGCTGTTCATATTCTCTCTAAGAATGTAAGTATTAAGTAGATTATTAGTGATGTCACACTACGAGTTTTATGGTGGAGACAAAACATCGAGAGAAGAATATTAACTTTGAAGAAATTCAATCCTACCATCAATGGCTTAAGCAGAGCGTATTAAGAGCTTCTGAGCGTAGAAGTTTCATTTTGGGACCTTATTTTTTTTTATTAGTTTTTAAATATATCTTATACGCGCTGCTTCAATGATCATAGTTGCCCCCCTCAGAAGTTCTTAATGATAAACCGATGATCTGGCCTTCTGTGTTCGAGACGGCGATCGAAGAGAAAATTCATAATATCTCTTTATATTAAAATAAATTGACTGGAAGAAATCTGCAATTGACTAGACTTGAGAATGAAGCGCTTTCAAATTGGCAGATATTATAAAGTTCACAGAATTCAATCAACCCTTATTCGGGAGGCTGTTTCCGGCAAAAAAGGAAAACGCTTGATAATTCTTTATTAATTCTCAATTTTTTTTAAATGAACTCAACGGTCACCTATAAATACTGTGATTTAGTCAGAATAGCAAAATACTCACAATTGTGCCAGCCGTGAGCCGTCAGATGGCGCTGTTCCGATCCAATACAAATCTGCGTTTACGTCGACGCGGTGACTTGTGACGACGGCAGTTAAAAGCTCGTACTAGGCGCTCTATTATACGACATCCTACTCGCAGAGTTAATCTCGAGTAGATAGCAACACGATATAATATTATTAAGAGTAAAGATTTGTATTTTTGACTGTAACGGATAAACTTAAAATTACTGGATCAAAAAATATTTCACTGTTATATAGCGACATTTTCAGAGAGTAAGATAGGCTATACTATTATTATTATTATCCGAGGTTAATTAGAAAAGAAATTATTACTTTATAATTATTACCTGACTTTCAGAAAAAGCTGACTAAACTATTTAGCCAATATCATGACCTGATTGTCACACGACACATCAAAATTGGACAAGTATTTCAGCCGATACAATTTAACCTTTATAAATATAAACATACCTACATATATAGCTAAAGCGATAATCTTTACTTTTGGGAATGTATACCAATACCATAAGGATGTAGTGTTGTATTCCCGCGTTAAGGTCGCAGGAGTTCCTTTAGAGAGCACCGCTCTTATGGGATTTGTGGCTTCCTTGCATATATCAATAATGTAACAACATAACTCGTAAATAAATTAACTTTCGAAGCAAGCACTTATCTTAATGCCAAACTGAACTCCGGAGCTCCGGAGAACATGTAATATAGCTTTATATTTTGCGCTTATAATTAGAGAATAATATAAAAATTCTCGATATTTCTTACTATTTTTATTCTGTCTAGCATGTGAATTCATTGACCTTGCAATATATTTTAAATGCTTAAAACACTTTGAAATGCAATATTAGGTCTCGACACCATGATACTAATTAGATAAAATAAAAAAGAATGTGTATGCATACATATATATGCTCACGCCGAAGATGATTAAGCCAACGTGACACTCGTGACAGGTCTATCGCCGTCTGAGACACTATACATACGTCATTGAATTATTGCTCAGACATATGCAAGGTTTCTTCACCAGTATAAGTTTGTATATTTTTTTATATATTTTATTATTTTATATTACTGTTATATGAATATTTTTCCTTTATCCAAGGTTCATATAAACCTGTCAATCATTCCTGTCGTTTACGTCCTTAATAATAATCATTACATTCCAATTTACATCGACAAAATATTTCATCAAACATGAAATCATATTTCAAACGTGAATCAAATTGAGCAGGTAAGTAAGAATCGGTAATCAAACGGGACGTTATAAAAGTATAACGATATTTTATGCGAAGCGACGTGAGCGCCTTCAATAAATATACTTCCTTCTAGATTTTTTATGTATTGGAGTAGAGAAACATTGCAAAAATATTTCAAAGCGATTAAATAGTTTATCTAACAGAAACATTTAGTTTATGAGGAAAATTTCACGCTACTTTCAAAACATTAATAACTTCGTTAGTGTTTGCTTTGCGAATTGAAAGTTTTGATTTGGAGAACTTGCAAAGCGTGTTTGCTAATGCATTTAATATTTGTCTATATAATTTTAACTCCTTACTAAATAACGTGGAACAGACCTTGATTGGTTGTAATATTTTAATTGTAGCCTCTTTAAAAAAAGTATCTGGATGATTGAGCAAATTGTGACTTTTTCTAATAATGAACCTAGCTATATCTACGCATTAACTACGCATAGTAAATTTCATTAAAATCATTGGAGTCGTTTCCGAGATTCAGATTATATATACATACTAGCTGTGCCTCGCGGTTTCACCCGCGTAAATTTAGTTTCATGCTTCATGTCGCGGAACCCTAATATTTTGAATAAATAAAAGTAGTCTAAGTTACTCCTTGAAACATCAGATACTTGCCAGCCGTTTCAGAGATTACCCGGAACAAACAGGCAGACAGACAGACAGACAGAGAAAATTTTTAAAACTTGGTTTTTCAGTGTCAGTAGCGTGTATACTCGTCTATATCATATGCATTTAGTGAAAAGCTGTTATTTTGGAATTACAAACAGACACTTCAATTTTATTTATCTGTATGGATTATATATATAATATATACAAGAAAGCTCGGTTATAGGCATTACGTAGATAAATAGATGCTACGCGTATACGTAATTGATCTCAAATAGGTCTATTCTCATTCTCCGAAAACGAAACTTCGTAATCAAACGAAAATAAAACGCAGTTTCACTAACCTTTCATTTTCAAATTTTTAAGTTAAAAATTTCGTCTTTTAAGTAATTTGATTAAAGTAGGTTTAGAATATATAAACGTCAAATAATTTTCTTTCGTATCTGACTTAATTTTTGAACGAATAAGAACTGTGGTAGGGGCTTTGCGAACTTTCGACCGAAACTCTGTATTTCATTGTATAAAAGTACGCTCCCTGATCAATGTATGAGCATTTCTTAGGAGTGCAAAACATAATATTATACATACGATAAAAATACACTCCCAAATTTGCTAATGTTCGAAACTTGATCGTTCGCAAATAACGTTCGTTGCTTATTCGGTCCCAAAGCAATTACACATTCAAATCCAATTTAGAGCTTAAATCGTTTTTTTGTCGTGACGTCGTTAGAATCAAGTAAACTATTCATGTAATATCTTCACACATTCCAACAAGACATATACCCGGGAGAGGTAAGAGGTACAACATCCACTTTTCACTGTAGATAGATTAGGTGCAAACGTAATAACTGGCGAGTCAGACGCCGTGTCTCTGGCACAGGGCATTATACAAACGTACGACTTTGAAGTAAATATGTAATTTCTCACGTTTTCCTTCTCTAAAGCCAGCGGTATAACAAATCACTTCACATAATTTATGGGAACGTTTATTGGAACCGGAGGTCTACCGTCATGGGTTTTAGCAATGCGTTTTATATTAAGAACTTCTGAGCATTTTGGTACCGTAAAAATAAAGCTAAAGAGTTCTCAATACACGCTGCTTAGACGATCTTAGTTGGCCCCCAGGAGCCGTCACTAGTTATGTGCGCTCAGTGAAAATAGTGGGAGTAAATGAGAAAGAAATTTTATTTACGTCGCGTCATACTGACAGACAGAGACAGACTCATAAAATGCCTACTGCACATTCAAAGTCAGCGCTCCTAACTCGTGACGGCGCCTGTACCAATCCTGGTACGTAATTAGGTACGTGCATATCCATCCCATCTCCTTGGCCTTATCCCATACATTGTATTTGGGTCAGCACTTGATTCAACCCGATGTGGCTGATCACCTGATTTTGTATACGATGCCACTTAGACGTAGATACTTGCATATCCATTAGATTAAAATGTCGTTACCGTTGCAAGAAAACTTACTTAAACCACATGCCCACGTAAGTATATCATAGGTGACAAAAAGTATAAAGGTATCTTGTAAATAGAACAATTTAAAATGGAAATTGTGAGACACCACTAACAACAGTAAAAAATAAGTAAACACGCAGCTTGCTTTCTTCAGCAAGGATAAGTGACTATTATACTGATGCTAATGCTTCGTTTTCATTCGCAATCCCTCCCTTTATTCGTATCGTTATTAAAAAGAACCATTTCATTTATTAAAACCGGTTGAATTAAAGTTGATAGATATTTCTTTGACAAGGCTTACTTATGAAAAGTTAAATGAAGGCAGTCGTTATAATGACATTTGCTCGTAAAAGTGAATGTTATGAGTTAATTAATGTTTAAGAGGATACAATTCATTATATACGAAAAAAACCCTTTATGATTGTATAGCTTTAGCTCGCGACTTCGCCTCTTCTTAAGTGCTATTCGTGATATCAAAGCTATTATTTTAGATATTATTATTTATTAGTAAAGTGCAAATATACTAACATGTTAATAATACACCTTCTCTGGTTACAAGGACATTTACGTGTAGTTATTGTAATAAATTATATTTTAATACTTAAATTTCATTATTTGTGCAAATAATTTGAAGGTATTAAGTACGTCTTAATTTGTGACACATATCAGGATAAGGTCATGGCGATATTGCTCCTTAGTTATAGACTAAGTATTAGCTACCTAATGTAATTCAATATGTGCTAGATTATTGTATTCTGAATGTCACCTAAAATATTTTCGTATCGTTGACCTAATAGCTCTGATATTATAACGAGAGTGCCTTAATTATAGTCTACATGAAAAGCAACTCAAGTCGTAATTTACCGTCATTTCTGTGACATTGTTGGTCCATATTGCGAATAATACGCATACACATTATGTAATAATATAAGCAACAACCGAGTTAATGTCTGGCAAAATTTTAAGCTACTAAAAAAACATGCTTGACGAACATAGAACCTCCTTTTTTGTGAAGTCGGTTCTGTGTCAAAATTCTAAATTCATATTACGACGCATTCCATAGAGTCCCTAAGACCTTATTTATAATAATTTTGAGTTGGTTAGTAAGTTCAAACTAATTACTTACCTATAGAAATCTATATTACTGTAATTTCTGAGAACCCCGGTTATTGCTTTGTTGAGATTAATTTAGGTTCGTTTTAATATGGCCAGAAAATATTAAAAGCGTACACTAACTTTAGTTTGTAAATGCAGTAGGTAAATCTCTCACGAATTAACCCTTGTATTTTAATTTCACACTATTCGAGGTGCAGCGTGCAATCGCGGGAGCAGGAGCAAAAGACATAATCAAATACTTCTATGTTTGACACCTGTCACATGACAATATATCAGTTGATATCACGGTGTAATTTATGGTAACGAAATGCAATGGCAGAATAGCTGCACTTAAACTCGTCGCCATTAAAATACGAATAACTCAATCTTAGTCTAACAGTAAAATATGGACTACCCTTACAGAAAGATTACCTGCTCGGAGTATCATATAAAATTCATCAATAAAAACAGAGTATCGTCAAAAAGGATTTGTTTACCAAACTTTTGGATCGCAAACACACATGGGATGGGGTAAACACAAAACCCAATTTCTTAGGACCAAAATATTATTCATACATAAAAAACGTAACGACAGACATTAACGGATATAGGTAAGTGTACTACTTAGGAAATTTATACTATTGTATTTCACGTTAGTACCAATGAAATGTCAATATATTTGTGTGCGCACAGTTGCTACTCGCTTGTTGTAACATGATAAAGACGTCCTTATATTTATCACACATCAGTAAATTATTCATAGAATTTTGTATTTTAACTTAATGCCCTATTTGTATTCTAATTATATTTTTATTTATTTTATTTATTTATTTATTTATTTACTTATAACCTCTTTACAGTATTTATTCTACCAATGCGATGTTACAGGCCTTAACGATAAAAATTATAATATTATAAAATAAAATTAGCACTAAATATAAAACTTAAAACATAGTAACTGAATTAAAACTAAACTATTATACTTAAATATCTATCTAACTTAATACATATTTACATGGATAATTCTAAATACTTCTGAGCACACTCTGCGAGCTTTGGCAGGCTCTGGTGAAAGATGTCGATATTGCTAGACATGGCGTTTATCAAGCGAATGGCGCGCGAGATGGGAGCATGTTTAAGTACATTAGTTCTTGGTGACGGCATTGCGAGTGTGGCGGGTCGGCGACGACTGGTGGTCGGCGCGCACAGGCGCAACTCCGCGAGCACTTCGGGGTGGTGCACCTGGCCGCGCGCTACCCTCACCACGTACACTATCAGAGCCACGTCTCGTCTTACAGCTAATCTGCTGTATCCTACCATTCCCATCACAAACAGGCTCGGGTACATTAATGGGTAATATGGGTATACCCCGTAACATTTCAAGTACAAAAATCTCGTGAATTTGTTTTGTATTTTTTCCACCATGAGACTATATTTACTCTCATGGGGATTCCATATTATGGCATTCGTTTCTAAATGGCTGCGTACTAATGCATTGTATAAAGTTTTTATTACTGAAATATTATTGAAATTAGTGGACTGTCTTAGTATGAAACCCAGACCTCTGAAGGCTCTATTACTTATTTCTAAGATGTGCTTACGAAACGTCAACTCAGGTACCATCTCAACTCCCAAATCCCGGACCCGATAGACTCTCGGCATCTCTGCCTGTCCGATCTCATATCGGTATTGTAAAGGTGTGCGCGCTCGGCTGTAGGTCATCACGCAACACTTCGATAAATTGAAATATAGGCGGTTAACTTCACTCCATTGGACTACCCGGTTTATATCTTGCTGTAGCCGTTCACCATCTGTGCTACTCCTTACCTGTAGGAATAACTTCAAGTCGTCTGCAAAGAGCAAACAACGCCCCTCTTTGATGACTTCCGGGAGATCGTTGATCATAATTAAAAATTCCAACGGGCCAAGATTGCTTCCTTGACTTACACCCGAAAACGTGAAGTAAGGGGTGGACGTGTATCCTGCATACTCTACGTACTGTTGGCGTTCTTTAAGGTAACTCGCAAAAAACTTTAATAAATGAGGTGTGAAGCCCATCTCAGCAAATTTCCTTAGGAGTATATCGTTATCGACCATATCAAAAGCTTTCCTAAAATCGAAGTACGCAGCGTCTATCTGTCCTCTCGTATCAATAACCGGCATCAGGTACGTTACAAATGATAGAAGGTTGCTGCCCGTACTTCGACCTGGTCTGAAGCCGTGCTGCGCATCTGTGAGTCGCGTGCTTACTTGCGTGTATATACATTTGTGCAAAACTGATTCGAATACCTTTGCGAACGCCGCCAGCACCGCCACTGGTCTTCTAGCGCTCACGTCCTCTGATCCCTCCCCACCCTTTGGAACTGGGATGACTCTCGTGACTTTCCAATTATTCGGGTAGTGAGACTCACGCAAACACAAATTGAATATATGCGTTAAGGGCTTTCCCAAAACAGCGCGACAGTCTTTCACGATATATGGCGGTATGCCATCGGGGCCCACCGAGTGTTTCGGCTTGAGGCTCTGCAACGCGGCATCCACTTCGGCTTCACTGACCTGGCCTATGTGCACCCTGGCAGCTCCCGCTCGTGCGCCCGCCTCTCGCTCTGCCTCTTGTGGGTCTAGTTTCGGTTTAACCTTGCTGTATACCGAGTGAAAATACGAGGCAAAACTCTCCGCACATTCTTTCTCAGTCAGTGCTTGACCTTCTTTTGTGACACGCTGACTATTACCCTTGGATTGCTTACCTCTAACGAAATTCCAGAACGTTTTTGGATCGTGCTTAAAATTAATCTGTAGCCTTTCCTGGTATTGCTTATAAGCTAATGCAATCTTATCTTTAACAATAGATCGATACCGAGAAAAAGCTTCGTAAGCACTCTTCGTCCTATTAGTTTTATATAACTTATGATATCTCCACTTACGCTTAATATCCCGTATCACCTCCGCGGTGTACCAATCAGGATATGTACCCTTAAATGTCCCCGCGTGAACTTTTGTTATTTTCCTAGGTGTGGACCTATCGATAGCCTCGTTAATGGCTGCATAGAAATATTCTAAAGAAGCCTCCGAAGTCTGGATTTCATACAAGCCACCCCAGTCTATACTTTGTATGTTTGTATATAAAGCGGGAAAGTTTGCTTTTTTGAAATTCCACTTGCGCAAATTACCGTCATCCTCAAGAGCATTGTGTTCCTGCGATTCGACCCGCTTTGCTACATTTACGCTCACTACTATGGGAGGATGGTGTACATCTACTTCTACTAATTGATCCCCTGCTGCCTCTACCCTCAGGTCTCCCTCTGATATCGTTGATAACACCAAGTCTAGTGTACGACTATTTTTATTGTATATGTTATTTACCTGCCGAAATCCACAGAAGGCGTTGACATATTCAAAATAACTAAGTATTTCCTGCGTTGTAGAAGGCATGTTAAAATCACCTATGACCAGCACTTGATCATAATGCACACATTTTTCTTCTAAGATTCGGAATAACTTCATATATTCTTTAGCATCACATTTTGGCGGTATATAGACAATACAGCAAAAAAACAAGAACTTATTTCCAGAGTGCACGGTAGCGCATACTATTTCGAATAGGGCTGTGTCTACATTGTCCACCGTAACGCGTTTTAATTGAAACCGCGACGAAACTGCTAAAAACACTCCTCCCTGTTTCCTGCCATCTGCGCGATCACATCTAAGAACTTTGTAATCCGGGGGTATAAGTTCTCCATCATGAATAGCACTATTAAGTCCCGATTCAGTTACTGCAATTAGGTCATACTTCGATGCCAATAAATTAGTATAAAACTTTGATGTTTTTGTTCTTAGTCCTCGTACATTCTGGTAATAAACTTGAATTGGTTCTTTATTTTTACTGTGCTCTATCCTTTTGTATTGATTTCCGGGGGTTTCGAAACCACACCCATTCATTGAATTGAGCGTCTAATGGCCAACTATCACTATTGTTTATTTTATCAAACTGGGACTCTGGTACAGACACCCGGAATGATGAGTACTCTCTTGTGGTTCTAGGTATAATTTTTTCCACTTGCACCTCCGTGGAATCACAAATTTTCACGACATGCTCCTTTAAAGCCTCTTCTGAGGTAGCTGGATGTAGTGACCATACGTGTAAAAACTTCTTCTTCGCAACCCCTTGGAAAGCAGTAATTTGGGCATTTCCCCCTTTTTGAATTGGACTGAGATTAACCTTCTTTACTTTCCTTTGGCTTCCAACAAGTTTCCATTCTTCAGGAGTCTCCGTATCTTTTGTCGCATCTACCAATATTCCAGCTTCCTTTTCATTACGCGTCTCAATCCGCTTCCGCTTATGCTGTATGATCGCATCTTTATTCGGGTTCGGGCCGGTCAAGTGACTCCTACGAATAGTAACGTTTTGCGGTGATACAGACCGATCACTATTTGTCTCGTTCTCACACACAGTAGTTACTACTACCTTTAAGTCTTCTGTCTCGCTCATTTCTCTCTTCAGAATTTGATCAATTTTGTAGGTTAACTTTTCGATTGCACTATTTTGATCTTCAATTTTTGTGTTTTGTGCTTGAATTATCAACGCTTGGGCGGAGATTTTTGCCGTCAGCGCTGCCACATTCTTTGATAAAGCTCCTAGAGCCGCTTCCAGGTTAAATTTGGACATATTTGCCGATAATTAGAATAACTATATTTACGCCCAAGATGATTATTTCTGCAATAATATTTTGAGCTAAAATTATAGAAATAGTTCAGGAAGGAAATGTTAAGACTGGAAGAAGTCTATAAAAAAGCAATGGAATGTTTATTGCACTTTCTGTCGAATATTGCGATGCCAGGCAGTATTGCTCCAGAGTTACGACCTCACATCTTCTCCGCTAAAATATTTGACTCTATCGCAAAGTTATTTTTTATAGTACACCCCTGTACTATAAAAAATAACTATTATCGTTTTAGCAGCGCGTATTAAGAACTTCTGTCAGCGTTGATATGAACAAGAACACTGGTGTTGATGATAATTTGAAAAAAAAACTACTAAATTTGTGGTACTAATATCAAACGTTAAAAATAAAAAGTCTGTGAGACATCACTGCTATAACGGTGATAGTAGCTCCCCTGTTCCTTATTATTATAGCTCCTTACACTCCGTTAGAGATTTTGTTTAAATTTATCATCAACACCAGTGTTCTTGTTTTGAAACCTAAACATTGACCCATTTCAAGACAAGACAATCCGCGTTCGCAGTCAAACATTTGTATGGACAATACCTACATGACTATTAATTAAAGAACATACATAGCTAATGACATAAAAAGTATGGATATATCTCGGCGTCTGGTTCTTAAATTTCCTATTAAATCTATATAACTACTAGCTGTGCCCCGCGGTTTCACCCGCGTAGATTTAGTTTTATCCTTATTGTCTCGGAACCCTAATGCTTTTTAAAAAATCTAAGTAGCCTAAGTTACTCCTTGAAACATCAGGTACCTACCAGTGAAAGTCCCGTCAAAATCCATCCAGCCGTTTCAGAGATTACCCGGAACAAACAGACAGACAGAGAAAAATTGTACAACTTGGTTTTTTAGTGTCAGTAGCGTGTATACTTTCATATGCATTTAGTGAAAAACTGTTATTTTGCAGTTACAAACAGACATTTCAATTTTATTTATCTTATAGATATAGATGTATAGATTATAAATCTGATAATCAATGAGAAGGCGAGCAGAAACCAGTCAAAAAAACTGATTGAAATCTCCCATTCAATTTGAAATTAAACCCGTATTCATTTCGTGATCAAGAGTCTGTTGAAAAATTTTCGATTCCGAAGTTCATAGCCGCATAAGCCTTTGTTCCCTGTACCAAAAACCTTTCCTTAATCTATAAAATTTTCTTACTATTACTATATAATAGCTCATCTATTAGGAGTATTTTTCTTGATGTACGTATTTTGTTATTTTGTACATAATATTGTACGTAGTATTATTGTAGAAAGACTGAAGAAAATTAGATTTAGGTGAGGGTATTCAAGAGATGCTGATTTCTTACTTTTATTACTTGTGTTTGAACATGTAAATGGCCAAATTGCTCAATTATAAACATACTCACACATGTATTCCCCGGGTAGGCTGTAATAAAAACACCCACTTTTCACCGAAGATAATTTAGTGCCAACATGACAGATGCCTCGGGCACTATACATATGTCATTGAATTATTTCTCAGACATATGAAGGTTTACTCACTATGATTTCCTTCATCGTACAGCACGTGGTGTGTAATCACTGCACATAAGTTTAAAAAAGCTCATTGGTACAGGCCTCGTTGGGATTCGAACTTCCGACGCTTGCGTAGCAGGCGGCTACATACACCCTATAATCACCCTGGCTCAATTAAAAAACAATACGTTAGACTTTATTGAATCACCTTATTATGGGACAAATCTTTAGACCACAGACCATCTCGTTAGGGTAATTTGTCAAATTGATTACTATGACTGTGGTGTGTTTGTGCAATCAATTCTGCCAAGGCTGAGTGACCCCTTTGAGTGATATGCTGTCAGTAGGAGAACAATTGCAACATGATTCTACCATAGTATAAATATAAGCTTACTGCCAGCAGTATGGATTTTAAGAACAAATCTTTCGAAATGACAAACTCACACAGACGCGCATACTATATTATAATATATAGTCACGACGTGGCCGATCGTGTAAACCGCGTTTATGTGATTTAAAGACATTTGCCTAAACTTAAAATCGACATTACATTGACAGCAAATAAAGAAGTAAATTTTAAAAACTTTAAGAGCGACAACTTGCTTGATTGAGCATACTTATTCACAAATTCCATTCTACTTGGTAAGCTTATATTTAAACTGTGAAACTTCTACCTATTGTGGAACTTAGAATATAGAACCAACAAAAAGTTAACTTTATTTATTTTATTACTAAACATAATATATGTAATGCATATTTTTACGTACGTAAAAAACATATAGAATAAAAAATACATAACACATTCTGAATTAATTAACGCAGGGTTAAATTGCTTATAAACGAGGCCGGTACTTCAATTTCGCGATAATGTGTTTCACTGTAAATTATACACATGTACATAAAATGTGTAATGGTTCATAAATGGGCGTCTGTGAGCAACAGTGCCAATGAATCAGGCTTAATCTCCCAGTTGGATGAGTTTACGATCTGTAATTTTCCTGTTTACTTATCCTTGTAAATAAATAATTAGGGTTTGTTTCTAGAAGTGCGTCGTAATTCTGAGTTTAAGTGTTTTGGATGTAACAATGGATAGGAGTTGTATTACCGAATAATTAAACGGTTAAAGTTCACAGCCCTTAGGGCATGCTATAGAAATAATAGTCGAAACCCGGCCTTATGAATTCATAAGCTTCTCTACAAATATTAAGTAATATATTTTCGTAATAAGAAACTAAAAAGGTTAAAATAACGACACTATTGATCACATTCCGGATACAAATTTGCCCAATTTTTCCGGATTATAAAAAGTTTTATAATCCTCTATAATTACTTAAGATATCCTAAATTTTTTAAACCATAGTACTGCAAAACAGTCCCTAACAACTATAAAGTGCTGTGTTTATATATTTGTGTATATGCTCCTGAAAGTGGACAGTATAGAATGTAAATATTTACTTTCAGCTTTCACTATGTTCAGCAATCCATTTCAGAATCTATCACACGAGATGCCGTGACATAAAACTTTTATATTTCTTATTACTTTGCTGACTGCCTTCGGCTGAAATCTACGAATATTTTCTCAGCGATGGTTCTTTATAATGCTTATGTAAGTCATCTTCTATGCCAAAATGTGTATGAATATTTCGCATTAATATTATTATTAAAGTATTTTTTAAGGAACTATCAAAAGGCCTGGTTGACCTCTCTGGTGAGTCGTCGAGCTAGTTCTTACCTCAGTCGGAGGATCAATTTCCTGTCATACCCACAGACAAAAAAATAATGTCCGTCTTTTAATTATATTTTTTCTTCTTCATTTACTAGATTTATTTTAATGTTTTATTATTATTTGAACTAGATTTAATTAAACTGCGTATATAATAATAAAATAATGAATAAGTTCTGTTGCTATATTTTTAATTTTTTTGGTTTCAAAGCTCACTTTTCCAAATTGTTACAGATGGGTTGAGTGGTTTAACCGTGGGAACAGCAAAACATACAGACAGAGACACAATCCCAATTTTATTAATAATTATTAATATGGATAACATTTTATCTCAAAATCCCTGAACATATCGGTCATTAACAAATAAAAGTTCAGCAAAAAAAGTTATTCTGAGTTCGACCTACTGACCTTTGCTTCGGCGAAATAAGGGAATGATATCCATCCCCAACTATTATAACATCAGATGGTCTATATCAGAGCTAAAGTGTCTTCATTATTCATATAGACATCCGGTAGCCCCTTTTTACGAGATACGCGATAAAAAATCGCTGTGAATCTTTATCGCCAGCTGTCTGAAGTCAATCGATTATTATAAATACGTAAATTGTTGATATTTTTATTGGTAACATTTGCAAAAGCTTCAGCCTTGGCTTAACTCATAGTTACTTTTATTATGAAAATAGGTAAGTAAAACCGCGGAATAAAGCTAATACTGATTGGACTTTTATATTCACTCCTTTGTGCTTATAAAGAAAACATTTTATTTAATGATTCCGTAATTAAAAATGAGAATAGCTTTCTGAGTAAAGTTAAAATTATTAACAATCTGTGGTTAATCCTTTATAACCGTGTTCCTTATTTTCCTTGCTTTTTTACCCATTGTTTCGGTAATTAAATGCTTCATTAATTAATTACCTCTTTCATAAATACTTTTTGAATTAATTTTACGATACAAAGGTATACAATCCGTCTGTTGGCTACAACAGGTTATGAACGCTTATAACAAGAGAGTCACTCGTGCATTGCCTACTTTAAAATCATAACTATCAATCATAATTGAATGGTTGTGCCAACATAGGTACACGTGTTGCTACTCGTAGCACAGCAACTAAATTCCTACTTTTCCCCTTTGCATAGAGCACTAGCGACCTCAATTACCACAAAATTAAAATATTACTCTTATTCTACACCAAATGATAACATTAGTAATTATTTGTCCCCAATTGTGCTATCCGTAATTTTAATGCGAAACCTAATGCCCCATCTCATGAAGGACTTTAATAAATCCAAATGATAAAACCCGGATTTACACGCACATGTAACGTATTATTATAATGAAACATGTATCCCAAATTTGGAGACAAATAAAAGTTTTAATTAAATAACTTGAGACGACAATGGTACTCTCATTGTTTCCAAGCTTTGTCCCTTCCACTCGAAGAACAA
The DNA here is from genome assembly GCA_964035505.1 of Watsonalla cultraria. Classification (NCBI taxonomy): domain Eukaryota; kingdom Metazoa; phylum Arthropoda; class Insecta; order Lepidoptera; family Drepanidae; genus Watsonalla; species Watsonalla cultraria. Next base: position 5,770,204 of record OZ037727.1, on the reverse strand, counting down.
TTAGTTGAAAGCAGAAAGTTATTCTTTACTGTTTCTTCGTTCCTATCTCGCGCCGTCTCTTAAAGTAGACATTTAATACGCCGAATTTAGCTTTCTTTAGTCGGTTTATTTGTGTGAGTTCCTTGTATTCGACGGTGGCAATCACAATTGATTACCGTCTTTTGATTTGATATAACGGTGCTTAATTAATGTAAACTGAGTCCTACGTAAGTTTATATTATTCTATAACTATAAATATTGCCTTACTTTTCGTTCAAGGATTTCGTGAAAAGCACTTTACATAGTTTACGTCTTTGAACTTCTTAGATAGGTATTTAGACACTTATATTATTATTTAGAAGATTCATTATATTTTTCCGGATGGCTATAGCAAACATCCAAATAATTTCCCGCAAAAGCATCACACTTTATACTGAAGAAAATAATATTCAATGAATATACACGATTTAATAATATATAGTCCGAAAGAGAATAAAAAGAACCATAACAATGTTAATAAAATTAACCTTACTAAGGTATACATAGACCGTAAAGTAGCCAAACCGGGGTCCTACAAAATGTATTATCATAATGCAAGTACCTTCGATTGCTCAATATCATTTATGTCTACAGCCTTCGGTCAGACATGCGATTTCCCGAAACTGATTCTATTTCCTCTCATATTATTCTTATGATGCCTATTACGAAAGGGTCCAGGAAATATTAAGGCAAACTCATAACATAACCATATCTGATTTGTTCAAATTGAATGGCTGCATTTACAATAAAATACTTTTGGTGCTAAAAAAATAGAATGCTTTGGTTTATAATAAAATACTTAATTTCATGAATGGCCCGCGCGAACCTAATATGTAATTAAATTAAAAGTAGCCTAAGTTACTCCTTGATACATTAACTATCTGCTAGTGAAAGTCCCGTTAAAATTGGTCCAGCCGTTTCGCAGATTAGGCAGACAGACAGCATCATATGCATTTAGTCAAAATGTGTAATTTTGAGATTACAAACATATCTATACAGTTATTTACATATGACATGCATATAGATTATGAATTAATACTACACTATAATTTCGCATTTTACTCAAACTACGCTACGAGGAGCTCGTGGCACAGTTGCTATTGCGCATATCATTCGATCAGCGAAGTTAAGCAACCCTACGCCTAGCCAGTAGTTGGATGGGTGACCGCCCGAGTTCCCTCCGTGCCTCGGAGAGCACGTTAAGCTGTCGGTCCCGGTTGCCAATTTAACATCTTTGGCAATCGTTACAGGTCAGTCGGAGGCCTAAAAATGATCTGACAACTGGTTTAACCCAGATCACAGATTTTCCTCCTAAATGGGGTTGCGAAGGTCAGATGGCAGTCGCTTCGTATAAAAATCAGGTGATCAGCCACATCGGGTTGAATCAAGTGCCGACCCCAACAATGTATGGGATAAGGCCAGGGAGATGATGATGACTCAAACTACTCTACGTTACAACTACTTCATTCGTATAAGAGCTCTAAGTGACTGTGACAGATGTACACGCGTGATATACAGCTGTCTTTTACAGTTAGTCGAACTAATTACACAATAAGAGTTGAAGGCACGATCCCTGAACCTGTATTTACTTAAAGCACACCGAAAACTACTTTCTCTAGTACTTTCAAAGTAATCTCAATTTTCTAGATTGTTTTCTTATGCTATCGTTAAAATATTTTTATAATTGAGGGTTGTTCAACTCTACAATATTTCACTTTTGCAATGTATCTACTAGGACTCTTCTCCAATCTAAAGCACGGTGTATATAAACAACTTTACTATATTTGATGACTGTTGTATCCCATAATAAATGAAATCAATAAGAAAAACAGCTTTGCGCTTGTGATAAGTTACAGTGAGCCCTCGCGTAGCATTTCATGTCAAAGTTGAACAAATTGTAGATATCTGCGTAGCGACGCCTACGAAATCGTAGCGACGCCTACGTAGTGGTTTAGACCGCGTAGTTGCTACACCCCAGATACTTACGGAGCTACACGAGCGTGAAGATGGTTTCTTGTATTAAAAGGTATGTTGTTGGGCGCTTAAGAGAAAATTTTTAAGGCTTTTGGAAATTACCTATATCGGGATAGTAAAAATGAAAATTAATTATTCAGTTTGGGCACCATGAAGTAATAGCTTTATGAGAAGAACCGACAAGAAACTCAGTCGGGCATCTCGTACATTTCATCAATACAATACAATATTGAAAATATTTTATGTAGGTACAAATAGGTACACCAAATTGGATCAAGTACATGCAAGGTACATCATCAAAAACTCTGATTTGATATTAGGTATTCACGTTCACGTGCAGATAAGCCAGTATGCCAAAAAAAAGAGATTAATCAAAGAAGTTACTTTTATATCTATTTATGTTCCTATTTTGGGTAATAATTTGAGTGCGTTCTTACTAATTTATTTAAATACCTAACCTATTTACCTAGGCAAAGTAATTTCTTACGTCGTATTGCAAAGCTAGACTGTGTCTTAAATTAGTTCCCAGAGTACTTTATTTGATTTTATAATCAAAGAAGTCTGCGCGAGAGAGATACGGAAAGGCGATTAGTTTCTGCGAAATTCGCTCCGTCTTTGTTTTAGGTTGAGTCTCAAGAGATACCCCAAGGATTTTCCCTAGACAAGAAAATGAAATGTATTTTGTGTTAAGTACCTATGTTTACTTCAAACGATTATGTACGTAAATTATTAATACGAATTTCCTGTGTGTTTTATAGTGATACAAAATGTTGTTAAGGAAAATATTCTTCTTGGATTATTGCAGTGAAAATAAAAGGTAATATAAACCTAAGAAATAACACTCACAAACCATTTCACGGAACAAGAACTTTGCTTTTGTAGCGAGTAGATTAAAGATAACTTTCTGAACATATTTATTGTTTAAAACAGAAAAACAAAACTCATTTAAGAGATTTCATTCATCAGAGGTTTACATTAACGGTAGACTTACTTTTTACGTTTTCTTAAGATCCCTGAAGGGGTAGGCAACTAAGCGGAGTGAACAAAGCACCATAGTAGTATACATACGTCTGGGAATTTTTTCTTATGTATGATTGTTATACATGTTTCTGAATATATAACATGACCCGTCAAAACCTGTATATACTGAAAATATACAGGTTTTGACAGGTGAGGTTGAAACTTTAACGTCACCACGGTTAGACAGACTTATATTATTAAGAAGCATTGATCACGTCAGGGGCTTTATCATGAGCTCTTATTGCCATGATAGTTTCACTAATTTATGAGACAGATGTATGTGACGTGCATACATCTGTCACTGTCGCAAAACTGAATTAACATTGCAATAAGAGCTCATGGTTGGGCCCCAGGTAGTTAATGGGTGACGCCGACCCCTAAAACTTGCGGTTCTAGTTAATTAAACATCTTTGGCAAACGTTTAGATTTTCTGAAGACTTAAAAAGTGCGGCTATTTGCTAAACCCACTCAGATATCAAATTTTCCCGACAAATTAAGGTTGTAAGAAAATACATAAGTTAGATACCTTATATTGCAAAATTAGCCGATGAATGCTAAATAATTTTGTACCAAAATAAACTGCAGACTGTCTGATGAATAATTAAAAGCACTTGAAAGCGCAAATCATATTATAAAGGTGTTTGATCTGATGATACAATTAAAGTTGGAAATGGAGAATAAAGTAGAATCTTAAGACCAGCTTTTAATGGTAGGATATCGCGATTCTTAAATTGCCTGAAAGTTATCTCTCTGAATGTTATTTATATCTGTGTAACATTCACACGTGTTTGTATTTTATACATGGCCGTATTTATACGTTCTAGTTGTACTAGAACTAGTTGAACTAGCTAGTTGTACTTGTAGTGGCCCACATTAAACATTCTTGCGTCTTCATGTAGCACTTCTTCAAGAAGCTTGTGGGACAGCGTGTGAAAACAACACAGTATAAAACATACAAATTTTGATGGTATGTAGCCTCTATGGGCCTAATTATATGGAAATGAGGTAGTCTAACATCTGCAAATTGCCACTCGACGTCCAACCTTTTTCATAACGGATGGGGACTAGGTACTTGTCCACTGACGGTATTCCGAGGGAAATGAGATGCTATTTTGAAGAGGCATGAATTGTGAAAAAGGTGGACTTTGACCTTTTAAATAATTAAGTTTTGGATGGTAATTAAGCGTGCTCATATTTAAAGTAGTGCTTTGACACATACTTACATAAACCTAATAATCTAATCTTAGACTGTTCTTCTTCCTATTTCAAATTAAATAGAGGCGCGGATGAATATCCAATAAATTATAAAGAAAAATTGCGTAAAAAGCGGTTTGATAATCTGTGGTGTTCCCAAATTCCAAGCACATAGTATATCACAAGGTATTCGATCGTTATACAGAAACCGTTACCTATATTACGTACGCGGTAATTAAACTTTTGAAATTAAGGGGGAGGTTAATGGTTTCGAAAAATGGTTTTATGGGTTATTTCAGGATTTATTAGTGGGAGAAAAAAAAAAATAACGTAGTCAGATTTCATTTCTACGTTACAGCTGATTTTTATGCGAAAATAAGGTCTTGACATGGTCAACTTTGAACGTCAATTACTCGAAAACGGAAGAAAATATTTTTGTCATAATAATTTTAATTGCATCCTAAAATTGTACCCTATCACATATTTTATACCTGGTTTTAAAAAGCTCTCTGCTCGTTTTAGTATATGCAAATTTATAATGTTAAAGTAATAAAATGAGCGGAAATTTCTGTATGGTATGAAATGTTGGAAAATTTGTGTTATTTATTAAACTGGAGTAGAATGTAAATTAAACTTTGCACATAACATTTTATGAGGATGACATTATTAATTCAAATGGATCATGAAATAAACCTTTTGAAAGTTGTTAAAATTAATTGAAGCGACTCATAGGTATTTATGGGTGCATCGTCCGTTACACACAATATTTTTTTATATTGATAAGGAATCACAATGTTTATAGTAAGTAAAGAAATAAATAAATACGGCTACAATATCGATGTAGCATAATGAGGTCATTTGCGACATAGAGTGTACGTGGAATATGACTGGTCATGTCATTCCAGCTGGTCACACGTGTGCGTATGGCACATCATTAGGAACACCTACTGCTCGGAAAATATGTAACCATACAGGGAAATTTTATGGTCGCTATTTATTGTCTTTGTAATCGTGTACTTCTAGCTAAAATAAGACTCTTAGACCTATAAAATGGAACACATGGGATGGAAGTCAGGCAATGTAAGTAATTCATTGAATCAGGCTATTTACGTATTTCAATATTTAAAAAAATATAAATTATTTAAAGTCGAAGTATTTAAAAAAAATTGTGCATTTTAATTATTAAGACAACTCGTACATATCACATATCAAACGAACATATTTTCGAATAGAAAAGGGTACCCGTTTTTTGTAAGAATAAAACAGAATCCTTACGAATTGAACTCAATTTAATTTCATGATTGTGAAGCCTACAAAGGCTTTGTTCGCCTCAGTCCACAATAGAAACAATTATTGAGGGTGTATTTATTCGTCAAAGGCGAGAACATCTAACGCAATATATTTATGTACTGCCGCGCTGAAAACAGCTCTATAAAATAAATGGTTCTTCTATGAACTGATTATTTATTTACTAATTTATTAATATATATAAGTCGGCTTTTAATTAAGATTCGGAATTTCAATTAGGAATTCTAATGAAAAATTATAAGTGTGTTTGTTGAAAATGATCTACATCTACTATATAACGCTACAGAGTTTGTTGCTAGGAACTGCTGGATTGAATATTTTTTTTATTTTTTTGTATTACGCCAATAGGAGAGAAGCATCAATGGAAAATGTTAAAATAACTGGAAAAATTAATAAAGTTTTCCTACGCGGGTAATATCGCGGACCACGAATAGTTAACTAAATATTATTGGAGTCCGTCTAAGATGTCTATTTATTACTATTTATGTATTTAGCTAGCCTTTCTCAATTTTTATGGGTCTATATGTGTGGAAATATTTATCAGGACTATTCTGTACTTACTTAGAGTTTGTCTGTATGCAATTGTCAGTATTAGATAGCTGGGATGCCATTAAATGAAAGAAGGAAACTTCTGTGCGAGTGGGAGTATTACTTTGCTTATCAACTCCTACTTATTTAGATTCCACCTTCCAACTATCATTAACTTTTGAATCTTATCTCACTAAGTAACTTCGCATATTTGTGAATTGGTATAGTTTGTTGTAAAATGAAAATGAAAATGAAAATGATTTATTCAGTTTAGGCCCTGGTAAGGCACTTACGAATGTCGAGGAATTTACCACCGGTAATTAACTAGTCTTCTGAGAAGAACCGGCAAGAAACTCAGCTGGAATGTATGTTAGAAGCAATCTAGATATCTGCCGAAACACATTTTGATTTTATACAAGTTTCTCTCGGTGACTTCATTCTACTGGAATAAGTTAACGGGATAAGAAGTACCCAAGTCTGCAAAGTTCGAGCTATCTTTTTGCTATCTGTTCCGCGACTCAGGGAAATAAAACGTTTCGATCAATAATTTTTGCTTGAATAAATATACTAACACAGTGTATTTTAACTTAACTCGTTTCTTGTGGAGCAATTATTGATTTGATTTTATAATTATTGATTTGAATATTAGAGTTGATCCCGTAACTAAACATGGTCTGTATGTAAACTAGCTGTGCCCCGCGGTTTCATCCGCGCTGGCTTAATTTCACGCAATCCATTTTTTTTTAAAACAAAAGTTCCCTAACTTCTCCCCGTAACATCAGCTATCTGCCAGTAAAAGTCCTATTAAAATCGGTCCAACCGTTTCAGGAATTACCCGAAACAAACTGACGGATAGACTAACAGACAGATGGACAGATAGACAGACAGATAATATATTTTTTGTTATATGTTACTTCTATATACTTTCATATGAATTTAGTGAAAAGCTGTTAATTTGGAATCACAAACAGACACTTCAATTTTATTTATCTGTATAGATGAATATATAAAAATGTATATATAAATATTATTTCTAATAATTATTATTTAGATATTTTCACACCGCTCGCTATTTGGAAGTTAACGTAAGTAAAATGTTGATTGTTAACGTACTTACAAATTGTATTCAGACTAATTCTGAGAGCATAATTTGAACCTATGTCATCACTTAGCTCTCGCAATATTTCAAGCTTGATTGAAGTGTTGTTCGATCAGCTAAATCCAATTTCAACTTACTCAAAGCCGAAGCGACTATTTACAAATAACTATAAGTACTTGTTACAACTTTAGTTATTAACTAGCTGTGCCCTACGGTTTCACCCGCATAGCTTTAGTTTCATCCTTATTGTCACGGAACCCTAACATTTTTAATAAATAAAAGTAGCCTAAGTTACTCCTTGAAACATAAACTACTTGCCAGTGAAATCGGTCCAGCAGTTTAAGAGATTACCCGGAACAAACAGACAGACAGACAGACAGACGGGCAGACAGACAGAGAAAAATTTTAAAACTTGGTTTTTTTGTGTCAGTAGCGTGTATACTTTCATATGTATTTAATGAAAATCTGTTTGGAATTACAAACAGACACTTCAATTTTATTTATCTGTATAGATTTAAGGGAAGCTTCTTCGTAGGTGGTGATTTTTGAACATTAATAACATAAATTAATGTTCAAAAGATATATTTACACTGAATCGTTCAAAACTAAGTTATTTTTTTTAACTCTTAATGAAATAAGGAAAGGAATTTGTTAAATGGTGAATATTTCACTCACGTTTTGTACAAAATATTGAGAGCAATAAAAAAGAATTGTTTGGAAGTCGCATGAGCTACTGCGGAACACTAGGTCCTCGGTTCGATCCCTGAGTCAGGCAAAGTGCTATTAAGATTTTCCATCCATAATATCCGAGTAACAGGCGTGTACAAAACTGGAATTTATTACCATAGGTCTCAGTCTTCATTCTCAGTCTTGACAATGTGATTAAAGTAGGTACTAAATTTTGTTGAAGTAATCAACCTGAATGAATGAGCACTGAATTAATAGCGCAACAATGAGGCTATGCCCGGCAACGACTATTTAAAAGCTGGTGTTATAATCTCGAATGAAAGTGAATTGTATAATTTTTTACGCCTTTTGAAAGTATGTTCTAAATACACACAAACGTGACGTTACCATTTCCACTTATCTTTTCTACTTAGAGATTAGAGAGGAAATAACAGATTATACCGACAGCCAATTCAAATAAAAACTATATAATATTTCGTATCTGAACATATTTATTACCCTATTAATCTAAATATAGTTAATATCTTATCAAATATCTTAACATCGTTTCACCCGTGTTTAAGAGCCCTCGACCCTCTTAATGGGAGTTAGTTAAATGACTGATGGTAATAGTACAATTAATCTGAACATTTCCCTTATCTATTATTTGTATTTGAGTGTCCAAATAACATGGTGATATGGGTAATGTAAGGTTCATTGAGAGAAAGAGTATAACAATCGCGAACTCCCGGATTTATATTGAGGGCAAAATTCCAGAAGTGACATTTCTTAATAATGATTATTGTGATGTTGCTGCATCAATTGGATAATCGCTTTCTATAAGGCAGGTTTTTTTTATAAAGCCGACATTTTGCTTGGTTTACTTTTGATCTATACAGATAAATAAAATTGAAGTATCTGTTTGTAATTCCAAAATTACAGCTTTTCACCAAATGCATATGAAAGTATACACGCTACTGAAACTAAAAAACCAAGATTTAATTTTTTTCTGTCTGTCTGTCTGTTTTTTGGTTCCAGGTAATCTCTGAAACGGCTGGATGGATTTTAACGGGACTTTCGCTGGTAGGTAGCTGATGTTACAAAGAGTAAATTAGGCTAAATTTATTTATTAAAAATATTAGGGCTCCGCGATAATAAGGATGAAACTAAATCTACGCGGGTGAAACCGCGGGGCACAGCTAGTTATTTCATAAGAATAGTCAATAATTAATTTAACATTCAGAAATAATTAATTAGAGTAGTAAACATTAATTTGTACTTTGTAGCAGATTTATAAATCTATAGGCTATAACTACATAGCTTTGATTGAGCTCAGCACGGTCAATTCAGAATGCGGTTTTAGCTGAGTGAAGGCACAATTAGTACACAATCAATGCACACTCAAACAGTGTCGAATCATTCTACCCAGACTTCACAGCTCAAGCCTACTCAAATATGCATTGTTCCTAAATTAGTCTTGTAAAAGATCTCTTAGTTCAATCACGAAAGTTATAAATTGTGTTTTTTTAATTTGGTATTTTTTAATCTGTTATTTTATTTGTAACCTTCTAATTGTTTTACTACCATTTGCTTCATGGTTCTTGAAATTACATCCTTAATTTAGGATGTATGAGCCGAAAACGGACTGTATAAGCTATTCGTGCAAACACGTGTAAGAGGTATGATTGTTTTAATGCATTTTCTTTTGAATGGAAATCGTACCTTTTCCGGCTCAATGAAATATACAAGCGCGTTATTATTACAGATTATTCTATACCTAGTAAGGATAGCGTAAAATGTTCAAGGTACCTTTACAAGCTAATCCTCTGACCTTGCACCGAGATTTGAATATAATTTTATATAGTTATTAATATTAATCAATAAAATGTATCTTCGGATTACGTAATAAGTAGTAATATGTAATATACTGGGAAATCCCTAGTTATAAAAAGTTTTACCCACCTTGCACCAGGCATAATGTGCTTTCTTATACCTACATCTATACATATATACAGATAAATAAAAATGAAGTGTCTGTTTGTAACTGCAAAATAACAGTTTTTCACTAAATGCATATGAAAGTATACACGCTACAGACACTAAGAAACCAAGTTTTAAATTTTTCTCAGTCTGTCTGTCTGTCTGTTTGTTCCGGGTAATCTCTGAAACGGCTGAACGGATTTTAACGGGACTTTCACTGGTAGGTAGCTGATACTTCAAGGAGTAACTTAGGCTACTATTTATTTATCAAAAATATTAGGGTTCCGTGACGATAAGGATGAAACTAAATCCCTAGTTATAAAAAGTTTTACTAACCTTGCACCAGGCATAATGTGCTATTTTAATAAGCAAATATAAATTAGCAGCACACATTATTTATGTAAACATTTTTATACCTAAGAAAAAACTGAGTTATTGCGGAAAACAAATGTTCCGCGGAAATATTTTTGTCCGGGAAAGGAATATTATTAGAACCTTTTTTTGGCAAAAACGTAAAAAGAGGTTCCGTTTCAAATTTCATGTAATACTTTTGTGTGAGTTATTTATTGGTACTGAGAAATACGCTTACTTAAGAATTGAGAATTGCACTTACTCGCCAAAAGCAAACACTGGTGGCCCAACCAGTGTTTACTTACTCGACCCGACGTCCTATCAAACATTAACCCGTCAATACATAAATTTATGCAATTTCAAAATATATAATAATGTGTCTAGTAATTTTCGAAGCGTGTGTTGTTTCTATTCGATATCAGCATGCACCTAAGTAAATACCACACCATTTTATTTTATCTTTTAGCGTCTGAAGTCGCTTCACTATTTTGTGTAAAAATTCAAATGTGACATGGCATTGCATACTGGTGCTAAAAGATATCAACGCTTAAAAAATATGTTACATTCGTGCACTCAAAAACCTTAAAATTAGAGACTTTGCACCACAAACGGGTCAATTTGCATTTATATCGAATATTTCGGAACCAAGTAACAGAACTTCGGAAATAAACCCGTATAATTCAACCTAGCACCAAACAGACATTTTGTTTTAATTTAAATAATATTATTGTAAAGGCTAAAACCATATTTCGTTAATTTGTTAAGATTCGAATTTCGTTTATGGAAATATTAACTCCGTCTAAATGCTGTCAATTAGGACTACCTATTTGATGGAACGCTTAATAACGTTTGTGATCAATAGTAAGTGGATTCCATTCCCTGCTTTACCCGCGTGGTATAGTATGTACGTAAACATTTTGAAAGTTCAGATATCGGATGAGTATATGTGTACCTTGTTACGATACAAATTTGTCTTCTTGATAAAATATATTAGAATAAAATAAACGTTTTGCAAAACCGTAAGCATAAGTAATTAAAACTTAGTTAAAGCTTTGACGAAAGTCGAGAATTCTTTTATTTTATTAACTTTGCTTCAAAGCAAAATATTTATTAAATGTTTTGAAGTTGGGAAAGTTTGATAAAAGTTAATGTCCATCAGTCTCAGTTGCAGTGCTTCTCAAAACCACAAACCTAAAATATCGTGGTCTGCGATTCAGAGGAAACCGCCAAAACACATCACTAAATAGTCACTCAAATGTTATCAAGTTCCTATATCTAAGTCCCATCTTCTGTATTTGGTAGATAACATGCCACTTCCTGTTATGACACTTTGACGTTATCTTACAAATGTCTTGCCTTGCGTGGTTTCAGATTGTTGAAAGGATGGCACTCTTGTAATATTATACAATCGATATCGATGATACAGTATTTAATTCCATAAAATGTGATATAATATTACAGAGCTATGAAGTTCTGGAATGAAAAATAAAATAAATTATGTACTAAGTAATTATGATAGTATAGAGCTTGGATGTCAGCAATGACTATGACAAGATATATATACTCACACAATCCTAGAAGGGTCCCCGAAGCTAACAAGATAGATAAAATAGATAATAAATACACTTGAATATTTTTTTAATAGAATTAATAACCAACCGCATTTAAGTGAATATCACACACTTGTGTTCCTGAGAAACTAATTGTTTTAAAAGTCGAAGGTAGGCACAAAACAAATACCTAGAAAACTACCCCCATATTACTGAACATACAAGTATTATCAGGAGTTAGCGGAGCTTGGATTTCTAAATTCCAATATTAAATTAGTTTGTGCCCTTCAAATTGCTGCGGTTTCATTGTATGTGACAGTGTTAGGCACCGGTGTGGGGTAATTAATTTACCTCCAATGTAAACCATAAATAAGTAAACAGGTAGAAATGGTAAGCATATAACGTATTCTATGTACCCATTGGATTGTATGTATTATACAGACATTTAGAAATCATACACATGCCTTTCCGACTGATACCTATATGTCAATTTGATATAAGTACCTACCTATATATATTATTATATACAAAATATATATAATTTAACTTTGAGCTTGATATCAAGATAGGTACTATGTGTATGTTTATGTAGCTATGGTTACGTAGGTTTCGCATGAGACATGAGAGCCTGACTTCAAAAGTATTATTCTGATATTATAGATTTTTTTATAGAATCCTATTTAATGATATTGTTACAGATACGTGGGACATTAAATAAAAGAGCCACTTCTCGCCAATCTGACGTAATATGATTTATTTCTTTGTCTTCATTTGCACATAGTCGAAATTATTTCTACTATACAATAAATATACGTGTATATTGGCAATATGTTGTAGTAAACATTTATAAATAGATGTATTAATATCGTAATATTATGTAGCTTAATTTGAATACATTGATTAATATATTTTATTTGTAATAAAATTATGCTTATCTAGAAGCAATTAAATCCTCTCTGAAAAACTAGTTTTATATTGATTACTTTATAGACATAATGTGTTAGAGTTTAATGTATGTAGCGTTATATTTGACATAATTATTTAGCTTAAATTCGAGATTAGTGGGTCCGGGCATGTATGCAAAACTTCATGAAAGCGATTAAAGTCAGTTGTTAAGTTCAGAGTGGAGGGGCGCTCTGTATTTACTTACCTACCCTGAAGGATGTTAGGGTATAATATAATAGTAATAAAACAGTATAATAAAGGGTCGGGGTAAAAGTGAATTTGTAGTAAAATGTCATAATATTATAATATGAGATAGGTATCGTGTAAAATGGAATTACAAAAATATTTGTGAATTTACTATTAAAGATTTGGAAATTTATTAATTCAAAGCTTAACAATATTATTTTTCAATTTTGATTTCATTTAATCGTCTAACAATTCAGTGAAATTAATATCAGACTCAGATTTCAGATATGTACACAATTTGCCAACATCAACTACCATTCAATATAAATTTAATATAATTAATATTACCTTTCGCAAACAAGACTTTTTACACAAAAGAACAACGGAGTTGCAATAATAAACTAACTTACTTAAATTAAACAGTCGGGTATAAAACCGCTAATAAACCTAAGACAGGTTTATCAAAGAAAGCTTAAGGATTTTCGCTTACTACCCTTGATACTTCGATCAATCATAGCAAAATGATCTCTGTCGCTATTACATTTTGGTTTCATAGTGCTTATGCCACGCGCATAACATGCATAGTTCAATTACGAAATTATGAAATTTGCTGAATTTCCAGAATTATTTTCATTGGACACAAGCCGAAAACAAAGGAAGGTGCTAAATATTGAATTTCCTTCATACAGTTTAACTATATTCTTGTCAGAGTCAGGGTGAATAGCCGGGTCTTACAAATTGAGCGAGTGCCATTGCTTCACTTGTTCCATGGGTGTTGCTAACGCAGAGTTCCAGTGCTGTAGGGCTCGACCTCGGGCGAACATGTACGAACCAAGGACGAACTTGCCTAGGAGACGATCTAAAAAAATATGTCCCTTTAATGATACTCTTTAGCTATACAGATTATAAATATTGCGACGTTGGTAAAATTGTAATATTTTGGCAGTGGTTCAAAATTTAAAAGTAAAATTGGCTTTGTTTGGCGACATTTAATTCTTCTTACATAACACTGCTGCGCATACCATGTTCTGTATTTAAATTATATTTAGTATGCACAGGTTAGGGATCAACCTCTCAGAAATTCCGATTATAAAATTATTCCGTCCCTTAGTATCAACCTGCTGTATTAATAAGGTTTAATATGTATTTAGGTTGATGAATGACACGTACAAAACGTACCTTCCATACACACACCTTCCTGTTTGTATGGAAAGAAGGCATAAATGTATTGTGTCTCTTTAAAAAAGGTTAAGTCTACGTTGAAACAGAACTTCTGCCTTTCTGATTATTGTTTATGTTTTATTTCCTTCTTCTAATGATGGTAATTTATAACCGAGAAACCGAAACATGTAAAATTTTAACTACCTTAAAATTGGTTATATTTAATTTCCGTGATCTTTTGAGTGATTAAGTCAGCTGGTTACATTTGTTCCAAGCCATTGTACAATGCATGAATCTGTAAAAAAACAGCTTACCTTTAGCATAAACAGAGTGTGGTTGCAAAGCTTGGATGGTAACGCTTGTGGTATGTAGCTCATCGGCTCGCAGTCTGAAGTGGAAGCATTCGGAGACCAAAGCACTGCCGTCGTCGGTGACCTCCACCGCCGCAGTCCGTCGAGCACGCACACCACGACACGCGCGTTCTTGTGTCACACGCACAACCATCTCGCGTTTACTTGAGCTTGGATCCAGCTGTATAGTAGGTATATCTTAATGTCTGAGATCTAATGCTGAAATTTATCTATATATACAAAAAATAATTCCTATTTCCCTTGGTCACGAAATCGCGCGTGAACGGCCGGATGGATTTTAACGGGACTTTCACGGGCAGATAGCTGATGTTACAAGGAGTGACTTAGGCTTATTTTATTTAGAAAACATATTAGGGTACCGCGAAATAAAGCTAGTTTCTTTTTAATTATTAATGTTTGTTGTTAATAAGTATGTTGACCTCCCGCGATACATGCACGCCTAGGGTTCTGTGTAATGAATATGAACCTTATAGGCAATAAACTTATATGTATTTATTTACATCAAAGTTTCTCTATTTTATAAGTAAAAACTATACCTTAATAGCTAAGTACTTTATACGTGTTTTGATTGTAACTTAAGAAAATACATTAATACTTTATTATGCACCTAGACTTTTACTCTTAGGAGTCTTTCTATTTTAATGCACATAACGGATTCATTACACATACATCAACCCCTTCCAGATAGCGATGAGATACAATATCCGCCTGAAAAAAATTTGGTCTACCCTAGGTCTGAATTTTGTACCGCAATAAAAAGCTTAGTAATAAAATGAATTGCGTATCTTTAAAATACTTACGATTATAGACAGATGTATAAGACGTGATAAGTCTATCACTGTCACAAACAGCCCAACTATCATGGCAATTAAGGGCTAATTAATGTAACTGCTCCTAGAAGCCTTGTGGCTAGGTTAGCTTAAATTAATTTTAAATACGGAACCAAAATAGCGTCGATTTCCATATTTTGTGAGCACCGCTAAGCCCCTCATGAAAACTTTTCAGGCAGGTCAAAACTTACAGTGAATAAGCATTTGACGTAGAAATATCTGATCTGGAATCATTTAAAGATGTGAAAGGTTTGATAGACCCGACGGTCCTAAGCGTCGAAACTTTTCAACATTTATTTCTTTGAGCCGGAGCTCACGCACAAATGCCTGAATAAAAGAAATATTTTATAAGTACCCTCTTAAATGACTTGTATTATTGAATCGGTTGGTACCTTGAGTCCTCGAGCTTCGATGACTGTGACCGTGAGTCGATGAAGGTTCTCGTTGTATAGCAATGACACTAGTATTTCACCAAGATCCGAAGCTGGTTCTTGCAGTTCCTGTTTGATAATTATAACTATTATGTACTAAAGTATCTATATATTTTGATCTACATCCAAACTTCTTAGAAATTTAAGTTGCCAATTATTGATACGACATTTGTATGCCCCTACAGCTATTTCACAAAAAATATACAAGTCGATAAGTCAAATTTCTTCATAATATTGGAAATAATCCGTCCAATTACGTAAATAATGTGTGTCCCGAAAAATAATATCTAATATAATTATCATTACATTTGTTGCCCACTTTTGTCCTTCAAAGAATACCAAGAATAAAATATACCCAACAAGGGTTTGGATTACGAACTCATTTCTTTGAACTAATGCGTGACATATTTCTTTTCATTATTAGTGGTTACTTATACAAACTTTTATCGATAATCGTGTATTAGGTATAAACTTATTTCCATTCTGTTATTGTGTTCAAAATAATCATCAAATATCTTCTTTAAAATCTGTTCCACCTCACAGTTATTACTATTTTAATAACGAACAGTCATTGATAGGTACGGTGCTGGGTATTAAACCGCCGGTGATGTTTAAAATATTGCTGAGGGGGTGGAAGCGAAAGAGGATAAGATACTAGCAGATCCGCTGGAGTTTTAATTATTAACCTTCCTTGAGAAATTATTTCATCAATAGAAATATAGATAGTTGTGGCGAGCGACTTCAATGTTGCAATGTTTTATTACAATGTCCAGAGAGCCTACCAGCATCGTTTTAGCAGTGCCGTCTTACTTACTTCTTAGCTTTGACGTCAAAGCTAAGAAGTTCTTAATACGCTCTGCTTAAACCAATGATAGTAGGCCCCCAGGTGCCGAGTTTCGAGCGCTTATTGTAAATAGTGCTGGGAACTACGTATGATCGCGCTCGCGCCAAACAAACAAAAAAAATTAATAGGTATTGAGCATTCAAAGATAGCGCTCAAAACTCGCGACGCCTGTTATACGTACCTTTTCAATATCAAGTTTGTAAAGCTGGGGTTCTTCGTCGGGTGCAACGCCTTCCAATTCGGTAAGTGGTAGGATGATGTGGCCGATCAGTTGCTTGCCTTTGCCTACTCGGCCCGCGTCCAGCAAGGATAGCTTCAGGGTAAGACCTTCCAACTTACCGGGCGGGATCTACGAGATACATACTTATTGAGGCTTGTAATATTAACCATTTAGGAATAAACCTAGTTATTATTTTACAAAATTACCTTGGTTAAATATAAGAAATTCTTTCTTAGACTTTTAGTTAGTACCAATTCCCACTGAGCCCACAGGCCAATGAATAAATACAAAAAAAAAACAACTATACATAACATTCTAACCACACTCATTCAGTTTAAATTAAACATAAAAACCTCAAGTTTATTTTGGAAATTAAATTATTTGAATCGAAATGAAACTTTAGAAACAAAACTCTCAAAAGTTAACGCGAATGTGAAATTATATTTCAAATAAGTACCGAGACGACGTTGTGAAGTTCGTAGAGCCATCAGAGATTGAGAAGATTGCCTCTGCGAAAACCAAATACCTACTACGTCACTTGGGGTTAAAGTTTTCATTCGATTTATTGCTTGATCTCATAAAATCTTTATATCGAATTTATATTGAAGATAATATCTAACTAACACCGCAGTAGGAGCTACCAAATTATATTATTTCAAAGGCATTTATTTATCATGAAATAATTAAGAAAATAAGAACGGTTCTTTAGATAGACGTATTAACTATTTTCGCCCAAAAAAAATCATAAATAACACATGCTCACAGTTTAGTGATCAATTCAATGATAATTACTCACTTAGTGACAAAATTTAAACATTAAAACGTATATGGCTGGCTATAAAACGGTTCTATTCTTAAATAATGATACGCAGTAATTAATGTTGAAAGCCTATCATCAGTATGTATGATATAAAACTGGGTGTCGAGTTCAGGCGCCCGTCGAATATCCATTAGTATAATTAAATCACAGCCAATAGATACGCGATACGAGAAGGTATTTTAACCAGTTTAAAGTGAAGCAATTTGTTTTTAATTCGACGTGGAAGCTTCCTACACTTTAATAAATAAAAAATAAGCTGAACCTCCACGTAATCTCGAAAGGTTAATTTAAATGAATGGCTTATGCTTTACTGGGAGCTAATACAAAAAGAGTAAATAAGGGATATTTTGCCGCTAATAACAGTTGTTGAGGTTGAAACTAAATGAAACAAAAGAACAAAGTAATATTGTTTCACGCCGCTGGCGACATGGACTTGAAAATACTATTCCCTTTTCACAGAATACAATAAAAGTGTAGTTATTCTCTAGTTTAGATTAAACTCACTTGATAAACGAAGGTTTCGTCGAAAAATGGATTGCAGGTCTTTTTCTTCTGCTTAGTTTGCAGCACTCGCCTCTCGTCGGGCATCAACTGAATCCTTAGAACAAATAGTAAAACTTAATTTAAGTGAGCAACCCATAAAGTGCTCTTATGCACTTTCAAGTGAATTGAAGATGTAGTAAATTAGTTTGCGGGTAGGAACAAGTTCGGAAAACATATTATTATAGCTAACGAGTCGTTTGCAAACGTTGCAAAAATGCGAGTACAATACGATGAGTAGTATACTGTCTTAGTGTACAATCTTTCTAAGAAAACAAAATTAAACTTCACTGCTTTCCCAATTAGGTTCCTACCCAATTATACAGTCCACAAGGTGGTAAGTGGTTACTGCAGCCTAGGGAGTACGGACGCTTGCAAATACCCTGTAAAAATTTCTTCACACCTTTTAAGAGACCGTACATGACGTTCGATAAGTGTATGACATTGTGATCGCTTGGCAAACACTTATAATCAGTATAAGCCTATTAATTATGACAATATCAATTAACAAAAGAAGCGAAAAATTACATGATCAACTTAATTACTTACTTGATGTATGGATCGCATGCGTTGGCCAGCGCCGGTGTGCGGGAAGGTAGATGTTTGGCTTTTATTATATGCACCTGGAGTCTCTCCGTTGCTGACTCGTACTTCAAAGTGAACCACACTCGACCCTTGGGAAATTAAAATGAAAAGTAAATTAGGGCCCGTCACATTATCAATGCCTTCAGGATTTGTTTGAGCGTCACTGGCACGACTACCGGTCAACGAGATTTTAATTAAGACCGCTTTGTAATTAGGAGTCATTATGGACTTATTTCATGGATGAAATCCTCTTTGGGGTGCTAATTCGTAGGATTTTATGAACGTTTCTAAGCTGTAAGTTGCTTTTTTATTCAAAAGTAAATTCAAATTCAAAATATCTTAATTTGATTGGACTTTTAACAAAGTACTTTCAAATAGCCAGATTATGGTTAGATATTACTTACACATTATATTATAATTGCCCATATTAATATTTCTTTGTCGTGAATGCTGCACATAAGTACGTTTAATTCTCATAAGACTGTCGATAAATTCATCTATACTAATCTATACTAATATTATAAAGCTGAAGAGTTTGTTTGTTTGTTTGAACGCTCTAATCTCAAGAACTACTAGTCCGATTTGAAAAATTCTTTCAGTGTTGGATAGTCCATTTATAAGAAGAAGAAGGCTATAGGCTTTATTTTATTCTTATAAAAATTAGGGTTCCGTAAGTAAATTGCAATTTTGTAACCTAAGGTGTAAAATCGAAAACCTAATTATGCGTACGCTGCAAAAACTATTCACAATAGAACAAAATGATGTACTACGGGTTTGTGGGTCTTATTAAGATCTACAAAAAAGTCCGCGAGAGCATATATCTAACTATCATAGTTTAGTCACAATAACCGCTTTTATGTTCATAAAAAATATTAAATCGTCTGAAGAAAGAAACTACGTTACATGTGTATCTTAATATTAATCCTTAACCAAATTAAGCATTATGCTATCAAGGGTATTAATCTAGAAGTAAAATACTGTTTGTTTTATTCCAATCGGACATTTCGTTGAGAAATTATCACGAGTATAAAAACGCAAAGAATTGGTACCTAATAATGAGTTATTTGCCAAAGAGTAATTTCTTAAACGGCTAGACCGATTTTAACGGGACTTTCACTGGCAGATAGCTAATGTTACAGGGAGTACCAAGGGGTTTTTATTTATAAAGAAAATTCAGGGTTCCGCAGTAATCAAATTAAATCTACGCGGGTGAAACCGCAGGGCACAGCTAGTCCATGAATAAAAACAAATTAATTCTTTACCGGACTCAAGTGGGCTTTTGTAAATGTAGAATTTGATTTGATCAACATTTAATTCAACAACATTCTGACTACGATACACTATGGGTTAAAAAAATAAGGAAATGTTAAAATATCATTTTCAACCCCTTTTCAACTTGTTGCACAAACCAAATGCCGGTGTATCCCTCGCAATTCAATTTGATGCTCCCCTAACAGGCCATCAAGAATTGACAGTCGTAAAACACCCTACTTTAACGCGAAATTAAAATGAGTGGGCACTTGGGCAGGTATTGTACCAACCAGTGAGTTATTACACAACTAGCAACAACTTTTTTGGCCCTAAAACCATCTTTGGGAAAACGATAAAAAATATTAAATTTTCTTGAAAATTGTTTGTACCAACGACACCGAAGTGTAGTCACTACGGCGAGTAAATTTGATTATGATTAATGATGAAGGCAGTTTTAACCGTCTATCATTAACTTTGCTAAAGAATTAATCTTGTGAAATCACATATTTTCGTCAGAAAATTATAATTATTTTTGGAAAGATAAAATGTTTATTTTTGATCCACCAATAACAATTTGTCATCGGTTACTAAAAATCTAGAAATTCAGTAAAAACGTGCACACAAGGAAGTACTGTTAAGTGTTTAATCTTAATATACAGATGATTAGACAATAAAATAGGCTGATTGTTTAAGGAACCCGACGTCTTATGTTTTCAAGTCAATCCTATGAAACGTTACGACCTCGAATTTGCACGAATTGGGGTATAAATTTGGCACCATCAATATAAAACAAGCCGCGATAACGTAATAAAGTCGAGTACTGCAATAAATATTCATTAAAGGAGTGAAACTCAGTACAATTTGTATAGCTTTACGACTTATCGGCCTTCTAAGGGATAGGCAGAGAAGAACAACACCCATTTCTCACTGTACATTACAAGTATTCCTTATTTTTTATAATGTATCAATAATTTTATAGACAATCAAAATACTAAACAGTATTCAATATTTTGTAACACGTTATATATTGTGAATTTAAGTCTGTTGTTGGTTTGTTTGACAGGTACAGAAAGAAATGCCGTTGGTACCGCTTCCAATCTCAAAAGACCGTGAGATCGACCGTTGATTCCATGTCAGAAATTTATGAATCTTACGAAGAAGCATTGTGTTAAGCATTTTGTGCATATAGTGCGTCATACACGTATCCTAAACAAAAATCGTTGAACCATTTCAAATTGAATTTCAAAGCCGAGTGTTGTAAAACGTAACCAAGCAGAGTATGCTCACGCCACAACGGGTAAAAAAGGGGAATGTGGGACAATCGAATTTGTTTGCATTAAAGTTCAAACATGATGGGACCAGAATACAATCAAAGTCATATAATATAGTTCCGACAAAGTCAATACACATGGGTGAAAGCTTGATCTGTTTATAGCTATTTCGATTCGAGGGTGATTTCGACAATCTATTTGAATTTTTAGGCATCCTAAAATCGGGTTACTGATATACGACATTAATTAATTATTACGACTAAATATTCATTGCTCATTGTTCATCACTCGTCATACTTCACAAAAAATATACACCGAACACAAAGATGGAAACAAAAAAAGTAGTGTAACTTTATATTTTTTACTTTAACAACAAACAAAATTTAGTGATCAACTTAATTAAGTTAAAGTTTTAAGTTGTGCACGACATTGCAATAATGTTCTATTAGTATATTTCCTGACATATATGTATAATTCTGACATGAACTGCAAGTTATTTGCTATGACAGTTTGATTGCACGACTTGCATGTAAATATAACGTTTATTTCCATAAATATAAGAAAACTTCGCATGTTATTTAAACACGCTTTACTCACAACATGTCCTTCAGGCCACATAAGGTCCTCGTCAAGACAGCCTGGCTTATAGAGCGATGGATCCAACACGCCCAAATCTGCCGTATTCGCTGCGAACAAAACGTAAAGTTCCATTATCGATATCTTAAAACAATTATGGGCTCGAAACGTAGTAGCGCAAAAATATGTAGTTTATTTTTAGTTTTAGTCCTGAACGGGTAGACAGGTGGAATGAAACCTTTTCACTCACAATTTTAAACAAAGCTTTATAAACGAGAGCCGTGGTTGGAGTACCCGCTTTGCTACGTAAGCGACGCAAGATCTAATCGCATCGGTGTACATCAAATGATTTTTAATAAATTGCCTTGCTTAGTAATTATTGCAAGTGGAAAATTATTGAATATATTTTTTTTATTTAGAACCTACTACAAAAAAATGAAAAGGTTGCTACGTTCTATTTGTTGTTTTTAAACCAATACCCAGGTCAGTATATCAATGTGAAATGAATAATTCTTACGTATACAAAATCAACATGTCGTCAATTAACTGACGTACAAAGAATCCGACCATTATTAAGTTCGTTGGCCGCCACTCCCCTGCACACGCCTACGATTTGAGTCACCTTGCAAAACCCCATAATTTTTTGTTCAAATACGAAACCCCTAAGGATTAACTTATTCGTAATATAGCACATGACATTGCTTAACAAGCATTCCTGTTCACCGACTTTAATAAAAATAATTGACAAAATGTGTTTACGCAAACTGATAGGTAATAGGTATTTAACTGTAGGGCCAGTCATTATTTTTGCATTAAATCATTTTAATTGTCAGTGGTCATGCTAATTGTTTCATAATTCAAAACGTAAACCAATTTTTCATGCCCATGAAAAAATATTGTAAGTAGTCTTAGGATGCTTTATTCTCTTTCTATGCCCCGACGGCTTTGAAAATAATGCTCAATATATATTTTTTGATACCAGTTCGATGAATCTTTACCGTCGTGAGACAAATCGTTGGTCTGGCACAAATCTCATCTAGAGTCTATTTATTACCTATCCAGCAGAGAAAAGCGACACTGTCAACCTCCCTAGGACGCTCCGTGAGACATACATAAATCAGTGTTTTTAGGTAAAAATGGTTCTTTTGTTTAAGAAGATATATAAAATATTTATAGTTTAAAAATATATCTGATAAAGATATTATACTTTTAACTAATGTTATATATTTTTAAATGTGCCACCAGTTTTCGGACTGATACAGTTTCCAACTCTCCTTCACACAATGGGGTTAAAGGAGAACTAAAGAACCTACTTTTCAGATGATCAGATACTTACGTGACAGATAATGAGTATATCGTGATGTGGTCTCTTAAGCTCGGCTTCTCATAAATGTCAATCTATTTTCTCATACGGTTACTTTGATTTTTTCGCACGTAAATAGCGTGATGGGCTACTTACATGGCCACCACTGCTTAGTTAATAATACTTAATTTATGTTCCCTGAAGGGGTAGGCAGAGGTGCACTTATAGTACATACACGCACATCCTGTAAGCTATTTTTAATGCTATGTAATAGAGTCTGTTGCCATTAACCGGGCACAATTCCAGACTCCGAGCTGCTACTGGGAAATTACCCGACCGTATATGAAATGGAACCCGGGATCGAACCCAGGACTTCGTATTCAACAGAAAACGAGGCAGTCTAATTATACAATTTTATTCAAATACACTTAACAAACTTCCCTCGCGAAACATTTCAACCTTTTCTCTAATTAGGGCGGAAAAATGGATATAAATCACAGCCAAGTTTTAGGCGAAAGTAAATAACGCAAACCACAAAAATAAATGAGTTTCGAGAGTTGTCCGGATTACCAAGTTGTTTCACAAACTTAGTATTGGTAGTTTACATTAGTTACCATAGACTTTGCGGTAAGGTTTTATTTAGAGTTTTATATCAAAGGATTTTACGTACTGAAGGAGATGTCGATACAAAAATATGTTGAAAGTATTGTAATCAACTCCACCTTAAGTCTTGAGATGTGGCTGTTGATTTCTTTAGGTAGACATTATTATTTTACTTCAATATTTTCCTGATATGTACGTAATTTAAAACAAAATAATAATATCTAAACACCCTTTTGACAAACAGAAGAATCGTATTTAGTGTATTTACTGCAAAAGTTAAATTAAGACAGGCGGATTGTACAAATTAATAGCAATTTCAATATATAAGCATATTTTGATTTTTTCTTTTTATACCCACAATATTTCTGTAGCCACAGTAAATGTTAAGCGACGAATTTATCTACCTGTCCCTTTTAGCTGGCAGTGAGGCTTTATACACAATAAGTAACATGTTCCCCTGAGCAAAGAATAAATATGAACGGAATGTTTCAATGTTTCCCAACCAGAGAAATAGGTAGAAAATCCTTACGGGGTAAAAGCCAACGAGCGTGAAAGCATAAATCTCCATTTGAGCTAAAAAGGTTTATAATATTATCATCCGCTGTTGCTGAACTGGCATTCCATTATTCCGTCATAATACACGCATATTTACTAGGTAGGTACCAAAAATCTTACAGTACTTTATTGAAGAAGGGCGCTAATTCAATCACTATGACAACGGTTGAAAGAGTTAGGTATTGATGACGGTCAAAGGAAATATTTAATTAAAATAAACGTTCGGTTTCAGCGATTCCATTGAAAGTCCAAGGAATTTGACAGAAATCCGTGAGCTCTAACCCTTAAATGGGGGTCAATTTTGTGATATACCTACGTGATTAGGATATGTATATGTTAAGTGACTATAATTCACACCAGTATCATAAGTACCACTACTGGTTCTTCTAAATAATTTAGTTGTTTGCAGCCCGTGTGAAACGAGGTGAAGCCATATTTTACTTATTTCTGCAGATTAACTCTTTATGTGCCTGGCTGAGTTTCTTTCCGGTTCTTCTCAGAAGGCTAGTTTCCGAACCGGTGGTAAATTCTCGACTTTCATAAGTGCCTTACCAGGGCCTAAACTGAATAAATATTTTCCATTTTTATTTTAACACTAGCTTTTGCTCGCAATTTAGTCCGCGTCAAATAGTAACTTTGGGCTAAAGCTTAACTTTAACCTGTGATTGGTCTTACCGATAAATGGACTATCTACGCTAAAAGAAACAAAGTAGTTCCTGAGATTAGTGCGTTCAAGCGAGCAAAAAACAAAAGAAAATGAGCTACTTTGGAACCTAAGAGTATCTTAGTCTATGTTTATTATGTTTATGATAAAGTAAATTAGTTTAGATTATAACAAATTCCAAGCATAGTTTAACTGTTGAACCTTGAAACTAAACAAAGGTTTCATCTACCATGTTATGTTGGGTCTTCTTAGGTAGAAGTTATACTATATTCAACCTAAAGCAGGCCAACATAATGGAATGCTTAATTAAGATCAGCCACGTATATGATTGTGTAGAAATTTAAGCTTCAGTATACACTGGAGAATAAATTAATTCGATTATGTCTAAGAACATTATAACCAAAAACGGGAATGTTAATTAACTCAAACATTTGAATAATCTTATGATAGACGCGTGAAGGCTGATGGGAATACGTGCGGATATAGTTATATAGTAGCTTATATACTAGCTAATATCGGCGACTACATCAGCTTGCAATTTAAAAAAGCAATAAATTGCTCAAATACTTATGTTAATGTAATCCTACACCCCCAGCATATTTGGTTTCAGTTTCCGATATCGAATTTTATTTGATACATATATCACTTCCCTGGAGAAAAAAAACCATTCTAAGTGCGTCTCTGAATAAGCAAAAGAACTGCGTTTTATCAAAATTAGTGAACAGATTATGATTTTTCTCGTATTATACTGACTTGGGTCACCACACTGAATCATATCCAAAATTAATAATTTGCGAGGATTAGTTAATTATATTATTTATAGGACTTGTATTTCAATATTTGTGAGATAACAATATATATTAACTGGCTTCTGTCCGTGACTTCCTCCGCATGGAATACTTTGGGCTAACGCAAAATTTATCCTGCGATTGGTCTTAGCGTGATGCTATTTAGTCTATATAGCCTTCCTCTATATAAGGTGAATGTACTTGTGAATGTGAAAGTACTCTGGGACCAATATAGACACATAAGCTTTCAGACAACCAAAGTAGCTGTATGGTAACGACAGTGGCATATGAAACTTTCAAGTCCCATGCGATCAAAACTTTAATAGCTCCCGAGGATAACGAATTATGAATGTTATACTGTCAGTCATAATATTTTACAAGTGTTAAGTCAGAACTTACTAGTTTATAACTTGTTATAAAGTTGCCAGCAATTTGTTATACATAATGGGTAATTTGTTCCTTGAAGGATTAGACGAATTTTTTTCATACATAGTAGAAAGCGAAATTTTTTATACTTTTTTAATATGCGATCTATCAAAAAATATTTTTGTTTGATTTGACAGCTAACAATTATTTTTGTACATACGTTGTCTACCTACATACACTAGAATCAAAAAGGGAAGATAGTGCATGACGTCCAATAGAGTACTTAATACATCAGTATTCAAATTAGCACAAAGCGAAAAGTGCTTTGGAGTGTAGCTTGTGCTAAAACGTAGTTTCTACCTGTCGTATGGAAATGAGGCATGAGCATAATTTATGTATGAGATTAATATTGCAGTGGATCACTAGTCTCATTTGCGTAATAACACAATAACGCAGTTCTAAATTATTGATTAGCCCTTACCCACATCCGCGTGTCGGGGACGCTGCCATAATGACAGTTTGATGAATTACTATACCATCGGGAGTTATGTATCGAGCTAATACATGACAATAGACTACATAATACATTTATTTGCTACAATGTTATAAGTAACAACTGGAAAATACGTTCGCAAATCTAACTTTGATGGGCCATAAAACTTGTGTTTATCGGCCTCCTCCGCCCACAATTGAATATTTATTAGAGTAGACATTTTGTTTGTAGGTAACTACGTATATTATAATTTACTTCTGAGTGATTTATAAATGTAATGACTTCTGAGATCTCAAACTTGCTTATTTTTTATTTGCTAAATATTTTACACTTTGCAAAATACATTTTCACACCTTCTCCTATATTTATATGTATGTTATATATATACTCTATTTATACGTGCTTTATGTCCGTTCTTGGCTTCAAAACTTCAGTGAATTCGGTTCAGTGGTTTAGCCGAAATTTTCGCATTTATGTATGATATTATCATATACTTAAGATAATAGAAACGAATAACTGAATTGCATAACATCATCAATGCGCAGTCTAAACTACCGCGGAGAGGCCGGTGAAAAATTATCATGCGTGTACTTTTTATACATAAAAAAACCCGTCACGAATGTTCCGAATTGCATAAATACTTGCTTAAGTTACAGCGGCTCTAATAAAAAACAAAGAAGTAGTGCAAGTAACAATGTTCTGGGCCATAGTAAACTTACATTTTCTTCGTGACATTTCACACAAAATGGTCGAGGAAGCTTATTAAGTTCAGTTAGACCCACATAGTAGGGCTTCTGTAATTTGTAATGTGGCGGCTTGTCTGTAACATGACTTTTATTTAATCAAAAATCTATATAGCTATTTAAAATAAATACCAATATACAAATAAGTTGCTGAAGCTACTTTACAACATTAACATAACATCATGTACAGTGTCTCATCGTTTGAGGAAAACTGATTCAAATTCTAATAATTTTCTTCATCATAAGGGAGACTTGGGACACTCTTTGAACGTCATATTTAACATTAACTTAAGTTAATTTACTACCGTTCCAAATTAAAGCCCGATAGGAAAAGAAACATGATGATCATCTTAAATAAGTAAAAGGTTATAACACAAATTACAGGTTTGAAATAAATAAGTATAATACCAAAATATTTATTCAGAGCTGTTTCAAGTCCTAAGTCTTGTACTGGTCTTAAAATACATCTAAATACGGCAGATTGTGAGCAATAAAACATTTAACAAGCTATTTTATGTAAGAGTAGTTCCGATTAATTGGTGAAAATTTACTAGCGATAGGTATAAACCTAATCAACGGTTATGCATGCCGACAAAGTACCTAGACCAGGGGCTTGAATAATTAAGTAATAAATGGAAACCAAATTCATATTCCTTTATTTTTTACCTTTTTTACCACTTGCAAAATACAAGCTAATTAATTAGATGTTCGAAGTTATTTAATTAATATTTAAGTATCCAATACCCACGTCATTTTCCTGATGTTAATTGGATTTGGGAATGCTGGAACAATATCGAATAATTGGATGCGAATTTGATCCGCCAATTATATCTGCGAAGTTGAAGATTCCCAATTATCCGTTCAATCTAGATCTATCTGTACAATTTCATACGATAAATGAAAACAATCAAAAAGATAATAACTCATACGTACGTATCTTAGTTTGATTTCTCGAGAGCGTTATAACGTTAAGAGTGTGAGAGAAAAAATACAATGATGTATGTAAATCAGCATCTGTTTCAGGCGCCGTCACGATTTTTGAGCGCTCAGCGAAAATAGTGGGGATAACTGCTCTTGAATATTTTGTTCATGCTCGCGTCGTACAAGACCCTAAAATCACAGCTATATTATAACACCCCTCAGCTAGCTATCTTCCTTCGTAAGCTCGTATTTAAGCAGAATCTGCTACTTAGGGTTGTGGAAGGCGTGTAGCGTAGAAGTAGGATATTTTTATTTTTCATTGAATTTTTTTTTCACTGTGTGTGTATATATGTGTAGACGGGCATAAATCTTATTAAAATCTTCTCAATACCCTCACCAAAGCGTAAGCGTAAGTAAAGCGTGTATGGACGCGATTCTTGAATCTAAAATCTTTTTTATTCATCACAGTTAGGCGTCGGATAATTAAAGTGATCCAAATATTTCCGATAATAAAAGGCTTCAGTGAGCTCCTTAGATGCAATTAAGGGGATTCTCAAACATTCACAGGGCCTTGTTAATTTGCTCTAGCTCACTTAACCCTTTACAAAGGATATCGTGTCTACTACAAGAAACTTTAATCGCGGCAAATTGATAGAAATTACATGATTAATTAAAAGTCTATCATCATGTTTTTGATGTTGTTTTTCAAGAGTTCAAAAGGGAAGTGAACTGGTCAGCCTAAGCGCGAATTGATAAGCATTTTAACGCTCCAATGACCATTTGAATTAAGAGCCCATGTAATATAAATATAAAAAAAAGTGCAAACTAATTTTGTTTGCTCATGAAAGTATCTCCCACAATAGTTAACCTTTTAAGCTTAACTTAGGTTAAGCTCATTATCTTTCATAGCGGCCCTAGCTTCCGTGAAAGCAAACTATGAAAATGCCCCGGAACTTGTAGTGTCGCCACATGGTAAATATTTTCACAGCGTGAGACTGAGTAAACAAGATGAGAGTCTGGCGAGTTCATATTTCATGCCTAGTTTCATGACGTAATAATGTTTTATAAGAATAAAGTATGCATACGGTTTTAATCTTGTCTTATCTTAACTTTGGGGAACAAGATATATTTTTAGACGATTTTCTACTCGTTCAGGTTTCCACACAGTTTTATGAAAATTAGGCTATCAATGACGAAGCACTTTGTTACTAACATTAACTTAAACTAGCCTAACATTCTTATATGGACATTTGAATAAGACAACAGTGTTACATTGAGTAGGTGAATACCGCATCCAGTATACAGCCTGGTATTCAGAAGAGGTACTAGACATTCTGCACACAGCTTACTGTTGATTGAACAGACAAGCCTGTGTTGATTCTATCGGAAGTATAGAAGGTTACGGATAGATACCTACTATCTTGCAGTATCCTGAGAATAAGTCCTCTCATTCAAAATCTTACGCGTAGTAGGTATTAAATACGTAGTAATTAATATATTTTTGTATGCAGTTAGAGTTGAGGTTAACGTTTAGTACCCAACACTAACGAACAACCCGCATTCACTTTGCACCGCGCTACGCTTTTTAAGACTTTTTAAGAAAACGGAGACTTTTCTCCTTTATGCTAATTTTCTTTAATTATACACCCATCAGAAGTCATCTCTACTCACTCTACGTAACGTAGGCTCAAGAACGATGCATTCAACAGACTAAATAATTTTGTATGGAAATGGCGATTTCAATGTGTATTATTTCATAACATGTTATTTTATTTGGCAACAGCAGGAAAACACGATTGTGTTTTTTCTCGGCTCGAGTGCCTGAAGCGTCCACTGAACAATTTGTAAAAAGTCTCAGTATCAGGGCTTTGCGTGAAACGAGGAATGAGTTTTGCGAGAACGAGCATAATGTATCAACGCTAGCCTTTTCAGTCGCTTCCGGATTAAATTACATCACACTTTTATAATATTGCAATAAACATTTATAAAAAAAACGGCGCATCTGTATATGCCTCACGATGCCTTTCTATTGATTGTAATACAGGCATATAGCTACGACACTCTATGCTACGAGTAAAAACCTTCAATATTGAGAGACGTGCGTACTTACTGAAGGAGTTAGACCGTAATTGCGGCGGCACTGGCGGGCAGAGCACATCGCTGCCGAGACTGCTCACGCTGACCACGTCCCGAAGTTCCCCGAGTGAAGACGAGCGAAGCGTTGGCAGCGAGAAGTTTACTTCTTTTGTCCTGGTTAAAAAAATACTTATTTCTCAAAAATAATAATAGTGAGCCTTTTATTTCACAAAAGAGAATCTATTTTTTTCTAAATTTAAAAAATATTTTACAAAATCTTCAAAGGAGAAGCTTATCAGAAACATTGAATGCGTATTGCAAAATCAACAGATGGAAAACTTTATGTGAACGCTGAGATGAAAAGAAAATGTTATCGACTTACAAATACCTACTGAAGGGGAAAGCTCACACTGCTCATTTCCAACCCAAACAAAGAACGACGAGCTAAAGAAAACTTAAAAAAATATATAGTCTAGAAGTTATACAATTTCTTTCAACGTTTTTTATATAACTATCATTGCACACTAATCAACTACAAAATGGCGTACAATCTTCTTTAAAAATCTTTATGACACATGTACATACAAGTACATAAATATCGTATTTAATCGCGTTGTAAATTATTCATTAATTGTATATTTCTTATCAACACAGTGTTTGAAGGAAAAAACTTAGGGATATTTTTTGAGAAGGGACAACAATCCGCAAAGAGGATAATGGGATTCCACTCGGATAAAGTCGCGGCCTAAAGCTATTAGTTACAATAAACAAGACTTGGTTTACCTTGCCCACGTAGGTGGTCAATCCTCTGACTTATTTATAATATTTGCATAGGCATATATATTATGATGAAAGATAAATAAATGTCGAAGGCTGCACTATGATTATTTTTAGATATAATAACTGCCCTGGAAAACTTGAAAGTAGTCTCTCTGAGTGATGTTCGAAATTATAAAAGTTTACCGAGTTGGAAATCAGGATATCAATTCGGGGTTATACAGTAAAGCAATTAAGTCAATCAACTATCATTCTCATTTTATTTTCTTTTTGGACAAGCTTATGGTGTGCTTTTAATATTGTTATTTTTATTTAAATCCCATTTTCTCATGCAAACTCAATTTCAGATATAATATAATATAACTCACTTGACTTGAGACTGTAAGCCTAATACTGTTTTCGAGATTAGAAAAAAATTACGTAAAACTAAACAATTATTTTTTTTACTTAAAATCTGGTCCTATCATTTTAAGCTAAGCTCTGCCAAGGCATTAATCTTGCTCGTCTTTGCATTTAATTATAATTAATCGTCACTTTTTTGCAGCAGGATTTTCAGCCTGCGTTAATTGTATTCCCATTTACTACAGCGTAAGAATATAAGCCTTAGTGGCTTATATTCTGCTTTCCTCAAACGAAAATTAATAAACCTGATAAATTTATTCTAAATACAAAGACAAAAGTTCGGATGTTGACTTATGCATATACTTAGCGCATTTATCGTAAGGTCTAAAATTTTAATACATGTAGGTATCCAAAGTGGTCCGGGTCGTTTAGTGGATGGGTATGCCTCAAGCAAGGCTTCAACTTCATGCGGTAAACGTTACCACTGGATCAGGGTCCACTATTAATCATTTCATAGGTAGGAAGAATAAAGAAATTAAATTAGGTTTATTTGAAGTGCATTGATACTTACATGTAACATGGTGCAGATATGTCATGCGGAGGGTAGACCAGTATAGGTGGGGAGGGTGCCGGAGATGGGCTGTTCTTGCGTCTGCGTGCTACGAATACCCCAGCCATTATTAACAGCAACAGTACCGCTGCGCTTGCGCCTCCCAATGCCACTAGCGCCGCTTCTGCGAAACGAAATTAGCTTGTAATATATGAATAGTGCAGTCTAGCAAATATGTTAATATTTATCACATTAAGGCCTCTGCAGGACAGCAAAAGAAAATAAATCTCTTCTGGGTTTCAATAGACTTGTAAAAATAAAAGAACATCTCCCTTATAAAAAACATAGACTAAGTTAGTCCTTGATCACATCTCTTTCTGTGATGCAGATTTAAAAAGAGAAGTTTTAGTCTCAGTATTTGTTAAGGCCATGTTTTGTAATATGAGGGTATATATTTGTTTTGTTTAACAAGACATTACAATGTTGGCATTGCAAAATATTAAAATGTGTGAATGAACACACATTTTTATTACTTGTCGCGCGTTATTCATAGTATACCCTGTATACCTGTGTTAGCAATCTCTGTCGTATAAAATCGTCCGTGGAATATATAGAATTCTCAAATCAACTGCTTAACTTTTACCGCAAACCCTTCCTAAAACTCGAACTCGTTAAAACAGACCGAGTGAAAAGCAAACGTTTACATACAGCTGAAGTCTTGCTGCTGAGTCCTTAGTTATAAAATTCATGTTATTTTATGATAATCGTATCATCAAATAGTGAAAAATTTAAGTCGCTATCTCCATATAAAATTATTTTGTTTGTATGACTTTTTTTTTATTATGGTCCTTCTTCTTAAGGTAGCGTTACGAATCTTGTTACGGTTTTTACTAAGGTATAAGATTTGAACTCCAATGGGGATATAGAAAAATCCATGACCCTACGGTGACAACTCAGCCCATGGGCTAAATTGATCAAAACCAGAAAAAAAACAACGTTTTGTAAGTCTTAAAAAAATCATGACCCGAAGTGATGCGAGGGCGGATCACTGGTTTATCTATAATATTAATTACAGTTGACTTACATTCAAAATACCCGCTGAAGTTTGTCTGGATGTAAGCAGACATTAGGTAATATATCCTAACGTACTTCTTTTACTTCTAAATATATTTATTTGCATCAAAGTTATTTACCTAAAGCTTTGAGGTTTGTTTATACAAAGGTGTATCTAAAAAGTAAGAAAAGCGCGAAAGGAACACGCACCGTGTAATAAAACGAATTACAAAGTTAAGTGTAAAAAGTTGGGCTATCGAGCGAGCTAATCCAGCCAGTTATCCGTTCACCTTACCGGTAGACAGGGAGTTAAAATACTTTTTTATTACTTTAATTCCGTCCTGTTTTCAGTTACGCCAACCGAGGCTTCTAAATCGCTTAGCAAAGAATTGTTATAACACAAGAATTCGGTTCATTTTATGAATATATGACACCTGACTGACTCCTTACAAGATAGGAAAAAAGAGACTCATTTAAATAATAAAAGACTTTCAGACCATTAGGCTAATATTTTCCATATTTTCCATGTTTTATTAGTAGTAGCTTTGAAATTATATTAAATACCTCGGAAACTTACCCGAGTGTGGGCATAAAGTCGTCTTAGAATATGAGGAGTCGTTAGAAGTAGTTTGTGGTATTCATTAAATCCTGTTATAAGCAAAATAGCACGGAGAGACAAACGATGAACTATGTGTTTTACGACCACTTGTTATGGCGTACCTTACAGTATTAGAGTTTCTTTGATAACTAGATATATCCTTAAATATTTGTTCCAGTATAATATTACTGAGATAGCTAACTATTTATTAATCCATTTTTCGACGTTATAACATCGCGATAGCCTATGGTTTTCCGCAGGGATCGGTCTATCCTTATCAAGTTTCAGCAAAATTGGTCGTTAGCATAAATAATATGCATACCACGTTTCATAAAATGAATATATATGAGCCATGACAGTTTCCAAGGTATAATAGATTTATACATGTAGCAGCGTTTCTCCACTCGCTCATAGATGGCGCTACTCGCTAACAAATGCGAAGTTTGAGTACAAATACACGAGAACCTAAATCGCGCCATTAGAGTTCTCAAGCGCATTGCAGTATATATACAAGTTTCCAACTAGAACAGTTGGAGCCGCGGTTCCCCAGGCATGACACCCGCCTGGCTGGAAGATCTTCTCTTTGCTGGGGATAAGCATGATAACTCGCTCCCCCCACATACATATCTTATACATTTAGCTGAGTCAAACAATCAAGGTATTAAGAACTCATGGTAAGGAGGTGACTTTTTTTTTTTTGATTTTTTTTTAAATATCTTACGCCTACCCTGAAGGGTAGACAGTGGTGTTATAGCACCAATATTGGGTGCCAGAGTGACAGAGTGTCATTTCGAACGGTATGTTCCTAGATTTGATACTGCTTGTAGTAAATTTATATGATGTACACCGCGTAGTAGGCAACTACGTATTCAAACCTCTCAAGCTATACTTGTTGTACGTTGTGAGTAAACATTATACATTCTAAAGCAGATAGAATACCAGTGAACTCAGCTTCACTAACGAGCACTACCTATTTAATACCTAGGTATTCCCAGTGCAAATAATTAGAACGCATAGACAATTTAAACGCGAACGTTTTACTTCAAACAATGCAAGCTTTTCTGACTCTTCTTATTAATTAAAAAATACATACTTTAAGAGAAATTATGATGATCTCTTACCGAATTTCGGTCAAGGTGGCTAATCTGAACGGGGATTAGCCATATGCGTAGGAGATATTATAGTGCACACGTGTGTGCACAAACACAAGTGCACTCTTTATTCCCTCACTCTCATAGTCCGATGGGACGGCAATCCGACACGAGAGATACAATACGCGTAGGATCAACGGCTTAACTTGCTTTCCGACGCACCCCCGTGCGTGTAAACTAACTTCCAAATTCCCAGCATTTGTTGTGGATTTCTTGATATAAAGCCCCATATCTATTTTGGACCTGATCCGGGACCTCGTGATCGGCAGCCGAACTTACTAACCACTAGGTCGACGAGGCAGTTTAGTTTAAGAGTATAACTAAGCGAAACAATCTAGTTTTGCAATATCCATATTATTCATAATACAAAAATAAATCTACAAAACTTTACTTTACAAAGCTTTTCATAAAAGCGACTAATGAGCTCTTCATTTTGGGATGGGTATAATGAGTTAAAATGTAAATGGCGTGTTTGAGCACTCATTATTATACTTAATATATTAAAACATATTGGCATTACTTAATATTTAGAGTGAAATTTTTGAATAGATTTTTTTATTCAGTGTTAAAAATCTGGTTTCATTCTCATTATCAAGTATATTAAACTTATTTTTACTTAGAAACTTTGGATGTACTGACGTCAAAAATAATTTATTTTACCCCGAGGATTAGATTTTTTTTAAATAAAATACAAACGAAGCACCTAAAAATCTTAACAATATAAAAAACGAAATTGAACGAAATCGACAGACTTAAATCGATTCTCACTGTATAATCGAATAGCTATGGCATAGAATTGCTGCGCTGACCTTGAATACGCAGTAGTCTATACTTATATTATAAATAGGAAATATTTGTTGCACGTGACGTCCGCTAGTCATTTTTCGGTGAGCGCTCATAACTCGTGAAGGAACCTGAAGGCCTAGTGCGAGTTTTTCACTGCCGCCGTCACAAGTCACCGCGTCGACGTAAACGCAGATTTGTATTGGATCGATACAGCGCCTCTGTCGGCCTAAAGATGACACTATTGTGAGCCCATACAAATCTGCGTTTACGACGACGCTATGACTTGTGACGGCGATTTTATGAAAACTCGCACTAGGCACTCTGTATATGATACATGGATTTTATGTACTATGATAACTTCTTACCTCTAATATTTACCGCATTAGCGAACGAGAACTCGGTAACCGAAGCGCTGGTAGGCGCTTGTTCAAACTTGGGGTTTGAGGGCGAAGTCTCCAACTGTCCGAGAATCTCTAACTGCCGTGACGTCACTGGCTCTTCGTATTGCTGACGGCCATAGTATTCTTCGTCCGGTTTCTCTTCTTCTTCTGACGTTTCTTCAATCAGTTCCCCAGCGTTGTAATCGGGATCGTAATCTAGATGAAAACAAAATATATTTATTTCGGCACTCCACGATTATTTTAGTTCAATGTTACGTTCATTTTACTTATAAATGCGGTGCAGTTCAATTTAATACATCGACGGTATTGATCAACTATTATAATAATAATTCTGAAACTTTCGCGATTTAAATTGATGTTTAAAGTTACTCGGGACTTATCACGATAATATTTTGAAAATAACGCACTTACCTCAACGTTTCGGTTGTTTTGAAACCAATCGTGGCCGCGAGCAGACTCTACGACAGACGGCCGAGCTACGTTATTTTCTGAATATTATCGTGATAAGTTCCGAATAATTTTGAATATGAACTATTTATTGTTATAATAATGGAAAAAGAACAAAGACACGTTTAGAATTTGAAAACAAAACACATTCAACGAAGATATTTGAAATCTTTTTTTCTTACCCACCAGTGTCAACTACAGCCAGTCATTCCTATTTAATTCGGGAACTTTATTTTTAAGATTTGGATTTTCTTAAGAATTGTTCGACGATGTGTTCCAACTTTTTTTTTATTTGAAATTTGAATTTGTTTATATTTTCATCGAAAGATCTGTCCACTTTATTGAGCAAAACATCAACATTTAAATTAAGATTTTGATAACTACATAATATACCTCCGAGTTTCAAATATATTTCGCTAACAACGTCAAAGTTAATTAGAAACACTATAAATGTTTGAAGCCAGGTATGGCCGCTGTTTGTGTTCGCGTGAATGAGTGTAAATAACCCTTGTTGCCGTGACGGGTTGTGATTGGTTAGTTAAGTACTGGCTTTGTTGTTTCTGTGTAATGGGAGTGAGCTTAAATTGCTATAGGTACCGGCCAAACATTAGACAACGATAAAAATATTTGATTGACCTGTACCCCAAGCATGAGTTTGTACATAATTAAACTGCGTAATTGTCGAAATATGTGTGGCTTGAAATGTATTGATCAGCCATCTATGAAATACAATCAGAATCCGCCTCCCAAAAAGTATCAACGCTTTTTGAGCCACGCAAAAAAGCCCCCTTTTTTACAAAACATGGCTTAAACGAGGACTAGACCAAACTTGGAATAAAACTATGTGTATCCTTTTTAAATCCGTATCACAGAAAGAGATGGAGTAACTTTCAAAC
This sequence comes from Watsonalla cultraria, assembly GCA_964035505.1. Classification (NCBI taxonomy): domain Eukaryota; kingdom Metazoa; phylum Arthropoda; class Insecta; order Lepidoptera; family Drepanidae; genus Watsonalla; species Watsonalla cultraria. The sequence goes on along the minus strand of OZ037727.1, from coordinate 5,732,972 downwards.
ATAGGACTATCTTAGTCTATATTTTGTAATAGGGGGGCGATGTTTTATAGACGTTTCTATGTGTCAAAACCTATACTTGGCGCACTGGTCTATGTTTCGTGGTTACATTTAGATTCTGTCGTTGGTCTAGGTGGTAAGTAAACATTTATATAAATAATATATAAAAATAAATAACTGCCTCGTTGGTCTAGTGGTCAGTAGGTTCGCCTGCCGATCACGAGGTCCCGGGTTAGATTCCCGGGTCGGGTCATAAACAGATATTCGGTCTGTCAATAAATTCACAATAAAATGCCCGGAGTTTGGAAGTTGGCGGTGTTTACACCCCCGTGCCTCGGAAAGCACGTTAAGCTGTTGGTCTTACGCCTGGGGCCTTACCATGATCTCTTATTGCCATGATAGTTTCACTCATTTATGAGACAGATGTATGTGACGTGCATACATCTGTTACTGTCGCACAACTTAATTAACATTGCAATAAGAGCTCATGGTTGGGCCCCTGATCTCTCTCCGGTCGTGTCGGAATGCCGTCCCATCGGACTATGAGAGTGAGGGAATAAAGAGTGCACCTGTGCTTGCGCACACACTTGTGCACTAAAATATCTCCTGCGTACATGGCTAATCCCCGTTGAGATTAGCTGCTGTAACCAAAATGCGGTAGGAGATAATTATTTATTTAAGTAAACCTTAACGATACGTTAGGAACAGGTTCGCTCCCTGTATCAAGGCGAATATTTTGTGTATTATAGTGGATTTATACATACATACATATGATCACGGCTATATAGGCGGGGAATATTCCCCGAAAGGGGAGGCAGAGCTTTTGTAATGAAAACAGACACTTTTCACCGAAGATGATAATGTGCCAACGTGACAGATGGAGAGTCTATCGCCGTCTCGGGCACTATACGTATGTCTTTGAATTACATCTCAGAAATATGCAAGTTTCCTCACGAAGTTTTCCTTCACCATAGTGGATTCACTACATATTATAAGTAATATACTTATAACTTACCGATGTTTAAATAAAATACTTATATTTATAAAACTAAGTATAAGTATATACATTTAGAACATCCATTATATAGTACAAGCTTGGTAACTTTGGCACTCATTCATCTCCCTGGCCTTATCCCATACATTGTTGGGGTCGGCACTTGATTCAACCCGATGTGGCTGATCACCTGATTTTTATACGAAGCGACTGCCATCTGACCTCCGCAACCCCATTTAGGAGGAAAATCTGTGATCTGGGTTAAACCAGTTGTCAGATTATTTTTAGGCCTCCGACTGACCTGTAACGATTGCCAAAGATGTTAAATTGGCAACCGGGACCGACGGCTTAACGTGCTCTCCGAGGCACGGAGGGAACTCGGGCGGTCACCCATCCAACTACTGGCTAGGCGTATGGTTGCTTAACTTCGCTGATCGAATGATATGCGCAATAGCAACTGTGCCACGAGCTCCTCCGTAACTTTGGCACTATTTGGCGATATTTCGTGTGAATGGAATAAGTTTCTACAGACTTAGCTGAGGATAGTGTAGGTTTCTATTAAGTAGTAACGGAATATTCAGAATGAAACAAGTAGTTTACAGAGATGGATAACCTAACTACTTACGTCCAAACACAAACTTAACCTCTCAGGTTTTTATTGAGTGGTTTAGACTCAAAGTTTAAATAGCATAAGTTGAGTACAAAAAAAGAAACATTTCCACTAAAGTTGTCCGTAATACCTAAGGCCGCAACTGAGATTTTCTTGCATTACTAAGTAAGAACTATGACAAACTCGAGTTTACTCTGACTGTTAGTGAAAATCCAATTATATCACTGTGAACTGCTAACTAAGACTCACGGAAGTATTTGCTAAGAATATTTTGTAGCTTAGTATCTACTAGATGTATGGATATAGTATCTACTATATCTATACTCTACATACAGATAAATAAAATTGAAGTGTCTATTTGTAATTCCAAATAAAAAAAAACATATGCATATAAGGCACAGTTTTTAAAATATTTCTCTGTCTGCCTGTCTGGTTGTTCCGGGTAATCTCTGAAACAGCCAGACCGATTTTAACTAGACTTTCACTGACAGGTAGCTGATGTTACGTGGAGAAATTTAGGCAATATTTTTTTTAATTAGGGTACCATGATATTAATCTACGCGGGGAAAACCGCGAGTGTTTAAATAATGACCTGTTTAACTCAGCATGTCGCATACACAAACAACTTACTCGTATCCATGCTTTCCAAGAAGCTTGTAAATTAATCCCATGCTCTTAAGGTTCTAAAGAGTCTTTGTGCTCGCTATAAATAAAGGCTAAAGAGGAAATACGTTTTAGGGAAGGCGAATGCAAAGGTGTTTTATCCAAAACAACATTTCTGTTCACGAGTCTCAAGGGACGGATCCCTGACTGAATAAGCAAGTCTCATGATTAAAAATCTTTTCATGTAATACTCTTATGTACGTATATAATAAATCCGTGCCGAGACAGCGCCTCCATTCTCCCCTTCACGTAAAGTACACGCAGCCATACTCATTACTTTAAAGTAGCGTTATTAGCTGTGATTTCGTGTAAGATGAAGGCTAGCTACCCCTCTCACCTAACCAACTGGTAGGTAATATTGATGATCTCCTTACCGAATTTCGGTGACGGCGGAAAATCTCAACGGGGATTAGGCATCTGCGGGTGATATTATAATGCACAAGTGTGTGCGCAAACACAGGTGCACTCTTTATTCCCTCACTCTCATAGTCCGTTGGTACGGCAATCTGACACCGCAAACTTCAAAACTACGGGCATATATTGAGAATTTCTTGACAGACGAACCCAATTCCTATTTTAAAACCGATCCGCGAATTTTATCCGGGACCTCGTGATCGGCAGACGAACTTACTAATCACTAGACCAATGAGGCAGTTATAGTGAAAGGTAGTAAACACATACACAAATCCAAAACTTGCTATGTATGCATGTAACGATGTCTGTTCTCACTAGCTTTATCTTCATGCATAACCCATCATAATAAGATTTTGCGCTCAAAATTCTGAGCTGTCCGACTGGGGACTGTGTGAATAATACTACCTTAGACTAGTGCTGTGTTCCAAAGCGAGAAGTGGAGGCGTTATGTTGGCTAGCGTGGGTCTTTAATTATGATGATAGCACAGCAATACTATTCGTTGTAGAGTTGTTTTATTGTTCAAATAATTAAATGTTTGTAGTATCCGCTTAGCATCAGAAAGACAGTGCGTTTGTATGCCACTTTTTTTCTGTAGTAAGGATAATAAAGAAACAAAATTCAAATAATGATTTGAGAATTGATTAAATTTTTTCTCGAGTACCCCAGGGTAGTACTAAGTTAGAGTTTATGAAATAGTAGTAGGTATTAGATATTTCCCTAGAGGTATGAAAAGCGGTGCTACAGTGTGTACTGTAGACTTCTATTAATCCTTTAAACACTAGACGTATTACGTTCTACACGTACCTTGTAGGTATGACCTTTTGAGTTGTTACTGCCCTGTGTACTAAATTTGCCTAAATACTTATTACCTATAACTCGCAAAATACAAAGTAAATACTAACTCCATTGTGTTATTTTATCCAAATATAATTACGTGGGTCGCATACCCGTTTCGGTTCTATTGTGTTACATATTATAATATTTAAATTTTACCCATAAATACTGGTACAATACAATGTATTTTCGTCTGGCATAATGACGAATTGTTTACTGAAATTTCGTCCAAATATTCACGTGGCTAGAATTCCTGTTTCGATGTTATCGAGTAACATATTCAAATATGTTACATACTTAAGGTAGCTGAAATAAACCGGTGATGTAATACTTTTTACTATAGCTACAATTATTATTTAATCTGTGACCAGCGTTTAAATTTTGGAACCGGAACACGTGTTCCATAATACATCTAAGTAATGAATCTAATAAGCCTTTGGATAGCTTAAATATAGATAATCCATGAATTACTGTCTCTTGTGTATCGAAAACGTAGAACGGTTAGGGGGTATGAAAAATTGGTTTGAGAAAGTTTAGGCTGCTTAGTAAGAACAAAATAAAATCGGTAAAAAATACTCTGTTGTTGAAATAATAAAAATCAAAAGATAAATGCATTTGATAACAATTATGTGTGCTTTGAAAACAAGCTTGCAGCGTTACACTTTACTTTACTTTACACACTACTTTACTTAACTCTTGTCTTTCACAAAGAGCACATCATTTTCTTGATACTTTGCATAGAGTCAATAAATTCATAAAAGCATATCGCTGTAACCATAAATTTTATGAGCATCATAAGCAATAAACGCTGGTTATTACAACAGGTGAACGAGATACACCAACACAACTCATCGATGTTGTAAAAATCTCAGCAAAAAAAAAATCTCTATTTTTACCTAGTTTTATGAGTTTTCCAACCTTCCCTGACCTTAGGCAAGATCATTTTGATATAGAGATCGGTATTTATGATCAAAATAAAACTTATATGAGCCAACCAATATTTATGATTGTCGACGTAAAGTGGACATTCCCTGAAATCCAAAGCGAAAATATTGCTACTACGACGTGCGTGTGTTTAGTTTCAATTATGATACCTTTTCTGATAAAAAAGTAGGTCTGAAGTTTATTAAATTTGTCAGTTAAAATCTTACAGTATATATGCGAAATCGAGTTCTAATTTGGACTAAAGCACTATATATCACTTAGAGTTTTGAGGCTACTCAAAACATTATGAGGATGAAATGGGTAGGTTTACCTTGCACATTGTACATGCATTATTCTTCATAGACGGCCCACTATAACGACTCTCATCGGAGTAAATTACATTCATAACAAGGAAACTTGGTATTTATGTCAAGCATTCAAGGATATTTTAACCAAATAAAACGATTGTTAATGAATACAAATTACCTCCCCGTTCCCAGTAATACCTGAGAGCACGAAGATAATATATTTTCATTATACAAGCAGATAAGTGATTACCGAGAACGATCCTTTTGATCTGAAACTTCTTGCGTCACGCAAGAGATATTTTATACGAAATAAGAATTCTATTGTCTGTGTCTATTATTACGGAAATTTCCATCTGCTACAGTTTATATTTCAAACTACTGCTTATTGTAAACTTCTATGGCCTTACTTCCGAAATTCCGAGAATATTATGATTGTGATAAATTAATGGTGGTTAGTACGTGCCTGAAATATCATATTAAGTTTTCCACTGTGCAGTGTTCGGTCATTAAATTTATTACTTAGGTATTGTTTCACGCTGAAAAATAAAATAAATATAACTGAAAAAAATATACGGTCAAATTGAGAAAGCTCCTCCTTCTTTTGAAGTTGGTTAGAAATACGGGACCTCTTTTGAAGTTTTTCTTAAACAATATCTTTGAACCATCGCAAATAGGTAAAGAGGCTGTTGAATAATCTATGTACCTACATACAGAAAAAACACAAACATAAACATGCGTCAAAAATAGAACCTCTTATTGAAGTCTGTTAAAAATGTTTCCATTAACTGCTCACCAGTTCTATATCGTTCCCGCTCGGTCAGTATCTCTGCAGGGTCGATCGCAGGCGCATACCAAGGCCGCCGCGAGTACACCTTCTTGCTATTCACAGTGCGCACGACCGCGTCAACGTTCCGATAACTCGACGGAGACAAGTTTAGCATCTCTAACCATGTGGCGATACCTGCAAAGGAGGAAGGGGAATCAAATTATAGGTGGAAATGGTTCTTGATACCTGTGCCCCAAGATATAATTCAAAGCCCTGACTGTAATTTTGAACAATTTTATTGACATTATTTTGATCCCATACAAATCTGCGTTCACGTTAATGCGCTGAATTGTTATGGTGGCAGTGAAATGAATCAGAAAATAATGAATTTAATATCTGTCACATTATTCGAAACCCTCGAAATTTATCTTTGATTGCACTCCATTCACACAATTAAGCCTTTCAACATCCAACATAATTGCCGGGATCTGGAGGGTGGATCCGGATATACGTCACAATTACTTGTCATTATTTATTCGATTCCCTTTAATGTAAAACTCGGTGAAAGTACCGCCTCATTTGCTTTTCCGTCAAAGGTTTCCCATATCTATACATCTATACAGATAAATAAAATTGAAGTGTCTGTTTGTAATTCCAAAATAACAGCTTTTCACTAAATGCTTATGAAAGTATACACGCTACTGAGACTAAAAAACCAAGTTATGAAAATTTTCTCTGTCTGTCTGTTTGCTCCGGGTAATCTCTGAAACGGCTGGACGCATTTTAACGAGGCTTTTACTGATAGGTAGCTGATGTTTCAAGGATTAACTTAGGCTACTTTTCTTTATCAAAAATATTAGGGTTCCGCAACAATAAGGATGAAACTGAATCTACGCGGGTGAAACTGCGGGGCACAGCTAGTATTATAAATATTATCCGCATCGTCTTAATTATATAGTAATCCAGATAAAAGACAATGCTTATTCCGGGACACCTGTAGAATGTAAGCTTCCTAAAATAATTGTCGAATTGCCAAAAAGCAAATACCTAGCGGCTGGTTGAAAAAAACTAGTTATCTATAAAATACAACTAAAACTATAAAATTTACCAAAATTTTACCTCAAGAACACGTATTAATATTATTATAGGTATATTAATAGTATACTTAAAATAATGTATGAATGAAGAAAACGGTATCGTTTAGTCATCTACACAAAATTGCGCTTAGAGCAATAAAAATAATAATATATCATTTGTTAGAGCACCACAAGTGTCATACAATTTATAGAGCATTCAGCATTACTTGGAGGCAGTAAAACTAGTGAGCACGTGTTCACTTTATTTTATTATATTTTCCTTTTACTTTATTGAACTAGATAACACTATATTCGCTGTGAATGGTTCTAATGACTTAATAATTGAATTGATTTTTATTTGAGCTCTTGTAGAAAATGTATTTAACAAAAACTTTATTATGCGCATAAATATTATTTTAAATATCAGTTTGTATCAGTTTAATTATAATATAATATATTGAGTTTAGCTTGGCTAATTATTCATTTCGACATTCAGACCTTCTCGTCTACTTACTGCCTAGACAAAAGTTGTGAAGTTGCAAGAGGGAGACCTACATTGAATTTTTGGGAAAGGCCACAACGTAAAACCAAGAACTCGTGACTTATTTTAGCGGGCTAGAGAGTAATATTCCCTTACATATACACCAATAGTGCTCTGTCATACTCGTTTACAATGAGTTACTCATTCATGCGTTTACGTCTAGATATGCTCAAGATTAACTTGATACTAAATGCCGTACTTTAAAGAGCTTCATACCATTAAATATTTACTGGCGGGCCTCTCATTTTTTCATCTGAGAAAAAGAATAATTAATGGTATTTAATTAGTATTTACGACATTATCAGTCGGTGAATCAACAGAAATTGGTCTGAGTATATATCTATGTATATATTTCATGGATGAGAACAGAATGATTCATTATGCACTTTCCCATTATATACGTATGCTCATTGTATTAATGTGATATGTGCCATGTGGCTATCATTATATTAAAAGGGACTTGATACTTTCGCGAAAATGGAGATATATTTACTTACATACACTTTTGCAAGTAGAGATATAAATTATTGTTGGGGAGAATCACACGGTTTGGTAATAAGTAACTACTTAGAACCTTGCCTGCAGCTTCGCTTGCGTGGTCTTAAGTACTCGATACAAACTTTCAACCCCTAATTGATCCTCTTGGGGTGGAATTTTCCAACCCATTTTTAGTCTTTGCCTACGCCTTACCATAAAAATACACTCTAATTCGATATTTCTAGAACCAGTGGATTATTTGTGAGTCGATTTCAGTCAGTCAGGACTATGAATTATATAATATCCATAGACCGCTATAGTGATCAGTGCATCGTACAATAAAGCTATAGGTCTTAACCCTGCAAAATTCTGATAGCTGGTAATCCTACTCTCTAGAAAAAGTGGGTTTCGAAAGTGATAATTTGATAGTCAGATGCATTCATCATCTCCCTGGCCTTATCCCATACATTGTTGGGGTCGGCACTTGATTCAACCCGATGTGGCTGATCACCTGATTTTTATACGAAGCGACTGCCATCTGACCTTCGCAACCACATTTAGGAGGAAAATCTGTGATCTGGGTTAAACCAGTTGTCAGATTATTTTTAGGCCTCCGACTGACCTGTAACGATTGCCAAAGATATTAAATTGGCAACCGGGACCGACAGCTTAACTCGGGCGGTCACCCATCCAACTACTGGCTAGGCGTAAGGTTGCTTAACTTCGCTGATCGAATGATATGCGCAATAGCAACTGTGCCACGAGCTCCTATATATATATATAGTCAGATGCATTAAAATACTTAAACGAAAACACAAAATTATGTTATGTATTTGGTTATTACTTGACTAGCGCCGTGTCTGTTACTCAAACTCATGAAAACTATGTTTTAATCCTACCCACAGAACAGAGTTCTGCCCATGGGACAGAATATATGGTCCTACTCACGAAGTATGCACGTGACGTTGAGTCGCACATGGTCACGTAAATCACTTGTGTATTCGTGACGTCATCATGTTACCCACCCACGCACGCACGCATTTATCATGGCTGTGCATTTGATGATGTTGTCAATATTTTACTCAAAACCAAAATATATCGCAGAATAAATATGAGATAACCTTCTACAAGCTGTATTGACTGATCGTTTGAAATGTCACGTCGCAAGCATGTCGTGGCTGATCGCGTATACATAATTTACGTGTTTTACAGACCTTTTTCTAAACTTCAAATCGACTAACTGATATTACTTTCGCGAAGAAAATAAACTTTTAAAAGTTTGTTCTCACTGTTAAAGTTTTTAAAATGGAGCAAACATTCTTATTATAGAAAATTGGTCTTCATAATTGTGAATTTAAGAGTAATAATTCCTGTCGGTGTAATCAATTCAACTCTTTCCATTTGTCTCTGTCCAGTGCCGTCTCTTTCACCTCAAACTCACAGACGCCTTTTTTTTAACTTGTCTCGTGTATGTTAGCCTTGGTCTTCCACTTCCTTCCATTCTACCTTTCCATCTATTATGTTTTTAAGGAAGCTGCCATGTTGCACAAGGTGGCAATCATCGTTCCCCTTCGATTGTGGATTCTACTCCATAGTACTCTTTTTTTCCTTAATTATATCGAGTACAATTTCTTATTTTTATTATAATTCTGTACATTTGATTTCCTTCAACCTCCTCCAGCACCACATAAACGCTTCTAGTATCTCTCTATCCTTTTTTGTCCATGTTATACTGCATAGTAAGCTTATTTATACACAAAGCTTACTTCAGACTATTGATTAGCCTAGTAAGTAATCGAACACGTACGAAGATTACGAAGCCATGGAATTGCAGCATTATTTCAATTCAGCAATAAAGAACCAAATGGGCTTTAACTTTTTCAAGCAGAAACGTAACAATACCTCCTCTTCCGACCTTTCAAGTTACGTTCGTTATTACTTGAAGAACACTTTGTCTGCTACTTTTTGTGAGGAACATTTTAAGATTGGAAGAAGTCACAAACATAATATTATTGTAGGTAGCGGAGAAAATGATATTAAGTAACTTCTTTTGTCTTTCGCAAAAAGTAGCCGTGAATTATAGTCCTTTCTACTCAGTGAAGTGATAAATACGCATTAATATCACTGGAAATGTTCGCAAGAAAAAATGTTATGACCTTTGAGAAATGAACTATCCTTTTCATGCCATAAGCATTAATGGGCCAAACATTTTTATAAAGAAAATGACCTACAAATATAATCTTAAGAATATCTCTAATAAGAGTTATCTCTTCACCTATTCTAACGTTTGATATTCGATACCTATACATACAATTAAATAAAATTGAAGTGTATGTTTGTAATTTCAATTTAACAGCTTTTTACTAAATGCATATGATTTAAACTAAACTTCTCTGAAACGCCTGGAACGATTTTATCTCATGTTACATAGAGCTACTTTAATTTTTTTCTTAAATTAAGGTTCCGTGTAATACAGTTAAAACCGCGGGCACAGTAAGTAAATAATATAAGTGCTCTTATGTTATTTATAAGAAAGAAATCCATTACATATAGAAATGACAAGAATCCGTCTATTCCATCTCAAATATAATTTCTTTCAATACCGAGCTCCACTGATGCGTAATGATATAACAAATACCGAAGAGAAATTATTTACATGAAAAATACCACGTATGTTTTGTGCGTTATTGTGGAGTTTGTCGAGCAAACACGATGATAATCTAATTTATACGATGTTTCTGGAGATGGAATACACTCCATACTGGCAATAAATATGATATTATGACGTCATTGTTTATTTGGTAGACCTGGAGGATACGTTCTGAGAGGATTATATTCAATTGAATATTGGCTCTGTAATTATGCGCAAGTATTGGATGTTGAAACTCAGATCAATTCTCAGATTTTTATTTTTACTAAATAAGTTTGAAAATAAAATAGTAATTAACATTTAATTATTCATTAATTGTAGTAATTAATTGTTTTTTAAGTTGACTTACTGTTATGACTATCACAATTTTACAAATTAAAAACGCTTAGTACGGCTCGCAGTCTTGACCGCTCAGCTAATGTGTTTAACCAAAAAATAATTAAAGAAAATTAAATCCAAATCTGTGCTCCCGTTTGATATACAAACTAAAACACAAAAAAAAAATATAACCTAAAGTTTATGTGACAAGAGAAGAACGTAATTATTGTGTTTTTTAAATTTATTTCAAAAGAATTCCACGGAAGATGAAAAAAAAGCCATGATACAAAATTATTCTAGAATCTAGAAGCTTAGGAAGTATCTATCTAGTGGCTAAGCTAAAACCCATTACGCTGCATTGAATAGGTAATAGAAACCAGATCCTCTACATTTATTTCCTTTGCCGTGTAAGTTCTATCTTCACATAGATTTAAAATGCTCCTACAGCAAACTTCAGTGAAAAAATCTCTTTCACAAAGGAAAGTAGTACGTATTTAAGAGCTTATAAATTACTTATTCAGAAAAAAATACCCTCGGAGACGTTTCGTTATGAAATATTTAATAAGGCGGACACAATGTAATATGCTATGCCAAAGAATTTAATGAACGCTTCAATATTTAAAATATGTGTGTATATTTGCCCGAAACAAATTACCTTTGGCTATATTTCCTAATCAAAGCTAAACAATTTCGATCAAAATTATTTTTTGTTTACCTAATAAGCATACTTTTCTATATACCTACTAATTATAAATTAGATCCTATATTTTTAAAATACTTTTGTAAAAAGAGAAGGTTTGAAGTATTGGATTAATTCCGAACATACAAAAAAATTGTTTGGGCATACATTTCACGCTACTTACATCGCATACTTAAAATGAAGGGAAACTAACAAATATAAAACTCTAAACAGACACAACAACGCATCAATGGTAAAGAAATGAATATATTTCACTAAGAGAACTACATTCGTTGCTTTCACGCTTCTAACTCTACTTTGTAGAATTCTGTTTTATTTGCCTGAACTGTAAGGTACAGAGTTTCAATGCATGACATTAAAAATGTTAACTAATTGACACATTGCATGTAGTCAGTAATTAATACAATTGTTAACTAGAGGCCGAATAATTACTGGAAATGGCGGCCGGAGTGCAATTCCAGGCAATGAAACATTTATTTATTTACTCCATTCCAAGATTGTGGTACTGGAATACAGTGAGCTTCTCACTGATCGCCAATTTGCTATTTATAAAGGTTAAATTAAACGGAACCACAATCTGTATTCCACACTAACTACTAGTCCATACTAATAATTGTTTGTTGTTCAGCTGGCTTGGTTTTCTTAGAGATGGATAAACGTGTTGAGAATTAAAAAAACACTTGTGTGAAGTGGCGCTCAGAAGATAGTCACAAATATACTTTTATAGTTGAACTTGAAGGAACTACGTGACTGCAAGTTTTTAATTTAAACTGGATGTTTTTGGTACGTGAGAGAAGTTTTAATATATTGCATATAAGTGAGAAACGTTATAATATATTACATTAGCTTTATAGTTCAAAGCAAACTAAGTATATCATATTCGAAATAACTCTTTAGAAAAGGAATTGCTGTTTTTGAAATAAAGTAATAAAGTTACGACTAATTGTTAAAAGTTCCGAAATGAAATAACATAACATAAACTACTCTTAAAATACAATTTGAACATATTTGTCTATTTGAGAAGAACTCTTCAAAGTTCTTCAAATTCGTCAGAACGAAAAAAGTAACATTAGGCAGGAATACAAATGCTCCCTATTTTTACAAACTTTTCGTATTCTGAAACATTTCATCAGTATAATACATAACATTTTGTCACTATAAAATCCTGTTAGTTCGATCTAGCTATTATTCCTTTCAAGTTTAAATTGCTAACCGATAAACAGAAGGAGTGATGTTGATTAAGACTAGACAATATTTAACTAAAAGATTAAGTAATTTTGTGGTAATCTTTAGCTAGCTTTTCTATTAATAGATACACATTTTAGGCAAGCAGACACGCTCTACACATTACTTTGAGTGATTTTGATATTGATCAGGATTTTTATTCCCTGGGGCACCGTGTTTTATGACGTCATAAAAGCTTTGTTACCCGAGAAGTTAAATGTAAGAGGATAATAGTCTTGGAAGACAATGCGGGCAACACTATGATGTATCATTTATGATATATTTGGGGATAGCTACATTATTGATGAGTTGTTTTGAGGAAACTTCACCAAGACATTAATAGACTATCTTTTGCAGTTTTTTTCCTTTGTAAAGGAATAATAAATAATATGAGAGTAAATAAAACTTTAAGATTTTCATTTATTACCTGTGCTTCTCGGTTTAACCCGTCTAGGATTAACATTAAAGACTCGATGAATGAACTTGCAGCACACATATAATTTTTAAAATCAATCCAGCTAGTTCCTGATATTAGCGCGTACAACTTTAGAATATTAGTATATATTAACCCAGTGATAAAATAAATATGTTACGATTATTTTTTGTTGTCATTGCATACATCGATTTTTATTATTTAAATAAGTAAATAATCACACAAAATATCACACAGCGCCATCTAGTTCCAAACTAAGCAAAGCTTGTACTACGAGTACCAGACAAAATATACTTTTAAACCTTTTTAGTTTTGTAAATATTATTCTTGTAATACACACCAAACACCCAGACCCAAGGCAAACAAAAATGTTTATCACATAAAATGTTTTCCCTGATGCGCGAAACGAAACCGTTGGTCTAGACTAACTGTGTCGTCAATATGTATGATTTATTATTTAAAAAATAGATGATAAATATTTTTAGGATGAAGAGGATTATATCTATCTATACTAATATTATAAAGCTGAAGAGTTTGTTTGTTTGTTTGTTATCTAACTATCATAGTTTAGTCACAATAACCGCTTTTATGTTCATAAAAAATATTAAATCGTCTGAAGAAAGAAACTACGTTATATGTGTATCTTAATATTAATCCTTACGCAAATTAAGCATTATGCTATCAAGGGTATTCATCTAGAAGTAAAATACCGTTTGTTTTATTCCAATCGGACTTTTCGTTGAGAAATTATCACGAGTATAAAAACGCAAAGAATTTGTACCTAATAATGAGTTATTTGCCAAAGAGTAATCTCTGAAACGGCTAGACCGATTTTAACGGGACTTACACTGGCAGATAGCTAATGTTACAGGGAGTACCAAGGGGTTTTTATTTATAAAGAATATTTAGGGTACCGCGGTAATCAAATTAAATCTACGCGGGTGAAACCGCAGGGCATAGCTATTATATTATAAAGTTGTTAAATATTTCCGTTAGTTTGGATAAACAAGATAATTAAATTAAACTGATCCGATTATGAAATTTTCTTAACGTAATCTAATCTTTTTTATTTTTGCACGTCAAGTATATTTGAATAGGAGTACTTTAATTTATTGGTTTACAATGTTGATAAATATGTTAATGATTGATAGGACTACACTAGGATAGAAATATTGATGCAACAATCCACGTTAGGTAATAAATTCTAATTTAAGAACATCAATGTCATCGATCGACTTCGATCAATAAAATGACGAGACGTTCCTAGAATGAAAACGCTGTTTAAAAATTTAAATGAGATTTTTTGATGAATAAGAATTCATGATGCTTGACTAAGCTTCTTGCCAGATCTTTTCAAAACGCTAATTTCCGGACCGGTGGTAATTTTTCGACGTTTTATGCCTAAACGGAAATCGTCACAAATCGAATCAGCCATCTTGAAAATATCTAAGGTGGGATTGTAAAACATGGAGGTATGTATAACACAAATAACAGAGAAACTTCTTCAGTGAAGTCAATTAAGAATTGTTGGGTCAGGACCCACTCATCCCCTGAAATTCGCACCCTGTGCCCACTCGTCCCTTTAAATTCTTGAAGTGTCCACTCGTGCCCTAATCTTTTCACTTTAAATCATTTATATTTCCCATCCACACTACTAATTTAGACATTTCTTGGAACTGACGAACTATTGAAGAAAGGACGCCAAAGATCCTGTAATAAGTTAATTTAGCAAGTAAATTACAAGAATCATAGAATAATCACTAGCCACTGATCACTTTTAGCGACAGGGGCGGATTACTATGGCTCTTTGATTCGGCAAATTGGCCACGGCCGTTGTAAGATAAGATTGAATAGGCACGCAGGACGCCTGATTTACTCTAATCAATTTATCTTACCTTTCCAGCCGTATTGAAACTTATCCGTGCTTAGAATTTATACCTTTGTTTTTTTGGGCTTTCAGTGCCCACAATAAATACATAACTACCTTACCGTACCTTGCGTAGGTGTGGGTATAGTATAGGTACAATGTAAATATTAGCTTACTACTAGCAGTACGGAATCTAGGAACAAATCGTTCGAAATCGTAATTTCAGTAAGGGATATCATATCGTGGCCGATCAGGTACCTATACGTTATTTACGTCATCATCATCATCATCAGCCGGAAGACGTCCACTGCTGAACATAGGCCTCCCCCTTGGACCGCCACGCCGAACGACAATGCGCTATTAGCATCCATCGGTTGCCCGCGACTCTCACGATGTCGTCGGTCCACCTAGTGGGAGGCCTGCCTACGCTGCGTCTTCCGGTCCGTGGTCGCCACTCGAGAACTTTTCTTCCCCATCGGTTATCAGTTCTACGAGCGATGTGGCCTGCCCATTGCCACTTCAACTTGCAAATCTTAAGAGCTATGTCGGTGACTCTGGTTCTCTGGCGAATATCCTTGTTCCGGATTTTGTCCCGCAGAGAAACTCCGAGCATAGCTCTTTCCATTGTTTTGCATATTTACGTGTTTAACAGTAAATTTTCAATGCTTGAATTCGATAAATCGACTTTATTTGACAATATATAAAGTCGTCAATTACAAAAAGTTTAAAGAGTTATTTTTTCTAAAATATGGATAGATTCCAGTCTGCTTGGTAATATTATATTTATACTGTGGTATAGATAGCGCGCTACGTACATAGTGCATGATAGTGTTGTTGTACGGTGATTTCTAGAAATAGATAAAAGGTGTAGTTGGGAATGGTATTAAGTAGTTGATTTTAGTACAGACTGTCTTAGACAGTTCTGTTCTTAGTAGCTCCTAGAAGTGATCTTGAAATTGGAGCTCTTTATATTATGTTGTCACTTTACTAATTACCACTTATAGCTATGAAACTCGGGTAAACTAAAAGACAGATGAAGGAAAATGTACACTCTCGAGTAATAATAACATCGTAAACCTCAGACGTAACATGAGGAATATTATGACCAAAGACATTGAAATGTCTTGAAATGTGTACCATTACAAGATTGTTACAGAGCCGGACAAGATACAACTCCACTATTCATAAAGCTGGGTGGATCACGTAGCTACCATATTCAGCTTTAGTTAGGTTTATAACTAGTATAAATCCTAGATGCATCCAGTGCCGAGAGATGTTTGGAATACATTTGAATGCAATCTTCATGAACGTCTAGCGCAATGCCCTTCAGAAATATGGGTTTTTTTTTCGAAATGTATATGTTATTGCCAAATTATATGTTTGTAAAGAACATCAATTCAAATGAATTGTGTTTTTATTTCGAACTGGCAATTACCATAAATTGATCCTATGGCGATTGCATACGTTCCTTTTAATGGAGGGGATCTCCCATTGCACCCAGTATTATTGGCGAAAGTAATATAATATGCCTTAAAATTTAAATATAACCTTTCATAAAATTTTAGGTCACGTCATAACATCTGTACAAAATTACTGGCCTTTGGAAATAGAGTCTGATACGAGACTGTTATCGATAAAATTATTACAATGTCATGATTATAAATCATCTACAGAAGGAAGGGCGTTTTGATACAAGATAAGCCTTGTTTGTTTGCCGAAAGAATTTCTCATTTTCGTTGAATGAAGATTTATGTGAGATTCTACTCAAGGTTCCAGGTGCTACATAAACTATCTAACAAGTAGAACTCGTGTACATTGTTTAATAAGTAACACCGCAGGTGTTTTAAGAGTTTGCCTGAACAGGTATCACCTACAAGCTAAGATACCTACTTCAAAAACCTTTTTTATGTGGTACTCATATGCAAAACCGTTTGCGATTTTTGAGTAACGTTCTTTAGGAATATGGGAAAAAGTGACCCAAGTACTTTTTATCATTTTTCTACCTCAAAGAATTTCATAGCTTTCGCGTGGTACGAGTGAAACGTATGCATATGAAAGTATACACGCTACTGAGACTAAAAAACCAAGTTATAATTTATTTTTCCTTCGTCTGTCTGTCTGTCTGTTTGTTCCGGGTAATCTCTGAAACGGCTGGACGGATTTTAACGGGACTTTCACTGGTAGGTAGCTGATGTTACAAGGAGTAACGTAGGTTATTTATTAAAAATATTAGGGTTTCGCGACAATAAGGAAGAAACTAAATCTACGTGGGTGAAACCGCGGGGCACAGCTAGTTTAAATTATGTACCATATTTAAACGATGAAACCTCACTGTATACGAGTACACGTGACATAATCCCAGAGTTTAATGTTTATAGTGCCATAACAACGGGATCCTTGAAGACATTGTCATAAAGTTAAGTGCATGTTACTGTTATAAATATACTACCTAGTTTTACAATTTGTTAGGTAAATGTAAGTACCAACATTTACCTAAACAAATGCCTATCGGCCTGATACTGAAACGTCACTGACACAACACGTAATAGGAAGTGTAATACGATGCAAACGACGTGAATATCCAAATAGTTCTTAAATCCAATTTATTTTCAAAAATCCTGAACTGCTTTTCACTAACGGCTTAATCAACTCAGTTTAGTTACAAAATGGAAGTGTAATGACGTCTTAAACTATTAAGAAGGTCTTAAAAGTTTAGTGACGTATTTCATCCTATTAAATTATAGTTTGACAAGTCCCAAAAAGTTCTAAAATGAAATTATTTCCCAAAACTCACGCTCTTCAGGACCTTGCTGTTGCTCTATTGAATCCAATAAATTCATTAACAACCGTTTTAGACCAGTCATTATCAAGTTAATACAGTTGTGACAAATCTTTTCACTTTTAAAGATAAATCTAAAATTATGTGCTGAAGCTTCGAGATTGAATTCGATATCGTCTAGGCTAGACCAGCCTGGTTCTATATTCGTAAGAACTGACCCAGATTATTCAGAACAAATCCATTCCAATTTTCTTGGGCTTAGAATATCTACCTATACCCTTCAATAAATATCATACTTATTCATTTTGTGCCAAAACTTTTCCTCTCTTCTGTTTGTATCACATCGCGAACGTGGGGAAACAAATTTCTAACTCTTCGTGAACTCACCAATTTCCAAATTGTTAAAATTGCATATATATACATATTTTTTATTATACCCAATTCTTCTCATAAACTCTAACTCACCATAATCATAAAAGAAACCTAAAGTGAAACAAAACTTTTGTATTCAATCGCAAAAGTTATCCCATATAAAAATCATAAATAAAAGGAAAAAAAAATATCTGCCTACCTCGCGCCCCAAGGAACTAAGCACATAAAGTGATGATTTAAATTCTTCTATGCTTGTCTGGAGTATAATTAAGATTATTAAGATCTATTGTCTACCTAACTGACCTACCTTGACCCATTATAATATGATTATGACAATAATGAAAAGTATTGTTTGTACTGGAAATATTAAAGAACTGAATGATAATATTACATTATATTGATTTAAAAAATCCTCGACATTAAGTCGAGTGTGCACAGAATTCCATTGAAATACGAGTATAGAATATATTTTGTTTGATTTGTTGCGAGATTGTATATTATTATATTTATGAATTTCTCTACGAGCTGAATAATAAATGCATATACAATTTATGTGAAGAATAGTTCATTACAAATTTAATCTCGAATCGCAATCGTTTCTGCACAACAAGTGAGTAAACTTAATCTAAACATAAATTGCTAGAACGTTTTTTTCATTTTATGTTTTAGTTGCTAGAGACTTTTTCTTGTTTACCAATACTGGAATGTTTTCTAGTTGGAAACAGTTTACACTATTCAATAGCAAATAGGTACGTACATAAAATGCGAGGAGAAAGAAAGTCGAAGACAAAAAATAGTCTGGTTCTTTTAGATTGCATTTTCATATCGAAAAAACTATTTATATTTAGAATTTAACTGTTAGAGCCTAAGAAAAGGATTTATTCGGATTAGGCCCTGGTAGAGCACATATAAACGTTGAGAAAATTACTACCGGTTCGAAAACTTGCCTTTTGACCAGATCACACATTCAATTGGACATGTCAGGATTACATCTTTGACCCAGAATCTTTGGCCGAGAATGCGTTATATTTATACAAACAAAATATTGTTTAGTTGCTCTTATAATATTATACTTAATAATAATAACAAAAAAAAAATAAAAAAAAAATAAAATAAAATATACACTATAAAAGAAAGTTATGAGAAGAGGCGGTCTTATCGCTAAAGCGATTCGACCAGACAACCATTGATTACGGAGGTATGAAGAAGATAGTAGAATAAGGGGAACGCAGGAAATATGGTAAGGTGGTAAATTTCTCGACATTTATAAGTACCTTACCAGGGCCTAAACTGAATAAATCATTTTCATTTTCATTTTCATATGGGATCGTTGTCAGTAGGATACATAATTCCTTATAACAAAATATGGTTTAAATACCAGACCAAACTCGGTCTAAAACTATGACCATTTAATTTAAATTATATTAAAAACTAGCTGTGCCCGCGGTTTCACCCGCGTAGACTTAATTTAATGAGTGGCCCGCGGAACCCTAATGTTTGTTTTTAATTAAATCCTAAGTTACTCATTGTAACATCAACTATCAGACAGTGAAAGCCCCGTTAAAATCTGTTCCGGAGACAGGCAGACAGACAGAGATTTTTTTAGTTTTTATAGTATCCGTACCGTATATACTTTCATATTATGTTTTTAGTGAGAAGCTGTTAATTTGGAATTACAAACAGACACTTCAATTTCATTTATATGTACTGTATAGATACCTATAATAGTATCAAGAAGTGGAGCTCCTTCGAACCAAGGACTTTCTAATTACAAACATACCAATCCACAATAAACCAAATAAGAGTAGGTACCATGTTATTATTAGTGATGTAATGGGATTTTTCATATGTATTTTTTTTTCATTTGAGTGGGTACTAATAGGTACTTGCCTTTTTATGTGGTCCCCAGTGTCCTTATCAATAAATTAAATTCTGGTTATTATACCTTTGGCCGAAGTAAATCACATTATATTACATTAAGGAAATTGGGTTGCATTCACCAATAACTGAGTGGAGCCCACTTCATATTGCCATTTGCAATTGCCATTCATAATTTGATATTGAAGCTTTGATTAAATTTCCCAGGCTAAATGTAGGTCATCAATTATTACAGGTAGGTAGGGTGTATGAACATATTTTAAGGAAATCGGGCACGTTGTTACGTCATTAAAATGATCACTCTTTTGTTTAATCCAAAGATGGCAAATAAGCTTACAGTCTGCGTAATGGTAAATGACTGCAACCTATTAACGCTCGAAATACCTGGGGAATCACTTGCTCGTAATAAATAACCCTGTAAAGAAAGGAATCGTAATACTAGCAATGATAGATCAAAAGTATTAGATACAACTGTGCCTTAATTCGCCCTTCACCTCCCAGGCGAACTGGCGACCTACCTCTTCGGTGTTCTGTAAGGTGGAGATACGGTTTTCCGTCAGGCAGCCCAGAATTTAAAACGAGAGATCCATTCCTGTCCAATCAGCATGAAATCTTAAGCCTTTGTGCCACAATAACAACCTTATAGGCAGATGGATAAAATTTATATCTAAACTGTTCGAAGTCCTTCTTATTGTAACTGCAGTAAAGTAATAATACGTTCTAATGTGCCTTAACTGTATAAATCGTTTTAAAAAAAAACATTCATTTGAAAACAATTTCAAACAAGCTCATAGGAAGCATAGACTCATATTTATCAATACCAATTGAACTTTGAGTAAAACATGACAGAAAAAATATGAGGTTAAATAAATAGCTGTTTGTATTCAAAGCACGTTCACCGTTTTGTACGAAAACAACGCATACAATGTCACATCATCGAGAAAATTCGAGTTTTTCTTTACACGTACACATAATATTGAGCTTTTCTATCATTTTTACATGAAAATTTACTTTCGGATACAATGTTTAACATACGACAGCCGTGGTGGCCGTGGGGTTTGAATTCCAGCGGGACCTGTACCAAGGAGTTTTTCAATGTATGTGCTGTGATGTCACACCATGTGCCACTGCTTATTTCTGAGAAGTAATAGATAAAGACGTATGTATAGTGCACCATCTGCCGCGTTGGCATATCATATTCGGTGAAAAGTAGGTGTTGATCCTACTCCTTCGGGGAATACAGGCATGAGCATATGTTTGTATTTGTACTCTTTAACATACTAATATTTTATAAATGTGGTAATAATAATATTCTATCAAGGGTGAGCTATTTGGTTCCACCGGAGTTATCAACAGTTGATGTAAAAACACCTCTCGTAAAGCCCTTAAGAGCTGGGTCTATGAAGGAAATAGCTATTGGTAAAATATTATTCAGATTTTATTTTGAAATATCACTGTCTGATAGATAGATATAGAACTTAGTTTTCCATGTGACTGGGTATTCTGATATATTGGATAACCTTGGTCAGGGTGGAACAGGTAAATAAAATTTTATGGAAATTCTAATTTTATACGAGAAAATGTAGTATTACAAGTATAGATTGGTTAAGCACGTTATGAAATGCTTTTTTTAAATGTATTTAATTAAAAAAACAATCAATCAAAATTTACTACAATTATCATGTTGGTAACATACTGATAATTTTTTTTAAGAAATAACAATCCTAGTTTTCCAGGATCCATGTTATTTTATTAAAATTTGTTGCCTTTTCCCGTAAACGTGGATCAGAACTTGTTGAATAATGTAAAATATTCCGATACCTGAAAGAAACTTTATTTGTTCACAGTTAGCAAAATATAGTCTGGAAATCTTTGTTAGTTTTTCAGGTTCCTTGCTCAAAGGAAGAGTAGTATCCAAGAACCCCATGCTAACAAAACTAATTGTCAGCTGAAGCACCTTACCCTCACAGAAAATCATAATATTTTTGAATGCTTATTATTTTCTAACGAGTATCAGACAACGAAAGGATGATTTAAGAGTCATGTGAGCAGAATATGTACTCCGTCTTAGGTTCAGATTTTCAAGATTGCTACGATGGAAATTATATACTTAAATATCTTATTAAATAAGGAAATTCATGAAAAAAACCCTTATTAGTTTTTAACTGTACTCGACCGAAACGATACTCTAATATAAACCGTACGAATACATTTTTTGGTATGAAAATAAATACTCACCATCCAATTTTAGTTGTCACATGCATTCTATTTTCCAACTCGTCATGACGGAAATCGGAACGTAATATAAAAATATGACATCCTATACAAATTTTCCAATTCGAATATAAAGATGCCTCTGCCTTAGGCTTTTGGTTCAACCATGCGCATTTACCACTGAGCCATGTAAGCTTTGAAATCTTGAGTTCGAATCCACTGTTATTTATGAGTCTATAAACACATCTTCAATATAAAAATAAATCGACTGATAACAACAAATTTATCTTTTAACAATCACTACTTGGCAACTAAATTTACTTTGACTGTAATTCTTTACTGGTAATGGTAACTTTCTAGTTACCATTATGAAGACCGTTAAATACAGGAAGGCGATCAAAAATTTAAGAGTGCTCATCGAAAAACCGTCTTCCATTCTGATCGGCAGATAAGGTCTAACTACCCTCCATATTGTGCCATTTAGGGGAAATGTTAGGATCTAATCGTTGAAACATCTGAAGCCTCGGTTAAATGCCCACCGTTAGTTCATCCCAGGGTATTAACACTGAAATTGATATTGATCTAACTATTTTAAAGGCGCTGTGCCTGCAGTAGGTGTACCTTCACCAATTAATATAATTTAAATTCATATGAGATTTTCACAAATTTGGCAATGCACGCTTTAAGTACACCGGTAGTGATGTATCACTCATCACTTTTATTTATATATTATGCAGACCTTAAAAAATGTGATATTAGAATTATCGCGCGCTTTCTGTGATAACGCTGGCCGTCATACTTAATTAACAAATTAGAATAACATATTTCAAGGAAGAATACTACAAGTAACAGATCATTCAATCTAACATTCTTCACTAACACCTGTAAACATTTAACAAGAGTTTAATTTCCATGCAAGGTCAGGGATCATAGGCGCGTTTGGATAATAAACTACAGGTGATACTTACCCCCGTACAAAGAATCACACCAACTAGTTTTGAAGGATATTGATAGTTTGAACTCTCTAAACACACATCGACATGCTTTTCTACTTTTGTTATGAATGCTTACATATAACACCCCGGGCCTATACTTGGGAGCAAGTCGCAGGAGCGATATATTCGCCGCTCCAATACGTTCGCAGGTCAAAGGTACCGCCAACCAACTGACCCGAAACGCAGCGGCAAACTTGCCAACTTGATCCTAGCGCCCACTGCGCATGTTCTTTTTATTTAATAAAGTTACACTATGTACAGATTCTGCTAACTTTGCATACGTCACAAAGTGAGATGGGTAAAGTTTCCTTGTGAAAGCTGCGTGCGCGAAATGTTTCGTGTGTGTCTGGAATGGCTCACTAAAGTTATAGTTGATGAGTTTGCAGGGCTATTGTACCGTACTTGATAAAATTATTATTATGTCCCAAAATACTTCGGTTCTAAGAAAAATTAATTTCCATTTTTTGTACGTCCGTACTACAGAACCGGATTAGTTAATCAGTATTTATATATATAATCAGTATTTATACATATTTATACATAAATAAATAGATTGAGCGCTATTCATCGCTTGTCCAATAAGCTTAAAATTCGTTTCCAATTATAATTTCTTGCGCGCTGCCGACCTTTAAATAATATACAGCCTAAATTTAACCTGAAAGTCCATTTACAATATACACGATATACTACTTACCTTCTATATGCAAGCTCATAAACTATAGATACGTTATCAAAATATAAGTATAAATGTAACTATAATTTGTTTGAAAAACATCTACAGAAATATAAATTCGATGAATGTAGCAATACTAGCACTCGATAACTGTAAGTAATGATCGATTGGACACGTAGGTGCAGAACGAGCGGAAAATGCAAAGGTGAATCAACTCAACCACCCATTAACCTTTCTTTTCCAATGACGCCATTTCGCATGTACATCAAATTTGTATATCTACTACTAAACTCACGCGATTCACCCGATGATTATAAATTCGTTAATTTTTTTTACATTTCTATAGTATGCTAGTATACATTTTTCGAAGCTATACCCACATTGACCATCAAACTCATGAAAATAAAATTAAACAATATTTAAAAAAACGATATCTATTTTCATAAACCTCTACAAAGATTTGCCACAACAAACAGACAGACTGAAAAACAGAGATTTTTTGAAATAAAAGATCTTTTATGTTAGCGCCGTATATACTTCCGTACGTTTAGTAAAATACTTTTAATTTGGAATTACAAACAGACGTTTTAATTTTATTAATTTGTAAAGATGATTAAAATAGATTTATAGTTGTGTGCATAATCTACTGGTATTGAAGTCACCACGTATTTAAGCATAGTTCCAATCAGGGCCCTTATTTGCTTTG
The DNA here is from genome assembly GCA_964035505.1 of Watsonalla cultraria. Classification (NCBI taxonomy): domain Eukaryota; kingdom Metazoa; phylum Arthropoda; class Insecta; order Lepidoptera; family Drepanidae; genus Watsonalla; species Watsonalla cultraria. The sequence continues at coordinate 5,708,558 of OZ037727.1, read as the reverse complement.
CCCATGCGAGCATGTAACTCGATGCGTTCCAATTTGACGTAGTGGGTGGTAGCTATGTTTCGGGTACTACAAGTTTGCGGGACGTAAATAGAACATTATTGAAATTGGATTGAAGTAGCTATTTAGGGCTAACAAGGGTATATGATACGGGGCTCCAATATAGTTTCTGAGTGTGGGTTTTCTCGTAGTTTCAGGATATTACTGATCTATGCATCCTAGCCTACTTCATCGCAAATCGCATGCAGCGCATCGGATGCAAGACTTGATACTTTACTAACATCAAAATGTTATTTGTGTTCTGAGTGTTCATAATACTTACCTACATAGAATTTTATAAAGAGGCTCGTCTTAAAGCAGAAAGCTTTTCAGGTAGCGAAAGTAGGAAATAAATGAAAATCCATTGAGTACATAATCGCATCAAATTCGACAGGCCTTACGTTGTCGCTAAAGCCAGGTTCATCAGAAGATATATTATTTTATCTGAATCTTATTAACGTATTGCCAGGATTCCCATTTTCTCCAACAATTTTGAATGAAATTCCGAAATCGGATAAGCTTGTTTTGTCAGGTTTCTATGAGCTTGGTTGTATATATTAATCAGGTAATTAAAATGTTATTATAATATTATATTATTGATTAATAATATAATAAATTAATAATATAAAAAATAGAATAATATATTATACTATATTATTCTGTTTTTCACAGAAAGCTTGTTTCTCCGGTGAAGCGCAACTTCAACACCAAAGGCTGAGCAACACTATCTCCAAAAGAAGTTAAATAGTAAGTACCTTTATTGTTCAAGTTGAAGCCCTATACTTCTACCAATCTACATTTATAATAAACTTGACTGTAGCACCAAATTCGTTGATAATTCTCTTTAATTTGTTCCGTGCCCACAGGGTAAAAACGGGACCCTATTACTAAGACTATTTGTCCGTCTATCACGGAGCCATATCTAATGAAACGTGGTAGTTTTGAAATTTTCCTAGATGATATTTAGTATTGTATTTCTGTTGCAGCTATAACAATAAATACCAAAAGACTGGATAAAATTAATATTTCAAGGGGCTCGTATATAACAAACGTGTTTTTTTTATAGATATTCGTACGATACCTTTCGTGTGAAAGTATCACTCGCTCTTTTCCAGTTTTTATATACTGAATCTAGTCCGCTATTGATATGAGCTTATATGTATAATGGGGGCCTACCATCATCGCTTTATCTAGAGAGTATAAGAAGTTTCTGAGCTTATTGAAACTCTGATGTTTCATTTTTGTACCGTAAGTTCTTATTTATTCTTATTTATATACGTACTGCTTAAACGATCATAATTGGGCCCCAGTACTTAGCTGTAAATAATATTATTATACTCGTATGTATTAAACTTATTACTCAACATCTCGTGTCTTGAGCAAGATAAATTAGCACAGACGCGCTATGTGTTTCACATGACTGATCAAAACAAGACTCGTTACGAATTTAACTGTAAATTAAACCGTATGAGGATGGTTAGGACGTTTGAATAGCCTACTACGCAATTATTCCTGTGTGCTACTAAGTTTCTAAGCAAAAGTTCATAATATTTACTTATATATACAGTGATATTCAATGTCATGAGCTTTACAGTGGAGAGGAGATATTCGGTACGGTCTGTCCGTTTGTTCCGGCTTATCTCTAAAATTACTACACCGACTTTAACGGGACTAGCAGATAGCTGATGATGGGACAAGGAGTACACACTTTAGACTACTTTTATTTAAAAAAAATACGGCTTCGTGACAGTCACCCATGGAGTTACATGCGAGTGAAACTGCGGGGCAAAAATATAGTATGTTAGTTGACGTCATTTAATAAAAGGGATATTAATTACGATTTTTATGTAAAAGAGCAGGTAATTCTCATGAATATAAAGTTGAGTGAAGTGCGACAATCAATTAATATCAGGACCCTTCCAAATAGATTAGGGATGAAATTGCTTGCTTCTAATTAATACTAAAGTTCAAGTCAAATGATAGAATAAAATTACATAAAATGTAGCAAGGTTTCTGGTTCCTAATTACAGTCAACTCTGTGAAGGGCGTGTCTTAATTACAGAATCCAGTAACTGTGGAGTTTGTATAGGTATATAATTCTTGTATTATGCTGGTCCCAGTGCTGATTAGTGAATCTAAACCATCCAGAGCACCACCCAATCGCATACAAAAAATACATTCAAATCCGACCAGCAGTTTAGGAGGAGTTCATTGACATACACTCGTACAGTAAAAATATATATGTAAAGATATTTTGTTTATAATTTTTGATGTAGGTAGTCCATTTTATGATTGTTAAAGAACTATAAATACATGCAGAAAGTTTTAAGAATATATATTTAAATAACTTATGTACAGTGATTTCACACCACGTGCTTTACAGTGAAGGAAAACATCGTGAGATTACCTGCATATATCTGAGAAATAATTCAAAGTGCCTGAGACGGCGATGGTCTCACCCTCTATCACGTTGGCACTTAATCATATTCAGTGAAATGTGGGTGTTGAAAATTACAACACCTCTACCTACCCCTTCGGGGAATACAGGCGTGAGCATATTTATGTATGTATATTTAAATAACCAATTGTAACGTTTTGCATGATAGCCCCGACAAGCAGCGCCTGCTTACATACTAATAACTATGACAAATAGTTGCCTTGGCATAATATGATGCCTATAAGGAAAGAAGAGAGGATTACATAACTTATAACGAACTATTTTCACTGACTTTCATGAATCAAAAATAACTTGAGTATTTTGGGAACCGTAGTTTAAAGCGCCTCCTTCGTAAATAACATTAAACATGCCTGAAAGGTTTATAGAGCGCTGTAAATCTTCTCGTAGCATCAAGTAATTACCTAAACATTATTTAATTGCGCCGCTCCGTCGCTTTGGGTACTTTCCAATAGGGATCAGTATTCAAACCACTAACAGGCTTAACTGAAACTGTGAGGACAGCTTATTTTACCTACATTGAAAATGAAAATGAAAAATATTTATTCAGTTTAGGCCCTGGTAAGGCACTTATGAACGTCCAGAATTTACCACCGGTTCGGAAACTAGCCTTCTGAGAAGAACCAGCAATAAACTCAGCCAGGCACCATGTACATATCATCGAAACAATATAAATCATGTGAAATCATCATACAAAATCAAATTTGATACGAGGTATAAATATTCACAATAGTGACAAATTGTATAAGCATGAAGGTAAGTATAAAACAAAATCAAAGAGAAAAAAAAAAACAATACCAGATACTGAATCATGAAGGATACTTTCTAACATCGACATTTATGATCATGTTCGAACTAAAATACTTAGGTTCATGTAATATTTATATCAATATCCAATGTATAATATTTTACATAATTATTTCACAAAAAACAAATTAAAATCGATGTAGACATACATACAGTCATACATATGCTCACGCCTGTGTTCCCCGAGGGGGTAGGCAGAGGTGTAACAACACCCACTTTTAACCTGAGATGATTTAAGTGCCAACCTGACGACAGATGGTGAGTCTATCGCTATCTCAGGCACTTTATAGACATACGTCTTTGAATTACTTCTCAGACATGTCGGTTTCCTCACGATGTTTTCCTTCACCGTACAGCAAGCACGTGGTGTGAAATCACTGTACAAAAGTTATTTTAACTCATTGGTATAGGCCCCGCTTGTATTCCAATTTGCGATGTTTGCGTAGCAGGCGACTGCTCAAACCTTAAGGCCATCATCGTTTAGAGTCCACAAAAATAATGCATAGGATTTAAAAACAAATTTATATGCATTTATATATCACTTAAGGCTTAATTAAATATACCAATAATATATAAATATTGTTTAGGATGTGTTATAATACTATAAGCTATTAAGTATTTTTTCCATTGATATTCAGCTTCCGGAGTCTAACATATTTTGCTTTATTATCATCATTAATAACAGGAATAAAGGTCAAAATTTTGCTAGAGGCTAACATACACCAAAAAACGCCACAGCTAAAACTGCGTAAATATTTTCTTTCCCAGTTGTTCTCCAGCTCATTATATTCCAGGTTACGTTATTAAGCTGCCATCTACGTGTCGGGGGTGCCAAATAAGCATTTTTCTCAGAATACTTTTACTTAGTTGACATACTTAATGAAAATGCCGTTATGGCACGTAGACCTGTAATATTCGGATATCATGTTTGATAAATGTTCCATGGATTTTTCTTTATTTATAAGCTGGCAAACAAACATCCACCAAGTAGTGGAAAAGAGAGATTGTATAATGTGGGCAACACAACATTTATTTATACCATGTATGTATAAAAAGTAGCATATGGGCACTCTCTTGCAGCGACCCTGTCTTGCATGAATACTCGTATGTCATCAGTTCCGGATTTTAAGTAATTAATCGACACATACGATATTGATACTGCTAAAATACCACCAATATACAATCCACTATACGAAACCAACCCTATTACAATGTTTCAAAAGTCGATTTTTTCATTTCATTTTCATTTTCAATACTCTGCATTAAAATAAAAGTACTAATTATTAGTTTATAAAGAATAACGAGTAAGTAGGACGAATTCCCCGCAGACAAAGTCGCAGACAGAAGCTAGTTACGTAATAAATGTCGGCAGATAACACTCGCAAGGCACATGGAAAATGTATTTTCATATCAGATAATGGTATACCCGCCAAATGCACAAAAGGTACAACTCACGTAAAATACTTGGCTCTAATTATCAAAACAGAGTACTCAAAACTTTTAAAGAAATATATTTAAGGAATACGCTTCAAAGGTTTCCTTTATTTATATTCTCTAACATTCAAATATTAAGGTATTCTGCAAAATATTCACAGAACATTAAAATAAATTCAGGGTTCGCTCCCGACTATCTAGCGATCAATCTTCGGTACAGTGCCCAGTACCGATATAGCAGACAGCTCTTAATTTTGAACGGGAGTGCACTTAAATTCAAATTCAATTTCATTGATAGTAGGTTTATATAATAGTATGGTTCAGCTACATTCAGCGATTCAGCATTTTGCATTTACAAATACGTATACAAAATTCAATGAAATTAACTTATTAAAATCCTCTTTGTATACAAAACGCATTAAAACATAAAACGTATATTTTGTTGTTACAATCCAATGTCCACAGAATACTTAGCGTAATATCTGTCACAAACACCCTTCGTGGTATTAATAACATTCTAAATGTTGCGAGAAAAGGGAAAAGAAAAATAAAGAGAACAAAACACGATTTGCCTTTCTGTTTCCGACGTTTTGGAATACAATTTACTTTACGCTTGGCTGTAAGTTTAAATTTAACTGTCACCGAGTATTTTAGGCTATAAGTCCATGTGACGCAGATACTTGTGTAATGCCTTAGTAAGGAACGTAAAAATTACTTACAAAGAAGAAGAGCCCATATTTCTGAAGCAAACTTCTTTAAGAAGAACAAGAAGAAATAATGATAATCTTATCATTAGGACCATCTAGCCCTTAAGTCTATTAATAGGTAACACCCACGTTTTAGTCGTTTTAAGAAATCAAGGAAAGTGACAACATTTCAAATGAGCGCATGATGCCTGTGCATTGCTTATTGAATTGTTTAAATGTTTGAATATACATTTTACTATGAATATTTATTTATAAAGCAACCCTATGAGGTAACTATACACAATTACAATAAATTAGTCTATCTACGTCGGCGTCGTCATTATACCTACAAGCTACGTTGCGACACCTCATCAAAGCTGCCTAATTAGCATTAAGATACAATGTGATGTCGTCTCACAGCCAATTTGCGTCTAAAACACACGAGTGTAGAATTCCCTTTAATACAAAATTATTCGTATCTCGAAAATGTAACTGTTCCAAAGGCATTTGTGGTGAGACTTTATACATATATCAATTCTACCTGTGTGGGAGTAAACAACCGTAGTCAATAAAACGCCACTGGTACAATTTCACACAACATTGCGCTTTGGTTTATGTATATCAAGGAACATTGAGTCTGATGTTGGCCGAATTGCTGGACCACCCTCGGCGGCGCCTGTTCATAGTGGGCGGCCCTTTCATTTTTTATGACAGTCCACTCACAAAATTGGCTGTAAAAAGGCTGGCTCTTAGTTCACCGAGTAATAGAATAAAGTACTGTGCATTTATGTTTCTGTTGTTCATTGTACTAATAAGTAATACACGTGTATTCCTATGAATAAAAATACTTCTTCGCAATCAAAAACATACCAAAGTACTTTATATAATATGGTGGGTTCTATGTTTGAGCGACACAACCCACGCTGAAATTAATTAAACCGAAATTCCAGACAAAAGCCAGCCAGATTCAGATTCCAAAGTTTATTTAATTACCACACTGCAATTAAATGAAAGGAACCAAAGAGAATTAACAGCATATAAACGGCGAATTGTAGAAAATAGCAGTGTAATGAACCAACCGTCTAAAAGGATTTTTTTGTTAGTTGTCTTGAAAACAGGAAGCAATATTGAATGTAAAACAGCTGAATAAGTGAGAAATAATGTAATTTGAAGACTGTAGTTTCAGTTGCAATTACCATTCAAACGACTTAATACGAACCCAAAACATGGGTCACTACCCACATTATAATGCCATTTGAGCTGACTATCCTAATACCTCGTACCAGACATCAAGCACTACGAGATGTTCTGAAACAACATTATTAACAAGACAATACGTCCACTGATGCTCTAACTGCTACAAAATTTTGTTAGTTCAATTATAATGCGGCAATGGAAACAAAAATGATCCTTAGCTACAAAGACTCCTAAATAAGGTTGCTTTAGTAAGCAATTTCCTCTCCCTCGTTTCCTTCTCAAATTGCGGGACTACCTGTTTCCTTGTTACCAGTCTGGGTACTTTGAAATGATAAATATTTTCCTTCTTATTTTGACCTCGACTTAAGATAGTTATGTAACCTTTTGGAGGTTGAAATAGAGAAATTGTGCCGTCTTTATTGCAACCTTTATTCTTGATATTATTTTTTGAAAAATGTTGTAAACACGTTTTATCTTTAACGTATGTCTGACAGTGGATTCTTAATTTTTTTAAGAAATTCACTCCATAAGAAACATCCTCATACTTCAAGGGATATTCTAAAAAGATGAATTAGCAAAATCGGTTCAGCTGCTCTAGAGATTTATAACACATGTGATTCATTTTTATTTTATAGATTATCAAAGGAAATTATTTTTAGCTTACTCATTTATTATCTAAGAAGTAATTTTTAATATTTTACCTGCTCCATGACATGCTCATACCAATAATGATTTTTAAAATAGCTTGTATAACAAACTTTATCTGATCATCACCCACTCAACTGATGGATTGTACACGCGCCCGTTGTAACATTATACCATACATTATTGTTACGATCCTAAGGGTTTCATAAATCTGGATATATGTCTGGATGATTGAACATTATATCCACTAGATCATAGCTATTCACCGTGGTACGATATTAGTTTACCTTTATTTCATTCAGAGAAATTGACACAAAAAATATTCGAGGATATTGATAAATATAATGCCACACCACGAGCTTTCGGTAAGGGTAAACATCGCAAGGAAACCTGCACAATATGTTTGAGAAGAAATTCAAAGACGTGTGAATAGTGTCTGAGACGGCAATGTGAGTCCATCACTTTTTCTTACACCTTATTACACCTTTTTACACCTTATTATCTTCGGTGAGAAGTGAGTGTTGTAAGGCTTCAGCCTACTCGGAGACCCTTCTGGAAAGGCGTGGAGCTATACGAGTACATATAATTGAGGATTCGATACCTAATTGTATTCACTGTATTTTACGCCAGACACAATCCCAGGAATTATGTCTGGCAATTTTTTTTTATATTATCTTGCTTGGTTCAAAGTATATAAAATCTTTCTCCACAAAAGTCCAAACTCTATGAAAATAATAAGATGTAAAAACAAGCGAGGTCGGAATTAATTTAAATTAGTAACATTTATTAGTCCTCTGTACCTTAAAGGCTTGATTTCAATTAGGTAAAATGTCTTTACTATAAAGGTTGTTAATTTCAGTTCTCTCTCGCAAAATATTTTAAAAACTGAATCTAGCATAGTTATAATTGTAATGGAAACATAATGTGTTATTAAGTGAAAGTGAAGAATTGAGCAAATATATACCAAGCTCAAGGGCAGCTTAAGAACTAATCCCTTAGTTGGTTACTTTCGCGGCTTAACATTTGGTGAGAATGAGAGTAAAAAATGTAAAAAAACATTTTTAGCTCTCGAAGATTTCTCGAAAGATACGATAATGTAAATATAAGAAAATGTTGGTGAAAGCATTATTTGTTTTTTAGGAGTAACTCAATTCGTACATATTCTGAGCAAGGTCTTTGAAAATCTCATCAAATAAAGCAAATGTTTGTTGTTACAAGAGTGTAATTAATTTGTTAACACAGTTCGGTTACTTACCATCAGGCGTATTGAATGATTGTTTACCAGATTTTGTAGAATAATACAAAATTATTCCTATTAGTTGAGAATCTTGTCTTTTTGAAGATGGAAAGGAATAATAGGATAAAGAAAACTTTGTAGGAACGCACTTTGACCTTTGCAGCTTCGACTTTGTTGCGAAAGAATAAACCTTTATCACGCACGCACAATATATGTCTCAGGTGAATCGTAAAAGTAAGAGTTAGCTAACAACAGAGTGAGTTTGACTTACTGGATGGACCATTATAAGAACCCACAGGTGGATGTTGTGCAGTAAGTTATTTTTGCTTTCAAGTACATCTTATTCAGTGTAGATTTACCTTCACTGAATTACGCCCATCTTTATAGGATTGGATACAAGTTAATATTTATATTTTTTTATATTATCTTACCTACTTATCTATAGGTACATACATACATACAATACATACATACGTACAGATAAATAAAATTGAAGTGTCTGTTTGTAATTCCACATTAACAGTTTTACATTAAATGCATAACATGAAAGTATGTATACTCGTATACGATACTCATATAAAAAAACACCACCATTGCGGGTCACAGCTAGTGTTCCAATAAGTCTGGTTGCTGGACTCGAATACCCAAAATAACATGTTGACAGACAGGAATGGAAAGTCTCGTGCCTCGTTTAGCTATCTGAGAGAGGTTGAAAATATTAACCCAGAAGTGAAATTGCCCTATTGTGGGGCGTACTACGAGAAGTTCTTACGTGTCTTGAATGAGTGTACGTTACTATGACTGCATAGTAATTAAAAGAAATACAAAGTTTTAAAATAAAAACTTCCATACTGATATTTATAATGAAGTTAATGCACTCGATCAGTCGATAATGGTAGATAACAATGTAACGTTAAGTTAATTAAACAATGCAATTACAAAGTAATGTATCTTTAACGATAAGAAAAAATATATTTTTAAAAGAGTAGTTGTACTCGGTGACTGAAAACTTTGTTAAATATCAATGAATTTTAGGGCTTTAAGTTTTCACAAGTGCAATTCGCAACTAACTTACAACTTATAAATGTTATTTTGGATATTTTTGCATGCTACTTTGAGCCCGTGTTACCCACTTATTTTAGCTTTTACTATTTTCTGGCTTATTGTGTTTTTTGGTTGAAACCACCCCTGTAAACAAAAAAAAATATTGCAAATCAGTCAACCGTTTTTGAGTTTTAAACATCATTTGAATTTTGTTATATAAGAGAGAAGAGGAAATGTTTGTGAGCTACAATAATGTTTAACACAGAGAATAAAAGGGAGGAATATATTTGATACCTACCAAGAATCTCGAATCTTCCAAATTGTTAGTAACTTAAAAAAGTATTCCACCCTAGTCGGTGCAGTACACTTTAATATAAGAATGATGCGCTTGACCTCACCTATGATAGTTTATCAAGCCGTTACATTGTATGGATGAAAGTTCACCTTTAAGAATATGGATGTTATTGCTAATCAGGGAGTCTTAGTATAAAAGGGGGCTCGTATTGTTGGACAGGCACAGTTGAGCTCTCAACGGGTCAACACGATGAGGGCTGTCACATTATTGGTACTCTTGGGCTTCGCCGCCTTTGCGGCAGCTCGTCCTGACTTCGACGATAATGTACTTGGTAAGTCTTAACATTTTTCTATCATGCTAGGATATTTCTTAACAGAGAAGATTACTCCACTCTTAAAAATAGTCGGCAATGTTTCAGGTGGTATGGACATAAAGCAACGGCAGATAATGATCCTCAAGTTGCTGAACCATATTATGGAACCGGTCATGTACAAGGAAATCGAAGATATAGGCAAAAATTTCAAAATCGAAGAGAACTTGGAATTGTACACCGTAAGTATACAATTTATTTCCAAGATTATACAGTTTTGCCGATACGACTATGTGTTTGATTAATCTATTTAATTATAGAAAACAGATGTCGTGAAGAACTTCGTCACTCTCCTGAGGTTTGGCACTCTTCCACGTGGTGAAGTGTTCACCATTCACACTGACAGACAGCTGAAGGAATGTGTCACTATGTTCCACATGCTCTACTATGCCAAGGACTTTGAATCTTTCATCAAGACAGCCTGCTGGATGCGCCTTCACCTCAACGAAGGCATGTTTGTGTATGCCCTAACCGTTGCCGTCAGACACCGTGAAGACTGCAAAGGAATCATCCTACCTCCTCCTTACGAAATTTACCCATACTTCTTCGTGCGCGCCGACGTCATCCAAAAAGCTTACCTTTTGAAGATGAAGAGAGGAATTCTCGACATGAAGCTCTGTGACTTCTACGGTATCAAGAAATCTGACAACAATGTGTACATTATCGATGAAAATGTCTACGACAAGCGTGTGTACCTTAACGATGAAGACCGACTGAGATACTTCACGGAAGACATAGGCCTTAACACCTACTATTACTACTTCCATGTTGACTATCCATTCTGGATGAAAGACCAGATTTACGATAAACTGAGGGCTAGGCGATTTGAGTTGACTTTGTATGTATACCAGCAAATTCTTGCCAGGTATTACCTGGAGCGTCTTTCTAACGGTTTGGGTCGCATTACTTCTTTGTCATGGAACAAACCCGTCAAGAAAGGTTACTGGCCGTGGATGTTGTTACACAATGGTGTTCAACTCCCCGTGAGATTCAACAACGAAGAGATTGTTGAAGACTCAGACGTCGGGCAAGTCCTATTAGTTGAAGGTTATGAAGAAATCATCAAGACGGCTATCATCAAGGGATTCGTTGAGGTAGTTAACCATAATTCCCTTATTTATATTTTCAAGACAGTACTTAATAAGTCTGTTAATTAACTGATTAACATTTCTTCAGATAAACGGCATGAGGCTGGAGTTGACTAAGGCGGAAGATGTTGAGACTCTTGGAAGACTGATCTACGGTAAAATTGACAAGAGCCAGCTGGAACAGACCCGCATCGACGCATACCGCTACTTACTCATCATCATGAAGTCAGTTCTTGGTCTCAACACATTGCGAAGCGACCAGTAAGTTTAACAATATTTTTCACACTTGAAACGTGAAATTACAATTAACTACAATAAGTTCCATTCATTGCAATTACCTAAAAAAATCTATGTACCGTAAGGCAGAGCTGCACAATACCTAGATTTTTCTAAAAAACATTATAAAAGTATATCTGTTTTCTATTCCAGATACTTCGTAGTACCCACGGTTTTGGATAACTACCAAACTGCTCTTCGTGACCCTGTATTCTACCAGCTACAGAGACGCCTCGTGGACTTCGTACTGCTCTTCAAACGTCGCCTTCCTTCCTACAGCAAGGAAGAACTCTACTTCCCCGGAGTCAAAATTGATTCCATTAATGTGGACAAACTTGTCACTTACTTCGATGATTACCTTATGGACATGACCAATGCCGTCACACTCACTGAAGATGAAGTGAAGAAGACCAGGTCTGACATGACATTCTTGGTACGCAAACGCCGCCTGAACCACCAACCCTTCAAAGTAACTCTTGATGTTATCTCCGACAAGGCTGTGGACTGTGTCGTCAGGATCTTCTTAGGACCTAAGGAGGACCAATTCGGCCGCGAGATTGACATTAACCAGAATCGCTACAACTTTGTTGAGTTAGACACCTTCCTTTACAAGTTGACCACCGGAAAGAACACAATTGTCAGAAACTCTATCGATATGCACAATCTGGTTCGCGACCGCATCATGACCCGTGACCTCTGGAAGAAGTTTGAGGGCATTACTGACATGAGAGACATGCTCTTCAAGGACTTAAGGAACTTCCACACCGGTTTTCCCACAAGGCTACTCCTTCCTAGGGGTCGTGTTGGTGGCATGAACATGGTGCTGTACTGTATCGTTTCACCTCTAAAACTGGTTGATAACGTAGATATGTCAATCCTGGACACCAACCGCAAGGATCTCTTCGTTGACTTCAGGTCGACTGTATTGCTCGACAAGATGCCTCTTGGTTTCCCCCTGGACCGTTTCATCGACGTCACCCGATTCTACACCCCTAATATGAAGTTCGTGGATGTGATGATCTTCCACAAGAAGCAGATGTGCGACATGAAGACTAGGTGGAACCGCTTCGTGTTGAAGAACTATAACATGGCTGACAGAACACCAGTCGAGGCTGACTCTTACTTCGTTGACGCCGACATCAACCTGTCTGGTCAACGCGACGGGAAAAGCATCCCATACTAAATCGAATACCAATTAATCTAGCCCCAATGACTTGTTTTAACACGAAACTTTGACATCTAAGGAAATAAAGAAAGCATGTAAAATTTAAAAATTAAATCTCATATTTTTTATACTTATATTTTATTTTCACTCTCTGTTTAAATATATTTCTTGATTCTGAAAAGCAGTATAATAACTACTTTCATATAATGTCGCATGTATTATTCTATTAACAAAAAAAATATTTAAAGTTTTCTTCATATATCCCTTAGTATAACCACTAAAAGCTACACATAACATTAAAATGTTCAGCTTTTCATTTAACGCAACCCGCTGAGTTTAAAGTTTAAGTTCTGTAAAATGACAATAACTAATTTAATTAAATAAGTTAAAAATAAAACTCATTTTATTTTTAACTTATTTAATTAAATTAGTAGTATACGCTGGAATTGTATAGAAATGAGACGGAAAAAGAAGAACTAGCAATATTTCACATGCAATTTAAACTAAGTACAAGTAATTGTGCACAATTGCTGTTGAAGTACTTTGATTGCAAATCAAAACTGATTACTTATAACGATAGCAAATTTCTTGATTGGTACCCTACCCCTCTGTCTGAAAATTCCTGAATGCAGTCTAAATTCTGTAACCATTTTGGTGCCGTTTATATTAGACATTACTTAAATTTTCTGATGGTTTTATACATTTTCTTAGTAAGAACCATGTTGTTACATATACAAATGAATAAATAATAGTATAATACATGCATGAACTACGTGCTTTGATTTGAATCAAAGCATATTCAGGCATAAAATTAAACAAAAGAAGATTAGTGTAGCTATTCTCTGTTTTTGTAATATGGAATTAGAATGGGATGGACAAAGTATTCATAATTACAGATTTGCAAGAGTACTTTACCGATTTCGAACCTTTTAAATACATGTAGCGCAATCTATCTTCATGTATGAAGAACCTAGCAGTAGAAGCGAAAACCTTGGTACATTTAGATAGAGCAGCGCGTATTGATAGTTCGCGTACAAACATGTAGATGGCGCTAGATGTCGATTGTAAAGATTGTTGTTGACCAATTTTTCGAACGAATTATGTCCACCCAAAACATGCCGTGTTTATTAATGTGATGAGAAGAAAGCACAAATATTTAGTTGAAATAATTCATCACAGCTTTAAACTATTTAATATTAACGACAAAGATATTAAAACAGACAGTAGCTAAAGTGGCAGCTAGGAGCGATGCTAAATAACGCTGACCTCAATTGACGTTGGCACAACGATTTTTCTTAAAACGAACCTAGTAACAAGCGAGTGACACCTTATAAACACACGGCTCATCTTTTCTCTACTGCATCTATTACAGTAACCATGCTGCCTTACTAAAGATCGCAGGTGGCAGCAAAATACCATTCTCTTAGGGTAGTGCCGTGTTCCAGCTGTGAGTATGGGGACTACCATCATTGGATTAAGCAGATCGTATTAAGAACTTCTGAGCTTTCACGATTGTAGTTGGCCCCCAGGTGCTGCTTGTGAGGGCTAGCCATCTCGAGCCTTCATTTGTTTCTTTTCAATTTGGTACCGTAAAATTAAATTAATTTAAACGCGAAAGCTAAGATCTACCTAATACGTGCTGCTTAAACATCAAAGACCCCCCTAGTCGCCAGTGCTTCATGGCGGGGAGGATTGCTTACACTTTATAAGGTACTAGCTGTACCCTGCGGTTTCACCCGCGTAGAGTTAGTTTCATCCTTTTTGTCGCGGAACCCTAATATTTTTAATAAATAAAAGTGGCCTAAGTTACTACTTGATATATGAGGTACCTGCCAGTGAAAGTCCCGTTAAAATCGGTCGAGCCGTTTCGGAGATTACCCGGAACAAACAGACGGACAGAGTAAAATTAAAAAAATTGGTTTTTTAGTGTCGATAGCGTTTATACTTTCATATGCATTTAGTGAAAAGCTGTTATTTTGGTATTACAAACAGACACTTAAATTTTATTTATCTGTATAGAGTATAGATGTATAAATTTGCGACGTCCTCGCTTCATTTCGGATTAGGTTCAGTGTTTTAAAACAATTAAATTTTAGATTTTTCTGTACTATAATATAAACTAAAATATAATATGTGTTTATTTTACCCATAAACTTATCTCAGTGCAACTCCCACATATTAGTAAATACTTACTGCATAAAGATTCGTAACATAGTTTGAAAGAACGATGCGTTCAAACAAACATTATATAGTATGCAAATGGTGTCTTCAAAATTATACCTAGGTACTATACCTATAGGTAAAAGTACTTAGAGCGCTAATGACTGCTTACCAACAGGGAGCCTGGGGCCCAACCATGAGCTCTTATTGCAATGTTAATTCAGTTGTGCGACAGTGACAGATGTATGCACGTCACATACATCTGTCTCATAAATGAGTGAACTGAGTGCTTTTCTCATAATATAAAAAATAGCATAAATAATAAAAATAAAGTTCTTAGCCACAAAAAAATAACGTTTCTAGAACCTCAACTCATATAAAAGAAAGAAAAACAATAAGAAACAATGCATTATAATGTTATTATCTAACTAAAAGATAACCTTTATATATTTTGACTATAAAACACGTGAGCTTGAAATAATGAACTCATCTTGTACTTATTATCGGCAATTATATTTATATGGGCATCAATCGAAAAATATCCACGAATTGAATGCTTAAAGAGGTATACTGTTATAGAAAGGGGTTTCCCGAGTAGAAAATACTATTGCTATCCTCCGAACAGCACTCTTGTTTCATACCACTCAGAGCTTGATTTCTCGGTAGTGGGATTTTAGTTTTAAAAATTACCTAACCCTACTTATAGTTTGTCAAGAGGGTTTGATTTTTTGTTAACTTTCAAAAACTATTATCAGGAAGATTCTTCTACTAAATATGTTCATAGGTCAGGTTGACTACTTTATCTAAATAGCCAGTATATTTTTATATTATATTTTTTTTAATACCTCATATGTATAGTACCGAATTTTGTTGGATGTCCAAAGTATAGCAATTAATATACCTAATGGAAAATCTTTTTTGGCAGAAAAACTCTCTCACTACATGCAGCCCATGCAGGATGCAAACTAAATACATAAATCAAAATATTGTTTGTAACAATTAAACAATTCATAATTAATACATACCTATCTAGGTAAGGTGTTTACCCTACTTTGCCCTCATTGTATACAATTTTAATGTTATTTTTTGTAGCTCACACACAATATTATATTCGTTCTAATGTTATAAAAGAAATTACTTTTTTATTATTTAAATATTCGCATAGCAATAGAAAGTAAACAGAATGACCTTGTTATTGAAATTGAACGTCTTGTAAACATACCGAATAACATTCGATAAGGCTATCGGTATTGACCTGTCGCATGATGGGGGCTATCTCTAGGTCAGTGTGCTTACTTTCGGATTACGTGATAATGTCATAACAATTAGGTATGAAGGTAGGTTAATATGTACAGTAATTTTCCGTTTCTAATTAGATTTTTTATTAAATTCTAAATTACATAGATTATACTAATAAGTAAATATTATACAATGAATCTTCTTAATGATTTTTTTCCTAAATTAGAGACTGCATCAACGTTCTTAAAATCAAATTTCTCAAAGTCTTCTCTAACAAAGTACTATCAAATCATCAGAATGGTATGATTATACAGGATTTTTAATGGAATATATTATACCATCGGGTTCGGAAGGTTGCTTTTACTGAGAAAAATCCGGCAAGAAACTCAGCAATTATCTCTTAAAACAAAATATGTTTAGAATTTTGATTACATATATAAGCCAATGGACTTAGTTCCAATGCTCAAATGTCAGTAAAAATATAATCTATATCTACCTACATAGCTAGTTTATAAATACGAATGATGACTCGAGATGAACAGCCCCCACAAGCAGCACCAGTGCAAAAGTATGACATGAATGCCAGCTTAGAACGAGACGGTCCTGGGCCCCTACCATGAGCTCTTATTGCCATCGTTCGACTCATTTAGTATGATGTATACACGTCATATACATCTGTCACCGTCACACAGCTGAACTAACATTGCAATAAGAGCTCGTGGTCAGACCCCTGTTTCATGCGGTATATCGACGCAATGTTCAAAGAGGCCGTTGTCTTGCAATATACTCGCTCTCATGCTAATTGATAACATGTGACTTCAGCCGATTACACTCCTAAAGCTAAACACCTTGTTTACCTTTCAGTCAACCTTTTGATTGACTGAACGGTTGATTGATTGTTTAATCGGTTACTTAATGGTAAATAAACCATAATACAGGTAACTAAGAACAAAGAACAAGTAAATACCTCGCGAAAGACGATGGGCTAAAAATAAGCCAGCACATTGACATGGCGATGGGAAAGGAAATATCGGATTATGTGGATCGAAGTCTGCTTCATATTTTCTGGCGGATGATTAGGTATCTGATTGGATAGCTCGTCGGTCATGGTTTGAGCAGTATTTTTTTTATGTCAATGAACCTGTTACCTATTCAGAACTAAGCGTAAGGTACAGGTGCCATAGCGAGTTATTAGTGTTAGCCTCGAACGCGCAGTAGTCTTATAAAATACATGCGCAGTTACTTTAGAGCTCATAGCTTGTGACAACCTTATAGCTAGAAATCAGAAAGAAAGCGTTACTATGTTTATGCTCAAAAGCTGCTTTATTGGTGACATGTATTGCGGTATAAATATTAATATCCATAATGAAGGTAATTAATGTGTTAGTGTAGTAATATCCAATCGCAATCATTGTTATGGGCAATGGGAGTTACCACGTACTTGATAAAAAGTATAAATTACTTATGTATATTTTTATGCCTGGACTGCATGCAAGCTTACGTCCACTACGAACCGACTTTATAAAGCCAGAGTACGCTAAGTATCCACTGTTTCGCTGTGACGTAGATGAAGGACCAACTGGTAACACTCAATATAATATGTAGGCCCAATACAGTAAGTAAGTATTGGTGCCAAAAGAAGACACATCATATTGGGGTTAGAGTGCATAAGCAAATCATTAACCGTAATAATATTATGCACTTGATGTGTCATTCTATGTTACATTGCAATAAGTACATTGACATTAGTGGGATGAACTGTGTTATCAAAATGTCTAGGAGCAAATAGTGTCTATGAACTTTTAATATTTGCTATATAAATTGAATGGCATGCAATTGAATATTACAGTCTTGCTAACAAAATGAAGCAGCTAGCACTTATTTTACTAGGTGCTCTAATTGCACTAACATCAGGGTTCCTTATAAAGGTTCCCACAACACCAACAGTGTCGAGGCCGATTAAAGGTTAGTACAATTCTTCATAAATATTTATTTTTTTGAAGCTTATTGGTAGGTTAATATGGTTTTATACGTGGCGTCTCGATTTTTAAGCGCTGGCCTCGAATGCGCAGTATTCATTTCGTGGGATTGTTTAACGTGCGCGTAAATAATACATGTGCATAATAAATAATACTTCCAATTATTTTCGCTAAACGCTCTAAACTTGTGACCACATCTAACTGAAGCTAGTCGACCCTGTTGCTGCGATTAGTTTAAATCTCATTTTAATGCTGCTTAGTTTAAGTCACACAATGCTCCAATTCTTGAAATGTTTGAACTATTTTAACTAACCGACTTATAAAATAAAATACATTTTAAATTATTTACATCTTTAACAGTTCTTGGAGGGTCGTTACTGCAGCAAAAATTGATTCTTCCATTATTCGACAATGTCTGTGAAATCAGTACAGATCCAGTTATTAGCCGATTGGCTCAAGAATTTACATTGGATCCTGCAAATGGAGATTTCTGGGTAAATATTCTTTCCATTTTGTATTTACCTAAATGGTTGTTTGCAAAATGAAAATAATTCTTTTTTGTTTATTTCAGAAACCTGAAGTTGTGTCTAACTTACAAAAGCTAAAATCAGCGAAGGGACTTTTAGCTAAAGGAGAAATATTTTCTGAATATTATCCTGACCATATTGTTGAACTGAGGGCTGTCTATGACGTGCTGTTCGAAGCTAAAACTTTTGACACGTTCTTCAAAGTAGCCGCTTGGGCAAGACAGAACCTAAATTGTGGTCTCTTTGTAAGTGCTATATATATGGCAGTACAAAGTAGAGAGGACACGAGATGGCTAGCTGTTCCTGCTCCATATGAACTATTGCCAAATTACTTCATACGCAAAGATGTTATATTCCAAGCGGCATCATTACTTGCTGGTGAAGAAATACCGCCCTCTGAGACCATTCATAATGAGGGCAATGCATACACTGTTGACACTAACTACACCGCTATATTTTATGACAACGAGGACGAATCAAAATTAGCATATTTCCGTGAAGATATTGGACTCAATTCATATTATTTCCTTAGAAAACTCAAACAAATGTCCCTTTTCAATGGAGATATAGACAACAGATGCGGTGAAAATGTATATGAAATGATGAAGCAATTCGTTGCACGGTATAATTTAGAAAGGTATGCTAATGCACTGCCAGAACTAGAAGGCATAAGCTGGGATGATATGTCTGACGTCTCTTATGACCCGATGCTAATTTATTCCAACGGAAATGAATTCGCCTATAGAACATCATCTGTGAATCTGGTAGATAACGAAGACGTTGCATTTTTACAAACCATTGAAAATAATATTGCCAGTGTTGTTGATCACATGGTGAGTTACGCTTAACCACACACATTTACTTCCCTGTTCAATTTAGATTTGTTTACATTCACAGGTATAAACATACACATAACATTTATTTAAGTTAAAATTCTTTCAGCGCCAGTCTGGTTTCAATAAGACTCAGATACTGAACCATTTAATGGAGATACTTGTCATTGGTGACAGGAGTTATGAGACATTGGCTCGTCGTCTCCTTGGCAAAGATCTTACAAACAACGGGTAATTTGAACATTAATTATAATTTATGATTAATTCATAAATGTGATATATTGCCTTATTCTGTTAATGACTTGCAATATGCATTTTGCAGATCACCGTCGGCTCTAGAACATTATATGACATCGCTTAGAGATCCGATGTTTTGGAAGATAAACAAGAAAATTGTCGACCTTGTTGATGACGCGTTCCAGATCCTACCGTCTTATTCCAGAAATGAGTTATATTTCCCTGGAGTGGAGGTAGTCAACGTGGAGGTTAAGAAGATGATGACTGCATTTGATTACTATCAGATCGATGTTACAAATGCACTGAGAATAAACAACTCTTCCACCACATTCCAAGTAAAATTAGGTCAGCCCAGATTAAACCATAAACCGTTCTCAATTAAACTGAACATTTCATCACTTGTGACTCAAAAAGGATTGGTAAAAATCTACTTAGGACCAAAAATGTTACCGGGTGAACTGGCTAACAAAAAAAATATGTTTGTTTTGTCAGATGTGTTTGAAATAAATCTTAAGTTAGGAGTAAATATTATTCCAAGAACATCAGATCAAATGAGACAGTTCGCGGACGATTTCATGTCTCTCAGAACACTTTACAAGAAAGTAGAAGACGCCGAATTTGGCATTGATTCTTTTCCACTTAACATTGTACAATCTCAAAATGGATATCCTTCAAGACTTATCTTACCAAAGGGAGTGCCAGAAGGGCTACCACTACAAATTTTTGTTTTTGTTGCACCTTTTGTCAAGAGATCGGTCGGACCTTTGAATATCGTCTCAAGTGCATTCAACAATGCTATTTTATCACCTGGGTATCCACTTGACATGAAAATTCAGGATGAACAACTATTTGAACTACCAAATGCACTAGTTAAGGATATATTTGTAACTCAAAAAGGAGATAATAAGATTGAGAATTATGGAGGAAGTGGTATTACCAAAAAATGGTATAGCAATTACGATCCATCCACTGCTTCAAACGGGGGTGGTCAGCCTGAGCCTTTTGATTACAGCTCTAAAAAGGGCAAATACGGTAAACAAGATAGTTCTTACACAATCAATAAAAATAAATACGATTATGCAAACAAAGAAGATGATTTCGATGAAAAACTTCAAGTCCAGCCAATTGACTTGCCTAATGAAGATACGCGTAAACTATATGCTTCCAGCTATCCTAAAACATCGAAAACAGTTGATATCAAATCAACAAAAGGACAATATGGAAAGACAGATGACTTATCAAATAAAAAGAAATTTGATAACAGAAAACTTAGCACGGATGACTTAAAAAATGATTATAAAGTAGCATTAGAAGATATGAAACTAACTGAAAAGGCACCCCAATTCGATGACATGAATTCATCAGAATTTGAAAGCTTCGAAAGTCAAGACTAATTGAGAGCAGATCAATGTAGCTATATTATTAAACTTATACTTGGGATGCTAAAGTAAGTCTCATAAAGGATGGTAAAAAATACTGTACTTGTCAATGTTCTGATGATGTAGGTTAAGTATCAAACAGTATGTATTAATATGATTCATTTACCTTATGTAAGATTTAACTAATCAACATCAAAAATCAATAGTAATTTCAATTCTGTTCAATGGTAAAACTTTGATTTTTTTAATGTTTAGTATAAATTGCAAAGTTGTTCAGCTGGTTTTTACAACGAGTAAATAAAATAACATCTTAGTAAAGTACCTTGTGTTATTTCTTTTTCATCTATGACAAAGCAGACATTCCTGAAATGTCAGTGTTTCTAGTCGGACAGTCGAGTTAATGAGCCGGTCGAAATAGAATTACAAACGGATTATTTTATTTCTGAACAAAACTTACGGATATTCGTAGTCATGTTACATGAGTCACAAATACATTAGTTACATATAAAAATAACAAACGAATAAAAAAATATATATATTTTGTGATTAATATATATTAATTGTTTAGATTAAATTTTATTAGGTTTACAATACAAAGTACATCAACCATTTATAATTTAAACAAAACACAGTATAAAAAATCTTACTCATTATGTTCTAAAAATAATATTATCGTGTGTTTCATTGAAAAAAATCTGCAAATAATAAAACCGTGTTGAATTTCTTAGAAAATCACTCTACATAGAGAACAACAGAAACAAATAGGATTATAAAACAACGGAAACCAATTCATATTATTACTATTTCATGTGGTTTTCTATCATTATTGTTGGAAACGTTCCAAACATTTTACCACGATGTTACGCTTTCCCTATTTTCATCGCGGAAAATTTAAAAACCATCGGTCACTAAAGTGACAACAACTAGAATACGAATATAAACACTTTTACAGTCCATTACAAGGTTTCTCCAATGTGAAATATTTGTATTGTCCATATTCAATATGAAATATGACCTATTCCAACCGTCTGAAACATACAGCAGTATTTTCGAAATCAATTATTTATTAAAATAATTTTAATTCTCATCACAAGATAAACAAACATAAACAGTTAGAAATATATAAACAGTAGGCATTTATCGTGCGCATATCTCTCATAAATAAAAGTTTACGACGAGTCATTAAAGTCGTATGTTCCTGCGAGAAATATGATTTTCTACAAACAATATTCTAGTTGAAGCAGAGTATGGCCCATATAATACCAATAACATGTTCCAGTAATTATAAATAATTTACAATAACTTCACACCGTTAATATTATAATTGTGAAACACTTAAAGTTATAATATTACCTATATCTCACAAGCCAATATTTTAGTCTACATTGTAAAAGTGATAGATTGATTGAAATATATTTTGCATTTTATAGTATGAGTATTCGTAATAAACAGTAAATATATACATCCATATTCAGCAGATATTTTAGTAAATGCGACGATTGATCATTGATACATATTGAAATCCAATTATATTTTGAGGACATGTACTCTACAAGAAAAAAGTTATCGTTAGTGTGTAAGAATAACCAATCCAATATATAAAATTCTGTGTCAAAATGTTTGTAACAAAACTTCTCCGAAACGGCTTGAACTATTTTTATGATTTTTTGTATATATTTGGTAGGTCTTACAATAGAACGAACATATTGTTCCATAGCCAAAAACAACGTAATCCGGCACGGCTACTAAGTAATTATCGAAAATTTAATTTATGTTAAGATATGCAACTATTCGCTTGAAACAATGGAATGCCTGTTTATTTCACATAGAATTTAACAGTTGACACAATGCATTAATGTATTCAAAACTAATTTAACTAACTAAATGCGATAATTAGCCGTACAAACCGTTCCCTTACAATTTTCAATAGCAAGTCCCTTTACAGTATGCAGTTATTCTTCTGACTAAATAAAAACATATGAAACATCTGTAGGGGCGGCGCTACATCTCATTTGAATGCAAGTGAGTGACATATTACCAATGTCCTATTTAAAGAATTATATACATTTGGCGCCCAGATATCATCGGTGGGTTAGTGCAAGGAAAATATTTCGTTCGGTGCCAAAATGAAGTTATATTTCCACTTCATTGACGCCGATGATTCAGTTTCCAGCGAGTATGTCATACCTAGTATGCTAAAGTTACATTTGGCTGTGACACCTAATAGGGGAATCCAAATCGAGACACATGTCGTATGCTAACTGTATGAATATTATGTTCCGAACTATCACATACAAAAAAACAATTATGGTACATAATATAAACCATATAATCGTAACTTTTGTAGTAAAATAGCATCCAACTCGCTAACCCGTTGGTAAGCGTAAAAAAAAAGTAAGAGATACCATAAATACCTATGAGAGGATATACGCGTTAATACCAACCAAATTATCAGAATTCTTTGCAATAATAGGTGTCCAAATTATTAGATTAACCTTACCTTAAGTTCTAGAAAAACCGCTAAAACTCTGCACAAATAAAGACGAGCTATTTTGGCAAGTTATCTATTATGATCAGATTGAAAGAACTTAAAAAATAGTCGTATTCTATTGGCAGAATTTTAATTAATTAATGTTAATTTTTGTTACTAGCCACGTGTACTGATCATATACTCACCTACTCATTTTGTGTACGTAATTCCTAGTGGAATAAATTACACACCTGTTCGTTGCGGATCGATGGAGAAATTTAATAACTAACATACTACCTACAAACTAACTACTTACTTGATATTATTGGCTATCGTACGATGCACACGCAAATTAATGAGCGTCTAAAATTTAATTTATTGGAATTTATAACGGTTCCTTCATTAATTCTTAGGGTGGTATTAATTCATTAATGTCATATAGCTTCGAATCTAAATTTACAAGATCAAGATTGTAGTTTTATAAAATAAGTAGAATAAGCAAGTATAGTATCAAATTAACACTATCGTCTAATCTATTACGTTTTGAATTATTACAGTTGAGATACAGATATGACGGCTGGTAGAGACTAATGGAAGGGAAGAACACCTATCGCCGACCCCAAATTACATTTGATAAGGGCATGAGGATGCAGATGAATCGAGGCTGTGCACTACTTAGCATAAGCTATTCCCTTGTTTGTTAATTGCTGGAGCTTTAATCAATCCCAATAGAGTAGTAAAAGTACACCAACACTCACTGTTAATACTTTTAAACGAAAATTATTAGTTGCCAAAGTGATTGTGACTTTAATACCGTCTCATACACTATACAAATCTTTAAGATTGGAAATTGTGTCGAATGAGTACTCAATCCACTCGACCAGTACGGTTCTTGCCGAGTAATATCAATTGATATTAAATAAATCAACAATCCTAAAATAGTTTAGGTTTGGATCAAGGTTTCACACCTAGCTATCCCGCATTCCGAAGATTGTAGGATTAGTTTTGTAAGGCGTACATCTGTGGCCTTATATTTTAATACGCATATTATATAAGATCGAATACATTCCTATGTACTCTTATGCATTTAACATTGTAAGTATATTATATTGCTGCATCCTCGCTGTGAATTATGATTTCAAGCTTATAGCGCCGAGTTTACGATCTTTAAAATTAAATAATTGCTAAAGTTGAAACAATACTATTTTCTTTAAGTTGGAATATTATTCCATCTTTTAATTATTAACTCAAATGAAAAGTACAAACAGAAGCGGCAGCCTTTACAAAGATTAAGATAAAATAAGAGAAATAGAAATGAGAATATGCCATAAGTATAAATAATAATGCGAAGAAATTAAGACGTTTGTAAAACAAAATAACAATGACGTTATGAAAGTTTCATTGTTGTTTTACTGCCTGCACCACATGGCAAAGCTGAGATTAGATGTTTCTCTCATTGTGGCATTCGTAGGAACACAAAAATTATAGCCGATCACCCAAAGTCTATATCTGCGCAAGCGTCTGTATAACCCGTTTCACGCGCCAGCGCCGCACATCGGCTTTTAACTTCGCTCTCTTCACAGACGTTACAGGAATTTGTGTGGAATGCTTGCTATTTGGGAATGTGGATTTTTAGACGATTGTTTAGAAGAACACATTGTCTTTACATTCGTAAATCTCTTCAACGAAATGTGAATTTCGTATAATACTTATGGTATTATAAAATGTAGGATATTTATTAATATTACTCATACTAATATATCTTTTTATATAACTGGCTATGGAGGTTTTGTTTAGTAGGTCAATATTCCACAGAGTTGATGTGATAGCTGATTGTTCTTCATCGGTATATTATTATAACACAACTTTATAAATCATATTTATTAGTAAACCTTATATTTAGAAAGTATTTTTTCTTTAAAGTATTTGTTCAGACTTCGTCGAACTCGGAACTCAACCTATGCTACAGATTAAGAAAGCTACTGCATTGGAACGCGAGCCACTCGTTCTCTAGTTCGATACAACAATCGACGGAACGCTCGTTCTGAATCGGATGTACGCATTATTTGAAATTGTAACTGTTATAGAATAAACTAAATTTACTTCAAAGTCCTGGATTTCTTCTTGCCGCATATATCATCTGAAACCCAGCAGATTTAAGGCTAAAAACACGAATAGTATTCACAATTAGCACCTTTTTATTTTTAATAAACATCCAATATTTGAAACCCAATAGATGTGATTGATAATGAACACGTCACCTCAATAGTAAGTAAACGCCTTAAAATCCGTCATAAGTGAAGTTGAACATCTGTATTTGACGTCATTGCGTAAAATATTTTCATTACGATTGTTGTGAATAGCATCAAAGGAATCTCTTCCCAATCAAGGAACGTCTTTATATGCGCAGGCGCCTGGCATACTTAAACTGGGCTAGTATGTTCTGTTTCGATCGTCATGATTAACACTTCAGCTGAATCTCGCCTCAAATATATCATAAACATTACGCTAATGTTATCTTACGGCTGAAATAGCACCATCACATCTGGAAGTGCTTCCTTTATTCTTAGCTCATTAAAATATTATGATTTTCTTGAGACATACAAAATATACAAGATCTAAAAGGTGGATGAGAATATTTTTATGATAGGATGAGATAAAAGTGAAGAATAAGACAATACACATTTGAACAATAACGAGAGTTGACTTATAAATATCATACTAGTAATTAACACATTTATTATGTGAGATATCCAATGAATTATTATGAGCCGTGTCATAGATCAAACAATCTTAATACCTTCAGCAATCCTTCATCAGTCGTTGTGGCGTTACATGGTAATAAAAAACGAAAGCACTAGTAAATAATATGGTTAATTAGGGCAATGTTGAACATACACACGACTTCTGCATTTGGCAAAAAGATTCACCTAAAATCGGATCTCAACGTCACAGTTTCTGTAAACTGATGTCAATATGTTCAAATATATGTGACAGCAACTTCCTGCAGGTTACACCTCTGGACTCTCCATTTACAACATCTGACGTTCGCCGAGGATGGTTCGGCACCGTCGTGGAGTTTCACGTGCGTGGAGGAGAGAGACGGGCGTTTTTCACTTATTTTTGTATACCCCAGTCTGAGGGAATGCTATAAATAAGGGTGCTACGCGAACGTAAAATTTAGTGTAACAACACTCGCACTCGGATTCAGTTCTTGTTACAACTGCCAACCCTACACAGCCACCATGGTGAGGATCAAGATTTGTGATGTGATTAATGTGACAGTTAACAGTGATTACGCGTGATAACAACCGGCGTTGCACTCAATCAACTCTAGTTACTGGATCTTTTGATGAACATGAATATAGCGATGCATATTTTTGCATACTCTATATAATTCCAGATTTTTTCAAATTTATCTAAAGGGCATTTTGTTAAAAGCTTTAAAGAATAGTGATCCATAAAAACAGTAATTTAAGGAGCTAAATCCAATCGTTTGTGGACATGTATGCCTGGATGTTCAACACAATTTTTTTGTAGGACTCTGATGACGAACAGAAGATGGCGATGCTCCGCAAAGCCTTCCAAATGTTCGACACCACCAAGTCGGGATATATCGACGTCCTGAAGATCTCAACCATCCTCAACACCATGGGCCAGCTGTTCGATGACTCCGAACTCCAAGCCCTCATTGATGAAAATGACCCGGAAAGTACGTACGAAACGATCAATTTTATACTCCAGTACCTTCACTTAAGGTTCACTTTACAAAAATAACATTTAACTTTTCCCCTAGCGAAGCGCAATTAATTAAAATTCTAGTAAAGAAAATTGTGCGAGTGTAAATTAATAGCTTTATAATTATCGTAAGCAAAACATAAGGATTAAAATCCATATGAAAATTTTGCACTGCCACTTTTATTAATTCTGTGATATCTTATTCTTCTAAAATACACTGATGTGTATCTTAGTGCGTTGAGTATAAAACCTATAACTATAATATTATATAGTAGCTAATTACATAAAAATATCTGCCAAGAACCAAGAGAGCTCTCGTAATGTAAGCTTATGTTTTAGTAAACAGTAATGTCTGCAAGATTGCCTGCAGGCACTGCATCTGGCCTGGTACATGAATGAATGTAGGTAAATATTTGCCGTAAAAAATATTATTGTTTAAAAGAGCTGTTTCTATATAAATATTTTCTATCGTGTAACTAAACACGCTGAAAGCATGATTCGGGAATATAATACTGCAAACTATACTCGATAGCCATTTGAAATTAGATCATAGTCTCTGTATAAGAGCAACATTGTTGGTTGTAAGCTGTATTAGAGATATTCCAGTGCATTCCACTGTAGATCCGTTCCCCATGTAAATATAAACTGCAAACAGCTAGGAGTGATCAATTATCAAAACACTCAACAAGTACACACGTGCCGAGGCTACGACATCTTTTCAAAGTATATTTCGGAATATTCTTACACTTTGCGTGTAACTAATGAGGCTATTTCTGTACTCCGGTTCTCTTGAAAACTAAAGTTCCTTTGAAAGATAGCTGTCTCTGAGAGTTTGGTTTATTTACGAAGAGGTTTGTTGAAAGAAATAGACGTTACACACTAAGCATACACATTTTACGGTTTGTTTTGAATCTGGTTTTAGCTGGGAGATTAATTGTTGTATTTTATAACGCAGAGTCCGGCAAAATCAACTTCGATGGTTTCTGCAACATCGCGGCCCACTTCTTGGAAGAAGAGGACGCTGAAGCCATGCAACAGGAACTGAAGGAAGCTTTCAGGTTAGCCGAGACCACTTTATTTATAGCGACCTCTGTCAACGCGCAAGCTGTCAAAACATACTGTACTCCGACTCAAAATAGATGTACGTGGTAGAATTAGCGATATTTTGAAACTTTATTACTACCATATGGATGCGCTTCAGAACGCACCGCTATTATTACGGGCTATTCTTTTATGAAAAGTGATTATATTTTGAAACTAGCTGTACATGGTTTCATCCGCGTAGACTTAATTTTATGGGCAGCCTGCGAAGCCCTGACAGACCCAGACAGAGAAATAAAACGTATTGTTTACATGATTATTACTTTCATAATAATATGGATTTAGTGAAAAGCAGTTAATTTGGAATTACAACCAGACACTTTAATTTTATTTATCTATATAGATTAATATTAATATTTCATTCGTGTTCAAAAATTGTAGCAAATATCGCAAATAATCGCATGAATTCATACCTGTGTGAAAACCAGAAATAACACGTTGAACGCCGATACCGATATATTAAATGTTGCGTAGAGAAGCTCCCTCCCACGTGAGTGACGCAAAACACTTTTTTTATTTCTGTTATTGTGTTGTACAAGTGTGGATATTTGTTCAGATTGTACGACCGTGAAGGTAACGGTTACATCACCACCTCCACCCTGAAGGAGATCCTCGCAGCCCTCGACGACAAGCTTAGCAACTCGGACCTTGACGGCATCATCGCTGAAATTGACACTGACGGCTCCGGAACCGTCGACTTCGATGGTAATTTTCGCCTTAATCTACTTCTGCTTTGAACTGCTATTATAAGTTATAAGTCAACAATTGCTCTATTTTAGAAAAATCTCATTAATTATTACTTTTGAATATCACTTGCAATCACACATGCTAATAAACGTAAACCTAATCCAGCCGCTTGGAAAAATAATATTTCGATGGCACTTTGTTATCTAACCTCAAATTACGTACAAAATGTACCTATGTAACGTACAAATTTATGTTGGCTTACAACTTTTTGGTGAGAGGTATAATTCGTTTTTTTTTTATAATACGTGTTTTATAATTGTTCGTTCTTATTATATTTGAATATTTTTTTGAGGATAGTTATAAATTCTTTTGAATGAAATCAAATAAATCACGATAAATTTATGGAAATTAAAGTCACCAGACTATTGGCTGCTGCTGAACGATCTCCACAGTAAAACAAATGTACAGAATTAGATCACGTAAAATGGACTTTTTTATCATTAAAACATAAATTACGACATAAATTCTGTTGAAATGTAATGTAAATGCGCATTCGCATACAAACATTCACAGTTTGTGTAACATTACAAGAGTATTAAAAACACATGAGTTGCGCGACATGTAAAATTTATGTTGATAACATCGCGAGTCATGTGAATATATGTATATTCACATGACTCGCGATACAACCAATTTCATTGCCACTAATGCCTCCGTTTCTGAACTTGGAATGAGATCAAACGAGTCAATGGAGGTTATAGAATCTCGGCTTTTTGTGTAACTGCCTTCAGATTCAAGTGCTTTGCACTTATTCATTCAGTCTTTATTTTCGTACAGGCACTTAAATTACAGTCATTAAGAGTATAAGAAAGATTTTTGAACAAACTAATTAGAATATTCACATCAAAATACTTACGCAGAGGAAATAGTTTAGAGGATTTAATGTCGAACATTCTTTTGACTACACACGAGTCTTGAAGTACGTCCAAATTGGCGATGAGATCACAATAAAATTGTATGTCTTTCTTAACTATATCACCGGTTCCATCCTGCTTGTGGGAAGACGCTTGATTTCAATTAAATGTAAAATTTATTGAGCCCAAGGTTACAATAACCTTTCCAGAAACTGTCTATAAACAATTTATTATATCATATGCATAGTAGTGTGTTAATTAAATGTGTAGAATAATTTGCTGCACCCTGCCGTGTTTCTCGCAGTAAAAGTTGTCTATTCGTATGATTCTATCCATTCTAAACTAAATCCAAACCGGCTATTGGGAACTATAGAACTAAACGCCATGAGAATAGAACTCACTTTTATTTCTGGGGGTTTACTATCTTTCTCTGAAAACGAAAGTTTACCAAAATACGAATCAAACGATGGTACAGTATTGTTGTGTTATTCCAACTCAAATATTATTTTCTGGAATAATAAAATTAAAGTATATATTAGAAATTAATGGAAATGTACAAGAATTTTCTTGCGATCACATACGGTCGTTATTTTGGACGAAATAAGAATGGAACTTAGCGATCTTTCGACGGACTTTGTTGAACGAGAGTAAGGCCCCTTGATCTGTTAGGATATGATGTTTGCCAAACATATAATGGTGCATTTTGTTTGTTACAGAATTCATGGAGATGATGACTGGAGACTAAGCATCTCGTCGTTATAGTCAACATAGTATTATTATAAATAGAAACTATTTTATATTTGTACATTAAAAATTAAGACTTGGATACTAGTACAAAACCTTTAAATGCGGTATTAGCATTGTTTTGATTTTAATTTAAAGTACTATTTATAATCGCACGAAGTTTAATATATCTTATAGATAGGCACTTGTTAAATAATAAATGTAAATTTATATGTCACAATATTGTATTGAATTCGTTCCAAAGTATTATTTCCGGAATAATTCACACGAAACGAATTTAATTTGTAAACAATGATATGCTAATATTTATAACGCATTGCAGTTGAATGAATATATTAAAGTATTTTATTTATCCATATTATTAAAAAGTACGGTCCTACATTTTGCGATATTTTATTAACCCAATATAATTTATTGCATGCTATGAAATGTACGTATAATTACGATTCCTAGTAAATAATGTTCGGAATTGTGTTCGGACATTATCACACAGTGCCATCAAGTCCTAAACTACGCAATGATTATAATATCGGTATGAGACAACGAATCTATTACCTATTTTCTTTTTGTAAATACATATATCAATCACTCAGACACAAAGCAAACACAAATACATAAAATCTTTGCCTTGACGCGATTATCGAACCTGCGACAGACCATGGGCCTTACCATAACCTCTTATTGCCATGATAGTTTAACTCTTATTATGAGACAGATGTATAAGACGTGTATAAGTAATGTCACTGTCTCACAGTTGAACTATGGTGGCAATAAGAGAATATGGTAAGGCCCCAGCGGTGTCCTCATAATCAATCGTATTCCTCACTTACGAAATATATCTTGCGCCTCAATTTGAATACACTAGATCAGTTTAAACTAGGTCGGCGTTTACACATAATTGACATTCTATTACTGACTTCGAGGCAACTGTCCGGAATAAATTGCTTAATTTTGGCCATCGTTACCATAATATAATCCGGCTCAAAGAAATTTTAAACTATTCATTTATATCATTGACTAAGAATATCGAGGTACAAACATTGTTTTGTATACTATAGCATTATAATTATTGTTTGAATGCTCCAGGAATAGCATAATGCACGTCTCACGTGACGCATTATGTAAATGCATTTAAATTCAGCAAGTAGGTGTTGCCGTGTATTTCTAGTTAATGGCATAATAGCACTTGAAAGTGATAAATTGCCTCCTGACCAAATTTAGCCATATTCCACGAGACGCAATTGGAAAATTGTCCAATTGCATTCTGCTTCCTGTGACCATAGTACAGTTGTGAACAAAATAGTTATAGAAACGAAATGATGCCCCAGATATTATACAACGTACTGAAAATTTCAAAGACCATTAAATACTATAGATATGGCAGTAACAATGACATTAATATGCAGGTCAGACACATCTCCCGTAATAGTGACTGAGTCTGTAGTCTAATGTAGAATTTATGTTATGGATTCTGGGGCGTGTCTCGTAAAAACGTTCTATTCAAATATCGTTCAAGTTCCAACTTCATTCGATTGCAATCCTATCGAGACTTGGTATACACGTGTTTTCCGATCGCGCTTAGATAGGACTAGAACTAAACGGTAAACTCGGGACGCAGCTAAGCTATTACTCAATGATTTGTTGCCCGTACCATCATCCTATTTCCTACAAGTAATTTTAAAGATAATTGAAAACGATTGAAGCACAATTTAATTTACGTGAACTCGCTTCAACGAGCGAACGACTTTAGAATCGACGCCGTTCCGTCAATCCAAAATCAATAAGAATACGAAAACGCTTTTTGCGATCAAGTCGCTACGATGTCGTAACGGTTTTCATTAGGAGAATAAGCTTACTGATCATTCCGTACCACATAAAGCACATATTAGGTGTGCCCCCAGTTTTACCCGCGCAGGATTAACCATAAAAACTATATAACTTAGTCCTTATAACATCAGCTATATCCCAGTGGAAGTTCCGTTTAAATCCGTCTATTTGTTTCACAGTATAGCCGGAACAAACAGACGGATTATTTTTTGTCTGTACCGTATATGCTTTCAAATGTATGCAAGTAGGGAAACGCTGTTAATCTGGAATTGCAAACAAACTCTTCAATTTACTTTACATGATAGTTAAAAAAAAGATATTTGCAAATACTTGTTTCGCTAGCAGCTAATAAATGTTGGAACTTGGCAAATGCATTTAAAATATGAATTACATACTCATACGTCATGTTATATCTAATTTCAATTGCATTCCTCGCAACCCACTGTCAAAATAGATAATAATAATAGTTGTATTCATTTATGAAACGAGTAACTCGTTTGGCACCGTATTGAAATTCAATTGCGACGGTCGGATTTTTCGGATTCTCACTTGCCTTCAATATAAACGGACTTAGATAATAAAATTATAGTCCAAACTTTTCTATCAATACAAGTTCATATGAAATTCATAATAGGAAAAAGATACCTCTTACCCTTTTCATCTCGATTGTACAAGAAAATTATTCCTATTAAACAGACCCCAGGATTTCAATTGGACCAGGAGAAACAGAGTTATGTCGTTTATTTGAGATATAAGCCATGTTTACTTATTAACCGCTCGTAGTCTAGTGTCCATTGTTGTGTTCTAAGCATGTGGATCTGGCCTTTACTTCTGGGGTCCGTACTTGCGGCTCCGGTCGAAGAATTCCAGGATATAGTTAGTGATGGAGGTGAGTTCACATACTTATTTCAGTGACAAGTCTAGTTTTATCAATGCGAAAGCTTTTGCACTCCTTGCCAGAAAGGTCCACTGAGAACTAGACATAGTGTCACCCACATTTCGCCAGTTAAACTCGCCCCTTATTATTTGAGAACATATTTTTCTGAATATATATTCCTTCGCCCTAATGCTTGGAGTGTTATAAATACTTATTGATACAAGCAAAACAAACATTACCTGAAGAATATAAACAAAATTTCCAATCACTGATTATTCATTAAGGCATGTAATTTTTATGCTAAAAAAATGTGATGCTACACACATACAAACTCTTTCTCGGGTTATCCAGAAATTTGTTACTGTAATGCCCTTTGCCTAACGCATTTTACTCTAAAACCTATTATGTATTTTTTTGGATATATTTACCTACATGTAAACCACAAATTAAATAATTTCATAAAATAATTATTTCCAGAATTCACTACTCGCAATTTGGGTTTAAAGTATATAGTTCCGGGAAGGATTTCATTTGAAAGACTGCAAAAGAAGATTGATTTATATCCCTTACCAGAAATTAGCGATGTCGTAAGTTTACAATAATTTGTTACCGTAAACATTCAACAGGAACTGTGTTTGCCACATTCTTAGCTTTTTTTAAGAACGCATAATTGTCTGAACATCACAAGGACTCAATTAGTTCTATCGCAAAAATCTGCTAGCTATTGCAAAAATCTGGCATTTTAGAGATAACCTATTTTTACAGACCAATACATTTTACTCAGCATTCAGGAATTACGTTAAAATGGGCTTTACTATGAAGGGACTAACGTTCAACATTTATGATGACAATATGAGAGACGCAGCAATTGCCCTATTTCGTTTACTTCAAAATGTGAACAACAATGATCGCAATACAATCGCAGCGTGGGCTGTTAAATACGTCAATAATGATATGCTAATGTACGCAATGCGGCTCATATACCTATACAGCGGTGATGAAGAAAGACTTAATACTTTGGTTCCCCCATACATTACCAAGCCTAATTATTTCGTCAACAGTGAAGCTATTGTAAAGGCTTTGCATATCGCCTCTGGCAGTATAAGAGATATTAGCGAAGAAGAAAGAAAAATATACCAATATGACGAAACCGGTGACTCTATAGCCATCAATGTAAATTATTCTGGTTGGAATTTATTAAGAAATGGAATTGATCAAGAAATAAATTATTTCAGAGAAGATGTATCTTTGAACAGCTATTATTACGGTATACATCTAATGCACCCGTATTGGATGTCTAATAATGAACTTGATGAAATGAATCCCAGACACGCGGAACATTACTACCATGTACACCAGCAACTGATGGCTCGCTATTTACTGGAGAAGGAACACCTGAAGAATAAAAACTTATCTCGCACTGAATATGATTACTATCCATATCTCGTATATGACAATGGTCTTCCATTCCCAGTGAGGTCGTCTATCTTAGGCGACTGGAATGACAATAAAGCAAAAATAAAAGCAATTGACATTGCAATTAAAGAATGCATTTCTAGAGGGCTACTCATCATGGTAAATATGTAACTTTTATTCGCTTAGCTAAATATCACCAGATGAACTCCACATAAATAATATGATGGTTTCTATTATTTTCAGGACAATGGTACTACAATTAGCATGTCTGACGATATTGGTTTACTGGCTAAGCTAATTCGCGCAAATCTAGATGGACTCAAAACTGCCAAGATTGTTAGATCTTTGTTTGGTTACGGCGGTAACGGCTACCCTGTTGATGAGTAAGTACACACAAAACTATTTTAGTCAAAAAATTAAAGTGACTTTTCACTAAAATTGTGTTCTGTTATAAACATGAATGGTAAAAATGCTTGTTTGCTAACTATGATGTAAATATTTGCAATTTTTAAATCGACCTTGAACGAAATATGAGAAAAAAAAATATTTTCTTTCAGATACAACCCAGCTCCCTCTTTACTTCATCACCCTGAAACATCTCTACGAGATCCAGTTTATTGGTTCATGATACAGTACATACTAAAATACTTCAATGAATACAAAAACAACCTGGAGCCATACGATTTATCTCAATATGAAACCGACGATTTCATTATTACAGACAACAAGTTTACTAAAATCAATACATATTTCGATTACTTCAGATTTAATATCAACCAGGCGTTGCAGAATTCTGAAACCAAAAGGCCAGTATCTGTGAGACAGAGAAGATTGAAACATATGCCATTTACTTTGAAATTCACTGTTGATTCAAAAGACGATAATGACGCGGTTGTTAGATTGTTCTTGGGACCAGAATGTGATGACTGCTGGCAAGAGTTCTCAAAGTTTTTTGAACTTGATGCTTTTGTCGTTAGCCTCCAAAGTGGTTCAAACCAAATACGCTGGTCACCGGAAAATTCTGATAGATTTTCATTTGATGATTTTTACAATATAGATCCAAGTGAAATAAATAATAACAAATTCAATTTATTTAAATTTCCCGAAAATATGTTGATACCAAAAGGTCTAACCGAAGGCCTTAATCTTACATTGTTCGTTATGATCACCCCAGCTGATGATTTATCTCGTATTGAATCAAGTCGAGATTTACTTTACAGGCAACTTTGT
The DNA here is from genome assembly GCA_964035505.1 of Watsonalla cultraria. Taxonomy (NCBI): domain Eukaryota; kingdom Metazoa; phylum Arthropoda; class Insecta; order Lepidoptera; family Drepanidae; genus Watsonalla; species Watsonalla cultraria. The sequence continues at coordinate 5,672,465 of OZ037727.1, read as the reverse complement.
AAAGAAGTAGATAGAAAGCCACTTGGTTTCCCGTTTCATAGGCAAGCTGCAAACTATAAGAACTATGCTCCTAATTATAAGTTTTACAATATTACTGTGCATCATAGTCGTACCAAGGCTGCCTATGTCCCTGGATATTTCTCACCAAACTTATACTAGTATTCAAATAAGATTTTAACTGTTTTTAAATTTCATAACTGAAACATATGGACAATATTCATTTTTCAGAGTAATTATTATGAGACTTTACATGATTCAGTCAGTGTGAGACTACTAATATATGTTAAAATGTGTTTTTCATAGCATTTAATAGTGTTGTAAATAAATAAAAGGTACACATGTATTATTCATTATTTTATTTTTTAATTATTATTAGCATTATTTTACAAACATTATGAGATTCTATATCGGATCGACCTTTCCTTGTTTCCTTAAGCCTTAGGAACCATGTTGGAGTGAGTAAGCACAGATGGCACGTTGTATTTGTACGCCCAGCTCTCACCCTCGTGGAAGATGGACACATCCTTGAAGAACATGTTAGGCTGCTTGAAGTAAGGTCCACTCACTGGGCGGTCGAGCGGGAAACCGAAAGGCTTGTTGTCCAGAACGAAGGCCTCGAAGTTCTCAACCTTGCTGGAAGCGGCGGTGAACGGGTACACGAAGACGAACAGCTGGAAGGGGTAGCCACCGGTGGTACCCTTAGGCAACATAAGCCTCCTGGGCAACTCGCTGTAGATGTCAGTCATGTCGTGGGGAACCTTGCCTTCGTCCAAAAGCTTGTAGATCTCAGTAATGGGCAGAGAGTCGTCCTTGAATACGGTGAAGTTCTCAGAGTAGCGAAGGATTGTGTTCTGGCCAGTGGTCAGCTTGGTGGTGAACCAGTCGAGCTCGAAGAACTTCATCCAGCTGTTTTCTAGGGTGACAGGGTAGCCTTCTCCGTCGTATTTGGGTCCAATGAACATCTTGATAACGGCATCAGTGTTAACGTCTGACTTAATGTCGACCTCAACAGTGAAAGGTTTGTGGTTCAGACGTGGCTGGCGAACTAAGAATGATTTAGGGTACGATTTGAGTTCATCCTTGTTGAACATGACCATGTTGGTGGCATCGAAGTCGTAGTATTCGAAGAAGGTGACCATTTTGTCTACTTTCACGTCGTTGACCTTAACACCCGTGAAGTGGAGCTTCTCGGTTTCGTAAGGCTGCAGGTATTCTTTGTACTGTACGATGTAGTCCAAGATTCTGTTGTACAGCTGGTAGAACGCGGGGTCACGCAGGGAGGTCTGGTAGAAGTCCAGAGCGCTGGGCATGAAGTTGTACCTGTGACGAAAAAAACATTTAGTTCATCTATGTCGTACTCATTATTTTAAGAAATAATTGTATTGAGGAGATGAGGATGAGGGAAATAAGTATAACTTACTTGTCGAATGGCTTGGGTGCAGCGCCAAGAACATGACGAGCAATGATTTCGTAAGAGCGCTGGTAGTCCATGGTAGCGTTGGTTGCGAAGAGATCAGCGTTAGCCTGCCAGTAGTTACCGACGAAGTTGATGGCCTTGGGCTCATGGAAGTCAATATCGCGGTCGAACTGAAATAAAGTATGGAAGAAATTAGCACGGGGAATTATTTAATATGTGCAATTTTAAAAGAAATACTAGTCTTAAAAATACACTTACAGCCTTGAAGTGGCCACGCTGCAGGAACTGAACGAAGGACTTCTCATAGGTGTCAAGGAATCGCACTTTCTCGTAGTTGTCAGTGGTGTGCATGTCGTAGTACTCGCTCCTTTGGGCGAATGGGTACACGGCGGAGTACAAGTGAGGGTAGTAACCGGTCTTGATGGGCGAGTACCAGGAGAACTCAGGGATGCTTTCCAAACCGTTGGTGAGACGCTCAAGGGAGTAACGAGCCAGCAGCTGTTGGTAGAAGTAGTAGTAGATTTCACCACGACGTTCCTTGAAGGGACCGAACTTGTCGGCGTTCCACCAGAAGGGCATGTGGCTGTGGAAGTAGTAGTAGTAAGAGTTCCAGCCGATGTCCTCGGTCAGGTAAGACAGCCTCTGTTCTTCGTCAGGGTAAGAGAGTCCGTTGGAGTAGTTGGAGTAGTAGACGTAAGCGTCCTCATCAACGAAGATTCCGTACTGGGATTCCAGTTTAGCGGTGTCGAAGAGTCCATCAACCATCTTAGTTTCAAAAGCCTTCATCTGGGCGTCGAAGTTAACGAAGAGGTGGGGGTAGACTTCATAGGGAGCGGGCAAAGCGAATCCACGAGTGTCCTCACGCTGGAGAACAGCGATGTAGAAAGTGTATGCGAATTGCCAGGCGTTGAAGTGGACACGGGCAAAGGAGGCAGACTTGTAGAAGGTGTCGAAGTCCTTGGCGTAGAAGAACATGTTGAACATGGCAATGGTTTCATCCCTGATCTTCTTGTGGAAGATGGAGAATTCATTGTATTTGGGCAGGAAGCCGGTTCTGTACAACTTCAGGTACTCTTCAACGGCCTCTTTGTTCTACAAGAAAAAATTAAGTTAAGTATTTCATTCATCTAATTAGTTGCTTCATACATCTGTTGGCCACATAGTTACATTTGGATAAACAAATTGTGTAATACTCACAGTGTAGTTTTCAATGTTGGCTTCGACATCGTAGTCCTTGCCTACTTTGTAGTACTCGGCTTCCTCATTCACTTGCTCCAAATTTTTGAAAAGCTCGAGGACTTTCTTTTGACGCTGAACGAATACTGCGTCAACTGTAACAATTCAATAAACATGTCAGTACAAGAAAAATACTTATATGATGAGACGTATTAGACGTTGGTTGATAGTATTGGTACCTATTATAGGTGCAGTCATTTGTGTTTGTTGGAATTATGATGAGAACCGTTTTGTTGGGCTTCCCAAAAACTATTAAGGTTCAAAATTAACAGCGAATTAAATGATCATAAGGACGGATTTCATTTAAATTAAGTAGTACTAACTAGTAATTTTAGAGCCTTAAAAATATGCGATGATAGAATACTTTTACTGGTTTCGAAATATAAAGGTTTGAGATGTCAAAGATTTTTCCGTGCAAAAGTAATAAATTTATTTTTGAATATTTTTCAATTATATTTATTGTGAAGTAAATTGCCTTACCATTCTTGGTCTTAACGTCTTGGTGGAAGTGAACTGATTTGGCCAAAGCCAGGGCGATGAGCCCAGCTAGTACGATGACAGTCTTCATGGTCCCCAGAGAAGCTGCGAACTGTACCGATCACTGGGCAGTTTCACATTATATACTTTCCCCTTATCTCTTTCCCCTAGCTACCTTATCAACTCAAATTATTTGGCATGCTTTATCAACACCTAGAGACTTCGAATGCGTGAACTCTGTATGTACGTACATTATGTTTGTGATATGGATATTTTAACTTAATTAGTAGATTATCTTGGTGGTATTTTACTTTACTTGTATATTATATATAATAACGGTAAAATGTCTGTCAGTCTACACCCGCTGGCTTAGTTTCGGATCTCATTACAATATTAATGTTTAATAAATAATGAGAATAAATTGCCTTTTGTTTCTTACGTAAGCATAAATAAGAGTAATACAATTTTAATATACAGTACTTACAGCCTTTTAAAAAATAAACTAGCAGTGCTCAGCTGATCATAATTGCATTAGGTAAATTCATAATTAAAAACAGATTTTTTAATTGTAAATTTGAAGTATTCTATACTAGTACAGATATATACAAGTGAATAATCAATCATATCTAATAACCCAATAATTATTATATAATATTCTCACGCTTGTATTCCCTGAACGGGTATAGGCAGCATGGTGCACCCATATTTCGTCATACATAGTTTAAGTCCCATGTAACAGGGGCCGAATATATTTCCTTTAACCAGACAGTAATCCAGATTCCAGGCTAGTGGAAAATTACAGGTGGAAAACTCACTAACACTGATCCCTACCGGGAAAGGAACCCAGGGCCTCGTGTTGCGCTGTAGCATTTGCGAACCCAAAACCAACAGGGCAGTCTTTTCGAATTGAAGTATGTATTGCATAATATACTAATTTGAATTTTATTATTAGGTATATAGATACCTTTTGACATTACTTTTTGTCGGTAAAAGCAACCTTCCGAACCTAAAACGGCATTCTTATCATCCTCTTTGAATAATATTCAATGAGCACTTATTGAAAAAAGAATAAATAGGTATATAAATCGAACAGGGGGCCAATCATTGGATTGAAGGTCTCCTGGTAGCCGTCTATGATCCTTTAAGCAGCGCGTATTAAGAACTTCTTAGCTTTGAAGTTTAATTTAACGGGATCAAAATGAAACTGCTTAACTGATGATGTTACTTAAAACTAATTACAAGTCGAAAACTTGTACCATATCGGTGTGGCTCGGAATCGTGTTGCTGATTCTCTGAGCGAGAAAAGGCCAAGCCCGCTACCCGTCACTAAAGTCTTCTACGAGACATCGGGCAACCTCTCTGAAAATTTTGTTTTATAATATTTTTCTACGACCTTTTGAAAGTAATCACATATAGATATTTCGATTGATTGAGAGCCGTGGTGGCCGTGGGGTGAGCAGTCACCTGCTACGCAAGCGACGCATGATCGAATCCCAGTGATGCCTGTACCAAAGAGTTTTTCTTAAAACTTATGTGCAGAGATTTCACACCACGTGCTTTACAGTGAAGGAAAACATCGTGAGGGAACCTCCATATGTCTGAGAAGTAATTCAGAGACGTTTGTATAGTGCCTGAGACGGCGATAGACCCACTATCTGTCACGTTAGCACTAAATCATCTTCGGTGACACCCCTTGTTATTATTGCACCACCTCTGCCTACCCCTTTGGGGAATAAAGGCGTGAGCATATTATTATGTATGTACCTATTGATTTCACTGACCCATCATCATCTTCCTCTTGTCCTTCTCGGTGTTATGTTGCTGTAGCGCTATGGCTTATTTATAAATTTTGGAACAAGTTCATTAATGAAACAGTAGCAAATACATTATTTCACATTTCTTAAGAAATAATTTCCATTTACCTTCGTTTAACATAAGATATAGTGTCTTTCTGATAACCTTGTGAACCGTTTCGTTTTTTGTTGATACTAAATAATGAGATAGCATAATAATACCAATTCAATAACATCAAAACAATATATACATTATGTCATAAGATGCCGCAGCCCCCTGTGGTTGGATTGTATTTACAAAAAGCTGAATTTCCCTTTCAACGCCATACGTATTACCGTGTGTTTTCTGATGACATAATAGAAAAACTACTGTATTGAGTCAATCTTAGCGTTTAGATCTTGAAAAAAATTGAATTTTTAATTTATCTCCATGCACAATATGTGCGCGGTAATTTCGCGTGATGTGCGCATTCAACGTGAAAACAATTGGCTAAGTATATATGATATGGTATGAGAAACTGTGCCTCGTGATTTTACCCACTCAGTGTTTTTTTTTTCTCATAACAGCCACTGAAACTGCCGTTAAAATCGGTCCAGCCTTTTCAGATATTAGTCGGAACAAACAGACAGAATGACATGGAGATAATCAAATTTTTTTTTTGTTTCAGGATCTTACGTTCATAAGTATTTTGTGAAAAGCTGCTACGATACAAATTTGGAATTCAAGCAGTACAACACTTCAATTGTATTTATTAATATTGATTAAGTTACTTTAGTACCTACTGGTTTGACTTGAATATTTTTTTTATTTAGGGGCCACGTTTTTACGTGTAAAATGTTGTACTATTTATATTTCCCGTGAGGTATCCATGAATAACTTTTCACCAACGTAAGACTGAAACTGAAGAAGTCACAGAAAATAAAAAATCGCCAACGTGAAATTTCATTTTTTGAAGAAAAATTATATTATTGATCAACATTCAAATCAATGTCAAAGATATATGTTTTATTTCTATATTAAGCTGTATACTTTTGTATTTAATCGTTGTCTCTCTAATTGCACCATTTACTTAACGTCCTTCATAATTAATTCATGTGTCTCCTCTAGGCGCAGACATTGGTGTGATCATGGATTTCTGTACACTTTGGGACACTGCAATCGTAAAGAGCATTTTCATAAAATAAATGAATAATTAAAATAACGTTAGAAAATAATCGTGGTTGCCGTGCAGTTTGATCATTCGCCTGCTAGGCAAGCGACGCAAGTTTGTATCCCAGCGGTCTCCATCAATGAGTTTTTCTAAAAGCTTGAGTGCAGTAATTTCTTATGGTGAAGGAAAACATTGTGAGGAAATCTGCATATGTTTGAGAAGTAATTCAAGGACGTATTTTTAGTGCAGAAGACGGCGATGGGGTTACCCTCTGTCACGTTTGCACTTATTCGGTGAAATGTGGGTGTTGTAGTTACAACACTTTTACTTACACCTTTGGAGATCCTTCTGAGATAGCGTGAGCATATATTTTTTCAATGGTTAATTATCATCACACTGACCATACTCATCATAATATGCTTGGAGAAATGAAAAATCCTTGATGGCCAAAGTATTTTAAAGAATCTTGAAGATAAGTAGTTTTATAGCAGCATCAAATTATTTTTTAGAAATACTGAAATGGATATCCATTTGCTTCTACAGAAGAACCTAAGTACATATTCCAACAGTTCCAGCACTTCTGGTTTATTGTATGACTAGCTGTACTCCCCGGTTTCATAGACTTATTTACATTAATGTCGTCATTTCACGGTACCCATATTTTATCTTAAATGAAATAAGCCCAAGTTACTCCGTGTAACATGAACTATCTGCCAGTAAAATCGATCCAGCCATTCCAGACATTAGTAGGAAAAATTGACACACAGAGATTTTATTTTAATTGTTTATCATGGAAGTACTGTATTACATATGATATAATAATATGCATTTATATGCTATTACAAACCGACAACTTTATACAAATAACATGAAAAAAACTGATTTTAATTCAAGGGTTACGGACTCCAACTAGGGTGTGTGTGTGTGTGTTCTCCCGACTGGTTTGGGCCACGGTGACTGCTTTAATACTTCATATGCAGGACGAAATAATCCTCTTTATAATATTAAAAAATTTATTGCTAAAAATACCCAGATATAATAAATGAAATCAAGAGTTTCAGGGGATTGTGTAAAAATTAAAAAAATATATTTTTATAATATTTTATTGCTTTTAAACGTAATCATTGGCATTACTTTACAAACGTCATAACATTATATCTTAGGACTATCCGAAAGACTTTTCTTCTTCTTCTTAAGCCTTAGGAACCATGTTGGAGTGAGTAAGCACAGATGGGACGTTGTATTTGTACGCCCAGCTCTCACCCTCGTGGAAGATAGACACATCCTTGAAGAACATGTTAGGCTGCTTGAAGTAAGGTCCACTCACTGGGCGGTCCAGCGGGAAACCGAAAGGCTTGTTGTCCAGAACGAAGGCCTCGAAGTTCTCAACCTTGCTGGAAGCGGCGGTGAACGGGTACACGAACACGAACAGCTGGAAGGGGTAGCCACCGGTGGTACCCTTAGGCAACATAAGCCTCCTGGGCAACTCGCTGTAGATGTCAGTCATATCGTGGGGGACCTTGCCTTCGTCCAAAAGCTTGTAGATCTCAGTAATGGGCAGAGAGTCGTCCTTGAATACGGTGAAGTTCTCAGAGTAGCGAAGGATTGTGTTCTGGCCAGTGGTCAGCTTGGTGGTGAACCAGTCGAGCTCGAAGAACTTCATCCAGCTGTTTTCTAGGGTGACAGGGTAGCCTTCTCCGTCGTATTTGGGTCCAATGAACATCTTGATAACGGCATCAGTGTTGACGTCAGACTTAATGTCGACCTCAACAGAGAAAGGTTTGTGGTTCAGACGTGGCTGGCGAACTAAGAAAGATTTAGGGTACGATTTGAGTTCATCCTTGTTGAACATGACCATGTTGGTGGCATCGAAGTCGTAGTATTCGAAGAAGGTGACCATTTTGTCTACTTTCACATCGTTGACCTTAACACCGACGAAGTGGAGCTTCTCGGTTTCGTAAGGCTGCAGGTATTCCTTGTACTGTACGACGTAGTCCAAGATTCTGTTGTACAGCTGGTAGAACGCGGGGTCACGCAGGGAGGTCTGGTAGAAGTCCAGAGCGCTGGGCATGAAGTTGTACCTGTGACGAAAAAAATATTTATTTCATCTACGTCGTATTAATTTTTTTAAGAAATAATTTAAGGAAGAAAAAGAACTGAGTAGATGTGAATAAGCTGTGATGCCAGCCTCAGGGAAATAAGTATAACTTACTTGTCGAATGGCTTGGGTGCAGCGCCAAGAACATGACGAGCAATGATTTCGTAAGAGCGCTGGTAGTCCATGGTAGCGTTGGTTGCGAAGAGATCAGCGTTAGCCTGCCAGTAGTTACCGACGAAGTTGATGGCCTTGGGCTCATGGAAGTCAATATCGCGGTCGAACTGAAATAAAGTATGGAAGAAATTAGCACGGGGAATTATTTAATATGTGCAATTTTAAAAGAAATACTAGTCTTAAAAATACACTTACAGCCTTGAAGTGGCCACGCTGCAGGAACTGAACGAAGGACTTCTCATAGGTGTCAAGGAATCGCACTTTCTCGTAGTTGTCAGTGGTGTGCATGTCGTAGTACTCGCTCCTTTGGGCGAATGGGTACACGGCGGAGTACAAGTGAGGGTAGTAACCGGTCTTGATGGGCGAGTACCAGGAGAACTCAGGGATGCTTTCCAAACCGTTGGTGAGACGCTCAAGGGAGTAACGAGCCAGCAGCTGTTGGTAGAAGTAGTAGTAGATTTCACCACGACGTTCCTTGAAGGGACCGAACTTGTCGGCGTTCCACCAGAAGGGCATGTGGCTGTGGAAGTAGTAGTAGTAAGAGTTCCAGCCGATGTCCTCGGTCAGGTAAGACAGCCTCTGTTCTTCGTCAGGGTAAGAGAGTCCGTTGGAGTAGTTGGAGTAGTAGACGTAAGCGTCCTCATCAACGAAGATTCCGTACTGGGATTCCAGTTTAGCGGTGTCGAAGAGTCCATCAACCATCTTAGTTTCAAAAGCCTTCATCTGGGCGTCAAAGTTAACGAAAAGGTGGGGGTAGACTTCATAGGGAGCGGGCAAAGCGAATCCACGAGTGTCCTCACGCTGGAGAACAGCGATGTAGAAAGTGTATGCAAATTGCCAGGCGTTGAAGTGGACACGGGCAAAGGAGGCAGACTTGTAGAAGGTGTCGAAGTCCTTGGCGTAGAAGAACATGTTGAACATGGCAATGGTTTCATCTCTGATCTTCTTGTGGAAGATGGAGAATTCATTGTATTTGGGCAGGAAGCCAGTTCTGTACAACTTCAGGTACTCTTCAACGGCCACTTTGTTCTATAACAATAAAGATCAATAAAACTATAGTTCAAAATATAATTTTTCGTCGAAAGATATCCACAGTATTTATAATCAAATATGAAGCGGAATATATTATAAGCGGGGTAGTACAGATTTATACTACTCACAGTGTAGTTTTCAATGTTGGCTTCGACATCGTAGTCCTTGCCTACTTTGTAATACTCGGCTTCCTCGTTCACTTGCTCCAAATTTTTGAAGAGCTCAAGGACTTGCTTTTGACGCTTAATGAATACCGCGTCAACTGTAAAGAAAAATATAGCGGTTGTAGAGTCACTGCAAATATTTCATATGGTTCCAACTTTTAATTATATTTTAAATTCTAATTATTTTGTTCATTAATGTTCAGGTTGAGTCCACATTTTGAATTTAATCTTTAAATTTTCAATCGAGATTCTGGGATTTCCAGCGTGGACTATAGATAATAGAAATATAGAAAAGAGGAGCGTATAGAGCAAGAAGAAGGTAGATTATAAGACTAGTGATTATTTTAAATTTAATTTAATATTCTATTGTAAAAAAAACGGATCGTCTTACCATCCTTGGTCCTCACGTCATGGTGGTAGTGAACTGATTTGGCCAAAGCCAGGGCGATGAGCCCAGCTAGTACGATGACAGTCTTCATGGTCCCCAGAGAAGCTGCGAACTGTACCGACCACTGGGCAGTTTCACATTATATACTTTCCCCTTATCTCTTCGGCCATACCTTAGCGACCAAAGTTATTATGATTACCTTATCAAGTATCAGTCACGACCTCTCCCCCTGTGCTCATTAAGTTGTTTTGGCAATGCTTACTTACACATATTATATCATGTATTATCATGGATTAGGAAAGCCTTTAGTCTACCAGTTTTTTATTACATTCACCATTAAACATAAGGCCTACACTCATAGATTTACTTGATGCGAATATTTTAGATATTTTTGGTGCGTGTATGATTATACTACACCATTATAGAACTAAAATTCCAGAAAAAATTGCTGATAATATTTTTAAAAGGCCTCCAAAGACTACTTCTAAAAACTGGATTAGAAGTTTTATCGATCAGTATATATTTTTTTGTCTGAAAAAACTGCGTTTTTTAGAATTTTAGAAAATTTGTTATAGAGTGATAACTTAATACCCTTAATTTCTCGCTCAGAGATACAGCATTGCTATTCAACGTGGCAATGCTGCCAGCCTTCTTGGCACGATCCCGAGAGACACCGATTTGGGACAAGTTATCTACCTTTAATTAGTTTTAAGTACCTTGTATATATAACTAGCAAAACCGGCGAACTCCGTTTCACCATTTTCACAATTTCACAGTGAACACAATACCGGTTTATCACATGAAATTAACTGAGCAGAGAACAATGAGTAGCTGTCAAACAATGTATCACGCACCGGCGCCATCTACTTAAAATGTTGATTTGTCCTGATTTTTTCCTGAATTTTCTATAAACCTCACGGAGCCCGAGACCTTTCCAACGAATGCAAAACTGTGGAAATCGGTTCGTGCATTCTAGAGTTATAGCGTCAGGAAGGAAAACCCGACTTATTTTTATATAGTAGATTAAGCTTTTGTTGAATAATACATTGATACCCATATCAATATTATAGCTAAGTATTGATTTGATATTCGGCCCAAAATAATATCCAACGGCCCTGGACCAGGACAAAAAATAGCACTGTATCGAATTTAAATCAATGCACAGACCTAAACATTACCGTGGAATTTGGTAGCTTTTCATGTTACTAGATTATTTAGAACTAGAGGACGTCACGCGGTTTCACCTGCGTAGTACCCGTTCCAGTGGGAACACGGGGATAAAAAATAGTTTATATTACTGTATGTAGCTTCCCAATGGTGAAAGAATTTTTGAAATCTGCATAGTAGTTTTTGAGTTTATCCATTACAAACATACAAATCTTTCCTCTTTATAATAATAATGTAGAATACACTAACACGAGGGTGAAAAAGAAGTTATTTCTAACCAAGTTTGTTAGCTAGAATAAATTCAAATTTGTCTATTTGGGATTCTATGTAAATAAAACATACTTGCCTGTAAAATATATCAGCATATTAGATTTTTCAAACAAACGTAGTTGCGGGCAGAGTTAGTTTTAAATAGTATATCAGTAGCGACTATTACACGATAGTTTACTGAGAGTTGAGTGAATGAGTGGCCTTGTCCTATTACTGCTATCAACCTTCTATTATCTATGTATTACAATTTGTAGTAAACATATTCACTATCTTTACTTTCACTACGAGAGTAAGTAAGCGTATGCACATTTCACCCTGTAATCAGCAACAAATTAAACTCAAAGTCCGTACATAGTATCACTATGAATAACGTACGTCCATTTTTGTTGTGTAAGCAACTTTGTAACGTCTAGTGACACAAATGAAAATTCTCGTAAAAACATTTGCACACTCTCGTAATCGGTTAGCAGTGTCGAAGACGCGAAGATGTGTGAAATGCGAGTGTTCCTGTGAAAGACGCATATGCGGATATTCAGTGCGCGCTTTTAAGAACAACTTACAAAATTAAATTGTAACGTAGAAAATGCAACAGTTGGCTGCAGATTTAACTATAGATTTTACAAATAATATAAATTTCGGCATTTGGATGTACTTACAGACGTAACCCACCTATATGTTGGTATTTACAGCTAACTTTCGATCTTTATCTTGGTACTCAAACAAAATTACTTATTAACTTAGAATAAAAATACGTTCTATTTATGAATTTGTCAAGTGGTTTTAATGTAATCTGAGAGGAATAAAAAAATCGATACCATATACCTATGTATAGGTATATTAATTAATGAGATACCTATTTAACAAACGGAAAAGGGGGACGTTTTCTAATCGACCCGTATATTTGGTTTCATTTTTCATACAAACATACTGACCACTCCTTCATGTTCTAAGAATAAATTCTTCGGTTTGAACTGGGTCTGAGTATCTTTAATATCTATTTTCTCTGAGATTTATCTGTGTTGACGACTTATACCGCTAGTAAACTTTCCCTTCTTAATACCATAAAGAAGAAGAATTAAATAATGGTTTTAAATTTAAACTATGAGAAGTTTTAAAAACAAAAATCTGAAGTGTGTTCAAACTTGAGATAGACTTAAGCACTTTGTAATTTCCCAGTAACAGCCTGGAATCTGGATTTGTGCTCGATTTATGGCAATAGCGACGCTAACTATAACATGGGACTTGAAAAAAATACCGTGCCCATATTGTATGTATGTATGTACTTTGATTGATAACATTTTTTAATTTTTGTTTATTCAAACGTAAACATCTATACCAAAACATTGTATCTGTTAATTAATTGCATATCGTTGCTACCTATAATTGTAGAACTTACATAATTATGTTACACTAGCTGTGCCCCGCGGTTTCACCCGCGTAGAGTTTAGTTTCATCCTTATTTTCACGGAACCCTAATATTTTTAATAAATAATAGTAGCCTCAGTTACTCCTTGATATATCAGCTACCTGCCAGTGAAAGTCCCGTTAAAATCGGTCCGGCTATTTCAGAGATTACCCGGAACAAACAGACAGACAGACAGACAGACAGACAGACGGACAGACGACAGAGAAAAAATTTAAAACTTTATTTTTCAGTGTTAGTAGCGTGTACATGTTCATTACAAACAGACACTTCAATTTTATTTATCTGTATATCTGTATAGAATAGATTGTATCATGTATAAACAAATGTATTAGTGTTCTCTATGCCTTAAAAATAAATAAATAAACAACAGCATTTGAACAACTTTAATTAGAACAATTCACACAATGAACATCCCAAACCCCTATCCTATTACTTGCTTGTATCACAGATTATTCATCAAAGTACTTGTTCCGAAATTCCTAGTGAGCAGGCTTATAGAATCTTCTAGTTATAATTATTATAACTTTATTTAAAAAACGGCTTGCAAACGAATATGCAATCGAACCATACTTTAGTTACCTATTTAATTGTTGCGATAGCTTAGGTTATCTTGTCACCTTTGTAGGAATTATACCACCTCCAAACGTCTTTCATCGATAAGAGCCGTTTCTTTGGTTTCATGGCCAAGTATTATTATTATCCAAATGCTCCCGAAAGGTTTTCTCGAGCTAAATTAGCGCTGGCTGGAGACGTCCCTTCACCATACAGAAAATCAGGTTCAAACACCACTTAACAACCCAACGACACATCGGATTTAACCCGACGTGGCTGATCACCAGATTTTTATACAAAACGACTAGGTTTCTGACAGACCTGTTACGATTGCCAAATATGTTCCACTGAGAACGAAAGCTTAACGTACTTTCTAGTGCATGTGCTTCACCTATCCAACTATTGGCCTGGGTTGGGGTTTCTTAGCTTCACTGAACGAATGATATGCAAAATGCTTAAATGTTGCAATGATAGTTCATAAGGGAGTAACAATATCCTTCTATCGTACGTACCTACTTTCTTTATATAAACATATTTGTAATTACCATTAACATACCTAATTACAAAATAACACAACTCTTATTACTTCATCGTTATCTTTAGTGACTCGCATGTTTTCTTCTAGAAGCCTATAACAAAACAATAATTTGTACTAACGATACGTTTTATAGGTACCTACTAAAATGAAATGAAGAGTCCATCTCGCGCTTTGTTAGCATTACATGGGACTTAAAATAACTAGCGAAATGCGAGTACCATAGAGGTGTTGCCTGTCCCTTCGGGGAATACATAATTATGTATGTAAGAACTCACATAATAATCACATGGTATTGGGAATAAACCTAAAAATATGCAAGGGTGAACCCAGCATTCATTGCTGCACTGAAGAATGCAGAGGTGTCGAAATACAACATGAAAACTACTTATGATATAAAAATTGCCTATGGAAATTGATTCCAAACTAGCTGTGCCCCGTGGTTTCACCCGCGTAGATTAGTTTCATCCTTATTGTCGCGGAACCCTAATATTTTTGATAAATAAAAGCAGCCTATAGATGTATAGATGTGAAATGGTAGAAAAAACATTATTAGGTAGATTTCTTCCCATAAACAATACTATTTCATTCCTAAATCTGTGTTCAAGAAAAATTACAAAAACCGATTTTATAGGTTGGTTAAAAGAGTTATCGAATTAAATAAATAAATAATGTTCGTACATGTTTTCTTTCTTTTTTTACACTAGCTGTGCCCCGCGTTTTTACCCGCGTGGAGTTCTTTAAATATATAAAAGCACAGCTAGCGTAAAATAATAAAGAAAACATGTACGAACATTATTTATTTATTTAATTCGATAACTCTTTGAACCAACTTTTTCTCTGTCTGTCTGTCTGTTTGTTGTTTATGGGATGAAATCTACCTACGAATGTTTTTTTTTGAAAATACTAACAACCCGAGGTGATCAAAAAAGGCTTGCGGGAATGTTGCAATCCGGAATTGTCATCTCCCTAACCTGGAATGCTGGTAAAATGGGAATCGATATTCAAGTTCTTGAAGAAGTTTCTCTTTAGGAATAAACAAACACCTTGTTTAAAAAGCACTTTTATTTGTATACCTTTAGTTTTAAAAAAATCACACAAGCAGACGAAGACATGAGCAGTTTATTGCTTAACATATTAAAGAAAAAAAATTGCAATTATTTTATCGCTGACACATATTTTTCAAGTATTATAGATTAGCTGTTCTTGAAAGCATCTAGCTCTAACATTCATATAATTTGTGTAAACTAGCGCCATCTAGTTGTAAAATTACTAACTATTATAGAGCGCCATAGAGTATATGCACCTCCATTTTTGACTAAGATAAAGCAACGTGTAAGTAAAGGATGTGATGTGATACAGACAGTTACTAATGCTTCCGATAGATGGCAGCAGTTTGGTATTTTAAAGAATTACTATGAAGAGGTAATTAAAAAGCAGTTTTATTTGTATACCCTTAGTTTAAAAAAAATCACACAAGCAGACGAAGACATGTGCAGTTTATTGCTTAACATATAAAAGGAAAAAAAATTGCAATTATTTTATCGGTGACAAGAACATATTTTTCAAGTACTATAGATTAGCTGTGCTTGAAAGCATCTAGCTCTAACATTCATATAATTTGTGTAAACTAGCGCCATCTAGTTGTAAAATTACTAACTATTATAGAGCGCCATAGAGTATATGCACCTCCATTTTTTGACTGAGATAAAGCAACGTGAAAGTAAAGGATGTGATGAGATAGAGACAGTTACTAATGCTTCCAATAGATGGCAGCAGTTTGGTATTTTAAAGAATTACTATGAAGAGGTAATGTTTTAATTTTTGTATGTATGTGTTACTCGTAGGTATCAAAAATGGTTTCATAAATATGAATAATTAACTTTCAGAGTAAATACTATTATGTTTATACCATGAGTGAGGCTGCAGTTGGAAACTAGTTGTGTGGCGATCTTACGAAGAGCAAATCCCAACAGGATAATAACATTTCCTTGAAATCACTCACCCACCATTCCTATCAATATAAAATGTAAGTGAAATTATTGCAGAACCAACAATTCTAACTAATTCTGACTCAGATAGGTACCTACATAATTTTCAGATAGGTAAGTACTTATTTCAAATTGTCCCATTATTTCATTGGTGATAGAAACACAAACACGTTATTTGAATGCATAATATGAGATTTTATTATACCACAAAATAACAAGTACATGCAGATACGAACATACATAACAATAAATACATCGGTACAATTATATACATACACAAAATACATAAATATTCATAAAATAAATATAATAATATATTCACAAAATCAGTCTAAAACCTGAATTCATTTATCATTTCGTGTTTAACATTTAATATGAGTCTACATATTTTGGTATAGTCGCTTTAAACAGTTATTCGTTGTGAGGTACAACCACCTCAGTTTGCTTGTGGTAGATCAGAACATCTTCGAAGTGGAAGTTCTTGAATCCTTGGATCTGCCAGGGGTTGAGAGGACGGTCGAAGGGGAATCCGAGCGTTTCCTTGTTATAGCGTATGGCTCCAGTTCCCAGGCCTAACTCGAAATTCGGGTCGAATCCAGTGCCGAATGGAACATCGGGCGCTCTGTATTCACTGATGTAGACCAGGAACACGAAGGGCATACCACCGACGCGACCTGTGGAGGGATATACACATTTAGAAATCTTATCTGGTAAACCGCAAGTAAATTTACTGTTTCTATGCACATTCGATCTCACACAACATATACTTATAGAATCAGTAGCGAAAACCTCGATCGATTTATTAATAATAAAGAAAGAAATCAAAAAAATTTTTTTACTATTGTTTTCAATGGACCTGTCTCAATTGGAAGTCGAGCTACAAAACTTGGATGACAATATCGTAAGTAAGTCTTAAGTGTTGTAATAAGTGTACAATATAACATACCCTTAGGGAGCAGAAGACGTTGAGGGAACCTATAAGGTCTCTGAGTTTGTTCCACAACATATGGCTTGGCACCATTAACAGCCTTCTCCGCCTTTAGGAAGACATCGTACGCTTTGTACCAGTCACTGCCCGTTATCATGTTTTCCGACGAATCACGAGTAATGACCGACTCTCCAGCAGGAACTAAAATACAGATGAGAAAATAATTCAAGACATCGCTCCATATCTATATTATCTTGATGAAAGAGAAAAGAGAGGGATCAATAAACTTCATACCATTATTTTAGAACTTACGGTTGTAGGGGAAAGCGTCCATGAGGAAGAAGTTCTCAGAGTTGGTGTGCAGAGGAATTTCGAAGCCCTTGCCATCATATTTAGGTGCCAGGAAGAACCTGACGACAACAGGCTTTGCCACTTCGCTCTTGACATGAACCCGCACATTGAACACTTTGTGGTTCAGACGGGGACGCTGTACCAGGACACTGACTTCATCGTATGTACCTGCAAAATTATTCTCATTTAGCAAAATAATACATACAATAGACAAGAAGAACCTTATTCTTAAGACAGATATTCGAAGTTAAGTAAAAAAGGCTACACTTACTTTGAGGTTTCGTGTGCAAGTGATTGCTAATGTTCACGTAAGTGTTTTCAAAGTAAGTCACAAGCTTATCGACCTCAACCTTCTCAATATTAACGGATGGAAGACTTAGCTCCTCAGTCGTGTAATGGGGCAAGCGCTGATGCCACAATGTGAACAAGCTTAGAACTCGCTTCCAAATTGAGAAGAAAGCTGGGTCCCGAATTGCGGTCTGGTAGTTTTCAAGAAGTGAAGGAACTACTTTAGGAACAAATCTGGAACAAAAGGAATTAATAATAAGCTATTTCAAATATTTGATTTATAAACGAAATTATGAAAGTTTGTGACGTACTCGTTCGCGTATTGGTATTCTTTCAGGTAAGAGTTGCCCAACAGGCTCTTCCAAATACTGATGAAGTCCTTGTAGTAGTCACTATTCGGTGAGTCTACACTGCACTCAATCATACGCCCAAGAATGTCGATAGCTTCAGTATTTAACAGATCAACTCGCTTTTGGTCATGCTGAGGATTGAAAATAATTAAGTTATGTAATTGATTTATAGAGATTATAAAAAAAAATGCCGTATTTTATTATAAACTCACTGTAATGATGTAGCCTTTGTCAATTGCATCTCGAATACGACGCTCATATTCAGTTGCTTCTTCTAATTTCTCGGCGAAATCAGGCTGGTCAATAAGGAAGTTGTTGGGTCGGGAGGGGAAGGGAATTCCGTTGTAGTACATCAAACCAGATGTGTAACCTTCCTTAAACAATTTTGTGTCGAGGTCGGGGATTTCGCCAAGACCATTTGACAATCTCTCCATGTAATACCGGGCGAGAAATTGACTGTGGACGAACCAGAACACCTCACCACGTGTATCTTTGTATAGGGGAATAACATCGCCACCAAGCCATTGAGGGTACATAAGGTAGTAGTTGTAATATAGAGCATTTAGACCATGGTCTTCTGTGAAGTAGGACATGTGTGTGCTGTCTCCATAGTAAGGCCATGAGGTAAAGTTCGACTTGATCACAATGCTATCATCCCATTTGTATGTGGACGGGTAGTTTTCGATCATGCTGAAGCCGTGCGTAGAGATCCTCTGCGCTGTGGTCATGATTTCAGCATTGTTGAAGAATGATGGGAAGACTTCGTATAGCGGAGGAACGACGACGCCTTGTGTATCATGACGGTGCATGATTGCAGCGCTTAGAACATATATGAAAAGCTGCTCGTTGACACGATCTCTTAGATAGACAGCAGTCTTGAAGAAGGTGTCATAGTCCTTCGCAGAGTACAATACGTTAAAAAGCGTGACTGCGTCAAAGTTGTGGTCATATTCCAACACAGCGAAAGGAATTCCACGTGGCACGGTCCAGTCGTTTTTGAGTATATCCAAGTATATTTGGACTGCGGTTTCATTCTGGAAAAATTGTATTTTAAGTATTATTGATTGTTTAATAGAGGTATTATTAGAGGTGTAATTACCAATACTGGTAAGTAAGAATAATTTAATTAGAAACCATCCATAATCAATGTATCGATTAACTATAATAACGAGATCCGGGAAAAGCACCCTTACCTTGAAAAGGCCTATGTTCTTCTCCATGTCCCAAGTCTTAGCGATTTCTTTGTATTTCACATCTTGCAGTGGCTCATGCACGTGGTAGTACAACACCGAGAGGTCAACCTGGCGTTTGGCTACAGCTGGATCCATTACTATTCAAACAATAATATAAGTCACGATCAGTACCAATATTTTAGAACAAGACAAAAAACTATGAATTATAAATCCATATATACATATTCTCACGACTGTTTTCCCCGAAGGGATAGACGGAGGTTTAACTACAGTAAAACCAAATTTAACTGGTTATGTCTAAGTGATAGGCCTATTGACGGTACCCGGGCTAATAAAAATAAAACATAGTACCAACTAAGACTGCCCGACTCCGGGATTGAACCCAGGACTTTGTGTTCCACATTAGCTTTTACGATCAAATAGAACAACGAAGCAGTCGAAACAAATAGCAAGGGTAATGCTATGATTATTTGTACACAATGACGGGTTAAAAAGTTATAGACTGGAGACCCAGGCAGGGTCGAACTACCGCGGGACGACTGACAGTGAGATGGGCAGAAGATATAGCCCAAGTGATGGGAAGAAACTGGACTCAGAAGGCCAAGACCAAATATTTGGCGTGCATACGAGGAGACCTACACTCAACAGTGGGTAAATATGGGTAACAGGCATTATCGCAGAACTTACGTATCAAGATTCGAGGAAATGAGCCAACAATAAGGTATCAACAACGTGATTAAAATTACCATTTTTCTGTTGCACCGGCACCGGGATAGGGTCCGCGAGCCCGC
Organism: Watsonalla cultraria; assembly: GCA_964035505.1. Taxonomy (NCBI): domain Eukaryota; kingdom Metazoa; phylum Arthropoda; class Insecta; order Lepidoptera; family Drepanidae; genus Watsonalla; species Watsonalla cultraria. The sequence goes on along the minus strand of OZ037727.1, from coordinate 5,652,693 downwards.
AGGCCACAAGGGCCACCACACACAACACCAGCCGAGCCATGATCGACACTGGTCCCAAACCAGCCACTCTACGTATTTATAATTTTTCCAATTTGCGATAACGCATACCTATTCATTGTTTACATCTGGACAGGTCATCCCAAGTTCATGCTAATACGTTATCATATGACCTAATATTAATAACGAAGGTGACTAAAATATTGGTATCTATGTTTGTATTCATCTGGACGTTCGCTAAATCAACATAAATGAACTTGAGCAGCAGATAGTAGCACAAAGGAGAAATTGTATCAACTTGAAGTAAAAGGTCCAATTATGAGCATTTATCTTGAACTCAAAAACATCTACTTAATACTAAGTACATAGTGCTTTTTATGCTAGTGTGCTGTTTTAAAAAAAAAGACACATTCGTACAATCTACACGGCTACCGCAGCTTTGCCTACCTTAATTATGGTATGCACCCTAGATTGGTTGTGTTTTCCCATGGGAATGGGTACTTTTCCAAGAGAAAAGCTATCTGTTGAACCAAGTATTAAGCTAACACCCAAATCTGCTTAGTACAATAGTTAATTATAATGTTCTCTCAGAAATATTTTCACCTGTCTCATGCCGTTCTTAATTCCAGGCTCAAGAATTGCAGAACTTGCTCAAATCAACTTTTTTTAGTAAACATTCAAACTTTTGATGTAGATTTATATTGACTATTCTGTTACACCTTCCTTTTCATGAGGCAGAAATCTATATCTATACAGATAAATAAAATTGAAGTGTCTGTTTGTAATTCCAAAATAACAGCTTTTCACTAAATGCATGTGAAATTATACACGCTACTGACACTAAAAACCAAGTTTTAAAATTTTTCTCTGTCTGTCTGTCTGTTTGTTCCGGGTAATCTCTGAAACGACTGGACCGATTTTAACGGATTTTCACTGGCAGGTAGCTGATGTTTCAAGGAGTAACATAGGCTACTTTTATTTATTAAAAATATTAGGGTTCCGCGACAATAAGGATGAAATTAAATCTACGTGGGTGAAACCGCGTGGCATAGCTAGTTGTATATAAAAGTAGGCACTTACCTGTATGAATATTTGTCATCGTTATCATTTACACCTACTTACTACTTACTATATAGAGCTATTCCCAGTAAAACCCTCTCTTTAATATAGGGGTCGCTCATTGTAATCTCCAACGTTTCAGACAATTCTCAACACTACAGTAATTGCATTCCTGAGTCAGCTTTTCTCTCATTTGCAATTCCTATCATACCGAACATACTTTTTAAATTAACCAGACATTAAAGTATTTCAGGAATGCTCCTCAATTCTACTGATCTCATTCGAGACTCCTCGCTCATGAAGACGTAAAATAAACAGAGAACATGCTGAGACCCAGCAGAGAGAAGATCTTTAAACCAGGGTTCTACGTCTCTATTACATTCTACGGCACCTGCGGCACATCTATACAGATAAATAAAATTGAAGTGTCTGTTTGTAACTGCAAAATAACAGTTTTTCACTAAATGCTTATAAAAGTTTACACGGTACTGACAAAGTAAAAACAATTTTTAAAAAAATTATCTGTCTGTCTGTCTGTCTGTCTGTTTGTTCCGGGTAATCTCCGAAACGGCTGGACGGATTTTAACGGGATTTTCACTGACGGATAGCTAATGTTACAAGGAGTAAATTAGGCTACTTAGATTTTTAAAAAACATTAGGGATCCGCGGGCAACCATGAAATTGAAATCTACGCGGGTGATACCGCGGGGCACAGCTAGTAAATTATACGAACTGTAAAATGTCAAAAAAATGCCAATGAGCAGAAAACTTCCAATGTGCCAAGTATGATTTCGTTTAATTTTTAAAGATTTTTCTGTCCGTCTACCACCAGACTGTGTTTCATGAACCGTGATAGTAATACAGTTGTCATTTTCAAAGATGATTTCTGTAGCCGTAATAGCAACAAATACTAAAAAACTGAATAAAATAAATATTTAATGGCGCTCCCATACATCAAACGTCATGAACGCACATTCTTATATATATGGAGCCCCTGGCGTGTCCGACTCGCACTTGGCCAATACTTATTACGTACGAGGCAAAGTCCCTTTAGGTACGTAACATACATTTCGTCGAATAAAAATTTGAATACTGAATTAATAAACATTTTTTGCAACAGCGCAACCAGTAACGAGGAACATGCTCATTATTTTAATAAGTACTGAGGACAGAGAAAGTTGACGCATTAATGACATATTTTCACCACATCTGAGGAAATTCCAACCAATCATATCCAGCTCATTCTTACATGCGACAAAAAATTCATCTCTTTGTCACCTCCATAAGTTTGACCAACTATGATCGTTTAAGCAGCGCGTATTAAGAACATCCTGCCTTTGACGTTAAATTTTACGGTACCAAAATGAAAATTCAAAGTGCTTGTACTGATGATGATAGGCCCTCAGATACCAAGCTTTTTTTTACAAGCAGATAGGAAACTAGGAATAAATTGTACTTACGAAATGACAGACTCGACAGGCGCACGCATTTTCGAGAAAATAAGCGGAATAGGCGTAATGACAGTAAGGGTTGTCACGTCGTGGCCTATAATGTAATACGAGTATATTCTCGAATTTTACTGACAATTAAAAAAAAATACAAATTGATCAATCCAATGAGATTGTTACGGTAAATAAAAGGGTAAAATAAATAGGCCTTGTGCTTGTGTGATTCACATCGAGAATAATAGGTGACAACGTGTCTTTCGTTGAAATTAGTACTGCTATCTTAGGGTTATACTTACTGTCATCGTACAGAAGATCACAGCCAAATGATGCTATATATGGGTACCAAATGTATGTTCCGTGTATGTGAAATGTGAGTGGGAAGGCAACATTTTTTCCTACTGAAAAGTCTTTCATAATCTGTCGCATAAAACTCAAATATGTCAAACTGAGTACTGTACTGCTCCTGATTTCACGAAGACGCGATCTCATATTTAATAATGTTCTCATTTGTATCAGTTGTATCACAAGATAATTGCACCATTTAAATGGACACGTAATAGGTGCCGAATGTCGTTTCCTTTAGGTGCTCAACATTTTAGAACCACCGGCCACAGATATTTATATCTATGGCCGGAGCTATTGACATAGGTTACAGTAACCGCAATCCACGAGCTGGGCCTTCGGGTAGCGCCGGAAAAGACCGAGGCGCTGTGGTTCCACAAGATCCCGAGGGGAAGGGAAACACCCAGCTCGTCGGTTCGCGTAGGTGACGTGGATGTCCGGGTGGGACGGTACCTCAAGTACCTCGGTCTCACCCTGGACGGTCGCTGGGGCTTTGAGGAGCACTTCAGCCGCATGGTCCCCCGGATCAAGAGGGTAGCGGGTGCATTGCACAGACTGCTGCCCAATCTCGGGGGGCCGAGTGAAGGAGTCCGCCGCCTCTATGCGGGGGTTGTGCGATCCGTGGCTCTCTACGGAGCACCCGTCTGGTCTTCCAGATTGGGTGTTAGGCGCTGCAGAACTATGTACAATAGTATGCAGCGTCCTATGGCCATCCGGGTCGCACGGGGGTATCGTACCCTGTCCTTTGAGGCGGCCACTGTCCTGGCGCGGTTTCCGCCCCTGGACATCCTGGCGGAGATGGATGCTCGTATCTACGACCGTCTCCGCCGGGCGGACGGAACTGCGCCTCCAAATGCGGCTGAAGTGAGAAGGCAGGAGCACCGACATGCGCTCGTAACGTGGCGGGAGCGGCTCTGTGAGCCGCAGAACGCCCGCCAACGCGCTGTCGGTGCAATTTTGCCGAGCCTCGGGCCCTGGCTAAAGAGGAAGGACCACGTCACCTTCCGGCTGACGCAGGTACTCACCGGACACGGGTGTTTCGGAGAGTACCTGAATCGGATCGGTCGCGAACCGACGACGCAATGCCACCATTGCGGCAGTGACCGGGATTCCGCACAGCACACGCTGGAGCAGTGCCCAGCGTGGAGCTCGGAACGGCGAATCCTGGTCACCAGGATCGGGCAGGACCTCTCTCTGCCACGCGTAGTGACGGCTATGCTGGCAGACAGAGAGGCATGGAGGGCCGTAGTCTCCTTCTGCGAGACAGTAATGTCCCAGAAGGAGGCCTCCGAGCGGGATCGGGAGAGAGCCGATCCCTCTCGGAGACGACGGCGACGGCGGGGCGGAGGCAACGCACGCCCCGGACCGTCCACCCAATAGCCAGGGTCTAAGAATTTGGCTATGGTATCCCCTGCCTGTCGTAAGAGGCGACTAAAAGGGGGCCGGAGGGCCTGCTGGCGGTGGTCGGGGTGGGAGCTTTGACCACCGAGCCGCGGGCCCGGGAAGGTGGCAGCGCGATGTGGCTCGCGCCGCCTTGCACAGCGAGGTCTCTAGGGGCGGCGACTCAGCTGCCCCGGGGATGTGCCCCGGCAAAGTGTGGGGGGACACCGGTGCGATCTATCAGAGTACCCGGAGTCCCCCCAAAGCACTGAGGATGGCCACCGGGGGGGTTTTAGTGCGGTAAAAATCCCACATACCCCGATCTGCCTCTCCCAGGGCGGTCGGGGACCTTTTGAAGGTTTCCCCCTCGTCAATAAAAAAAAAAAAAAAAAAAAAAAAGGTTACAGTAACCGCTTATCAAGCGCCACTGGGCGGATTGCACTCTTGGTTACTATCTTTGTTTTAGAAATAAAAATAGCACGCACTTTAAGAAAAATAAATGATAAGTGTTATTTATTTTTCTTGAAGTGCTAGTTACAGAGAATAGTTTCGATCCTGGTTGCATTGTAGATGTATGTTAGAGGTCTAAGTAAATATCACATTAGTAATAAAATATCTTGTTTGTATGGCAAATACGAGTCTACCGATTTTCCCATCTCTAAAATTATTATTACCAAAATCATTACGCACTGATTACGTGCTAATATAGTAACATCGGGCATGTAAGTGAATAAAGTGCATAAAGTGAAAAAGATGGGGCTCGTGGCATTGTTATTGCGCATATCATTCGATCAGCGATGTTAAGCAACCCTAGCTCTAGCCAGTAATTGGATGGGTGACCGCCCGAGTTCCCTCCGTGCCTCAGAGAGCACGTTAGTCCCGGTTGCCAATTTAACATCTTTGGCAATAGTGACACGACCTAAAATAGTCTGACAATTGGTTTAACCCAGATCACAGATTTTCCTCGTTAAAGGTGTTGCGAAGGTCAGATGGCAATCGCTTCGTATAAAAATCAGGTGATCAGCCACATCGGGTTGAATCAAGTGCCGACCCCAACAATGTATGGTATAAGGCCAGGGAGATGATGGGCATGTAAGTGAATGAAAGCAATAAATTTAGATTAGGCGTTAGATTTATTTTACACTAGCTGTGCCCTGCGGTTTCACCTGCGCAGAGTTAATTTAATTCCCGCGGAACCCCAAATGTTCTTTTTAAATAAAAGTTAGTTACTCCTTGTAATATTAGCTATCTGCCAGTGAAAGTCCCGTTAAAATCGGTCCAGCCGTTGCAGAGATTACCCGGAATAAAGAGACGTGTTGATAAAACTCTTTAGCAAATAACTCATTATTAGGTACCAATTCTTTGCGTTTTTATACTCGTGATAATTTCTCAACGAAATGTCCGATTGGAATAAAACAAACGATATTATACTTCTACATGAATACCCTTGATAGCATAATGCTTAATTTGCATAAGGATTAATATTAAGATACACATTTAACGTAGTTTATTTCTTCAGACGATTTTATATTTTTTATGAACATAAAAGCGGTTATTGTGACTAAACTATGATGCTCTCGCGGACTTTTTTGTAGATCTTAATAAGACCTACAAACCCGTAGTACATCATTTTGTTCTAATGTCAATAGTTTTTGCAGCGTACGCATAATTAGGTTTTCGATTTTACACCTTAGGTTACAAAATTGCAATTTACTTCCGGACCCCTAATTTTTATGAGAATAAAATATAGCCTATAGCTTTCCTCGATGAATGGACTATCCAACACTGAAAGAATTTTTGAAATCGGAGCAGTAGTTTCTGAGATTAGAGCGTTCAAACAAACAAACAAACAAACTCTTCAGCTTTATAATATTAGTATAGATTTCAGCTGCAAACAAGCAAATTGCTAGTGATTGCTATACCAGATTCATTATGCGAACCAATTCCTTCTCTTTCTTGAATTCCATGCTAAATTAGTCTGAAACAGTGACAAAATATATGTCGTATTTTGTCTGTCTTAGCACAATCCAATAAAACAAGACCAGGGAATAATTTATGGTTCATTAGAGATAAAAAAAACAATTGCTTAATACATAATATATTCATCAAGATACATAAGAAAATAATAATCACATTAGAATCCGAGCTCTAATACAGAACAAATATGAATACACCATAATATACAGTATAAATAAATATATAGCTATTTGTCAAAGTTAAGAAATCCTAAGGATTGTCAAGTAGTCAAGATAAGAGTAGTTCGCGTATATCATGCTACAGAGGGCCAACTATGATCGTTTAAGCAACGTGAATTCTAAATACGCTCCACCTAAATCAATGATGGTAGACTTCCAGTAGGCATATTTTCAAAAGAAGGATTATTATTTATTCGGTGTGGGGCACATCAACCTCAGAACTGTGCTTGTGATGGATCAGGACATCTTCGAAGTGGAAATTGCGGAGTCCTTGGACCTGCCAGGGATGAAGAGGACGGTCGAAGGGGAAGCCCAGGGGTTCCTTGTTCCAGCGTGTGGAACCAGCACCAAGACCCAGTTCAATATTCGGGTCAAATTTAACGCCATTCATATCATAATTTGGTTTGAATTCGTTGATGTAGACCAAGAATACGAAGGGCATGCCACCAGCGCGACCTGTAACAGAAATTCAAATTATTGAAATATGATTCTAAAAAATAATAATAATGATTGTACCTAATCTCAGGAACAGGATTCAACTAAAAAATATTTTAGTGTAGGATAGTGAATTCATTAAAAATGGCTTTTAAGCTTTGTAACACCACGCTGCGACGGAAAATATTAATAAAAGTCTAATAATAGAAACAATTGTGTGGACGCAATAATATTTGTATAATATGATACTCCAGAATAAAGGCAAATGTTTGCATTTATCTATGTATCTGTCATTTGTTTAACATCCATTAATTTTCAAGGCTGTAGAAAGTGGATGTGCCAAATACCTAGATTTAAATTATCAAACACTTGAAATCCAAACCCTCCTTCTCATTCAGTCAGAAAAAAATTAATTCAGTAAGGAATTTGCAAATAAAACGATAAACATCACTTACCCTTAGGAAGGAGGAGTCGTTGCGGGAACCTATCAAGACTCTGAGCCTTGTCAAAAACGAACGGTCCGACACCACCTGCAGCCTTCTCCGCCTTCAGATATACATCATAAGCTTTGTGCCAGTCATGGCTCGTTATCTGGTTCTGCGAAGACACGCGAGCGATCACTGTTTCTCCAACGGGCACTATGGAAAAACAGATGAGATGATATAATATTCAAACTTTAACTTATAACTATTTGTAAGTGCCAATCCATATTTGGCAATTTCTTTCCAAATACAATTCAGATGTCAACGCCAGATCAGAACATAATCTTGAAGAAATGGTTTAATATTCATTCTGATAGTTTAATTCGTAAAAATGTGTAGTGCTTACGGTTAAAGTGGAAAGCATCCATAAGGAAGAAGTTCTCAGAGTTGACGTGCAGAGGAATCTCGAAGCCCTTGCCATCATATTTAGGCGCCAGGAAAAACCTGACGATCACAGATTTCGCTACTTCGCTCTTGACACGAACGCGCACTTTGAATACTTTGTGGTTCAAACGGGGACGTTGTACCAGCACATTGACGTCATCGTAAGTTCCTTTGCCTACAATAATGATATATGAATAAATCTATGAACATACAATATAATACAAGAAATGCGCATGATGATTCAAGAACTTATCATAAAATAATAGGTCTTACTTTGGTCTTTCGTGTGCAAGTGATTGCTGATGTTTACATAGGTGTTCTCGAAGAAAGTGACTAGCTTATCAGTCTCAACCTTCTCAATAACAACAGGCGGAAAACCCAGTTCTGCAGGAGTGTAGCGAGGCAAGTGCTGCTGCCATAAGGTGAATAGGTTCAGCACTCGCTTCCAAATAGAGTAGAATGCTGGGTCACGAAGCGCGGTCTGGTAGTGCTCTAGAACCGAGGGGACTACCAGCGGAACATAGCTAAAAATAAATATTATAATTTGATTTAAAATTTTCAAAATCAATACTTCCAACAACTTAAGAACATGTACATACCCGTTCACATGTTTATTCTCTTTAAGATAAGAGTTGCCTAACACTCCCTTCCAGATGCTTATGAAGTCCTTGTAGTATTTGTTGTTGGGAGAGTCCACACTGCTCTCAATCATGCGTCCTAATAGATCGATAGATTTAGGATCCCAGAGGCCAGGACGATCACCACCACTCTACAAAATAATAATAATATGTTAATTAAAGGTACTTTATTTAGAATTATGCAAAAGAAAAATGTGCGTATTACTTACTGTGATAATAGACCCCTTGTCAATAGCATCACGAATGCGACGCTCGTATTCAGTTGCTTCTTCTAATTTCGCGGCAAATTCAGGCCGATCAACAAGGAAGGCATTGGGTCGGGATGGGAATGGAATTCCGTTGTGGTACATCAAACCGGAGGTATAACCTTCTTGAAACCATTTTGTGTCAAGATCGGGGATTTCTCCAAGACCATTCGACAGTCTCTCCATATAGTAACGTGCAAGCAATTGCTTGTGCCTATACCAGAACCATTCACCACGGTTCTCTTTGACCAGAGGAACAACATCGGCACCAAGCCAGTAGGGGAACAAAAGGAAGTAGTTGTAATATAAGGCATTTAGACCGTGGTCATGAGTGAAATAGGAGACAGGTGTGCTGTCGCCATAGTATGGCCAGGATGTAGCATTCGCTCTGATCACTACATTGTCATCCCATTTGTATGTGGACGGGTAGTGTTCTATCATACGGAAACCGTGCGTAGAGATCCTCTGTGCTGTGGTCATGATTTCAGCATTGTTGAAGAATGATGGGAAGACTTCGTACAGCGGAGGAATGGCGACGCCTTGTGTATCATGACGTTGTACTATAACAGCGCTAAGTACGTAGATGTAGAGCTGCTCGTTGACACGGTCCCTCAAATAGACAGCAGTTTTGAAGAAGGTGTCGAAGTCTTTAGCAGAGTACAATACGTTGAAAAGGATGGTAGCCTCATACTTGTGCTCGCGGCTTAACACGGCGAAAGGAATCGCACGGGGTACCATCATGTTGTATTTAAGTAGCACCGAATATTTCTTGATTGCAGTTCCATTCTGCAAAATTACATAATAAATTACATTTTATACACTATAATAATTATGTACACTATTAGAATCATTTGTGTGATTAGTATGTCAATAATATACGAGTAATCGAAAATTTGAAGATCGAAGGCAAAGCATTGTTGAAAAAGAAAAAAAATCCACTGTTAAAATGACAGATGGTGAGTGTATCGCCGTCTCAGTCACTATATGTATACATAATTAAATTACTTCTAAGACTGAGATAATAGTTCTGTTTTTAAATTTTAAACACTTACGTTAAACAAATCTATATGACTCTCAAGGTCCCAACTTTTGGCAATTTCTTTATATTTCACATCTTGCAGTGGCTCGTGCACACGAAAGTATAGCACTGACAGATCCAACTGGCGTTTGGCTAAAACTGCGTCGTCTGGAATAAAAATACCAATGTAAGTATAACTCAACATAAATATATTGTATACAAAAACATCAAAAGCTCAACTTGGAACTTTTTCGTAATGCAAGCGATTCTAAAATTTCAAAAAGTGAATCTCTTGAATCGGCTTTGTAAGTTAGTATACCCTAAGTTCCGTGACTTTCTTTTAATGAGGATTAAAAATTACTAAATGTTTCCCAATTAATGAAGCCTGAAACATATTCTTTTCGAAATCTTCATTCTGATTTTGATGGCAAAACTCACCAACTTGTTCCAGAAACGGCCCTTGGACAGGGTCCGCGAGCCCGCAGGCCACGAATAAGGCCACCACACACAGCACCAGCCGAGTCATGATCGACACTGGTCCTAGAATTTCCTCTCAACGTATTTATAATTTCACCAATATCCGATAACACATAACTATTCATTGTTTACATCTAGGAAAGTCAGCTAAAGTTAAACTACTTAAACATCTGATAGCAACGACCTAATATCAAAGCATTCTGTAAGGTCACTTAGATAATGCAATCTATTTGCTCTTCACAAGGTGTCTAGACAATTAATGTTAGTAAGTTTAATTCACCATAATATGTCTGGTAATGACAGACACGTATCATTATAATTGTGTTTTTTAATACTGAGTAGGTATTAGGACTGCATTAAAGAAACCGAAAATTTACTTGCACAGGTGCTAATACATGACGCTTTAACAGAAATTGCGAAATTTAGGTGTAAGTACACCTCTGCCTACTCCATCGAGGAATACAGGCGTGGTTATATAATATATTTAAGTCGTTTTTGTCGACAACGATTTGCAGGTCTATGTAAAATCAGAACCTACTGAATATTGTAATTCATTAAAACACTGATAATAAAAACAAAACAGTCATGACTATGATCAATTAGTAATAACAACTTATTTATCATTTGTAGGTCTGAGTAAGTGACTTTTAATAATTCGATTTCGTAAACATGAATTTATTTATTTTTTACAAAATCCAAATTTCTTAAAATAATACAATACAATCTTACGTAAAACGCTTAAAGCAAACAAGGGATTTACAAAATATTTAAATTTTATAGTTAATTTAGAGAAACACAGTGTGTTTAATTTGCAACAAGGCTTAAATTACCGAATTGCACCAGTTTTAGTACCCTAATACTATTCATGCACCAAACCGAAAGAATTCATGGTACAATAGTGCCGACTCATTAGTATAAACGTTTCAACCAAAGCAATTTATTAATCGAGTTTCATATTAAAATTGTTAGGAAGAGATACAGTGCTGTGACAAGAGCCAATATATCACTTTATACCCAACGCGCCGGGCCACGTCCAAAGTTTTGACGTATGAGTAATTTATTGGCTAAAAAAATAAATTACCGGATTGCCCACACATTTGGACTCAAGGTGGTTGATTCGGGTGCAACCGCAAAAAATGATGGCTGCAGGCTCCGTATTAACTCACTACTTGCTACTAATGTGGCTCGTAAACTTGGTACTGATGCTCAAATCAAGTACTCGATCATAAATCATTACGTTTCGTTACCGTGATGGCAATGTCCACTACAATTATAAATGCAAGGAGTGTCCGCAAATCTGTCCGTGTGCTACCTTATTCATGAAAGAGAGTACGTAGAATAATTAATTCCATACTAGTTTTTATTGCAACCATTCCATAATTTATTTTAAGCTAGCTATGCCCCCTGGTTAAACCCGCGTAGACTTAAATTCATGATATATATTTTTAAGTAGAACTAGAATTATTTGTTTCCAATAACATCAGCAATCTGCCAGCGTCGTCAAGTCCCGTTCAGAGATTAGCCGGGACAAACAAATAGACATACGGAGATTTTTTTTAAATCACTTTGTTTTATGTCCCTTGTAAACGGTACTTCTACTCGTAACTGAAAAGCTGTTACAGACACTTCCATTTTATTTATCTGTATTGACTGTATAAGTAAATTTCACTCGAAGGACCAAAACTCTCGCTATGACACGTGACAGTAATATCCATATTCCCATTATCAGTTCAATGATCCCATATTATTAGGGCGTTAAGGGAGGAAGTAAAGCAGGTATCTATTTGCTTTTAATATGAAATTCGTGTTCCATTTTGGTCACTTGAGATTTGCGGGCTATTGAGCTTTCATTTCAATACATGAACGGGAAATAGAAATGGACCCATCTATACTTACCTATAATAAAACCGTATTCGTTGAATATAATCAGATCAGAACCGTATAATATCATTATGTCGTTAATGGGACTACTCAATACAGATACATTTCTATCGAGTCAGGTTAATTCTGAGTGGTTGTAAGCTTGTTGCTTTGAGTATGGAGATCCAAAAATAAAGAAACAAATTTTCGTGAAACTATGGCATTATAAATATCCACGTGGACGAAGTCCCGGCTATAGTTAAACTAAAATAGCAACTATTTCTAAGCTAACGTATTGCAATTTGCAAAATTAAGGAATTTTGGTATTTGCTAGCTACCGCTTTCCTGGTTGCAATGTTCTAAATTCCAGCTTTTGGTATCGCAATAAAGGATACCTGTTCTGGAATGTGGTGAGAGCTACCCACCCATACCGAGTTTTTAAGTAGGAACATTCGTTTAATCTTTGCCGACGACAGCAATACAAAAATATATCTTATAGGCTTTAAGGTAAGAATTTTAGGTCAAACTTATTAAGCTGAGAACGTAAATCGAGCGGAATATAATTTTGTTTGTGCACATAGAATGAGTACATCTTAATTTTGTTTACCTTATATAAGTACTTCGGATGAGGCTAAGCCGCTTATTTTTTCCGCCTTATCCGGTCCTTTGCATATTCGTCGTAGCCTTTGACGTCGAGACAAAGGAAGATGCCAATCTTGTTAAAGAGGATAATATTTACTTTTAAGAACGGTAACTTTTTTCATCATATTTACCTCCAAGGCGGTGTACGACTGAGGGATTAATTATCTTTATTGAGAAGTATTTGCTAAGATTTGGGAATTCGCTCAAATTACTTTTTCTAGAATTGATACGTAAAAAGTAAATTAATTTAGTGTTTTTGGCCGCTATGATGAAGTCGATCTGACCTGATATTTAACTAGCTTGTTTTTAATTTCTAATTATATATTTATAATCGAATTATATTTACCCACGAATTCTTTGAAATTTAAATTCATAGTAAAATTACAAACACCCCATGCCCATCATTTTATAGATAAATTAATATTAAATTAAAATATGCTCATGCCATCCCCAAAGGGTCTCCGAAGACGTAAGCAGAGGTGTAGTAACAAAAACACCTACATTTCACCGAATATGATTAAGTGTCAACGTGACAGAGGGTGAGTCCATCGCCGTCTCGGACGCAATACATACATCTTTGAATGACTTCTCAGACATATGCAGGTTTCCTCACGATGTTTTCCTTCACCGTAAAGCAGGTGGGGTGAAATTTCTGCATAATTTATACGTAGGATAATTTAACCAATATCCTCAAAGCGATGTATGTATTACAAAATCAACGCCAGGAAAGATTATATTGACTCGTTTAATATTCATATATTTGTTTTCGACGCCATTTTGCCCTGACACTTTACTGATGGTCGTGTATTAATTATTCCATGCTCGGGCACGCACCGAGGCTTGCATATAGCTCTCTACCTGTAGTAGTAACGAGATTCTTGTTTATATATGTATTCTTATAATAAAACTAATGTTCTCGAAAGATGCATTTAAGTTTCTTCTTCTCACAGATACATTCGGAATAATAAGTTACAAATATTAATGTAGTTGTGTTTAAATGGTCATATAATCCAAATAATCTAGCATAAGCTCCGGTAAAGCACAAAGAAAATTACCACCTGTTCGGAAGGTAGCCTTATGAGAAGAACCAGCAAGAAAATCGACCAGAGATCTAGGGCTTAGGCAATGTATGCACTGACTGAAAGGTTGCTTTAACTGTTATTAATTTACATAAATATAATATCATCATCATTCCAGCCAATATTCAACACGGTCTTTCTTCATCGATTTCCAAAACAACATGTAAAATTATATCGGCGTCCAACGCATAGCTGCTACTTATTATCAAACTAAAACATTTGTAGGAAGACCTTCAACAGGATCCTAGCTAAAGGGACAGGTAATAAAACAGTTACTAACGCGAACTCTCACTCTCCTGTATAACATCTTCATCCAAGGTACGATAGCCAAACAAAAGCTTTAAATCCGTTCAAATCAAAGAAGAGATTAGTGGACAAAATCTGCAAAATATTTTGTCAATTTTGTGTCACAACTGGTGGTCTTATCCTCGCCATCGTCGCCTGTCCATTGTTGGTCACTTTCTTTTTCTATAGATTCGAGGGTGACTTGAAAATTAGAATGACAACATGTCGTATCTAAGCTGTTTATCTTGTTAACCACAATACATTGTTTTGTCCGGTGTCGCTTTCACTCCAGCGCTCTAGAATGGCATTTTTTGTCTGTTTGCAGTTTGTAAATAAGTGGTTTTAATAGATAAGTGACAGTGAAGAGGAAAGACTTGATAGAACCAGTAATGGATAAAGGAACAAAAAAATACAATACACAGTATGTTTCTTGTAGTTACATTTTATCATGCGACTAATTTAGGTGTAAGTTAACTTTTCTATCGTTTAGATAAAATAGTATTAAGTAAGTGTTTAATTTTAGTTCGGACCAAAATAGGGTTATTATAAACTGTGGAAAAAAAACGCGTGCAAATATTTCACAATTCTATTTCGCTGCTGTTCAGACTCTGGGAGACAACCGGGTAATATTGAGAAAACTAGGTAGATACTGGATGGATGTTCTAACATACTTAGACTATTGTGTCAACAGGCAACCGTGAAGGTAGAACTGATGGTTACAAAGCCGATTCCAAAAATGTTCGAAAAAAGACCTGGATGATGAGAAAATTTAACTAAAATGCAATCATGTCGACCACACATTATGGTATCCCATAAAATTAACGGGAACCACACGGAACGATACAAAAATTCAAAAATCGACTTTCGTGCTTCATGACTATAACAATCGGAACTCGTTTATTACTCGAATTAACTATTATAAAGAAGAGAATCGCATATCTATCATTTTAGGTAATAAAATTTTTTGTTGTGATTTCAAAATGGTCACGTTACTGAAAGCTTATCGGTAATTAAAGTAACAAAAGTTTCAATAATTATATGTATAAATGATGATAACAAGAATAAATAGTTTACGTATCGGCTCAACTAAAGTATTATAAATTAACTGACCTGCGTGAACTGCGTTCCCTCGGTTGCACCGTATTTCGGATATCACTAATCATCTGTTAGCATTATTTATTTAATTTTATCAGGGGTATTCAATTGCATTTTTTAAATAGCACGCCTGACAAACTAAATATTTAATTATTTGAGAAAATAGGAGTAAAATTTATTTTTTTATGTTTTATCCATCTGAATAATTACATTAAATATGGTGATATTAGTATCAGAGTCAACATATAAAACAATTTAGCCGATTTTAAATTTTTCTATTTTTTTACTGATGAGTTCCTTGATATAATAAATTCGCTAAACGATTATTTAACCTATTCAGAAACTTAGAAGGAAAAAACATTTTGAATATTTACCACTGACCTTAAAAAGAGAGCACGCACGGGTAATTAAATCGAAAAATCCCTCACATTAGCAAAACGTCGCGGCTATATGCCACTTTAATTAAAGAATTGAGTGGCATACAAAAATATTGATAGACAAGTTATATGTAGATATATGTAATAAATTCTAACAATATACCTTTGATTAAATTTAACAAACGTTTTAGCTTAGCTCTAGTTAGTGTACCGTGGTGGTGCAACCGGGCCAGTCAGATGGGCCGCATCGGGCGCAGATCACACCTGTGCTCGCGGCATCAAACGCGCCGCCCTCCCCTCCCCCCTTCATATCACACTAGCCGGTTCGCTTATAATAGCCCATGAGAACTAAAAATCCAACTATATGGTTGTAAAGATATACTAGATAAGGCACAGGTGTAATGCGAAGAGAATGCTAGGCGTAGTTGTACGTTTTTTATAATGAAATGTAATGCAATTGATTTGATGCTATTTTTTTTACACCTTAAAGATTTTACATGCTCATACAATCTTACAAATAAAACGTAGATAAAGTGAAAAACGTGTAGAGGCGAAGAGCGTTTGATTAAGACACTTCAGATCCGTTTAAATATTTGTAGTGTTCTAACTTCAGTCAGTGAAAGAACAATCAAATCAAGACGTTTTGTACAGTGCCTCTAACGGCTTTGAACTCACACCATCTGTTATGTTGGAACGGTGAATAATGGCAACCCTCTGCCTACCCTGCCCTGTAAACAAAGAAAAAAAATTTCTTGTTGCCTTCTTAATATCTCAATAATCATTATTTAAAATAATATGGCAGTTCCAGTAAAACTACGTGCCAAAGAATAACCAACCGATTTCCTAGCCATTCTGATTTTATTGATTTGAAATACCTAACCCGTTGATTGATTTCTTTATTGCCGGCCGATGCGTCCAACATAATACATTCATCCTATTGATGCTTACCTCTATCAATCTACATAATTGTTAGTTAACTGACGGTCCACGCGAGGTCTGTGTCTTGTTTTGGCACCTAATTAAGCACTATGGGAATGCCATTGTTTTTTAGTTATGTCTAGAGGAAATATATTCTTAAACCTATTAGGAATAAGTTCTATAATCCAATAGATCTTAATTACTCAACTAATATACATAAGGAAATCTAGATTTATATCCTTAATAAATGTATAGAAAAAAAAACCAAGTCATTTCAAAAATCGCATCTGAAACTAGGCAATATATTGTTACTAGTCATGGGATTCAAGTCATATGGACTGGTCACGTGAGCGCGACTGCCTTCTACCTTCGCAAACCCCTATGCGGGGAAAATCGCTAGCTTTCAAACTTGTAAAATCTGCAAGTATTGAAATGAAGTTTTTATTATACAAAAAAAAATATAATGTGTTATGTATATTAACAAATATTTGCCTTTAAATTCATATTCCTCAAAGAGTCAACAAAAAAAAATTATATTTAATAGCGAGTCCTTAAAATGTATGATCAAAGTATACTTAAAAGTATTTGAAGGGTGTGTTGATAAAGGAACGCGGTCTCATTTCGTCGTAATCTCCACTTTGGACCGATTATGTTCTGCAAAGAGCTTAAAATGAACTCAAAGCAAACATATGAATAATATTTAACTGTTCGCAGTTCAGTTCCTTCGTATTAATGCTAAGAATAATTTTCAAAGTAAAAGAAGATACCTGAGAAAAAATTTTTTTTACATAACTTGAATTCTTAATTCATAATGTTTTAGGTCCACATGTGATTCATTCGACATTTCTAATACTTTGACTTATAAATTAGTATCCATTGGAATGTCTGGTTAATACAATATATAATGTTAAGCATAAGTTATTATTTCCTTAGCCTGTTGTTGGATACAATTTTGGTGAAAACAATGTAAGTGGCAAGTTTAGTCAGCAGCCCTTCGGCTCACCATAAACGTCTCTCAACGTGAACAAAGACATCAATCGGTTCACATTTCATCTCAAATTACACGTGTTTGCTCATAATACAGACACGTTTGTTGGGACTTCCAACAACAGTGAAACATTTTATTCTGAATTGCGTATTCAAAACTCGGATTTAGCCTTCTACGAATTTTCCCTTAAGGCAACATTTAAAAAATGTTTAAACGATCACATTTTTAACGTATAAACATGGTTGAAGTCCCCATTGTTTTACCTGTCAAATGACTTAATAACGTGAAACACGATTCTTTGTTTTTGCATCATGAGCTCGTAGGCAGAGTAGAGCAGTGGCTGCAGATTTTGTTTTTGTAAAAAGAAAGTATGAGATTTTTTTGCGGAAAACTTTTTGTCACGACTCCCCACGGATGTTAACACCTTGATCCCTGATATCGTGGCTGCAAATTGCCGCGCCGTGGACAACCGATTATGGAAGCATTTCGCTCAGGTCAAGTGACAGGTTGGTGGTGTACCGTTCTCTTTCAGGCTCCACAGATTTCTTTTAAAATTCAACCGTTTCTTTTTACGTGACGAGAAATGACTGCCTGTTGATACCGAATGACACATAAATACTAAAATTTTCCGAAAAAGTTACATAAACTGGCAGTATTGCCTCGCTATTGGCCTCGTCATGACTAAAGAACGCACAGCGAATAATAGTGGAGATCCTGCACATGTCTTTATCCGCCCCGCGCCATACATATAGGCTGAGACAGACTCATAAAATGATTACTAAACATTCAAAGGTACTCGTTCTTAACTCGTGACGGAACCTTTAATGAACTTCTCGCCTGTACCTAAAGGTGCACACAGGCACCAGCCACATAGGTACCAACCTGTACACGAAGTCAATTATGTGTATTGTATTTTAAAGTCTACTATCAAACATCAACGACTCGTAAATTATGGATACGGACCATCCACACTGTATATTAATGGTACCTACTTGTAATTTTTTTTTAGTAATTTATCGTCTTCTGCCGAATGCAATGTGTCTGTAATAAATGAATGATACCATTTTCGTTTGGATATTGATTTGTCAAGTCAAAAGCAATTGAAGTGTAGATTGTATGTTAGTGGAATTTTTGAGTTTGAAATTACTGAATTACTGAAGATCAATTTGATCACGCTCTACTTAAAATCTGGTAACAGTTTACTGAAAAAAAAAAAAATAACAAAAAACAACTTTATTTAAGCTTGTAGAAACGAATGATTTTTTTCTAAACAGATAGTTCCGATGACTATTTGACCTAATGCAAATTTTCCACTAAAATAAAAGTTGACACTACAATCAGAAAAACTTTCTCAACTTAAGTAGAACGTAATTAGATTTTGATCTCCGATAACTAAACATTAAGGTGTCGCGGGCAGTATAATTTATTTGTGAATAGAAAAACAACTTTTATTATTTATTTGCCAATAGGAATCTGATTACTTAAATGGGAATTAGAAATTTGGATTTCTATAATTGTTTGATTACAAAATAAATGTAGCAATTGCATTAAAAACACAAATCGTGAAATGTATTCATTTGTTAGTTATTGTTCATGATCATTTTGAAACCTAGCTTTATGACGAACTGAGCTAAAAACGTGATTTGTGATTATCATCACGCCTTTTGATCACTATTTTTAACGGGGCCTCGATAATAGCATTTAATTCTTGACTTGACACTTAGAATTAACGAAATAAATACTCGGTTATATCCATTACAATACATTAGCAACCCCCTTTTTTTTTTTTTTATTGATGAGGGGGAAAACCTTCAAAAGGTCCCCGACCGCCCTGGGAGAGGCAGATCGGGGTATGTGGGATTTTTACCGCACTAAACCTCCCCGGGTGGCCATCAGTGCTCAGGGGGGACTCCGGGTACTCTGATAGATCTCACCGGTATCCCCCCCACACTCTCCCGGGGCACATTCCCGGGGCAACTATATCGCCGCCCCTGGAGACCTCGCTGTGCAAGGCAGCGCGAGCCACATCGCGCTGCCACCTTCCCGGGCCAGGTGGTCAAAGATCCCACCCCGACCACCGCCAGCAGGCCCTCCGGCCTCCTTTGTTCCAAATATATTCCAAATATATTCTTATGACAGGCAGGGGAAACCATAACCAAATTCTTAGACCCTGGCTATTGGGTGGACAGGTGATCAGCCGCATCGGGTTGATTCAAGTGCCGACAGTGTATACGATAAGATGATAATGATGAAATCGAATAATATTTAAATGTATGTGCAACATTATACGTATCTATATTTATAACAACTGGATTGTTTACGAACGCATATGTCGCAACAAGTCGACTTGTTAACACAATGTGCACACTCAACCAGGGCGCATTAATCATAATGAATTAACAGAACTGTAGCACAATGACTAATTAATAGTCCATGTTTATCGGGCTCAACATAAATACCATCACCGTGTTCTATCGCACCAAGACAACAAAATAAAATATTCGAGTAGACCTCCAGGTGTGAGTGCATAAATATAATGCGCGGCCGACCCGCTGGCACGCTCATGCCTGCTGTCATATTAACTGTTACATTAAATTACGGCCTCCAAACTGATCGACCTTTCGTACTTATTATCTTAATACCATCCGATTTAATATCAACTTTAATCGTAAACAAACAAGGCGGAATACTCAAATACATATATCATGGACTTACGCTGTTTAAACTTCTAGCCACCCATGCCGGCAATGTACCAGAGCTCGCACATTGATTTCGGCTCTTTGAAAAAGCTATATTTTTTTATTTGTTTGTTTTAATAATATTTTATCCGATGTGATGGAGCGAGCGCATTTGTCAGGTTCGTGAAATATATCTACGTCCTGAGTGAAGGCAGCTCTGGTTAATTAATTAGTGCAATATAGGTATGGTAATGAAGGGTCGGAACACTAATGAGTTTGAAGACGGGACCATAAGAAAATACTGCCTTTTATTTTGTTTCCGTAGCTGCACTTTGATGCTATCAGCTGGAAGTAGAAATGAGTACCTTTTATACCTACTGAAAAAGTGTTGCCAGCTCTGCATCTGATTTATTGTGAACTAGCTGCGCCTCGCGGTTTTATTCCCGCACAGGCTTAGCAATAGAGACTTTGATCTGTTTTTTTAATATAAACGTAGCCTACATTACTCATTCTATAAAGGAGAAATAAAATTATGTAGAATAAATAAGGTACTTACTTTTAAAGTTGTTACATTTGGCTTTGCTTACTTTCTTACGTATTATGTATTAACCAAAAGCATGAAAAGCTGTTAATTTGTAATTACAAATAGACACTGAAATTTTATTTAAGTGTATAAATTATTCAGCAATATTGTATTATATAAACTTAGATTAAGTTAGTTATTCTTATGGTATAAAAGTTTATAAATCGAAAAATAAAACCAACTATTTCAAACAACTGTTGAGAAAATTGACAAATTGAGAAATCTGAACAATTAGATTTTCATTAGTCAATATTTCACGGTGTACGTAGTTGCTAAGCTAGCTATTATATAGGTAGCGAAATATTCAAAGTGTTAATTGAAAACGTTGTTTTTTCATAGATAAATTAAACAAACATACCGCTATTATGTCTGTAAATAGATTATATTTAACTTGCTCTAGTTTTTATTCGTATCTTAAATTGAAGTGGAAGTTGAAGTTCAATTAAGAAATTATCTGTCGTTTTTGTAGTTTGCAGTATGTCTCAATTTGTTCCCCGATTGATATATCCATTCTGCGATCTAATGTGCCACTATGATGACGTCATAGCAGAGGTCCCGTAAACGCAGCGTGGCGAATACGTTTCGGCGTCGGTTCGTTAGGTATCGTTTGCCTAACAACTCGTAATAGGCGACTGTCATTAACTGTATTAACCCTAGTATTCATTATTGGTATGCTGCAAGTCACTCACGCGGGCGTTTTGTGACAATCGACTCTTATAGTACGTAGCTATGCATCCCGATTACCACAATGATACAGCCGTCGGTGTGTGCGACGTCTTATTATACATTCCTGGTAAGGAGAAAGTTTTAGGAAAAGTGCTAACGCACCGAACTGGTAAGTCGCTGGTTAAGGTAGACGTATATTGGAAACTATGAATTTACCTCACTGGGCGTTAGGTGTTAATCGTAAATTACGGTGGTTGCAAATTTTATAATTATTGTTCAGTAATGATATGTTTTGTTCAGTCGTCACAACATTTTAGAACAGCCCGAGGGTTAAGCTTAGGTATATATTTTGAATGGCAATATCCAACCAAACGGCCACCATGTATGTTATGTATGTTCTGATTTCCCAGACGGGTCCCGAAGAATTAGGCAGAAATATGACATTACCTGAGAAAAATATATTTTTAGACAAACTATTTTTAGTATAATGTAGGTACTTCGTTCAACTCTCCCATACAGAAAAGTGGCTTCGAGTGTTGGTTGGTTTTGGGTTATACTTGTATTAGTAATTAGAATCACAACATAATAGGCTAGTTTTCAAAATACTCAAATTATGAAACCGATCGAATATTTGGCGTATGTTAAAATTGCAGGTAATGAGGTGAATTTGAAAGCCAGTTCGGATATAAACTCCGCGCAGTACATTCACTAAATGCCTATGAAATGAAATAGTTTATGGACAAGCTGAAATCATTTCAAATTCCTCGAATCTAAAATAACTTCGACATGAAGCCAATATCGTGTAATTACATGAATTCCATTACAAATTGCGATGTTGAAATTAAATTAAGCTGCTGTTTTGTTCACGAATTCTTCATGAAATATCATAATTAATTTAAGGTTTCAGTCAGATATGGTGCGCGATCATCCAAACGAAATATTATAAAACGATATAATTACTATTAAAGGTATGATATTGTTAAAGGGTAAAAATGTACTCATTTCTTACCTTTACTTGAATGATTTTTATTAAGAAAGAATACATTTTGCGTAGCTCTTTCGAGGGTACCTTAACAAAAGGCAGACGATCACCTTGATGAAAAATATTTTACACGATGCGTGAGCTTCGCCATTTCCGCGACAGATGGCGTTAGTTGTACCTTATTATGTATGAAATTTGTTTCAGTCGTCAGAATTAATATTAAGTAATAAAATTTTAATAAGACAACATTAAATATCTGCTTATTTTCAGAAAGGCTAGTATGCTAATTTGTTTTGCCCAAATATAATTATTAGGTCGAACTTTAGAATACAATTCTAAGAACAATTTTATGAATTTTTTTTCTCATACGTCTATAATAATATATAAATAATCATACGGCTCGCTTGATGTTAAGTGGCTACTAAAGCCTATGAACGCATGCAACACCAATAGTCAGTAGCTTATAACCTCATTAGAAATCTGGAAGTATTGGAACCCTGTACCAGCATCAATACAATTATTGTTACCTCAGCAACCCTACCCCCTACCCGCATTCCTGTTATGTACTTACAGCGGTCCAGTGGCAGACAGGTGAGAGAAGCGTTTTCCTTATCCATGGCTTATAAAATCAAAATAGAATAAAAATGTGTTTTTATTTATTCTATAAGGAGGTAGGTACCTATATTCTTCTCAAGGTTTTACTTGCGTGTAGATTCCCAAAACTTTAAATTTCTAATAAAATTATTTTCAAAAATCGGTGCATTGCAACGTCGTTAGCTTAACAAAGACCAAAGTGATGTAAAAAGAATAGAGAATAATAAAAGTGCTAGTGTTTAGCGAGGCATTTTAAAGAGTTTCAAGATGCCGTTGAAAGGTAGTGTGGTAATTATTTGCATCGCTTACAATGTTGTGGCTAGAACTCTATTCGACTGTGACTAGACAAAGACTAACTGCTTGGTATTCACTTACATTATACCTAGGAAAAAGAATTACCTTTTCTGCCGGACACTACTTAGTACAGTCGAATGTGCAACTGAAATGTTAGGGGATTTCAGTTCCTACGTATTTACTAAACAAAACAAGGTATCGAATTAAATTTCAAAAAATTATAACAGCATACTGTTACTGCATACTGTTGCAGTTGTATTCTGATAATTCCACCTTAATTATTTGACCTTGAAAGAAAAAACATCAATATCTTATTTGGAGAACTACTGAGGCACAAATAATCTAAAACAGTAAACCCTGTTTTTTTTAAATGTCTGATAAATTGGTCTAAATTTAGAGCCGTGGTGGCCGTAGGATTTGAGCAGTTCGAATCCCACCGGGGCCGGGGCCTTGTACCAATGAGTTTTTCTAAAAACTTATGTGCAGTGATTCCACACTACGAGCTTTACAGTGAAGGAAAACATCGTGTGGAAAACTGCATATGTCTGAGAAGTAATTCAAAACTTAAGTATAGTGCCTAAGACGGCGATAAACACCATCTGTCACGTTGGCACTTAGTCACCATTGGAAAAAAGTGGGTGTTGTAATTACAACGCCAACTGCCTACCTCTTATGTATGTGTGTAAAACGACTCAAACAAAGAAAACGATCAAAGGAACGTAAACAATCGGTATCAGTTTCCGTTGTTACTAAAGCTTAGTAATATTTTATATCGAACTCTGTTTATTAAATCTCTCCTCTGTACAGAGGGATGCTACACTAAGCTTCTTACAGTATGTACACGTGCATTGAATTCTGTTCTCAGAACGTTCCTTATTCATTGAGAATAAAACGACGCTATTTTCCTGGAAATAAAAAGAGCCTTGGATTTTTCAGTAGAATATCCTACATATTTTCTATAATAAGTTCGCATGATCCTTCTTTAACGAGTTGTTTGTTGACTGCTATCACAAGTAGTGCACAATTACTGAATTTAGAAAATCTGGATAATTTTCGGACAATCAGCTTCTAAAAATTGGCTGTAGTTTCAACAAATACTGAACACATAAATGCAAATGTGTCAAGTCTTACATACAGTATCATCACGCCAAATACTTCACGGACTATTAGAGCGTGTTTCCACCCTATATTCACAGCCCCTACGACGCCGTAACATTAATCATATACAAATTTGTGCAGCCATTGGCCATGAGCATTATAATAACAGTCTCCACTTGTAGGAAAATCTTCGATATGATTGCGAAATTTAACATCGAATGACTCTTAAGTTTGACTTTCCTATTTCAATTTGACAAACCTTTTGTTGAAGACAATCATAGTAAATACAATAGAACCACGAGTAGATTACATGTATTGTTTCGTTTCGATTGCTAGATTTTGTTGTTAAGCAACGAAGCCGTGGTCAGTCCTTGCTTGGGTGACCACCACTGTTGCAACATGAAGATAACATACCATCTGGAAGATATATTTAATATGCAAATAACGGAGGAGCAGTATATTTTGTTCGTCTTAATACGTAAGAATTTTTTCTTAGTAAATCTACATTGAGGCTTCCCGAAACACTTTTAAAAAAAAGTCTTATATCTCATACCCGATACGTAAAGAGTCAAACCTAAAAATGTATAATATTCTCTAAGTATACACTATTTGAGTTCAAGGTCTGACTGATGGGTCTTACACCGTCGTCTAGACGTTAGTATTTGCATATATTTAGGTTAGGAGTTTTCGTAGGATATTAATAACTCAACGTTACTCACTATAAGGCTCTGGAAATAGCCGAAAAAGTTATTAAATATTGGTTCAACACGTTCAACTTCAGAAAATCTCTAGCCCAGGACATCTACATCTCAATACTGCTGAGTCACCGAAGCGGCGCATAGAAATCTGCAATAGGAAATTAATGTATTCGTTCTGGTTTGCAACAATTCGCAACGAAGAAGTAAGAGGTTCGTGTAGAAAGAGGTAGGACTCGAAAAAATCTCCCGTTTAAATTAGGTATATTACGACTACCATAAAGAAGATTGTTGCTATATTTACAGTGATTTACCTTATTTAATCTTGTGAGTAGTAATATAAAAGTCTGTGTTGCCTGTAGTACCTACATGAAATAAAAATTATATAATTTATTTATGTACTACATAATATATTGTAAAACATCATAAAGAAAAAAACAGAAAATATATTAATGCAAACTAGATAATAAACTCAGACATTCATCGTTTGTGATATAACGTCGACAAAAAGGAAAAAAATCCTACAATATCGTCTTCCAGCATGCCCCAAAACAAATGAAGAGTTTGAATCCAGATCTAGAAGATAAGTAAAGTAAGAGTAATACATACATATGCTCACGCCTGTATTCTCCGAAGGGGTAGGCAGAGGTGTTGTAATTTTCAACACCCACATTTCACCGAATATGATTAAGTGCCAACGTGACAGAGGGTGAGTCCATCGCCGTCTCAGGCACTTTACACACGTCCTTGAATTATTTCTCAGACATATGCAGGTTTCCTCACGATGTTTTCCTTCACCGTAAAGCACGTGGTGTGAAATCACTGTACATTCGTTTTTAGAAAAACTCATAGGTACAGGCCCCGCTGGGATTCCAACTTGTGTCGCTTGCGTAGCAGGCGACTGCTCTAACCCTGAGGCCACCACGGCTCCTTGTAAGTAAGAGTAAGTACATAGTATAGATATCAACTGACGGTACTTAAGTTTTAACGTGACGACACCGTCACGTAACGGGCACGAGCGTGGGGTAAATAACTGCGGATTAGCTTCATTACATTATTATATTCACTTACGCTTTGTCACGAGCATCTTGATCACACGATCCATCGTTTAACTGAATATTCAGAAAGCTGACACACCAATTTGGAAATTTATGTTTCTATTATAAGCTCTTTCTTGTACATTAAGGGCAATTTATTGTAAATCATAGCAATTGTCGCAAATAATGGTTTGAAGAAGACTTCAAAATTATAATGAATAAAGGAGCGTTTTTTTAAATTATTTTGAATTTATGGATTAAACGAAGACCAAACTGTGTCTATGCCTTTTTAAATCCGTATTATAGAAAAAGATGGAGCTAGTTTTAAATCAAGGACTATAGTTTAGTCTAGGTCTTGTAATAAGGGGGAATACCGAATATGTATAAGCAACTACAACTCAACGAAACTTGCCTGTTCTTTTAAGAATTCATCTAATCAATAAAATAAATTTATATTCGTCTCAATAGCTTTGTCACTTCAATATCTGGGACTGCTAATGTAAATTAATATTGTATTACAATGTCATATTTTTTCAAAATTTCATTCTAAGTTCACGCATACAAAATATATATGAGCATAAATTCCCAGCCAACATTCAAGCATCGCCAACAAGCACGCAAAGAGTGGCGATAAGTTTTATCGTCGTATTGTTACAAATCGCCGCAACTCTCGCCAAGGGAACAGAGACCAATAACCATCATACAAGAGCTTTCGAATTTGCTTCACCTATTTTCGCGGATATTTGGATGAACCTCAAAGAACGCATCGTTTCAGACCACCTGGACACAACATAAACAACGCAAATGTTTTATTTTTTATTAAGTCAAGTAAACTCGCGTAAGATTAACAAGCGATGATCGCTGCGTAGGTACTTGGTTAATCAAATTGGAAACATCATAATTGGAAGGGAGTATGAATTGAAAGTACTTGGTAATATTATTTAATTTCACTTCTTTTTTTTATTCTTGTTAAATGAGTTGATGCCTTCATCACTATTCCAACGCGTAGGAAAAAAGAAAAAATATATACTTACTTACACTTTACTCAGTCCTTACATTTACTACTTATGTCTTGGCATAACGTGTTAAATTTTAGTTATAGTTACATTGTAGTTATAATTTAAAAAAAAACAGTCGACCTCGGGATCTACCATCATCGGTTTAAGCAGAGCATATTAAGAACTTCTGAGTTTTGTCGTTTCATTTTGGTACCGTTAAATTAAACGTCTTACCTAAGAAGTTCTTAATACGCGCATAATTAGTACGAGCTGGCTCCCAGAACGGAAAGTATATTCAAACCGATATCGTCTCAACATAACCTGAAATAAAACAAATTCTCATAACGAACTGAGATACTATTAACCTATTTATCTTCTGCGAAATCTACTTCTTCATAAAGTTAAATAAGTTATAGTCAGTTCTTTTATGTAGTGAATATTATAAAAAGTGTATCTCGAACAAATATAATATAGTTCTTTCCATCGTCTGCCAAGAGCCTAGAACTATTTCAATTTTCAATTCCAAGTTGAACAACCTGCAATGTATTCGTAGCTGTGTTAAGCAACCTGACTCTGCAACGGCTAGACCAAAAAAGTCGTCTGCATCCGTAGATTAGTTTGATATTGGTGTCATCAGCTATTGTTGCTTCAATATTTGATTCGACAATTTCGTTTATCGCAAACAAGCGTAAAATAAACGTTGCCAAATGTTATGGGTCGCTTGTGAATGGACAAGATCCATCTTTGCATACAGAAAGATTTGCCAAATGATATGCACTATTTACTTGTAATACGAAATCCGTATTTGGTAATTATTTTTTTACTGACTCTTTTTAATCGTCGACATCGTGAATCCGTAGAACCAATTGCTCCGTCGGCCGAATCCGTCATTTGCAAAAAAACTCTACTCACTTTAGAATATTGCTTTCCCACGGTTTTCAAAAGTAACAGACAAATAGTTTACATAGTATTTATTTGTTTGCATAGATAGTCAGACTTTAAATTGTCTGACTTAAGATAATTATTGAGCTTTCGTTTTATAAAGTGTTTTAACAATTCTTTACTATCTACTTATTAACGATCGTTTAAAAAAACATTCTTCAAGTTACTTGATGATACACCAGTACTAATTTCCTTCTGACACTATCTTTGGAGTGGATGGTCTTCATTCCACTCGTGCGTTCTTTGGTTACCATTCTGATATAGTCTTAAGGTCACTCGATTCAAACTGAAAATCAATAATAAAGCACCGACTTGAATTGCAGAATATACTTGTCCCAATATTATAATGAGTATATACTACTACTAAGCACTAACACCTTTCCTTCTCTAAATAGTTATTAGTCCAAAATTGTAAAAAGTCTATTAATCAGCCGAGAGGAGTAAAGCCACACTACCTCATTTTTAACTAGCTACAGGTAGCGGGCACCGTTAGCTGTGAAAAGTAATTACATGGTCCCCAAAAATAATGGTAGCATTATTTTTTAACATGATCAATCAAACAGGAACATCTGCTGAAAATTATTTTTATAAAATATTTAAAAAAAAACACACCCAGAGTATACTTAAATGGGGATTTTCATTCAAGTTCACAACAATAGCCCTTCCTTCATTGGCACACTGACGGTTGATTACAGCTTTAGTACCGACACCAAAAAAACAATATGAAAATATTTAATATTTCCGTTCCGTTTTCTTCTATTCAATCAATGGTCTCTCCTGATAAAATTTGACGACAGCGAACATCTTATCTCAATTGTTTTTTATTAATTGCCATTATTTGATTTCAGTTAAGTGAATAGAAAAGAGCAGGTATTTGAAACACGTGCTAACTAGCGCGCTTATACTGAATCTAGGTATAGTCCTTCACCAAAACTTCAAAAAATATTTTTACCTACTTGCAAACACAATTCCAGTGTAGTGCAAAAAAGTGTTAAATCAATAATACTCTGTATCGGATATTTTTGATAAACTTCTTGCACGAAGTAAAATATTCAAGGTAAGTATTTTCATATAAAACTATTGTAAATACGGATGCATAACATACATTTTTTTCGTGTAGCTTAGAAAAACTAAGCAAGACGTTTTATGGATACCTACCTAGATAATTTTACGAATATAACTTATAAAGAAAACTTAGTTCATAAAAAAGGTGTTATTATAAAAAACTTTTAGATTAGAAGATGGTAGCTAGATACTAGTTGTTGGTAAGTATTCAATTCAAAAATTGATTATGAAATTGTATGATTCTAACGTTTTTCTGCAGTCCATACCTACAAACACACACACATAGTACATAACTTACACACGTACCTATGACGTATGTATACAACTAGTTAATTTCCTTTGTGACACAGCCCGTCCCGGCGGGGATGGATGCGTGGAAATCGCGATGCGTCACGGTGATCCACGCACCGGCGCGGGCGTCGCTCGGGTGCTAGAGTTTACAGCCCCTGTTCGTTCACGTTTAGGACTTTAAGAGCTCTATGTACGGAACTTGCGCTCGCTTTGATCTAGGAATGAGACCAAATGAACCATGGAATGTTGCATAAGCTGTTTGTTACTAAGACAAAACATAATAAAGCAAGATCTAGCACAAACCTTTTTTTTAATTGAGCAACTTTTTGGTAATCTATGGACGGATTAGAAATAACCTTTTTTCAGAGAACCAGCAAAAGATGTGCAATTTCAGTGGAGAATGTAAGCTAGCGAGACGTTTTAATAAATTTACTAGTCTATTTCACATAGGTGACGAAAAAGTAGCCATGTAGTCTGGTGAGCGCGGCGGCGACGCAAGCGCAGGAGGCAGCGCGGCGCAGACGTCGCGAGCGCGCATGCGTGTCGTTCCCGGAATACGACTGCGATTAATAGCGACACTAACTATTTCCGCTTAACCGCGACCAATCATAATTACTCCTTCGGGTTTACTCCTATGCACCCCCTTTGATGTTTTTATTCAAAATCCCGGTTACGGCCAACTTAAAACAAATAGAACGGCTCACGACCGATTATACGTTTGCGTTAAAACGATTTGTAACGGTGATAGCTTTCGTGAATTTCGCCCGCGTTCCGTCCCTGTGTGGTCTCGCCTCTCCTCGTTATGGGCAATTGCTTAATTTGTTTTCGTCGGTAGTTTGGTTGTCAATAATGTGACGTCTGAGCAATTATTCGGAACAACATCTACTCTTTTCCCACGATGACACACACACTAACACCTGTTAACAAACATCTTGTGTCGATCGTAAGACAATACATCATAATACTTATTATCCGCAAGTTAATCCTAATCGATATAGTAAACCTAGGTATCGATCATCAATCACTGTCCTGTTAAGTTGGTGTCTTGTTTGTAGAAAACATCGATTAGCACAGCTTATGTACTAAGTACCCCAAATGATTGAGTAGTGTACCTACTCGAAAACTAGGACCTATGGCTACCTAAGATCACACAAATTATTGAACATCAAGCTATAGTTCTGTTCTATTCACTATTGATTTTCGGGACGTTAATAATGAAGGGGCAATGAATTTAAGCGATAGTTAGGATAAATTATGTACCGCTTTTAAATACCACTCTCACATGATTTCCCTTTACAGTCCGCCGCGTATTTTGGGTGCAGACAAGCGGCGGCCGGCGGTACAGTCGCGCGCAGATGCGACATCCGTCGGTCCCACGTGAAAATCGATTTTCCACGGTACGCCAGCTGGCGCGAGCGTCAACTATAAGCCGCTCCTATTTACTCTCACCCATATGCGCACGGAGCTTTATTACCCACGCATCAAGGTCCAAATTCCTGTAAGCTATTATCTAAGGAATGTGACATTAAATTTGCAACGGAGTATGTACTATGAAAGTCAAAAGTTTCTTTGTTGATATTTTTAATGTTTCGCACATTGT
The DNA here is from genome assembly GCA_964035505.1 of Watsonalla cultraria. Classification (NCBI taxonomy): domain Eukaryota; kingdom Metazoa; phylum Arthropoda; class Insecta; order Lepidoptera; family Drepanidae; genus Watsonalla; species Watsonalla cultraria. The sequence goes on along the minus strand of OZ037727.1, from coordinate 5,621,826 downwards.
TCGTCGGTGACGCGGTGGGTCCGCGTTTGATCCGATTGCAGCGGTTATTTATGATTATTAGAATAGCGTGCCGATGGCGAATAATTAATTTTTACGTTCAATTCTTTATTGTTATGTCACGATGTTGATTATCCTGATATATTAGTTACGACGTAATGTATTGTGCGTAGATCTCAATGCGTTTTTATGATACACTAGCAAAATGGTCACATTTATAGATAAAGTACTTTTTTATATTTTATGCACACTAAAATTATTATGCATTTATTGAGTAAATAAACGTAATTATATATACAAGGAACAGTACTTCTTGTAAGAATATCAAATACATTAACATAACTGCAATGACCGCCTCAAGTCTTAATATATTCATGACCATACAATTCTATGAGTGCATCACTCGACGATATTTGGTAATATGGTATTCACTTCACATAATATATTATAGTTAGTGAAAAGTTATTATAAGTAACAAATTATTGCTATAATTTGTTACATCATCGATGGTATTTTTAATTATGATTATTTAACAATAACGTTATTGACGCGATAGTTTCAATCAAGCAAAGCCTGCCTTATCTAACTACTGTGTTTACGATAAATCAAAACGACTTGGTTAAGTAGCAAGGGATTTTAATTAGGTATGACGTGGTATTTATGAGTGAAAAGAAAAAGTGTAGCCAATATCGGAAGCCATGCTGTTCGTTTGATTGACGAGCCTCTACACGACGCGCAGAAAGACTGATTGCCAACACTTCGGACCTCTCAGAAACGTCAAAGTTTGATTGGTGATTCCCATGTGTAATACTGGTAGTCTCGTAATGACAAAAGCCTCTTTACAGTGTCAATTCTTCTTTGTAATGAAGCACGGCGCAGCGAGATCCATCATTGTCCGACACTTCAAGCAAGGTCGCTAGTCACACCCGAACAAAACAATACTACACTAAGGCTTCTTCGACCAAATAACTAAAGGTTCATGAAAATACTTGAATCAAATTATTGAATAAATAGATTTAGTTCCAATCCGATTAGAGGCGAAATCGATTGAGCACACTTGAAATTAATGTGATATAATTAGGCATATGACACGAATTCAACGGGTATCACAATGGAACAAACGAAGCATAGAATTGTGATATGACGGCGTATCAGATGCGTGTCGACTGTGGTCTATGGCGGAGATGTGACCGCTCAATCGTGCTCCGGTGCCGCTAAATACCTGGATCTAATCACCATTTCTACACTCATTTTTAACACTTAATTTTACACGTATCTTGCCGGTACACATTTGATTTTACGCGCGTTCTTTATGTGGTCCGTCACACAGTAGCTTTGTCGGCGACATTACCTATGGTGTGTTTGGAGTTCTACATTTACGAGTTTGATAATTTATTGGTTTTAATCTGAATTCCAGTTTATTTATTTATTTAAAACTTTATTGTACACTAGGATTACACAAATAGGACACAATATACATTTATGTACAATTGGCGGTCTTATCGCACATGGCGATCTCTTCCAGACAACCTGAGATGGAGTAATGGTATGGAATATGAGAGCATGAAGGTAGTGTACAAATAAATATTATATAATAAACAATAATGTATAATACACTTACATACGATATAATTAAATACACCCATTCACTTAATATTTGAATATATAAACATACACCTATATAATAATTATACATAATAAACTATATACATGCATAAATCATATCAATATAAGAGCTTACAGGTTTGCCAAGTAATGTTGTTTTACTGATTGTTTAAAGACAGGCAGCGACTGAGCTTGACTGACAGAAAGCGGCAAGGCATTCCATAGGCGTACAGCCTGTACTGTGAAGGAGTTGTCCATGAATTTAGTGGAATGGTTTGGTGTTCTCAGTTTTAAGTTTTCCGATGACCTCAACTGTCGAGTATGTGAGTCACACAGGAACTGGAAGCGTTCTTTTAGATAAGAAGGAGAACAAGGGGAGAAAAGTGTATTGTACAGTAAGGAAAGTATATGAGTATTCCGACGAAGGCGGATTGGTAACCACTTGAGCTTAGAACGAAATTCTGATACGTGATCATACTTGCGCAAGCCAAATATGAATCTTACACAAAAGTTTTGAAGTCGCTCAAGTTTATTATATTGGTTTTCTGGATGGGAAGAAGAAGAGATTGTGCAAGCGAAATTTTCGTGGTAATCGGCAAAAAATTGCGTAACCGTCGCAAACTACCAGCTGCAGCAAACAATTTGCGACAGACACTTTGCAGTTGAGGATCCCACGAAAGATTTTTGTCGATTAATATCCCCAGGTTTGTGACACTATCATCAATAGGGATTACGGAACTATTACAAACAATTTGAGGAAGTAGAGTCCATTCGATTTTTGCAGTCATTCTTGGGCTACCAACTACAATAACTTGAGTTTTCTAGGGTTAACAGCAAGTCCGTGAGCCTTACTCCATTCCCCGATGTGAGTCAGGTCTCGGTTCACAGAATTTATTGCTGAAGTCAACTCATCTACTGGGACCTGCATATATATTTGAAGATCATCTGCATAAAGGTGGTAGGAAGATAGTAAATTGTTGGATATGGAGTTTATGAAATCAGCAAAAAGAAGAGGAGATAGCACGCCGCCCTGAGGCACGCCAGCAGATGCCAAGCACCAAGACGAGGTTTTATCCTCGATGCGAATGCGCTGCCGGCGACCAGACAGGTAACTGTGAAACCAGTCAATCGCACCAGGAGATACGTTAAGAGAGTTCAGGATACCGAGCATGACGTCATAGTCTACCGTATTAAATTTTATGTTTATGTTCAGACAGAAGGTTTTTTTTACTTAATTAAAGAGGTTTAAAGGAATAATAATGCAATATTCTCGATGTGCTTGAATGAAACAAACTGCATTTACCTTACCTCACTGATTAGCCAAACTAATCCTTTCCAGCTTCTTAAGAAGTATGATCACGTATTGACAGACATTTAGAAAGGTCCTCAAAACGATCCATATTAATCTTTAAGTATTAACTGTAAATGCAAACGCAGGACACAGATGCCGTCACGAGTTATGAGCGCACATTGGAAGCGCAATATTCTTTTGATGAGTCGGTCTCTGTCTGTCTGTATGGCACGACGCGAATAAATACATACCCGGCACTTGTAAGTGTGCATTTGTAATAATAGTATTATGTAGCTCATCATTTATCATTAGGTGACCAATTAAGTAAAATTCTACGTTTAATTTATATTAAGGATCCGTTCTCTTGAGCATTAACATTATTATTAGACTACCCAAATAAATCCAGGGATTAACGAAAGATTAATAAAGGCCAAATCATTAGCCCGGCTGATGCGGAACCATGCGCGGTCACGATGGTACCGATAAATTCACACAAGGGTCAAATGGCAAAGGTAATGGAGAGTGCCTATGGGATTTATTTCTTAGGTGTTGTACGTCCTCATTAGAACACATATTATGTATGTACAAACCCGTCAATATGTCATGTAAAATCATTTACTTATTATTTATTAAAACTATGTTGTAAAGTAATATTTTTCACAAGTAACTTAAATAATATCACCTATCTGCCAGTGAAAATCCCATCGGTCCAAACGTATCAGAGATTAGCATGGAACTAACAGATAGACAGACAGAGAAAAACATTTAATACCGTACATGCTTTCTATGCATTTAGTGAAATGCTGTTAATTCAGAATTACAAACAGACATGTCAATTTTATTTATCGGTATACGTATGTATAGATTTCACTTATACATCACAATGGGAGTTCACAAACAAATTTCATTAATTGCCTTCCAGTTAATAATGTCCGAATTGCTTCGGAAACTTTTAATTAAAATGGATCAATGTCTTTCGCAGGCCCTGATTTCCAATGTTCTCCATTGAGTTTACTGAAATATTGAATTTACCCAATGTTTTTACGACTTTATGTAATTATTACTGCACACAGTAAAGGAAGGCTGACCCCCGTTTTTATATGAATGATCTCGAAACAGGAGCTAACTTTATATTGGCACAAAGTTTAAAATAGTGATTTTATAGTTATATTTCCGACATAAATACAAAAATAGTGACTTTATGTTAAACGCACCTTAACATTAAATTGTAAAGATTTTTTGTAAATATTTTCAATTTAAGAACATACCTAATACGTGTTTCTCAGTTACAGTTTTATAATAATCACAGAATACAATAAAATAACAATCACACATTATAAAAGTACGTCTGTCAACCAACTGAAACAAAAAGTATCGACATTTTACCAAATACTAGCTGAGCCCCGCGGTTTCACCCGCGCATAATTTAACTACCACGAAAAAGTCTTTCCAATATTCCGGTAAATATACTGTTACAAAATAGGTTCAATAGATCATAGGATTACCTCCTACACAAACTCAAAAAGTTCACATCTTTATAATATTAGTATAGATTATTTGTACGCAAACGAATGGTATATACAATTCCATTAACCTATACTTGAGTGAAGCGTATGATACTCGTATGAATGTGCCCGCATACTCTTTATCTGCTAACTGCGCTCGTCCTGTGATCTCTGAACAAATAGCTGGGTCCACAAATTCACCATTTCGTTTTATTACACATTTTTTTTATAAATCACTCCTCTAAGCAAAGCCTGTGGATTTTAAAACATTATCGCCCCTTTTCATTTACGTAGGTAGATAGATAATTCAAAATAAATAATTGAAAATTATTCTTACATCAACGTGGAAACATTTTTGTAACGGCGAAAATCCAATGTTATATTTTTCTATGATGCCGCTGTTCTGTATTCTTAGGACACTACCCTCATTTGCTGCTAATCCTCAGAAAAACAAGTTAAAGGCCACACACAGTAGAAATAACTTAAAGTACCTACATAATGTATGTATTAAAAATCCATTCCGATTATTATTTTTCAATTATATAAATTAATTAAAATTAATTTGTAGGTCTTTTGAAGCAAGTCAAGCTCAAGATCGCAGTTAACACTGTAAAATCCTCAAGAAAGACTGATATTGTCACATAGATTCTCGTGATTAATTTCAATTCGGAAATCATTCGAAAGCACGCGTAGCAATAACAATAAAAACTATGTTACTTATAGTAATACTAGCGTAATTTTTTCTCGTTTCAGAATCATTTGCATTTTCTCATATTAACAATTTTGTTTTCATTTTTTGTGTTTGTAATCGATAGCCTTTTTTCTATATGCAATAAAAAATACATAAAGAATGCGTACGTACGAGTCTTTATAATAATTTTTCAGATTCATGGAGTATATGACAGCTTATCTTTATGTTTGAGTGAATTTAATGTCAATGTCTTCGATTAACTAGGCAATTTGGTACGATTTACTGTCAATAAAACAATTTTATTACTGCGATGCGAGTGTAGGTGAAACACTTTTATCTAGACCTAGATGATAGCCTAGATTCTAGGCTTCATCCGACTAGACTTAGTATTCGTGAAGAAAGGTCGCCTTCAATAGCGGTGAAATTGCAAACGGTACGAGTATATAGAAAAATTAGTTCAGCTACAAATGATTATGCACGAAACAATTGCTTTGTTTTAACATCCTTTAAATTGGAAAGACAAAGTAGGAACCCGAGTTGCGCAATTGTTGGAGAGGTACCCGGTTTATCGGAGGTCTTGAATTTGAAGTATTTGAACTTTAGATAACTTGTATTCCTATTTTTCCTAACCACACTACTACACAGTCTAACAGCATACAAAATCGTACAACTCAATCTAGATGAGTGATATTTTTTTTATGTAAGAACATGACATCTGAAATTAATTAGGTTCATCATGATCTTAATATGTGAATAATATACATAATTCAAACCTTTAAATATTATACAATGATATCTCAGCATTTACGCAATAACATTTTTTCTCAGATATTCATGCTTTCAATGATTTCATGGACTATTTGCCAACACCAACGTAGAAGCAGTTCCGAACTATGTCTGTGTGAGTCGTTAATGTCAATTTTTATTAACACTATTGCCAAACCATGGCTAATAGCGTGGATTACCGCCGCGCCGGTGGGAATGTACTGACGAGATTTTATTTTACATTCGTTATGATCAAACACAGCCATTATGCGTCGTCTACGAGCATAGTCAAATTATTGTTGTATGACTCACTGGTAGCAATTTTATAGTTGCATTTCATTCATTGTTCTGCTTTAAACCACAAAGATGGCAAACAATTCTACCTCTGATGGTAAGTGGTTACGGTATATTCTCTTAGCCAAACAAGTGATACGCGATTGCAAAATGTTTCAACAATCGGAGTCGGTCAAATTATCTATCCTGACAACCATCGACTCGCCGTGGTGATGAAATAATCGAGAGGTTCTTCAACCGAATCTAGCCGAATGGAACTGATCCTTAGCCAACGCGATGCATCGCGCCGTGCAAAATGAGTGGCTACAAGCAAGTCGGACTCACTACCATTGACTCCGATTGAAAACAATCGCGATGTATCGAGATGTTTGAAAAAACCAACAGTCCAAAAAAGCTGCACTATGGAACAAAATTAATGAATTAAAATTAAAACTAACCTAACTCAAATTATAAATGAGAAAATAGGTTTATATTGTTACGCTTTCACGCTTAAAGCTACCGACCGTTCATTATGAAATTTAAAATTTTGCCTTTCATCACCACGCCGGCGAATTTGCGGTCTGATGCTAGTATACCTAAAACTACTCTAAATCTGCCTAGCATAGAGCTTCAATCCCGTAATTGTATTGAAAACTATGTCAAAGCTTAAAGTGTCATTTAATTAAGCCTAAGTAATAAGACCTCATTATTTGTATAATTAAACGCTATACATCTAAAGACGTTATAACATGGTTTAAATCTCCAAAGTTAATCAATGTTGATTATATTTAAACGACTCAAGATATACTGTAACTTTCGAAAGCGCTACTGTTGACTGTGTTCATAAACATTTCAAGTTAAGCGTAATTCGCAAACAACAGCTGTTTATATCCCTAAGATAAAAAGCACAATAGCTTTTATAATTGCCGCAAATTGCATTTATATAATTTTGATGGATTATTATTATTGGTGTCAAAAGAGAAAAGCATTTTTTCTCATAATAAACAAATTATGCGTAAGTACGCAAGTAGGTAACGTTGTATGCAATAAATAGGTGCAAAGTCAAAGTTATTTACCACAAAGTACATTAAATAACATAATCATTTTCTATACTTATATACAAAGCCAAAGAGTTTGTTTGTTTCCTTGCTTGCGCTAATGTCAGAAACTACTGGGGGCCAACTATGATCATTTAAGCAAAGCATATTAAGAACTTCTGAACTTTGACATTGAATTTTTGTACCGTTAAATTAAATGCCAAAACTAAGAAGTTCTTAAAAAAATTGTTTAGTTTTAAATAGCCCACTTATCGAGGAAGTCTGTAGGCTGTATTATATCACGGTAAGAGCAATCACGCGTTAAAGTTAACGTAAGCCCAAGTTAAGGTATACACGCGGACGAAGTCGCGGGCAGAAGCTCATTCATTTGTCATTAAACATGCTAATTAAAGTGAGATACTTATTTCAAAACCGTACGTTTAAAGCTTTTAAATGTAATAAATTAAAAATATAACTCATTTACCATTATTTACATTTCTAGGCGTATTTATATGAAGATTACTTAGTTTCTTCCTTATTGTCGCATAACCCTAATATTTTTAATAAATTAAAGTAGCCTAAGTTACTCCTTAAAACATCAGCTACCTACCAGTGAAAGTCCCGTTAAAATCCGTCCAGCCGTTTCAGAGATTACCCGGAACAAACAGACAGACAGACAGAGAAAAAATTTAAAACTTGTTTTTTTAGTGTCAGTATCGTGTATACTTTCATATACATTTAGTGAAAAACTGTTATTTTGGAATTACAAACAGACACATCAATTTTATTTATCTGTGTAGATATATACTATGATGTAATATTATAGTTCATACATGTCGCTCGTGATAAATGTATGATTAGAAACTAAAAATAAAATTCCCAGCACTGCCATTATTGTCACCCATCCCCAAACTTTTATTATGTCCCCTTTCTCAACGAGGCAGAACTGAATACTGTTACCATTACAAAACCCCTGCAAATAAATCGAGAACCACCCCGAATTCACCCCAAGCTAAATATAAATTGGTAAAAGTAAATAAACGACTTCCATTACTGCCCTGATTATTTCTCTCCCTAAATCAATGCGGCCATCTTGCTATTTATTATTATTTTTATAACACTTTTGACAAGCGAGAATGACATTAGCTAACGTTTATTCATATTATTTTCTACGTTTACGATTCTTCTCAGAAGGCTAGTTTTCGAACCAATGGTGAGTTCTTCGACGTTCTTACCAGGGCTAAACTGAATAAATCATTTTCATTTTCCCGATAGATTATTTTTAAATGGCTTTGAATGAAAACCTAATTAGTACAAAACTTAGCTCAAATACGACACGTTAAAAATATATAACGTTTACAATACTAACTAATTTAATAAAAAAAACTACTCGCTCAGTGCTCTAAATGCCTGTTGATCTAGTCTTATTTTCACATAATATGAGAACAAGATTTCATGTTATTTATAAAACAACATTTTAAATCATGTCTGTCCGTAATCAAACACGCCGCGCCGCTACTTTACTACACAAATGGTCCAACGAGTCGACAAACGACGCGCGCTTAAGTGAATTTTCACAGATTTCAACCAAACAAACGGGCTAATGTCTCGGTGAAAATTGTACGCCCTATTCACTCGAATTTCCCCACGCTGCGAGCGGCACAAACAATTACACCTAATGGCTCTTAATACATCTCGAATAAAGGTCAAAATTAAATGAAATCCCAGCTGTATCGCTGACCTCAGTGACATTGACATTAAGGATAGGTATTGACTGCAATCGATAAACCCTATGGAAAGAATAAACGTAGATGACGACAACGAGCGTTCTGCATTCTAGGCAACGCACAGACTACCCAAATAAAAATAATTTAATAATAAATAAATAAAGCGTTGCTTATATATCATTTGATTAGTAGGACTCTTCAGCTCAGACATTCCGTTGTAGGATAAGTTTTCTACTCGTATACACGTAACAAAATTACACAACTTCGAAAAAAATGCTTCATCGGACCGAGTTCCTCGAACTATAAAAAACGAAAAATACAAACGTAAGCTGAAAACCTGAAAAGTTAATTAATTTCCGTATAAATAAAGTACTTTCAGGAACATATTTCACTCAATTAAAAATATATATTCTGAAACGCTTCATTGAGCTACGATCACATTTATGATATTGATATTAATTGAAAGTGGAAGGATAATAATAGCACTATATTAAGTTACGTAGCATGGGACCACTATTTTACAAACTAATAGCGTGTAAATTAAACTTAGAGAATCTCATTTCCTTCTCTAATATGTTAGTACGCCGCAGTGCCCGGTACTAAGTAGAGTTGTCGTGCATACATATCGATAAAACATTGTATTAGGAGGTAAAATTCTAGCTTCACTCATAATATTATACTTCTAAATATATCATACGGAGGGTATCGGAAAGGTTAGAGGTGTTACTACACCCACTTTTCTCAAAAGATTGCTAACGTGACAGATAGTAAGACAATACAGACATGATTGTTCGATTTTTTCAGAGACTAATGTAGTTTTTCTTAAACATAACTTTCATGGTGTGTCATTTCTGCATTTAAGTTGTTTAGATAAAAAGATGGGTGACTCAAACCAAATGTTCACCCTTACTTATCTACATACTTAAATTTTGTATTTTTCAGAATTTTTTGTCTATTAATAGTTTGACATACACGCAGCATCTATACTTGATATACTAATACATATTACTGAAGAGTTGTTTGTTTGTTTGCTTGAACGCTCTGATATCAGGAACTCATATACATATATCAGGAACAAATTGGAAAAAAATATTCAGTGTTAGACATCCCATTTATTGAGGAAGGCTATATCATCACGCTAAGACCAATCGCAGGTTAGCATTAGCCCAAGTAACTATTTGCGGGCAGAACCTAGTTTAAAAATATAGCACGATAACTTACCTCTTGTATATTAGAAGCGATACTAAAATATTATATTAAAGATATTCCTCGATATCGATACCATAGCTTGGTATCTCTAAATAATTTAAACTTAAGATTCATTTAGGTATGTCAAGACCCTTCAACTTACTCTCATACAACGCTTTGTATGTCTCTGTAACATTCCGAGACGCAACAGGATTCCTTGAGAAATTTTAAACGAACTTCTGAAAGCTAAATCAAAATTACTTTGCTATTTGTTGCTAGCTTAAGACTTACTTAAGAATTCATTGAATTTTACTCTAACACTTGTGAGTAATGTCTAATTTTCAAGTCTAAAACTTAATATTGTGTAAGTAACTCATTGATACTCGGCGGAAAATAGAGTTTAGTTCTTAGCATTTTATTACATCAGGCTATATTCATACATTTTGACTTAAAACACTGAAAAAACATGAATTGAGCAACTTGGTAATATATGGTCTAGTCTATTTAGGTCAATATTTTTAAGACAGCATCGGTTGATGGTTCACATAAATTTAAATAACGTAACAAATAACGAAGAAAACATTAAATGAATTTATTTTTATATTTTTTAATTGACAGAAAAAAAAGTGAATATTTGCATTGGAAATGCAACCTTTTTATGATGTTTCACATTCATTCTCTGTCTCTCTAAACTATATAACATTTATACATATTGTAAATCCCTTTTTGGCTGTAAGAGTTATATGTAAGATAGTTTATGTTTTTATTTAAGAGCTGTGGATTTTGTAATAAATAAATAAATTTCATTCCTTACCCTACAGATTCAAACTTTACCAGTCGTACGTAATAAACGATACACATCCTAATTATTCCTAATACCTGTTGTGAAAAACAGTCCACAATAGTCGAACACTTCACACCTATTACGCTACACCCCGGCTCCATTCACACCAGTGACGCCACACACAAAGATACCAACATAAATGTCAATAACTTTGACAGCTTCCATTCTTAACATCGAAAAATGTACCAATCTCCATTCTTCCTACCAGTATTTGATGCATTAGCTACGAATTAGTCGGCCAGTTCTTTCAATTGGAAGGTTCATAGCGTTTCTTTGACGTCGCAAGGTGACAAAGTTGTAACGCCCATCGGTTGTGTGTGGCAATACTTGGGTGGTTCGGTACCACCCGCACCAGAAAGTATATATACCAGTATAAGCCAATTCTAGACTATGCTCGCTTATTATAACATAGAGTCAAAGAAAACCATAACATTTATGGTAGCGGTATTTTTGTTTCGTTTTTTCGGTACCTATAAGATTAAAATAAGTGTGTCTGGTTAAATATTTGTAATTTGACGTGGGTTAACTAATTAATTACATAAAACATTAACAACGCCTAATTATTTCTACTAGTCATTCAAAACCCACTCCAAAAACCTATTTTTTAATGAAAATTCTTCATGAACTTAATTCTATTGTCATGCTCAGAGATTAATGCGTAGGAGGTGCTTAACAATTTGTACAACACTTAATTAATGATAGTTCCAAGTAGTCCTATGTAATAAATAATATGTTAAACTGTACTCCATAGATTCATTATTAATGATAAAACTTCATGCCACTTTGAAAAAGTACTTTGTCACTTTATTTAATTAATATGTCGTATCGAGAGTATTTTGTAAAGCAGTTTAAATTTTTCATATAACGTCTACCACACATTTAACGATTGTGCGGGATTTACTTGTTATTTTATTGGTTTCGCAACTTGTCTCAATATCAACAGTCATATATCATGACAGCCAGGAAGCCATCGATAATAGTCGCATAACTGTCATCAGGTAAGAAAATCACACCACAATGAATAGAACTGCCACCCACCGGTAGCATTATAGTTTGGTTTCCAACAATGAACTTTTCTTAAACGCGCACTCAGCTGAAGACAAAGGAAGTCATGTTTTTAGACTGAATGCTCTTGTTTTGTGGTTTTCGATTGAGCACAGCGAGCGTCACGGGGGTCGCACAGCTACCGAACAGTAGTTGTGTATAGTGGTCGAAGGCATTGTTCTTAAGTCGACGTGAGGTCCCAAATTGTGCGGTTACCCATACATTAACGAAACATTCTCCTCGCGGAACAAATTGAGACATCTAAGTACCGTGACTTGTAAGTAGTTCCTCACTTCGTAGAAGGACAAACAAACCGACCTCGCTCAACTTTGTGTCAACTCGTTAACAGCGAATTGGGAGCGGTGATGAATCTACTCGAATACAAATTAACATCAGATAGGACAGGTCGTGGACCGTATATTGAAACTAATGAGTGTAGTTTTTACACTAGGGTACCTACGTGCTTACATTTTACAACATTGATATTTTCATTCAATATATTCTCCAACGAAACTACTACGACGGAATATTTTTAACTCTTCTGTTTTTAAATAGAGTTCACATTGACTAATGATGGTAACTTGGTTAGTGGACTGGAATGTATCAGATTTATTTAATTAAAGGTAACAATGACAAGGTACCGCTGGCTACGGTCTCCAGTCTGCGGCTGCATCTAAGAGTCATCATTTATCGTTACGATAGTCAACACTTAAGTTTATAAATACCATTCGGATTAACAGTAAAACTATAGGTATCCTATTTTATAAAATATCAGTCGAAGTTTATTCATAACAAGGTTTATAGTTTCTTCAACATAATACCCCAATCTACATTCGGAGCGCGATACACTTAAAAAGAGACTATATATAAATTGCGAGTAAGTACCTCCTCTAGAGCGAGAGTACTCTAGTGTATTGATAACTCACAAATCCATGAAACAACAATACGAATACCTATTATTCTTTGTCTAACAACTCTTCAGGGGACTATTGTAGATTTTCTAAGATATTTGAAATAAATAGCGCCTCATTATTTTCTTACTGTATAGTTTTAGTCGTATAGAAATCTTGAATATATTTGTGTCTGATAATTCTTCGGTCATGGAATATAAATTCTCATACAACTGCTTACGTAATGCTCAGTTAATGAAAATGTCTTTCCATATATTATAACTAAGCAGCCACAAAATTCGAGTAAATATATGTTAAATATATGTTTGGGAAATTGTACAGCTGATGGGTTTAAGTTAAGCTAAGGGTCTTATTTTGACTAGCTTAAATTGCACGGAATTAAGTTCATGGGTGGCTTAATTTCGCGTAAGCCTACCTGATTTTTTAAATAAATTTACTCACGTTACTCCTTGTAACATCAGTTTATCTGCCAGTGAAAGCCCGTTAGAATCGATGCAGCCGTTTCAGAGATTAGCCGAACAAACAGACAGAGAGAAAATAAAAATAAAATTGACAATAGTAGAACCCTATATACTTTCATACCCATTTAGCGAAAACTGTTAATTTGGAATTACAAACAGACACTTCAGTTTTATTTATCCGTATAGATTTGGTAAGCCCACGTTCCACCCCAAAAAATAAACTAAGAAGATATTTGTGTAGAAAGTGTCGAAGCCCTATCGCAGCTTTGTTCCATTAAGTACGTCAGTATTTGCGTCATTTCATAATTTGTATTCACCAATCCACCCTTTGGCTTTTAACAAATATTTCCACGGTTTTGTGAAACTGATACCATACAAACACCTTAGGCAACATTTCACAAGGACTCAATATTAAATTATTGTTTGTAATTTCCATGACGTCCAGTGAAGTAACTTTATTCTGCAAATACTGAATTAATTTCGACTATTACGTAATATATTCTGAATACGTAAGTACTCTGACGTAAATAAAATTGATAAACTTTATTAGTAACGTTCCCGATTTGTGTCTATTTGCAGTTCCATACAGAATAAAAAGTAGTTTGTAATAACATAGTATACCTGCTTCCTACACATTTTTTAATTAGAAAAAATATTTTTCTTTCATCGGCTTTTTGTTCTCAATTACATACATACTAACTTACTCTCAGACAAATAAAATTATTTCTCAATACAAGAGATAATTATTCCAAATTGGACATAAGTGAAAACAATCGTAGGATTCTTTAAGTCAAAGACCGTTGCCATTCCGGGAACGTAGGAAACGGTTGTAAATCTATTTAATTGCCCCTATTTTTGACTTAAACGTTTTTATACAATATTTTAGGGTGCTACCTCCTGCGGCTTCAGAAGCTGAGTTGTAAAACAAGTAAAAGAATGAAGGTCCTGTTGTACTGTTACTCCCTTTGTTAAAGTCGACAATCGATGACATTGGCCATAACTGCCCGCTTATTGTCTCTGAGTGACAAATGAGTGTTGGATAACGAGGAATGGAAGTCACAATAATAATGCTAGCTCGGCTTTATGGCACTCGTATGAATATGTCATTATTATATACATGCCAGTCGTACATTGATGATACGGTTCATGTATCTTTATTAATGCCTACAACACTATATATACTAAGTTCCGCGTAGGTGTATAGCAACAGGTTATATAAGTCCAGATTTGAATGGTTTTGGCAATATCAATAACCAGTCTACTCGAGAGCGACTCGGCATAATGATGTTCAGGAATCTTGAACAAATTACAATACTAATACGAATATTCATATGGTGGAAAACTCTTTGAGTCTGATTAATACTAGTTTCCACTGCCTGCGCATCCGAGGCTTAGAATAATTTTAGGATCGTGCGTGCAGTTCAAGTACCAAAGTGTGAGACAAACACTATTCAGATAGTTATAAGCATCTCCTTTGAACACAGGTACATACGAAAGAACATACATAGCGGGGCATCGTCTCGTCTCTCCCGAAAATGGATGGAAATCTGTAAAACCTTCTAGCGAAATTCAACTTTTTTTTAATTGTTCCTTTATTTTAAAATGTATCTACTGAAGTACCTTAGTAGAAATAAAAACGTTAACTATACATTAGTACGCTGTTTCGAAGATATTCACAGTCAATCATTGTCAACAAAACAATAAAGCTTACCTTCTAAAGGAGCCATTAAACATAACACCTCAATAAAATGTTTGTAAACACGCAAAGCCGTCCAGCTGGGAGGATCCTCGCGGACCAGTGCCGGCGACGGACGGCCTGCTAAGACAATGCGTGCCTAATGGCTACCGATGACTCACATACTATAAATAAATCATTGTTACCGGACGGCGACGATGCTTACAAGAATCACGACCAATTGTTGCACCCTCTGTGCTAAACCAAATCAATAATTTGTTCAAAACAAGCCATCGTACGCTTTCGTTTAAAGGGTCACAGTATGAGGCCTCGCAAACGTCGAAAGTCTTTGCAGTCATTGTTGTCAATAAAACAAAACGGCATGTCGACACCCTCGTTCCTTTTATACTGAACGAAATTACAATTCCTCGCATACAGTCCAAATGTGAGACAAAAACTTGGAACGAATGTCTGCTCTTTTGTTATGCACGTCTTAAACGATCTAATGAAGGCCGTTATTTATAAATCACCACTTATTTATGTATGTATATTTACCCTAACGACACTATTCAAAAATATTCACTTTAAATTTTAAATATTAAAGGATGCTTGGCTAGGTATTCACTATTATTATATAAGATGTGTTCCGTTCCGTTCCATAATGTCGTAGCGGAAACCTAACCTGTATGTGCATTTGATTCTACTAGCAGCCTAAGAATGCACAAAAATGAAAAAGTTTCTAATTTCTACTTGATACCGGACAAAAAACTAGAAACCAACCAGTGTTGACTTTTTTGGTCGAATGATCGATGGACATGCACGACTTTCGCATTTGATGGAATTCGGTGGACATTCGGAATGCCGCCCAATCATTTCTCGTGAGAACCTATAGGAAATGGTGGCTGCGCCAGCGTCAAGTGCCATCGTCAAATAAACTTGGGTGATTGTAGATTTGCGCTAAGCAAATGGTTTCGTCACGCTACTAAATGGCTTTCTTGAGAAGCAATTGCAGACATTTAAATATCTTCTGGAATTGTAAAAGTTGTTCGTGTCGAACTTAAGTCCTGAGAATTGTGTCAAATTGAACCCACCATTCGATTGTGTATTACCATGAGCAAAGTTGATTTGTAATGCTCTCTAGTTAAATTTGAGTATGTAGGTATCTAACAAGTACATTACTTTACCCAAAGCACTTACTAGTTGCATAAGTAATCTAAAATTATATTTAATCATGTCAAAGTGATTAATACTCAAGGCAGTATTGATACAAAAGATTGTACCTATTTCAATTAAACTCAGCTGAGGTTGTAGGTTGTTTGTAAATACAGTGAAAACTTTAGTCTCACCGCACAATGCAATTAAAAAATACAAGTCAACAGTTGGCCAATAGACACAATTAATTGTAATTAAAACGAAACGAATAAAGTATCAATAAGCTTGAATGGCGGTCGGCCTGTCGTGTTTTAGCAAACAACCTGTCGCTGAGTAAAGTGGGCACAACTCAATCGCGGCTACTCTGTGGCCAATCGATGGAGCGACACGTGCGTGCTCTATCCGCTGTGGAAATCGATCTCGCACCGACACTATTTTCCCGAAAAACTCAAGTCGTCGTCCGATTACCATCGATTTTCGACGCCCCCAAATCCGAGACCCACGATCCACCTGCGATGGCACCCGACCCGATATAACATAACTGTCGCTGCCATTTCCGAATGTTTAATTGGCGAACAGTTAGCCCGTAATTTAATTTTTGTGATTTGACGTTCTCACGCGTTGTGCTGTGAGAACAATCGAGCGGAGAGTTTTACATGTTTTAGTATTCGTTAGATGCGATTACATTTTGTTCGTTACGCAAATATTATATTATAATGCATGCAGATTGGGATGTTCAATTAAATTCTATATCCGGATATACAAAAACCTTTCTCAGACCGCTGGAGTTAATCAATGACCAAACAATGCAATTTGACACATCGATTGGTCGATTAGCTACTACTTCTCAAACGTTTCACCCATTACTTCTTTGTACTAAATTTTTAAATATCGGTACTAAATACCGAGACAATCCTTTGAATGAATTCGAGAAAGTAACATTATAATAACACTTTTATATTTATTACACGAGAGGGTTTAAAATAATTGAGACAAATTGTAAGTGCACGTTTATTGCGCGTTGATATTACACCCATAACCCATAATGTGTAAGAATTTTGATGTGGGTTGACTTATAAAATTATATTACTTGGAATATTGAAGATTCAAACATGATGAAATGAAAAAATGAAAATGATTTATTCAGTTTAGGCCCTGGTAAGGCACTTATGAATGTCGAGGAATTTACCACCGGTTCGGAAACTAGCCTTCTGAGAAGAACCGGCAAGTAACTCAGCTGGCATCATGTACATTTCATTACACAGTAAAATAATAATAATTACAAAAAAAAAACATCATAAATTATTCACAATAGTGAAAATTGTATCAGCATGAGAAGAAGTATTCAGCCAATTAAAGTATGTATTAGTAATTAGCTACATTTACATACATACATTTGCTCACGCCTGTATTTCACGAAGGGGTAACCAGAATTGTACTTATAGAATATCCTCATTTTTCAGTTATGTATCTAAGAGGATTCAGGCAATTGGGACCGCTAGCTAACTGGAACCGCGTCCCCAGATGCCTGATTAGTTTTTCTTTATTTTTATTATCAAGTGAGTGGGACCACTCGTAATTTTAACCAGAAGTCCATTGTTTAAACTAGTTTTAGTAACGATAGCAGAGAAAGTGTCAGATATATAATAATCAGGGGGCAAGCCAATTGCCATTAACCGGGCACTAATACTGACTCCGGGCTCTACCGGCAAAGTACAGACAGTAAATCCCAATGACACTTTGCCCGACCCAGGGATCGAACCCTCATGTTCCGCAGTAGCACTTGCGACCACTAGACCAACCAGGCAGTCTACTACTTACTTCTAGGTTATTTAAAAGATGCCATGCCAATCAATAAAACCTATGAATTGTATTCTACGTAGGTTAACCGTAGATCACAGCTAGTTTTACATATTATGGTAAAGACGTGACAATAAAGAAATAAACTAAGTCAAATGAGAACAAAGGCCCCGCAGCACATCCGCCTCCACAAACAGTCCCCGCCCAGTTTTTCCAACAATCTTAATTCGTCATGTCCAATTAAATCTGAGACACGACTTTTCTCACCAACACTTCAGATCAAGCGGATAAAGAAACTACTGGAATAGAACTTACTTTATATATAACAACTCAACTGGCACAGATTTAAAATACCTGCTTTAATTTCTTCATCTTTTGCCTTTTTGTCGCCTTGAATTTTAATTTTAATGTTTTTAACGACTACGCTTAGTAGCTAGTAAGATGTTTTTTAAGTAATTAGGCATGAAATCGGCTTTCATGAATCTCTATCTTTTAAACGATATTAAACGACGCATTCTTTAAATCGTATAACTGCAAAAAACTTCTACATGAAGTTGGATTAAAAAAATGTCAAATTCTCCGATACTTTATAATATAAAGTTTAATTTGATCATCCTGCAAATACCTAGAGGCCTAAAATCTGTGCCTATATACTAATAAATAAAATAGAAGTGTCCGCTTGTAATTACGCTGTCCGTGTGTCTGACTGTTTCTTCCGGCTAATCATTGAAACGGGTGCACCAATTTTAGCGGGACTTTCACTGGCAGGGCAGATAGCTGATATTACGAGGAGTAACTAAGGCTACCTTTAAAATATTAAAATTCTGCGAATTAAAGCCGAATATAATAAAAAGAAATACGCGGGTGAAATCGCGGGGCACAGCTAGCATATAATATGGCATAACATCTCGCTGCAGGGACAAGGCAGGTAGCACCACACCTTATTTTTACCAATAATATAAAGTATTTGTATCGAAACAAATCAAATAGGTTAGTCGGTTTCCAATCTCAAACATAATCATTGTATTTGGATACGAATACAAACTCTATTTGCCTTGATATAGGATTTCGAATAACCCACCACCACTAAGCAATAAGGTAAAGAAACTATAATAATGTTCATATCCAGCATCCTCGATGTCCGAGGCGAAGACAAAAGTCAGCGACTGATCGCGACAGCATGGTTCCCACGCGTGCCTTACCGAATACTTTTTGCGTCCAACTATCCGTTTTTATGGAAAAAACCGGACTCAGATCACGTTTTCCGTTCAAACGCTGCGCTATGTAGGTACGCCTTCCGCGCCGATTGGCTGCGATGCTTTGACGGCAATCCGGCTGCAGATAACCAAGTTTTTTTTACGATAGAAAAACATTAGATACAATGTGTGCTTTAACTTAATACCCTGTTAATTGAACCAACTGAGGCAGGCTGCTTAGTGACACTATTAAACTATGAATTATTTTATGAGCTCTTTGTTTATATCCATAATTAAAAGTTCGTATCTATTTTCGCAACACATATCTTTCAGTGCAATAACACATGCTACCGAAGATCTTTTAGATGCCAACATAACAAATGGCAAACTTGTCCCTCTCATTCACTTTCCATTCCATGGGGCCTACCATCATCGGCTTAAGAAGAGTGTTGTACTACGAGCTTATTTGCTTTAACGTTTCATTTTGGTATCGTAAATTTAAACGACAAAGCAAAGAACTTCTTAATACGCGCTGCTTAAGCGATCATAGTTGGCCCCCAGTACAAACATACATACGAAACCGTAGTACGAAAATAATGATTTGCGCAGGATATCAATGTATCGTACATCAAGGTATTACCACAGTTGTTTATAGGCCAGTAGCTGAAGCCGCGGTAAACGCACAAAGCGGTCACAATTGCACAGAGGCCACATTTCCCATGTATAGTCCTCCCACGTGTTGCACGAGGCTACGACTGTGGTATGACTGAGGGTAATTTATACCGTCTGTTACATTTGAACGGCATCCAACGCCAATGTTATAAATGTTAGCAACAAACTAATATCATGATATAATTACAGAGTGAATCGACTTAGAAATGATTGTGAACTTAAAACCTTTCTATTTGAAGGCTTTATTACAGTTGAATAAGCTTCAAAGGAGGTTCGATTCGCTAAATAAGTCGGCATTTTAGGGTGTATTCAAATTTTGCTAATATTTGAGGGACTTTGAAGGACATAGCTCAACAGATTTTTTTTAAAATAGGTTTATATACATTTAGTAATACTTTGGTAATTTTGAAAACATACACTACAATTTTGTTTATGCATAGATACAGATATAACAGCATGCCATTTCCCTCACTTGTAGGGGGGCTCTACAAGTACCTATCTATAGTTAGCATGAAAATTTAATAAGAGATACCTTCAGATCTACACACAAGTATACACATAGTCTTTGCCAATGCTACAGATGATCCCGCAGTACATACGTCGTTAAATGTCTGTTAATTATGAAGATTTATCGTTTTTATCACCCTTTCATGCTGTCTGTACCTTGTAAGCCATACTACGCTAAGCCTTGCATTTGACTGCCTAATTACACCGCACACAGCGCTGAAAGACAATGTCAGCTATTGTCAAACATGGAGGGATTCAGTAGAACTCCCATGAATGACGTTGCATTTGATTCACTATTTATTATTCGGTGTGGTAAGTGGAAAATTGCATGTATGTACGTACTATTTTTCCACTTGTTAAGAATTACCTAACATTATTATTGTATTATGTTTCTCTGCGTGTTTAAATGGAATTTTGCATGCGGTTGTGTATTTGTTTGAAAGCGAAGCGTATCGACATTCCAAATGATATTACAAATTGGACTGCTTGGAAAATATTGAGAATAGCTGTGCCCCGCGGTTTCACCCGCGTAGATTTAGTTTCATCCATATTGTCGCGGAACCCTAATAGTTTCAATAAATAAAAGTAGCCTAAGGTACTCCTTGAAACATCAGCTACCTACCAGTGAAAGTCCCGTTAAAATCCGTCCAGCCGTTTCAGAGATTACCCGGAACAAACAGACAGACAGACAGACAGAGAAAAAATTTTAAACTTGGTTTTTTATTGTCAGTAGCGTGTATACTTTCATATGAATTTAGAGAAAAGCTGTAATTTTTGAATTACAAACAGACACTTCAATTTTATTTATCTGTATAGATGTATAGATAAAAAATATCATGTCTTTTGTTTGGTTGAAAACATAAGTTAAAGAGCAAACATATGTGTATCATCACCCACTGCCAAGGAAGGTTTTCTACTCGTATAATTAGGCTAGGGAATCATGTGCTCGTCGATGTGGTCTTGTCAGGCGATTACAGTATAGGATTCTACGAAGCATATGAAAAGATTTTTACATGGTCACAAGAGTAGAATGACTGTGTTAACTATTAGGTGGGCCGTGTATGCCACCTCAGTACTATAAAGCCCATTTAAAGTGCCAAATATAATTTTTAATATGTAGAAAAATAAAAATAGAGTCATGATGGCCTTGCGGCTTGAGCAATCGCCTGCTACGCAAGCGACGCAAGTTAGAATCCCACCGGGGCCGGTCCATAGAGTTCTTCTTAAAACTTATGAGCAGTGATTTCATACCACGTGCTTTACGTAGAATGAAAACATAGTGAGGAAACCCGCATATATCTGATAAGTCATTCAAAGGCTAATGTATAGTGCCTGAACGGCGATGGACTCACCCTCTGTCACGTTGGCACAAAAGCATATTCGGTGAAATGTGTTACAATGTTGTTACAACACCTCTGCTTACTCCTTCGGAGACCCTTCTGGGATAGCGTGAGCATATTTTATAGAAATATGCTCATATGTTATATTCACATAATAATATCAATGACATTAACGGGAATACCCACCAGCTCCAAGAGAGATATTAATCTGTCGTCAGCGTGCAAATGAAGGATAGAGCTAATTCCCCAAAACGTCCGTAATACTCCGATCTGCAAATACACTCGACGTTCATCCAAGGTAGCCACGTCAGATGAAGTTTCAAGCATACAGAAGGACAGTTCTCATATACGTTGACTTTAACAGACTTGAAAGATACAGGAGCAACGAGTTTTGAGCGCTCAGCGAAATTAGTGGAGGTAACTACGTTGTATGTTTTTATTTGCATCGCGCCATCAAAGATACAGAGGCAGACGCATAATGATTACTCCGCATTGAGGATCAGCGGTCATAGCTCGGCGGCACCTATATAATCTACTTACGTTATGTACCCTTTCCATTTCAAGGATGAGGTATGCTTTGATTACCTTACCTCGTATCTCCATTTCCCGAATCTATAGAGATGATTGGAATTCGAAAATTGGATAGGTATCATAAAGAGGAAGGCTATTTCCGTCTTTATGATGTCAAATTTTCGAATTTCAATAAACAATAAGGACGATAAGGAAAAACTTGTAGGTATCACGATCCTTTATTCCTGATCTGGTTCTGAACTAAGTTATAATAAACTCGCCTGTCTTATAATATTAGTCGAATTATTATCGCTATAAGTGCTCATAGTCTCTTGGAACCCGCATATTAAAGTACGCGCAACGATTCTTGTACGATACTGACTTAGTGAGTCAACCGTAATAGCAATATGGTGAGTCAATTCCTTTAATAGTCTTAACTTATCATTACATGGCATTTGACTTTAACATTTATGAAATATTCAATTGCAGCGCAGACTGATTGACATGTATCTTACCGCCACAGCCTTAGCTAACCTCCGCTGATTTCCACGATATTTGCGTTGTAAGCAACACTTTGGTATATAAATACTTCAGAAAACGTCAAAAGATATCATTGCAATAAAATATTGATAAAGATATTGTAATATTAGATTTATTTATTTCTTTCCAGCAATATTTTTTGCACATGGCGCGAGTGTTTTGAATTCTGACACATTCCAATGATGCGAGTTTGTATGGCTTTTGGATGGTGATAAAAAAAAACTTAAGTAATTTTCATTAGCATTCGTTTATTTTCACTATACTAATATTTTTTACAAAGTGCTTATTATGATACCCTACATACTATTCTAGGTTACATGCACCTATGTGTATAAAATAAATACAATATATTTTATAGATCACAACTTTCTTACAAGGCAATGTTTTAGGACCAAAATATCCAAGGTTACTGAAATGACCTTTTTAAATAGAAACGACAGACAGAACCGTTCACTTCAGTCACCAAGGATAAAAAAATAATATAATTCTATAATATAATCAATAAAACGTGCTCACAATTTGATATAATACAATATTAATTACAATTCTTGGTAAATATTTAACAACTTACAAAATATAACAACTCTACACTTAAGGTCAAGTATTTAGACTGTTATTATAATATAGGAAGGTGCAAGTATTAAATTGAGGAACCATTAAATAATACATGAAAATATACTAATATCTATGAACAGTAACTTTGAGAAAGCTCCATAGAACAAATATAATTAATAAATCAGTTGCATAATTTTAATTGACATTCTGTACATCTAATTACATGAACAAAGAGTCTCATAAGGCGTATACACAACGTGATTGGAATTGTGGTATTATTTGAGAAAAATCTTCTTACCTTCTTAAGAACTGGGGGCCTACTATCAATGTAAGTGACATTTGACGTTTAATTCTAGTATCGCAATATGAAACGTCAAAGCTAAAAAGTTCTTAATACGCTCTGCTTAAAGTGATGATGGTAGGCCCCCTGATATGCGCCAGGATAGTCTTTTCAGTTCAGGCTTAGAACTTAGTCCCTATAAAGATCTAAAAATTTAAGGCTACAATGAGAACGAGTTAAGATTAGTTCGGAATAAGTTACACTTCTTTCAAGGCACATTTCGATATGTAAGGATGTTTGCGTAGATATGTTATTTGTATAGAACATTACTAGAATTCAAATGTTTCTTTATTGTAATTTATTTACAAAAACACGTAGTATATATGTATTTAGTGGACTCTTCCCATGTCCATACCACCAAGTTGGCCTAAATATGGGTACCCGGATTTGGCTTCAGTCGGAGAATGCGCGTGCGACGTGTAATGAGATGGGTTCGTACCGAAGAATGAACTGTAACAACGGTGAATTCACATTATTAACTTATTGTAACACTACCATATCACATTGGTATTGAAGAAACTATATTTATATTTAGTTCTCTAGCGAAAGAAGAATATGTACTGTGGGCGTAGATAAAGTAACATTCCCTCGCGCTTGAGCTTATAGAAACGTTAAAAATATTGAAATGACATAAATCAGTCACGTGACATATGTCATTCCCGTAAAGTTTGTATCGTTTCTACCAGCGAAGCGTGAGGATAATGTTACTTTGTCTGCAGGCCCAGATCATCATGTGGCAACAGTGGTCCCTGCCTACCCCCATGGCATACAGGCGTGAGCAGATGTATGTATGTACCTGTGTTAATATCTAGGACATTACAGGACTTTCCAAGAGATTAGCCTGCATCTTAATAAAACCTTAAAACCTCAAGATAAGTAACAATGTTCCAGAGGCCTAGAAATATGCTACATTGGCTTATAAATAATATAAAATGTATTAAGTTCAAAACCGTTTATTATTTTGATTTAATTAAATTATATTTTAGGAAATAATTTAGTCAATGTGGATATCCGCGGAAGTAAGTCCCTAACAGCTATACCGTGGGAACAAACTATGAGTATGATTTTTTATGAATGATTGATACAAATGCAATCGTATTATGAACATTACGTCCATGGCAATAATAACAGAGTGGAGAGCGTAATGTTCGTATGTAATTGTTACTTATACCTACCGTGGAGTTATATTAGTTAACTCAAATTCGGAAGCAATACGTGACTGGTCGTGCAATGAATTATTGATTTAAATTATATATGCATACGTTTCCTATTAAAACTTTCAAACATATCTAAGGGATCCCCCTTTCAATGAAAGATACTTATATATGTTAGTCACAGATGCAAATGTGCGTAATATGGATGGCTCATTATATGATAAAGTACGTACAATCACACAAAACAATATTATCTTCGTCTTATGAAAATGTTTCTGAAAATCATTAAATGGTTACATAATATACGCCAATACAAGTACCGTGTATTTAAAGTAAAGCCAGGTGTAGCACAATGAGGGAAACGGTTACCTTCTCGAAAACGGCCGGTTATACACGCGAGGCTTACCGCAGTTTAGGAAGTCGAATGCAAATAGCTTCAGATAAGTTTTAATGCCAGGTTTGCGTTAGTTTAATGCCTGGGTTCACTGCACTAATGTCACGTTCGACTCATTAATTGCCGTACCTTCGATACAAAGAAACACTGCCTTATCTGTTAGTAACCGATGCTATGTTTACGTTATCCGTTTTGCTTATAACCTATAATATCAACGTATAAGTCATTACTTGTTTATGGTGAGGCTTAATGCGTTTACATAAAACCATAGAATACGTTATAAAACGTGAATATAATAATGAAATACAATTGAAGCGTGTCCGCCAACCTACGACAACCTATCGAAGTTATTTTGAAATAATTTTGTTAGAAACTGAAAATTTTAGGTTTATTAATTGTACAGACAACTACATAAGGATATATGGTATTAATCCATAAAGGGCTGTGCAAGAAACCACATTATAAAATCACATAGAAGGTAAATCCTTCATGACAATCAGAATTGCTATTTATCGCTCGTAGCTGCAAGTTAATTACAGTCGTAAAATAACGTGTTCCTATAAATAAGTAGATGCCTAATTCATAGTTGCTATTAATATATGAGAGCCAATAGCATGAAGTTATATTCGATTGCACATACAGCGCATACATAGTATCCTTCCATTCAGGGTACAAAGCATCTTGTAATAAATGCAACCAGAGCTTGGCCCAGTCGATATATGGATAGGTAATTGATTGAAACGACAACCATATTTTACTGCTTCCTAATATATTTTTGGCATAATGGTATAATAGTCTCGACGAAGTGTTACGTCAATCAAGCCCACGTAAAGGACTAGATAACACAGACCGACACGTGAACGTGGCTAGCCCATATATTATTAGTTTGTCCGTCATTGTGTGAGCGGGATATTGTGTGTGGTCCAATGTGAGGTTTATAGACGTGCTTTGTCTCGATAACACAGATAAATGTCGTCGCCGTATACAGTACAATGCGACAATATATTTGTCACATTCACATCCGACAAATTCACTGTAGTTACACATGCTATCGACACGAACGGACACGATGAGATGATTTCCTAATTCTTGTCTGCATGGAATACCTACGACGTATCGTTCGACGCCATATATCGACATTTCATGCAAATTAAAAAATAACTCGGTAAAAACTTAATTAAAAGCCGATCGAAAAACTTTATAACATTCGCAGCCCTATTGCATACACGATCCGATCGGCGTATTTCGAAGCGAGCGCTGTAATAACCACCCGCGCGGCGTATAATGGCTGACTTCTTACACTCTTAATTGATTAGCGGCCGCTTCGGCTAATGATAAAGGAAGGTGAAAAGAAATAAAACGAATGCACCCCGATTTGCGATCGAGGCCCACGCCCGTGCGATAGCCACCGGACGTAGCATTACACGCTACACGCCTGACCTCTAGACTACCGCGCTGACTGCCAATCTCATCATAAACTATGCACATTACAAATACTGAGCAACACGGAATGATGTCATTGTACATTAACATCCCAAACCTACCATTAGGGTAACAGGCATGTACACTATTCACTTAATAGATAGTTATTTAAATCGTCGACATCAAAGGTCAGTTTATTGTAATTGCATATTCATCTGAACAATCCGTTCGGAATATGAGTAGCTGAACATCAATAATTCATAAAGCTGCTTAGTTGCAGTCGGGGATTATTGAGACGTTACCGTCCATGCTTGCTTTGTAATAAAATAATTTGATAGTTGTAGGAATTCATTAAAATAACTTACCTATAGTTTTCTGGCCACGCACCAACTTCGCCCAATTTGTTTTGAGGGTGACCGCTCAATTGCCTGGAAGTCCAGTGGTTGTGCGCTGACATTGCGTGTTCTTGCTTTGAATAATCTCCATAGTAGGGATGGGCGACGTCGCTGGCATTGGCGTAAGTAGGATGTTGATAGGTGATTCCACTACTATGGTTAGCTGATGGACTAGCTGCAGTAGGACTTGAGCTGGGGGGAGTGGCGTCGCTCGATGCTTGTAATGGTGTAGCGAGCTCCGATGAATGAGAAAGAGGCGTTAAATTCCCTGATGAGAAGGAACTGGACGTGGGCGGATGCAATGACGAGGCCGCGAGAGCCGACTGACACACGGGTGGAGCTGTTAACGCTGTTTGGTGCAGGGAAGGAGCCAAGGCCGAATTTAGAACAGAACTCGACCCTAAGGCGGATGAGTAGGATTGTTGCCAAGAAGCGCACTGGGCGTTGAAAGTGGAAGGTGGCTCGTATTGTTGATGCACTGAAGGGAAGGCTGATTGCAAGGACATTGTATTGAATGCGCTTAGTTGCTGGGAATTCAATTGCTTGCGTAGTCTAGCTCTTCGGTTGGAAAACCATACCTACGAAATAAACATACGAATAAATATATTGTTTCTAAGAACTCTAGTCAAAGAAAACCTCCTCCTCTAGAGATATAAATCCAATCAACTAATTGTTCCGACTAACCCTCTGAAGTTCATCCTCAGTAGAGGAATTGATTAATAGATTTTCTTGAGCGAAATCTAATTTGACTAGATTCAACATTGACCGACTCTAAAGTTAAAAAGTTTGTTTTAATTAAAATCGTGAAAATATCGTTATTACAAAATGATGGGGTTGAGTCGATTAAGCTTTAAATTGAGACCTACAATTACGCCGGAGCTATTAATTCGACAAAAACTGGTAAAGCAACGGTAGCGGTAGGCAGCATATGGTAGCTGGCTAACTATTGTTATAATTAATTATAAAGGTAATTAGATTTTTTTACGCCTTGCTTTTGTGGGGAAATGAACTTGATATGCAAGTAACAATGGTTTTGTTTAATTATGTCTATCTATCATTAGAACTCTATGTATGGCTCTCAACTAACGGCTATTGATATTTGAACTTCAACTCATTGCTTCAAAGCATCAAACAACTTACTTTTAATTTTGAACTAACCTATAAATGAAAGATATACCTATGTTATGCGTACTTTTTTTTTTAAATACATTATTTTCTTACCTGAACTCTAGCTTCAGTCAGTTTGGTCTTCTGAGCTAGTTCTTCCCTTGTGTATACATCAGGGTACTGAGTCCTGGTGAAGGCCCGCTCCAAGGCTTCGAGCTGGTCTCCAGAGAAGGTGGTCCTGGACCTTCTTTGCTTCCTCTTCAAGGTAATACCCGGTTCTGATTCCGTATCGGAGTCTTCGCAAGATGACGGGCCTATTCAGACAAAAAAATGGTTTTTGATTTAAGCAAATCAATATATGAAACTACCTTAAGATTACATGTATGTACAGTCAAGTGCATAAATATGTTTAATAACGATTAATAACAAGAAGTCATTTATTATTTCTTTCAAATTTGCTAATAGATAATATTCGTGATGAAGAAAATAAGCAAGTATATTTTTTATAAATTTTATTTTAGTATAATACCTACATATGTGTGCATTGACTATACCGCAGACTCTTTCTGAATTTTCATTACACTAACGACAATCATGATTAGTCCGTCTGAAAATCTATTGTACAATTTTAGTCATAGTAATAAGATTGATTATTGCAGTGCTGGGTCCACGTTGTTTTGTTTTGAGTTGATTATAGTCGGACCACACGCGGCCTCCATTAAATTAAACGTAACCACATTACATTACGCTTCTAGTAGCTCCAAATAAAACTTGGGCCTTAATAAATATTACTTTAGGCAACTTGATAATGAAATAGAATTAGATTGCCGTGCTGCTGATGGCCTTCCTAAGCTATTTTATGACCGCAAGATTACGTCTCACAGTTGACAGACGTGTTTTAAAGTGACGGCGATTTAAAAGAAAAGTTCTCATGTGTCTTGTGTAATGTTAAGATATTGATTATTATATTTTTTGTTGCATAGACTCAAATGGAATGCTTTCCAGGAAACCCCGCGACCGGAATGTACCGTTCACTGGCGTCACTGTTCAGGCACGAACAGCAAATTTTCAATACGCGAGGTGAGTGGTAAAGGGGCCGCTTTTCCAGTGTAGATATTACTTTAGCAGCGCACAACTTAATATGCATAATCTTATCGCAGCGCAGAATCTTGCCGGCAAACCTGCGCTCCGTCACTGAACCGGGATATTAGGAGCGCCATTTTATATTGGATAGCTACGGCACAAGACGTGCGGTACGGACAGATTGTCGTAATGCAAGCCCCGCGGCCAAACGCGATGGGATAATAACACCTTTGGGTACTAATTTCATTTTTATAACCTACAATTTCGAAGCCGACACAAGGGGCGCTGCTGTGGCGTGCGCAGGTCTTGCCCGCTACACTTTTACATGGAATATTAACTCTACATGCCATTTTGTTAAGTTTGCAAACGTTCCGCCAGTCTCATTATGACAACGAAATTATAATGATCGTCTACTTTAATCCAAATTAAGTGATAATAGCTTCCAATAAGCGTTAAGGACTATGATGACATGCCCAGTTATTTACGCATCGTTATGTGAAGTGAAGGTTTCCTCTGTCACTTTTTAAATAATTGAATTTATTCTTCAAGGATTTAAAAGTATTGCCAAGAACCTTTTGTTAATGCAGAACCGTGGTGACCTTAGTCTTGAAGCATAATAGGCACTGAATAAACCGCAATGACCTGCTAATCCTTTATCAAGTGCGCACAACAACAAACTAGAGCAATATAAAGTTCTATGCAAACCCACATGGAATTTGCTCTTCGGGCGGCTTTAGTGCAAAACAAACTACTTAGAGTTGCGAATAGACTGAAAACGGAATATTATAAATAATACTTTGTTTGTAATAAGCTTGTTGTTCGGAATTAATTCTAATTCTAAAGAATAAGTATCATCGATCATGCTAAATTGAGACTTGGGATCTCAAACCATAGATAAATCACAATAGTTTTTAGTATTAAAGTAATCCGAGGTAAGTTTGACTTACCTAGAATGCCATCAATGCTGTGATTTCTTCTAGGATCTGATTCGTCCCTTTTGCCTCCTCTTATTAGTCTCGAAATGGAACTGACAGACGGCGCAGTGTTTTTATCACAGATGCCTTCTTTTATAAGTTTATCTCTAATTTCCCAGGAAAATATACCTGGGTTTTGTCTCTTGAGTTCTTCGATCCTGTTTTCTACTTCAGGTGTGGCAACTCTGGGCTTGGATCCTCCAATAACGCCGGGACGGATGGAGCCGGTTTCCTGTTAAAATGATATCATTGATTTCACTAAAATTCTAGAATAACATTAACAAAAATTCGTCCAATTATACCCAAGCAGCCAAATAGTTGCCATAAATTCAAATGGCATATTTAATTAATGTAGTCCATCAATCTTACACTGCTCTGAATACACACTGGGGTTGGATTAGTCTGTTTATGTATTAACGTATCTTAAGTGAAAATTGTAACTGCACTTAGGTTGCACGTGCTGTCAACCATAGTTTCATTGGAATTTACTTTAAGAAATAATGTGTTTATGAAGTAACTCTTACCTGATATCTATTGAGTATCTTGGAGACGCATCCGTGCGAGACGCGGAGTTGTCTCGAGATGACGCAGGGGCGCACGCCCGCCGCCGCCATCTCCACGATCTTCAGCCGGATGTGGTTCGGCAGAGGCCGACCGTTTATAAACACACCTCCTAGCTGATTCATTCGACCCTGACCTAAAACAAAGAAATCCTATTAGGTATTTTATTTATGCTTCCTGCAATAGTATGCATAAACGGATTTAAAACCATGGGCGGTAAATTTTAGGATTTTGCAGCGCCTGGCATGGCATGTGTAAAAAAATATAATTTGTAACAATCCACATGTATAATAAACAAAATACTTATTGCGATGCACATAATTATTAAATACAGAAATGAAACAAGTACAAGATCTGGATAACTGAAAACTTTTCGACTTAACGTAAAATCCTTCCGTAGAATGTCATCAATCGGCCGAATAACTCATAACCCACACAATGAAAGCAGAGATATTATTTTATCGTCATTCCCCTCTCAAAGCCAAAATATGTAATATCAGTTGAAATTATTCTTCATAAATATATATTATATAGAATAACCAACATCAATGGAAAACACAATGTATCCTCTAAAACGCAACGGAGCAGATATCAAACAGATAACTGACTCAAATCCCGAAGCTCCATTATTGTTGTGAAAAAGTTAAGTAGAAAAGATAACAATGCACGCCTCCGTTCATAGGTATGTAGGTCAAAACCAGTAGTTGTATTAAAGTGAAATAAGGCGTAAACCATCAATAGCAACAATACGAGGGCCATCACAAAGCGTCGGCGCGTCTGGTGCACGGCGCTGACATCCAGCTACATAATACGTACGTCATCGGTAGGCCTCGATCACCACGTAATTTTACGTTTCATTGCCAGTGTTCTCAAGCAAGAGTATCCAATTTCTTTTAACACGAATGCAATGAAGCAGAAACGAGAACACTTGAACTATTTCTGACCTTTGTTGGCTTCGACTTGTTACATTTTACGTGTGCCAGCCTCCGTTCAAACAAAAAAACTTAAAACATCGATGTAATATCTACAACAAATTGATATTCTCAATCCGAAGCCGATGGTCTCGTGAGCCGTTGAATCGTTCTCGTAATTTCCAGTGTAAAAGAAAATCATCAAATTTTTAATTAAAGTTTTACAACGATGGGTATCGCGAAAGATAATTAAGTCAATTCGTTCGATACTTGATGTGAACTCCCTTGGGAAATAAGACGTGTTGTATATGGATTTATGAATGTGTGTGTGTGAGTTAAAGTGTCGCTATTATAATCACATCACTGGAGCGGTGGTAGGACCACCTAACGTCAAAGAAGCCGCCACTCCTCGATTTTTGCAGAGCCTTTGTGCATGAATACTGCCTTCCATTGAGAATGGGATTGCTTTGAAAAAAATAGGCAGACCCTATTTTATTAATAGCATTAATTTATTGTTATCAAATTATCCTTCGAACATAATTTATTTACGATGTAACATTTTAGCTAAATATTAATTAGCTAAAAATAATTGAAAATTGTAAATTATGTTGAAGATGGGTTTGTATTAAACTGGAGTTTAATTCCGACCTAAGTGCTTAAATAGATGTTTTTAAAGTACACTTATTAATAATAAGAGCCCAAGCCTTCGTTGAGAATGAGCGAGAGATAAATAATCTACATCAGTAGAGCGCCTGCTCTAAATAAGACTCATATAAAATACCAAGAGGCATTATTCATCGTATACGTTCTAAATTAATCCTTGTCTAAGATTGACTAACATAATTATTCATCGAAAAAAATATGTAACAGTGGCATCTTCCACTTGTGGAGGCATTTATAGTTTATCAATTTGAAATAATTCCTCAAAGACACCGCCAAATATAAGGCCCTAGACCCCTGCCGGGAACCACCAATCAATTAGACAACATGTCAACAAGTATGTCCTTTGATAATACAAGAAACCCGGGGAAGCATCAATTTCAACAAACAAAACTAAACCGTAACACAAACAACATACGGTAACTAATTCAGATCAGTATTAATAAATATCAAAACCACAGGCAAGAAAACCATGCTATTGGAAGATGGACCTTATTTTTCAATGGTCTGAAGTTTTATTATTGCATATCGCTTGGGTATTTAAGAGTGAACTCACACCATGGTTTCTGCAAGCTATACCCGTTTTTTTGTGGGATCCCGCAGACGTTGCGGTGCCTCGAAAGCCCATGTTTTTGAGTGTTAATTTTATGTTCCCGAAATATTTATGACGCATAACGTGTCCATAATATTCCAACTATACAAATGTGGGTGGCTTTGTAATAACATATCACTTCATTAAAAGACTTCTTATATTTCACCAGGATTTTTTCTATTGCCATAAACTAAGTATTTTAAGTACCCAAGTATGTATTTCAAATACACACGTATTACATTTAGAATGTAAAATAATAAAATAATGAGGGTTAGCTTTTCTGGAAAGAAATAAATAATATTATAGATGAAGACGCATTGAACTTTTCATTTAAAACGAGATCAATTCATAACACAATACTGTTAAAACCCTGAACAACATATGCACAAAAGAGATCTCAAGTGCACAATGCGTAATAGAATTCGCAAATATTGTAACACTATTAACGCAAAAGGAGGCGAAGTTAACAACAAATTCAAACATTCTTTAGTAGCTAATCGTCCGGAAGCACTTTCAGATCATGCACAAGTTAACGCCAACAATGACTGCTACTAGGGTGGTGGGTATTCATATTGTAGCATAGAAAAAAATTAAGTCAGAAGGTCTTATTTATACACGCACATGCAGTGTGCAAAGTAATTCACACAGAAAAACGTCATTTTTTGAGTTTGAAATTTAAACACAATTTTTACTCACGTGCTTTATGCATTGTAAAGTGGCGTCTCTTCGATCAATAATCATACACTAACCATAAGAAACAGACACCGTTGCACAGAAAGGTATAAAATTTTCTCACAATCACATAATCGTGTACCGATTCGTTCAACCGCCGCATTCGTGTTAGACGAAATTGAAACAGAGTCAATCATTTAATGCTAAACGCAAGATGCAAACCATGACCAAATAAATGAAGATTTTGAATTCTCCACTTGCGTTTCTGTGTCAACTTTAATTAACAATCACATTTTCATCAAGCTTTGCAGTACTTTTGGGATATCATTACAATTGTCAGAGCTGATTGGATTGCTTAACCTTCCATCTTTGCATTGTCGAGTCTCATTTGCAATTCGGCTGATTCCGATTTCATAATCCAACAGAAATAGCGATTGCACTTTGTTTTATTCTTCTCTATTGTCATCGAT
The DNA here is from genome assembly GCA_964035505.1 of Watsonalla cultraria. Lineage (NCBI taxonomy): Eukaryota > Metazoa > Arthropoda > Insecta > Lepidoptera > Drepanidae > Watsonalla > Watsonalla cultraria. Next base: position 5,587,805 of record OZ037727.1, on the reverse strand, counting down.
ACTAGTGTGTTTATTGAACTAGTTGAAACGTTCACTGTTACAGGTTTCTGCGCTTGGACTGACGATTACGACACGGGAATCGTGGTAGTTAAAAGTTACGATAGCAGAACTCATACCTTGTACCACACAAGTTAATCTTAACAATCGTAGTCAAGTACACACTTATTAAAAATCCACCAAAATAAACAGAAAAATTACCTGTTTCAATATACTTACGTCCAACAGAAAAAAATAGTATCTCAGACCGTATCGCAAATCTTGTCAATTATAAATTAATTATATTTATTATTTACAACACTTTATACTATAGTTGTTTTTCTTTTGTTTACAGAAATCAATTTACCGTAAAGCACTTTCGGTTATTTGCTAACAACGCTACAGTGATAGTTTATAATGTTCTAAGTCGATACAGTATTGAGTAAATAAATCGTAAACCCCGTTTTCACAATCATAATATGTTTCTGGCTGCAAATCAATTTCACGTAGCGACATTAATGTGCCTATAGTAAAATTTATATGAGGCTTTACGTCATACGCCACGCCGCTTTCCTTCCATACGGGTTGTATGCCCACGATAACCGTTGTGCGGAGATTATCGCAAAACCTGGAGCCCTACCATGACCTCTTACAGACTTTTACAACGTGTATAAGTCTGTCACTATCACATAGACAACATATCATGGCAATAAGAGCTTATGGTAAGGTATCTGCTCCTACTTCAGGGTATATCATTTAAAACATAAAACCAATACAAACGCCAGCTTAATTTATTAATCATCACAACGCTTCTTCATTACAATCTTAGATTTACTTTATATATTAGCTCGACGATGATGTTTTTCCCTTTCTAAGCGTGCATAGGCACCAACCTTTTAAAAAAAGTGTAGCATAACAGGATGTCCTGTTCGAATTTCAAAGCGCACAGCTTTGATTTCTGGGGATTGAACCTCACGAACACCTGATCGTCACAGAAACTCTTCTGCCTTAGAATACTGTTGTGTTTCTGAAGCAGGTGATTAAGGTTGCCTGCGCTCCCTTTAAGGACAGATTAAGTGGAGGCGTTGTGTATTTAATAAATAAGCGCAACATACTACTAATCTGTGTCATTGCTTAGTTCCATTTTCAATAGTGCAAGTTTTACTTTCTTTCTTGCGAATTTCTCAATATGATGTTATCACAAATATTTCGTTCATGAAGAAGCATAATTTCAGTTCGAGATATTGAACTCATGGTCGTAATCCTCATATGTACAGGACGAGCGAGGAACGTGACTCGAAGGCGATAATAATGCGTATAACAAACACTTTAAAAGAAACGATGTGTGTCTACGAAAATTAGTTGCTTAGAAATTAGTTTGCACATAATAGGACTATCTGTGACAAAAATCTTTAGGAGAGGCGCTAAAGGAACAGGAGGTTGCCAGTCAAATGACACTTTGCAAATGATTGGCAATATAGCAGAATATGTGGTGTTCCTTTTAAAGTAAGATAAGGAGTAAGTAAGATCTAGTAGTAAACTCATTGAACACGTTGACAACGCGAATGATAATAATAATGTATGCCGTAATTTAGACTATTCCTTATCAGCACCCGCGGGTGCATACAGAGCATTCCATTGTAATTCAATCAACAAAATAATGTTTCCTTTATTTTTATCAAATCCGTCCCAATATCTAGAGTAACTAGATGTAAAAGTAACAATCAATTTAAGCCGACACGACGTTCTTTTCCAGTTGAAATTTTATCTATACACTAATAAAAATAACCTATTACTATCCAAAATGAAGCAACAAAGAGAGGTGAAATGCCATCTGAATAGGCATTAGAATTGGGCGGCGTTCACAAAGGCTGTGTCATTCCATTAAGCCTTCTTCAAGTCTTCAAAGTATTCTGTGTGGCCCGTTTGCCTCGTGGTCGCGTGGCCTGCGCCAGCCACAAATGTAGCGCAATCGAATATCAAATCAATTCTATTATGCTTTCATACGAGTTACATAGCATTTCATAGCAAGCAACCCAGATAGCGGCTTATTCTCTCATTCGGGTATTAGCTTTTACAATACCTCATCTTTACTTTATATTTACCTCAACTTTAAATGTTATTGAATCTCATAGTTGAGTTTATTGTAAACTAGTTTTCATCTCACGGTTTTTGTTGAAGGGATACAATTTAGAGTCTAATAAAAACTACTCAGTTCCAAATATGCATGATCTGTTTCCTTGTTGGTGATATTGTTGAAAGTAACTAGCGTCTAAATATCCGAACATGAAAACTTTTCTTTCAGAGGTGAATGAATAATATCGACTCCAAAGCTGAGTACGCGAAGGTAAATTTGAATCTACATTCAACTTTTGAAAGCTTTCTGCTTGCCAGATGAATGCGTAGGTACAGTTGCTAGCACAAAGCGGCGAAAGAAAAAAGAAAATACATATTCTAATAATTTGTTTAAAACACGAGTCTCTCCCACCATTTAACTTGCTGCCAACAGTGCCAACTGTACAAACTAAGGCAACGCCTTTCGGCATGTCACCGACGAATATAATATACGTACCTACGTTAGTAATGAATGGAACTGAATATTTTATTTCAATATAATAGTCCATGTTTGAGAGTGCCCTGTTTGACCTCATTCTGTATTCATACCACGTTATGTACTAATTTGACGGATTCCTTTCTTTTCATAAACGAAATGGACTCTTTGACGTCGCCACTTGCCGCTATAGGAGTTACAAAGGCCTAACTAAAGTTAAGTATGGATGTTTTATAAATTCAGCTAGGGTTGTATTTGTCGCAGTTATAAGTGTATGGCAAGTTTATGGTAATGGAATGAAAGCTCACGATGAAAGGAAACTTCGTTCGTAAACTCCTGAATATTTATCAGATAGATTATCCAAGACACAGAACCAAATAGTAATTATAAGGTTTACTAACATCAGCAAGGATTACTTTGTGCAAAAAAGATTGAAAAGAAAATGTTTCCTGATAGAATTACACAAGAATTAAGAGCCGTCCTTTGTTAAGTGAAGCCAAACTTTATCAAATTTAGGCGCATTGACACTTCTGGTGTGATAGAAAACTAAAATAAAATATCATCCACTATTTCGGTTTTTAGTTAGCCCAAGATTAGAATTGTATAGTTTGGTTATTATGAGTAGATACCGTATGCCTAAGATGAAAATATTTAGATCTAAATCTTGAATAATAATGCCCGTTTAAGGCCCAGGTTTCACGGTACCCACGGGTAATTGTAGGGAATTTACGTAATTTTAATGGAACAATGATACCCTGATCGATGACCGCGCTGCGCTGTGCACGTGAGCTATTTTGCACAAGCCCACGCCTCAAAGTCAAAAGGGACTAACTAAAATTTACATTGAAGTACCTAATATATCTATTGAATGTCTGTTTTCACATTAATTAAAAAAGCAAACTAATGCTCGAGAGAAACGTACCCCGAGGCTTTTGTCGCGAAAGGCGCGTACGTCGCGTCGCCTCGAGCCTCACAGCCATGATTCGGATCTTTCGGGCCTCGATAAATCTGATAATAATTTCTAAAGATTTCAACACCCGAGCCCGGCTGTATCGATGGGCACGCGCATGATAATCAGATAGGATTAAATAATTGATCGGCTCAAAGGAAATTTTCATAATTGCCTTCATTTAGATAACTAAGTATTTATAAATGGATTGATTTAAAAGGAATTTCATTTGTTATTTGTAATAAGAGGATCTGCCGTGCATTTGCTTAATCAAAACCAATTATTGAGATGAGAACATTATTTCAAATCAAAATTGTGGCTGTAAATATATCCGCTATATCAATTTGTTTATTAATAGATGGGCATAAGTAATGGCAAGTAAGCGCCCTGGAGGTTGTTCGGGCGGTGAAGCATTTCTGCGTCCGCGGGCGGGGGCGGGGGGCGCGTCATATTATGCGGCTAAAAGAGCCTGTCGGTGCCTTTGATCTGCGCGGGCGCGCCGCGGAGATGTGTGCGTGCGCGCAGAGATGTGCACCGCTTGTCGGCCCGTCATATGAATGTGACTAAACCTTGATTATGGTACTGAACTCCTTGCAGAGGTCACTAAATACAATATTTTATCGTGTATCAACATATTAACATTTATTCCTTTAATTTGGACGACTGCAAACTGAGATGCTAATCCTCAAAAATCTACATAAGTATAAGTAAGTTTTGCAACCTTCTGCAACATTATGCTAAGAAAATCAATAACCATTTACCTCTAGTTCACATTCTTGTTTCCTTACAACCTGAGTGTGATAAAAAAGGAATTCTAGGAACCTGCACTTGTCAATCTAGTAAATACAGTTTACCCAATCATAGTTAATCTAACAACGTATAATTTTACTCTAAACTATGGAATTCAAAATGATCTCGAGTCTTAAAGGGAAAATTACAAGGTACGCAAGCGTATATCAGCGATCTATATCGCGCTTCATCGCGTCCGTCACCTAGCCGCGGGCGCGTCCGATCGCGACCGCAGCTTCATCTGGAACATTATGCGAACTAATATCGACATTAACTCCCATTCCCATACGTTGTCTTGATTTCATACATTGTATGTACGTTAGTACGCTATACTAATGTATGTAGTAGGTACTAAATAAAATTTAAGTGTCTGTTTGTAATTCCAAAATAACAGCTTTTCACTAAATGCTTATGAAAGCATACGGTACTGATATAAAAAACCTATAATAAAAAAAATATCTGTCTGTCTGTTTGTTCTGGCTAATCTCTGAAACGGGATTTGAACGGGACTTTCACTGGCAGATAGCAAATTTTACAAGGAGTAACTTATACTTTTATTAAAAAACATTAGGGTTCCGCGGGTCACCCATGACATTTACCCTACGTGGGTAAAACTGCGGGACACAGCTAGTAATTACTTTAAAAACGGAAGGTTGTTTTTCGTATTTTGCTCTCGGTTCAAATGTAGATTAAATACGAATTGAAAAGTGACGTTGACTACATTTATTTAGTCAAAAAAAGGGGTTGTTAACGAAAATTTAATCGAAAAACGCAATAGGTACTTAATAAACAGAAGATAACAACGGTCGCTATTCTAATTCCATAATGACACTATTAGCTCAGATTAGATAGCTGCCAAACATCACTCTTAGTAAAAATGTCAGATTGCAATCAATCGTGAATACAATTTATTTGCATAATAATTTACGAGTGTATAAAAAACATCTCCAATCACCTCAGCATGTTAAACAAATGTTTGTAATGTTCTTAGGCGTATCTTATCGCAGCTTTAGACACTAATCCGACCTTATTCTTCAGAAAGTCGTATAATTTGAAGTCGAATTAAAGCTTCAAGTCATTTTTAATAACCGAATGGACGTTCGCCTCGCGCCGCCGCCGTCGCCTCGCTCAGTTGCGTACGTGACTCATACAAGAAAAATACGTAACAAAAACTTTTTATTTTTGACGATTTACTAAGTTTAAGCCTTCGTTTCGTTATAATATTTTACCATTGGAACCACAGAAATATTCACGATATTATCACTAATAACTAACGGTCTATTTTTTTAAATACAATTTATATTTTTCACAATTGGAAACTTAAATTGCAATCGGAAAATGTAATAATTGTGCAACTTTAAATTAATACAGACAAATCCAAGATGAAAAAAAAGTACGTCAGTCACCAATGCTATCGGCATTCTTTCATGTTACCGCTCTCTTTTACCCTTTAGTGTACGGGTCTCATTTGTCTCTTTCTTTTTAATTTAGCTTAGACGAAACAGGTCATAAGGCGAAGTGACATTTTTAACAATGCAGTCGAAATGTTTTCGTATGGTAATGATTTATGTGTTAAACCGTCAGGTTGAGAGCATTTTGGAGCAGTATTCGTTGTTATTTATATACGGTATACCTTTGAAACGATCTTAAAGTCCACGCCGCGGGGAAAACAATGGAATATTTAATTTAAAAGCGAATGAAATACAATATTGCACACCTTTAATGATAATATGTGTAGCTCATTAATAAATACTTCCTGTAGATTTTTTGAAATTAACGTTGGCGGTTTGACCGAGCGGTTAAGTGATTCCGTGTCAAGATTACGGTGGTTTAATGTAATTTTCACCCAAACCAAGATACCAACGAGTATGAGCTACATGCTATTTCTAATGAATTAAATAAATGTATCAACGTTACTATATATATTAAGCACTAAATAATCGGTTCCTATTTTAAGATCATGTGTCGTGCCTAATTAGTGCTCTGAAATAAAGCACGGATAATTAATTCTTAATTCTTATTAAAGGACGCAAGTTAATAAAAGTTGTAGAACCAGTTACGTTTGGGTTTTCAGACATTATCATTTTAATTAACTTAACTTAATGAGTATAGGAAGACAGATTAGTTATCAAACAATTTTAAAAGAATTTTAATGTCTAAGTGGGATAAGTACCATCAAAAATCTATCCAGAAATGCTTTGTAATTCGTCTTATATTACAAACAATTTTACTATACTGAAAGGTACCTAAAAGAACAATAACCTAAAATCGCTTCCTTCAAATTGTTAAAGAAAAAATGTCCCCAACAACACAAAAAGAATAACACGGCATTTAGAAACAAACGTTATTGAGTATTTTTATGATGGCCCATAATTTCCCTTAAACTTTTACTCAGCAGGACCCCGTATATTTAGTATCGAAAAAAATTATAATGAAAAAGCGGTTTAAAAATTCTGTTTTAACTAAGCCAAAACGTGTATATTTTGACGGAATCAAATTCTGAAATAATTTACGGTATCAGATGAAAAATAGCTATCGATAAAGGTTGATCGAAGTACGTGGTAATTTTCCTCGACATGTTCAAATAAACTGTGTAGAACTAAAGCGACTTAAAACATTTTGTCATTAATGTTACCTGTGATAAAAATATTTTATAAAACGTTTGGTATTAAGATCAAGATCACTTGACGAAACAGTCAGACAGAACTGACAATAGCTGAGTCGTGACAGAAACGTTTTATTGAAACGGAGACAACAGTTTTTCAATAGCTTTCGGTCCTTGACTATTCCAGAAAGCATTAAATGAACAAGGTTCTGTTATAAACGGAAAAGGAGATGTGATTCTAAATTTAAGGGGCCCCAAGTCCCGACGTGCGGAGATGAAATATTGTTATATGGGTAGCAGTAAAATCACTTTGTAATTTCCTTGTGATTTTATAGTTTTATGATCATCTCGGGCCTTTAGTCGAAGAACAGTTTATAGTAGGCCCTATTTATCATGTTATAGCCTCTAATCAGCTGCTAAGTGATATGATCATAAAAATTAGCCCTATCGTTAATTGGATATTCATTTTGTTAGCGCGGTGGCGCACGGGCATTCTGATTTAAGAACCGAGAATAACCTACGTAGCTAAATAATATTTTAAACAATGTATGATACGGTATATAATTCGACATACTAATAAAACAAATATGCAAATAAATAGCACAAAATTGTAAGCGGAACAATACAACTTTTCTAAATACAACAATATAAGCCATGAAGTAGATATAAGCATACATAATTAACAATATAATTCAAATCAACCTCAAGTTTCCAAATCAAAGAATTCATAATTTATTGATACCATAAATAAGCTTCATCGGTAAATCATTACACGTAGCATTAAATAAACACATTAAATAAATTAATCAATTAAAATGTATATAGAATGTAAACAGAAAAGGAAGACAGAGAAAGAACCATCAAATTAATCGAAAAAGGGAACACTAAAATATGGCTCATACTAAACGTTAAATATAAACATGGATTCGATTCAAAAGTTTATAATTGTTGATATCATACAATGGATATAACATGTAAACAAGATATGCCTGATAAACTAAAGGAAAACTTACCTTGAAAGGAATACCCCGTAAAGTATGGAGTCATGTTCAATGTTGATACAGCCATTTACAGGAAGTTGAATGAATTCAACGAGTAAGTTCAGTAGCTCAAAACACCAAATCAGTTCGAACACATACGAAAGTCCAGGAGGAACACAATTTCAGTCTTTCACTATCACAGCCTGAGCGTCGACATAATTACGCAAAGGGAAACTGTGTATGTCTAATCCGTGTTACTTTGAAGACAGCTCAGTGCCCACTGACGTGTGATGTAAAGATGTATTTCGACTCTCAAGTGTAATCTTTCACAATCAGCGGACCAACAAAAAATGGTCAAACTGGCCGCCTCCGCAGCGTTCGAAGCGGCTTTACTGGATTCTTTGTCTCTTTCTGATATCCGACTACTATCGACAACAACTTATAGCCGGTTCAAAAAATTTGTAAGAAATCGACTAGTTTTTGCAATAATTTTCACGAATTCTATAAATGTATGTAATGTTTGACATAAAAATATATAGTCAACAAAAATTGTGCGAGTTTACTGCACAGTTATTGACGATATTCTGACTTCGGAAATACTTCGGGATATGCCGGTGTGGGAACGAGATAGCACGAAGCCTTGAATCCGCTATCTTCAAAGCAAAGAACGCTTATTAACAATGTGTGAGTCGCGCCTGAGTCGCTGTTCCGTGACGAAAAACATGAGGCGTGCTGCCACAGCGATCTATGCCTACACCGTTCGGTGATTGGTCAAAATTTGTTTGGGGCGGGGTCTGTAAAGCACACGAAGAGAATGAAATTGTATGTTTGTGTGTGTTAATTGCAATGTCGATCTGTGTTCGTGCACAATACACATTTTATTTCCAGACATATTATAATTTTTCACTGTTTTGAAGAATTTTATTTTAATGGTATTTTTAAAAGCTGATCTTTAGAAATATGTGCCTAGATATTTTTCATAAGAAATTTGAAGATACTTCATAAACTTATGAGAGGGATTGCACGAAATCCATGGCATCTTCGTGCTTCACAGTCCCGACTCATCATAATAGGTTTGAGGAGTCAGCTGCCTACGTAAAGTGCAGAAAAAACAAACTTACAGATCCCTCCCATTGAGATGGTTTCATAGTCCTCTCAATATGCCTCATATATATAGGGGTTATAAATATTGAAATTTATAACCTGTATAATACCTGATTAAATAAAAAAAATTAACAATTAAAAACATTTAATAATCAGATCAAATTGGACACTATTAATAAAATAATATTTTCGTATTTGTTTTATAGTTACCACCTTTTTCGATTCGGGCGTCAAAACAATTGACAGATTAAGATCGTCTGAAACTCACCGCACGACGTCTCCCTGGAAATCCCCTGACGGTTTACTTAATTTATCTCCAGAAATTTAATTTGATTTTAATTTTTATTACAATTTATTTATAAATTGGGGTAATTTTCTCTCTTTAGGATTATCTGATAATAAAATTGGTAACTGGTGATATTTGTTTTAATGACGATTTGGAAGCATTTTGACGATATGAAAGTAGGTAGGTACTTTGTAAAAATTTTAATCGAATAAAGATATTTTTGAGTTTGAGTTTGAATGCATACAAATAGTCCATAAGTATTTGTTGGTCTAATTATGAAGTCTTAACTATTTAACCCAATCCAAAATTAATTCCCAGACGTGGAGCAAAAACTATTACATTAAAATACTCAATGTCAACTTCAAGTTGCTCTACAAATCTGTCTTTTAAATATCAAGTTTGTTTTTAACTTACAGGGCCCTTAACATTAATAAACTTGGATCAAATTTTAGAAACCTAGTTTTGGTGGGCATGGCAAACATCGTCAAATGCCTTTTTGAAAAAAAATATTATAATTAAAAGACCGGAGAGTGTCATATGCTGATTTAATACCAAAAAATAGAAGGATCCTAATAGACAGATAGTCAATGAGAATGAAACCGCATCCAATCGTATAAATAATAATTAAGCAATAATTGCAGTTGAATCATGGCAAAAAGTAAGAGTGGCCGAGAGCCTAATTAAAAAACAATCTAATTATATCCAAGTTTATTGGTAATTAAGTGAACGTGTAAGTAGTAAGGACTTGTGTTTAGCTCTGCTGGTCCGCAAGGCCAGGTTTCGTAAGCCATTAACCCTCTTTTTACATCGAAGGCTCTTTGCATAACAAAGCTTCTGTAAGGGCCAGCATACATTAGGTCAATCGAACTGAAACTACTTAGTTGATTGCCGGTACTTTGCCTTGTTTTGTTCACTAGTTTACTGCTAGTGTATTTATCCATACATTGATGTATTTATATCAGAGCCATATTTAAAAAACAATGTTTCGGGTCGTAAAATATGTGAAAATATAGCAAATAAAGCAATAAATATGAAGTTATAAAATTGTTGAATATTTAGAATAAGTACTTCGCAGTTACTTTATTTTTATACAAAATCACTGAGACAAGATATTGCCTAAAATACAAATTCCAACAGAAATAAGTATGAATGAGAAATTTTAATATAGCTAGACTTGACCTCGTTTATTTTTATACCTAAAGAAAGATGGGAACCGGCGCGGCGTCAAACTCGCTATCATCATATTTTCCTTATAAAATATGTATTGTAATATTTTACTAACTCTGTGTACTCGTCACCTATACTTACTGTTTCTTATAATTTTTTTTAAATTCAGTACTAGTAAGTCCAAATACTTGGACTCTACCTTTCTTATAGAAGTTACCTATATTTACAATGGGAAAAAGTTGTCCTGATGGGTATACGAGACTGTTCAAACATTTGCCACGTTAGTAGCATTTTACATTGTATGAATTTGAGGGTAGGCACCTACCTACATACGACTTGGAATTACAGGAATCAAGCAGGGAAGTAAAACATCTAGTCACAAAGTATCAGCATAATTTGTTAAATGTCGAATCTATCTGCGTAACTTACTAACTTTAAAAGGGTGAAGTCGCCATTATGGAATTCCATACAAAATTATTTTGTCCGTTGGAACGCATCGTTCTTCTAAATTTCGTTAAGGATGTTGATACAGTTTTTACTTACATACATGTAGGTTAAACTGCATGTAGAATAGGATAGCTAAAAGATCCCATAATATTTACAGATAGTAGTGAAAAGTCTACTTTCAGTTAAAGTCAGAAAATCATAACTTGAAGTGAAGTAAAGACGGGTCGCTACTTAGTAAGGCAAAAAATGCTGTTGCTATTGGGAGGGAAAACTTAAACCACCAAACATGGCTATAGGCTCTCCTTCCACATAATATTATTGATTCGTAAGACGTAAAACTTGCTACTAAAATATCAGTGGCACTAAAAATAAAACTTTTGTGTTTGTAATTTACTTTTTTTTCTATTAAAGAACAGATAGACACAATTGTATACTTACCTTTAAATGAGCCAGAAACAATGCAATAACGCAACTAACAGAAATCGTTTATTCATTAACACACCAGCCTTGAGGCCAGTTACAAATGTTTTAATTAAAATCAACCAACGCTTCATCGATCTCGTGTTTACAAAATTCTTAATCCGTCCACGGTCTCGTATTTTATTCTCTTACTCAAAGTAATGTTGTTTCTAAGATAATCTCCAAAGATCACAATCGAGAGAGTACCAAGACGGCAAACAAACTGGAAGTACCCTTTGTCACTTCTCAATTATCTAAGAAACTTATTCCACGCCGAAATGATAAATATAAAGGTTCATTAATTGGGCTGAACTCGAAAACGTCCCGTCAAAGTCTCAATTACCTATCTAGATTATGAAACCCGAAATCTTATCAAACGTTACTGAACTAAATGCTCGCGCTAAACTCTGACAAATAATACACCTAATATATTTTTATCCCAATTAGACCATATCAAATTGCCTCAGCAACATGCTGCAAAAAGCGTTACCTACAAAACCTGTGCAGCAATTAACTTCGCAGTTGACACTTCACGCGTTATTGAGATCGTTCGTACGATGCGCCCACGTTCAAAAAAGGCGTGAAGTGCTGAAATCGCGGCGCGCACGCTTCAGGGCTCATTGCGCGATGCACACGCCGCCGCTGAAACTATGCCTTGATGGGCCGCACACGACGTACGCGGCGACGTGTGTCGTGACATTTTTTATTCTACTTTTGTCTGGCTGGCTGTAAAGTGTTTGTTGAAGACAGAAGACTGTCAAAATTACAATGTAACTTTCTACAGTGCATTCATATAGATTAAGTATCATGTATTAGGTATGCTATTATTGAGCAGCGCAACGTTTACCACCGTACCGTAGAGTAGTCACTACAAAACTATATTCAAGTCGATCTGTTAGATATATACGAAAACGATCCTTATGACATTTGCGGACATGTTATGTCATGAGAATGATCGATTGTAAAACATAGTATGCAAATAAGCTTTGTGTCATTTAAAAGAGCTTATAATATTAATAAATTGCTATAGCATGAGGTCTCCGCTGCCAGGTGAAGGCCACTAATAAATCTAAATAGTAGCGATACAAGATACATTGAACCCGTATCAAAGCGAGAAACACGTGTACACAATTTGTTAGGTATTGTTTCAAGTCACTCGTACACTGATTGGTGGTGAGTCATAGAGTTAAATAAAATACTTGGCGTTTTTCTGAGGCCTGTTATGATGGGCGGCCGGTGGTCGGCGATAAATGTACCAATGCGGATGCGTCGGCGCAGCCACGCGACCGCTAATTACCGCTGCAAAAAAGTTGCAACAGCCTATTTATAATAATGAATTAATGCAGCAATTAAATATTCTGTTAATTTAATAAATACTTGCTTATTAATACTGTTTAATAAACGACGCGTTGACAGACATTGATTTATTGCTTTATTGTAATAAAATATAGAACATCCAAACAAAGAGCTACCGGTCGAAGACGATGAACTTATATTTGTTTCGTATAAAATTAAATCCGTCTTAAACTTCAGATCACTAAAGCGACAAACCGAATTCGTAGAGCAACCTCTTATTGTAGTAGTAAGGAACATAATATTTTGTATTCAAACGTTATATATATGTTTTGATTGCAATTACTTTCGATCACAAAAACGGTATCAACATTTCAAAACAGACAAACACACAAAAAATATGAGGCATGTTACACCATATTAAGGTCGGCTGAGTGAAGTCAAATGTCGCGGCGATACAGGCCACATGTCACTGCCTGTGGGTTTGTCCGGTAATTAGTCCAATTTGACACGCCCTGCGCTGTTCCGGGGATATAACTCATACGCATACGTCAGGTAACTATTAATTAGTGTGATACTTTTAAATAAATAAGGGTGGTTTTGATATCTGTTATTAAGTTGACTGGGTCCAGTTTATGGCCTAACTGCGAAACATAATACAAATCTAAAAAAAATATAATGAAGTAATGAATACTAATAATGAAGACCTATTTATATATACTATATGTATATATATAAAATCATTCTAAATTAAAATTCAAGTTCAAATATATTTATTTGATATAAGACTTCTTACAAATTTCTTTCAAATAGTCAGAAGAAATACACAGAAATACCAACTCTTCCCAAAAAAAATTGTAAACTAATTTCGAATAACGGTACTCTGATTTTGAACATAATATAAATTGAGACTATAAATGTTCTGAAACATTCCACGTATGGCAATTTAACGCACCGTGTGAAAAGGGTCCACCCTGCGTGAAAAACAAACACTCGTAAAAATATGTCCAAATGACATGTAAATTTTTCTACGTCACGATGAGATATTGTAATGATCCGTTACGAAAAACTGTAATGACGGCTCATACAACACCGCCCTTGAAGACATGTGTGGCGGTGGATTAGGGTCCATTATAGCAAGGAAATCTAATTCACTCAGAGCGAATTGAATAACTTAATGGGATGTACACGGACCGATTTACTATGGAAGCGACACGAATACAAACTAGCCGACCATACCGTTCGTTTCATTAACTATAGCTGTGTATCATATGTTTTTCAAATAGAAGGCATTATAATAAGCTGCTCGATACATTTTCTTATCTCGTAGATAGACTCTACATATTGCAAAAACACACAACGACAATTGAAAACCAGCCGAAATGCCAACGAAAATGGCAACTTTAAATCATTCCTGTTTCCAAATCACACGTTTGTTTGGTGGCCGACACCTGTAGGTAATTGATTAATTGTTAAACCACGATTAAAGTTACCAAGACTAATTTCATAAATTACTAGAACCGTGCACATACACATAAAATACACGTACATATAAATATCAACTCTAAAAGCACCGTGTGATAGTAAAACGTTTTTTGTCAGCTTACAATTAAATTCTCACTTTCCTTTTTTTTTCTCACGCAATTTTCCATATTATATAATGGTTTCCGACGTAACTTCTCGTCGTAGTTTCTTAATAAAATATAATTAATTTACTACAACATAACTGGGTGGGAATTTAAAATAAGCGTTCAAAGAAATGGTAGTGCCATTTCCAGATGTCCCCAAATTGTAGTTCCACGTTGGGAGTTCCATATTTTACCACATTTGAGGTTGTTCTCGACAAACACGCGGTCGGTGGCGCGGGCGCAGCGCGGCGCGGGCGGTTGGAGATGCGTGAGGCGGCGCATCACACATTTTTTTTTCTGTCGGCATCTTCTCAACTCTAACTCTTGGCTAATGACTTAAATTAACATTCTCATATTTTGTTAATTTAGGGCTGGCATTTAGCTGGGTTGAGGAAGGTTGCGGCTGATTACCAGCAATTTAATATGTTTTGACAATTAAAATTGTCATTAATTTGATAATCAGAGTCTGCAACGATTCTAAATTACGACGGATCCCGCAAAGGACCCAAATGCGAATATATAAAGGAAAATAAGATCCTCGCTTAAATTGGCTCAAGCAAAACATCAGCCTCTTACTTATTGTATCTATTATAGTTATATGTAATTTATAGTTCCTGAAACCAAAGAGTCAATCTAACTTTCTCCGTAATAGCACGATTGAAAAGGCTCATTTTTCTAATGGCACTTAGTACTTACAGCTTAATGCCTGCACGTCCAGCCGATTTGCATGCGAGCCGGTGAAAGTGGGGCCAGCTTTCAAGAGCCTTAACAAACACAGCACGCAGAGGAACAATGCAAACTGGTTGTTTGCAGAGAGCTGTACTTACATACTTAATTTCACAACCATTTATATTTTCATCTCTTAGATCCTTATAACTTCTTTAAATATAAGTTTGAAAAGTTTAATTCCAATAATACGATGTCTGACAATATTTCTAATACAAATCCCCAAATCAATCAAGCGATCCAAGCAATAACGAATGGATGAATAATATCCGTCAACGACAAAGGCGTCCCTCGCTTTACTCAATAAAGACAAATATAATAATAACGGGCTTCTGAAAGGGATACAAATACGAGGAACGTCAGAAATGTGAAGTAGGCACTTCACGTCATTGTTGAATGTGATCGCCAATTTTGTACTAATCCCAAGACGCCACTCGATTTTGTTTTGACACAACAACACTGCAATGAATACAGCCACTGGACCTTTGGCTGCTGTGCCTTCGCGGACAAACCCGACATACTCATTCAATATTTTTTTTAAATTACTCTTCAATGATAAATAATAACAAATCGTGAATGTGCAGTTCTTCCACATTTAGTAAATAAATATTTGTGTAATTCTTCGAAATTATCTGCAGCTTTGGATAGAGGGTACAAGCAGGTCACCAAATTCAGAAATAAAATATGTATTTTATTTTAGTTTTATTAATATAGTCATATTTTTCACGAAATCTTAACAATTATATCGGCTGCAAGCCTTGTTTGGACTAAAGAAGTGTCGTTAAACTTCAGTTAATTATATCCAAATCAACAGATGTAAGAGATAAAAACATCACATTAAATGGATTATTCATTGCCAACTTCACGAAATATAAAAAAACAAGTACCTCACTGAAGTGGCCTTCCTTAAGGAAAGATCGCTATAAAATCTCGCAGATTAAGGAAGGCGATTACGAAAATAATAACATAATATTGGACGATTATAACTAAGTGGTCCGGTATAAATGAAATAAGGTAAGTATGTTGTAATATTTTGATAAGTACAGCGATACCAATATACTTACCTATTGAAGTAAAATACTAAAATTGTCAGAACCTCCTACCTATGTACTCGTATGAGTGTGTATATGTACATTACATGATTATCATCATGTCCCTGGCCTCCACCCATACATTGTTAGGGTGCGGCTGATCACATCATTTTTATACGCGACTGTCTAACCTTCGTAACCCTTTTAACGACGAAAATCGGTAATCTGAGTAAAACCACATGTCAGTCTCTCTTAGGCCTCCGACAGACCTGTCACGATTGCAACCAGTAGCGACGGCTTAACGTGCTCTCCGAGGCATGGAGGGAACTCGGGAGGTCACCCATCCAACTACTGGCTTACTTGGCTACTGGTTAGGGTTGCTTAACTTCGCTGATCGAATGATATGCGCAAAAGCAAATGTGCGATGAGCTCCTCGATTACGTTACATGATCTTGTTGTTATTTCCAGATCTTAATATTAGCAGATTTAAAAGTACCCAGATTATACATTACCCCCCGAACACTCTATCCTCGTGACTCCACAAACAGCTGGCTTTCAGTGATTCCCCAAAAAATGAGACGCGAATCGAATCGCACGCAGCGTCCGCAGGACAGTCGTATACGCACTGAACGCACAATAACATCGGCACAATACACGATAATTTGCATGACGACTTTTTATCGATAGGTATTATATTGTCGGTGCAACTACTTCTATGGCAGCTGCGAGTTGCGACTTTGAATTAGACTATGATTTTACTCATAGGCTTTACACGTCCCGATTTTACAATAAAATTAAATATAAGTAATGTTTAATAATCCGTTGGATAAATCATTTCTGGTGTCTAACATAATGTTTGTTTCTGTAAGGAAGATACATAGATACTACATAACAAAACGGTGATCAGATATTCTTTACACTGACAGACAGGACACACTGAAAGCATTATAGTTTCCCCCTTATTCCTGAAATAAATATCCAATACGCAATGTTTGGCAAAACGTATTATTTTATGAGAACAAAAGTTGTAACGATTCTGAACTAATGTACATGGCCTAAACAAAGATCGTTTAGTTTGAACGATTATTTTATGCACGTTATCAGAATCTACATTGGGGCGGCATAAAATCATCCGAATATATATAGATTTACACCCTTTATACAATGGCTCTTTGACGTAGTAACACATACGTGACTGTTCCTGGTGATTTACTATTATTACCAGTAAATAAAAAGTGGTAGGGGGACCAAAGAGGTGGAGCGAAATGCTATTGTAATATCCGCTGTATGAGTAGGGTCCGAAAAATAATGCTGCCGAGCCGCCAGCGCCTTGTAATTGATTCACTTATGTCACACGCATCAGACATTATCTATCCGCGGCAAACACTACCAAACATTCATTTAATTATATTTAATGTATTTGCTGAGGTTACACACTCGTGCTCTCCTAAGAATATTTGTGTTTGTGAAAATTGTGAGTGAAAATTAAATTACGAACAAAGGTTTGAACTTTGTGAAGTGAGAGAGCGCTGCAACGTGTTCGAAAATGGATTACACAACAGGAACGTCTTCCATGAACAATATGAGACCAATATTCGGCGCGTACGCCTTTCAAGGTGAGTCCAAAATTATTATAGCCCATAGACACGAAAGGATTCAGAAAGATGAGAAAAAAGGCCCGATATGCTTAATTACAATGTTCCCAGGTACCAATAAAACAAGCAATAATATGTTGGAATCAAAGACCCGAAATCAATATCGACTATTGCCTAAACAATAATAAATTGGGCACAGCGCATTACATCTATGTTCCATGAACGGTTCCGTAAAGAATTGTTATAGCATTCCTATCGCAAACTGGCCGGATTTTGTAAATTAATGCCTTTTTACATCTTTCCACGACGAATCTTATACAAAAATTATTTAATCGATACCTACGACCTCGAACAAAACATAATAATTCAATATTATATCTTTATGAAATTATAAAAGAACAAATTAATAATAATCTATCTCAACGAATGATAAACTTGATCATTGTAATAGTGGTTAACCCTAATAAAATCACAACACCGCAGACACAGTCATATTCCTATTACCTTTTAACGTGGAACTCTAAAAAACGAAGATACCTTTCAAAGTGCCGCTTATTAACCTCTCATCGACTCCGACCGTAAAATGTAAACTCGATAAAGCCACCAATTAAAACTAAATATGAGAATCTCGACAATCAAAGCTCGAGCCGCTACATCTGACACCGAAAAGCATCTTTTCCAAAAAATAAATCGCGTTTTTTGTAAAGAACGCAAGGTCGCAAACGCAGCATGATTTTCGCCTTTTGACAACCACGCGATTACGTCCCAAGGACCAACAAGCGTCGTAAGATTAAATTTTAACATAATAAGCCTTATTCCGTTGCCTTAAAAGATGCGTATTTGTGATCCACATTACGGGCATCGCCAATTCATATACGTCGGGGTAGGTGGTGATAATAACAATGCTTCAAGAGAAGGTTTAGCCAACTAATTTGTTTTTTCTCGGCTACTGTCGATCTCGGTAGCGATGCAACCTTCGTTTTTTGTCGAAGGAGATCAATCAGTCAAAATAACAGTGTGATACCGCCTTTGATGCGATCCGGCCGACCTGTTTTAATCTCGACTGATACATGATTAGATCACCGATGATGCAGCAAACCGGAGTAACTGATCTGAAATTGGACGAATTCAATGCCTTAGTTGTAGATTAGCTTTGGGATACCACTTCTAACTTTAACAACATTTTACTTTAATTATTTGAGAACAATACACTTGTATTGTCGGCATTTACAGTGAACTGTATTAAACAAAACAATACGAAAAACTATTACAGAGAAAATACAAGCATATAATTGGATATGTCTACAAGATTAATAAACCAATACTAACTATGCTCCGCGGTTTTAACTGCGTTGGAAAACTTAGCAAATATCAACATTTAAGATTAGCTGTGAGTGGAACAATTAACACATTCATATTTTTCAACTAGCTGTGCCCCGCGGTTTCACCCGCGCAGTTTTAGTTTCATCCTTATGGTCGCGGAACCCTAAAATTTTTAATATATAAAAGTCCCGTTAAAATCGGTCCAGCCGTTTTAGAGATTACCCGGAACAAACAGACAGACAGACAGACAGACAGACAGACGGACAGACAGACAGAGAAAAATTTTAAAATTTGTTTTTTCAGTGTCAGTAGCGTGTATACTTTCATACACATTTAGTTAAGAACTGTTATTTTGGAATTACAAACAGACACTTAAATTTTATTTATCTGTATAGATTATCTTATACGAATATATTTTTCGAATCCAAGGCATCCTCGAATTTCCAACAAATGTTAGTTCCAGACAACGCGTTCAAACAAACAAATGCTCTTTAGCTTTTTTATATTAGCTGATATATTTTTTCATTTTTGTAGTTACTTCGTAAGAAAACACAATTGGCATTCAATTGGCAACACCAAAAGCTTTGTTGACCTTAGGTAGCTGACCACAGTATCCTTACATAATGTTGTGGTTTTCCAGCGCGGAGAGTTATAAAAAGGACGAAAGCAAATGATGTCAATGACATCGTAATGACCGTCCATCATTTGGCGAGCCGTCAAAACTGTCCCAGGGAGCCCAACACGCTCTGGTGCGTCGGTCTCTTTATCACTCATCACACTTTTTTTCACCTTTTCTTTTGATTTTCGCACTGATGTGTTGACGACAATGAGGGATGTCCTACCTTATCTTTTTTAGAAGGTAATAAATTAACCAAAATACCGCATTTCTTCACAACAGAATGCTTCAAGTTCATGTTTTGGATCTCGTTCCTCACTAAACAATAGCTTAGGAGAAGTTGTAAACTGCATTACACTTTATGTAGGTACGTAGTAGCGTTTACTATAGACTTCGTATCCATAGATATGGATACTGATAAACAACATTTCGCACCGTGCTTGTTGTTACAGCTATCTCTATTCCAAAATTTAGCAAGATTGGTTCAGTAAGCGGTTCAGCCGTTTACGTTCCCTTAAAACTTGAAGTGCTTTCCTCATATAACGCTCACAACTGACAGGACAATTTATCAATTTATCAAATTAATTAGCGACCCGCTGGGTACTATGAGTTACGATTTTTAAGACTATAATTACAAAACCGTGACTTTTCTCTAGTATCTATAAATATAATATTGTGTTTTTTTGCTAAATACTAAATGGAGTTCAACTTCTACATGTTAATAAAATTGTATAAAGATCCGTAACGTAGTTTAGAAGAACGAAGCGTTAAAATAGACAAATAATTTTGAATACGTATAGCGACTTAAATTTGAACTATTTAAAGATATGGATTTCATAGGTAGCCTCCATTAAAGTAAAACATTCATTGAAGCCACGATGGAAGTAATAACGAAATAAAACTATAATAAGCCACACGTGATTGTGATTCGAAATTAAATCGGGAGCCGGTCTGTTCATCACTCGTATGTCCATTGAGAGAAACACAATGGTAATCACACAGATGCAGAAGCTGTATGATTAATTACATACTACGTTCGGAGTGTTTGATGTTATGCAGTAGAAGGTAGGTACCCAAAGGAAGAGCCATGTGAATATTTAAAACCTGTTTCACTAAAGCGATGTATGCGACTTGAATATTAAACCCAGTAATTAGACGGATTGTTTGAATGAATATTCATCGTGAGATGGAATGTACATTTTGTGTATAAAAATGGACTCAACTCTTACTGAAGAACTGAAGTAAATTTACTAGCCTACTTAATTGAAGATAACGTGATTTTGGGACCCACATAATATTACAAAATATAACATTTGAATTTGCTCTTCATAACTCTTATATTGCTTTTTTTTCGCGCTTTAGAACGTGTACTTCATAAAAGACTGCATTAATTTAATCTATAATTAAATTTGAAATTTTGTGTATCTCCTAAAATCTCACGTTAAATCAAGAAATCAAGTAAACCATCAAAATGTCCATCAATATTGCTTTTCGTTCTCATTCCTTAAGGCTGTAACAATGCAATGTCAAACAAATAAAACGCATCAATCACGAACGCTATATAACAATGTCAAGAATTTGCCTCATCACATTTTATTACATCTGTAGCGCTGGCTTATCAAGGCAGGCGTTATGGCAACGCGTCTGTCACTCCAGGAATGCAGATAATAGGTGAAAAAGTATAAAATTCCTATCGAGCCCGCCTTGCTCTACACTGATTGAGTTATAAGCTATAATGACAATTCCATCTTGTTTTTGCACCGTTTTTCACATTGAATACCATGTTGTCGCGTCTACTCCACTCATATTTAATATACATTAGGTGTTGCATGTCGATCTTTGATTTGTGCTTTCTTGCCCCTGTACCGGAATGCGTGTCTTGTTTATTTTGATTTGTCACCTTTGATATATGATTCCTTTTTGTTATTATCTGAAATACATTATTATAGTTGACTGGCGAACATGATTACATTGCTTTGTCAGACGCAATATAACATTTTGTTGACTGGGATATGAACTGGAGAAGCAATTTATAAATTATGATTTTACAAGGAAAATGAGAAGTTATAGTTGAGTCATTAGGTTTTTTGCCCACGGAAGTTTTTGTCCAAAGATTTCAAATAAAGGCTTTACTTTAATTTCGAATTTTGCAAAGTGCGTATACAGAATACAAGTTTGATGAAGACATTAGCATCGCATTGTAGGCGTTCTTTTTAATTGAGTTGGCAACCCATTTAAAAATATACCCCAAACTTGAAAAGAAACATATACGAGACGAGTAAATAAACTAACCACCAACCAATCATAAATTACTATAACATACCAAAGGAAGTAAGTGCTTATTTGACAAACTGCACTTAACGTTTTACACATACAAATCTGAGTTTAATAATCTGGCTCGTACCCACAAAAAACAATATCAAAATCGAGACACTCGGACGCCAGCGTCCATTATGTACAAAAGCGTAGCTCTTATACTGCTAATAATAAGGTTCTATGTCGTTTGTAACTATGAAAATTAGTTAAAGTTCAGTGGCAGGTAGGCACACGGGACACAAAGCCGGGTAGCCGCGTCTTATAATCGAGAGTGCCTCCGGTTGATAGTTAATTAAAGAAGTGAATAACATGCGGCAATGCAAGTCAGCTGTAATCTTCGACAATGTAGAAGATGTATATTGAGCCGATGATACCCCTTAGAACTTTGTATACAAAATGTTATTAGTCTTTGTGGAGCCGACTCCTGAGGGAAACTTTGCGTATAAGCTTAGTACTAAAAGACTTGCAAAATTTATGTTGACTGAGTGTGTAATGTAAGGTCGAACTTTGTACTTCTATTTGACTTATAAGTTTTTGAGATCTTTGAAACTTTTGTTTATAAAAAATCAATACTTTTAATAGCAGTACTTGGATATTTCCAATTCTTCTACTATCGTTGTTACACATACATCCTTTTACAATAGAACAAATACCTTAAATATTTCTTCATCCTTTCCTTTTGCTAACCTTTTAGGCATCCAAATACAGAGGTAGGCAGTAGGTACTAGATAAAGATAATTAGAGAGAAGTAAAGTGTTTGTCAGACTTATAAAGCATCATCCACATTTATCTTACTTAGGTGTCTTTTATAGGTCCAAGGTATTATACTAACTAATACTTGTTGTCCAACACAATATTTGAAAATATTGAAATTTTACAGATGTGTGTCGTAGCCTTATCCTCAACTCTTGTTGTGATTGCTATCCCACCTACTGAAAAGGGCTCTACCATGAACTCTTAGAGCCATGATGGTTACTCATATTATAAGACGGATGTATATAACGTGCATACATATCCCACTGTCACACAAAATGAACTATTATTGACATAAGACTTTATGGGCCCCAAACGTATGTAATATGCGAAAATTATGTAAGTATGAAACAGACAATGATTTGGGTTTCTCTGAAGGATAAGATAACACGCAAAATTAACAAATTGAAGTGACAGTCAGACAGGGCTGGACCGTTCTGTCCACGGGCTGATGGTTTGTGAACCAGTGTAGTCCTAAAGTGGAGACCAGTTCAAGGCAAGCGTCACATAAAACTCTCTTCTGACAGATGGCAGTATCCTAATGATCTGATATGAGACGAGCAGTATCAAGAGGTCTAAGTCCAGCTGTGGACTATAACTCAATAGATTAGTAGCTTCTTCTTGTTCATAATTTTCAAATGACATGTTGATCTTAGCAAAAAATCTAACGTCATTCTAAATTAATCTTGGAACCAGTGTGGGTTTAATTCCGGTTTGGTTTGATATCAACTCTTAGCACACCTCGATGCAGCCACCGCCTCCTTCGACATGACTCTTTGTAGGTTACCGTGATACTGTGTGAAGTGGGCTCTACTTGCTATTTTATATTCTGCAATACGCATTTCGATTCCTTATACTTGACAACAAATGGAGCACTGTAGTGTCTTCGATTAAATTTTTTATTCGGTGCCGAAACTGTGGATAATTATGATAAAGGTTATATAAATACCAGTAAATCAATCCGTAGCTAGGTAATTTATTGCGTTAAGTGAATACATATTTTTTTTATCCGTTGGTCTTTTTTCTTTATGAAGTATGCCTCATTTCAGTTGGAGAAAATAAATAGTTCATATTTCCATTGTCACTTTGATATTATGAAAACAAAAAGTAAGCATTGGATACACAAATAGGTAATATTTGAAGCAATAAAACCGTTATCGGCGAAGTTATCGCAGCGCAGCGGAGCGCATTCTGCACGCTTCTAATGAACGCCTTATGAAACAGGCAATTTATCACATAGCCCCTTATCACGAAATGCACTGATAAATTTTATATGAGAACAAACTTAAATAAACAATAGTCCTTATGCACCAAATGCCTACCTATACAGCGAGGATTAGGAACAAATAAGTAGGCTCCGAGATGATTTGTTTTCGAAGAGTTCTATTCGCTTCGAACAATTATTCAGTTTCACTTTAGGTAGCTGGTACGTGACTTGTTATTTTGTAACGTTTCACATAAATTCTCATTACCAATTCGAACAAGATGGTATTTCAAAAAGACCGTGTTTGTCGGCGCCTTGTATCTTAAGTGCGACCATGAATAAATCAATGAAAACAAATAGTATTTGGCTACTAGTGTTCCCAAAGAGCTTTTTTCAATGATGTATGATCTGCTATTGTTTCAACTCCCGTTTTGTTACAGAGCCTCAAGTATGTTAATTTATTCACAGTGTTATAATAGGTAGAGCATATTTTCCTGGCAAGATCCAATGTGTTGTACATATAGATAGGTCCGAGGCGTAATTTGGTAGACACCGAAACTAATTTATTTAACAAAGGACGGACCGACCGATAGAGCACTTTTTATGTGTATACAAACATATTATTACGTTCGTATACCTGTAGACAGATACCTATGTAATTATAGATGTTATTTAAGAGTTCTTATCCCGCGGATATTTTGATTAAATAAGAGTCAATCATACTTCGAAACTTCCGTGAGTCTGAATGGGTTAGGCAGACAATGTTTTTGCTGCTACATATTATTTAGTTTCTCCGATCGTATTGTTATTGCCGAATGGCTTTATTATAGTAATCTAATAATTAATACTCTAATGATTTTTGATGTGAAAGCGACTACCATGGCAATTTTTTGCTTAAAAAACCGAAATTAAATACAAATGTAGGGCAAGTTAATCTGATATTTTCATTAATTACCTATATGAATGTCATCACATAACTTTGTAAAGTATCTATCATATTTTTGAGAACTTGACCTTCCAAGAATCAAGAATTAAATGTGGCCGGAAATTAGAAATTCTTTGAGTACAGGCGAGACGATGATAAAACACCTACATTTAATGACAAATAACTTCACTGGAATTAAACGACATTTGTTTATAGCTTCATAATTTTATGTTAACATTATTATTATTCTTTTTACGATTCTTACTACAAAGCACACACTGTGGCCACTAAATAGAAACATACGGAAAGTCAGCTTCCATACATTGATGGAAACAGACGCAAGAGCACATAGCGTCATTCTTTTATTTATACGATCGTCTCGCTCCGAAGTTAATTGGAATAAGCCCTATATGTACCGCGACCGTCATATGCGTGTGTGCAATTTTTTTTGTCCAATGTATGGATCCGCCCTTCTACTACCATTTTATTTTGTGCCGAGGGTGATATAAGGGGCTAAATTATTTTCATTTTACGAGCGTAAGCTCCACTATCCTGCCCGAAGTCTGACACTTTTTCTCATTTTGCCACATAACTTGGGCTTCAAGAATCCGTAACAAACTATAATATCAACCACAATGGCATTCGATGTTTTCAAAGTGATTTTACTTTGTCATTGTATTTTCAGTAACAAAGAATATTTTCATTGCATAATCACATTCAAGTGCTGTTTCGGAGTTTATCGAATGAGTGTCTTGTCGGTTCTTCTCAGATCAGGTTATTTCGATTTTCATATATGCCTTACCAGAGCCTTCTTAACGGAAATTAAATCATATTCATTTAGCCAATATACAAACATCAAAAAAAAAATTTCGTATTAATGAAATCAAACCTCTACATTTTCCCCAGCACCATTTTTCTATATTTGCTTTCGCAGATTACGTGATCAGTGAATATCAAAATCTGTGTGAATCGCTCAAAATCGTTCAGAGGTGAATGAAAATTCCTATAAAAGCAATAACGGAAATGAGTCAGGATTAATGAAAACTGGTCAAAAGATAACAAGCTCGTGTCGCTCCAGTGGCTGCGTGAGCTTCCGGTGCCAGGAATCCCACTGGACACAGATATTGGAAAACGCACCTGCTGTGATCATACCATTTACGAAACATTCAACAACCACCGACAGATGTTTGATGTTTTCTTGTCGATCTACAAGTACTTATAGGTACCTACTGCAATGAAAATAGTGAAAATGTACATCACCTTTAAATATTTTTTAAATATTCTGAATTTTTGAATATGATTTTTAATAAATATTTCTTAGTGTACACCCGTTACGATGAGTTATCGTCAGATCCACACTTTTGGTTCCACCTGTGGATCAAAATACATCCTCCAAAAAGTCTCTACGACCAGTGGATTAGGCTGTGTGATGATAAATCATTCAGGACAAAGTCATTGACAATTTTCACAATAATCTTATCAATTCTTCAATGATCGTATATGTACGGATTAAATATAGAGAAATGAAGAGAATCTACCTCGAACAAGTGGACATGTATAAGAGATTGATGATGGTCGGTTAAGCTAAAGGGTTTTGTTAATTTAGATTGGAACTGTTACTCTATTCTCTGATTACGAGTGTTTGAGGAGGACGATGGGCGTTCTTGACATAGATACCAGGGACCTTACTACGAGCTCTTATTGCCATGATAGTTTCACTCATTTATGAGACCGATGTATGTGACGTGCATACATCTGTCACTTTCGCACAACTGCATTATCATTGCAATAAGAGCTCATGGTTGGGGCCCAGTACATAAAGGCTTAAATAAGAGCTGATCAATCCCTTATTGCCTGGATATATAATGTGTATAATCTTTCAATGTTATTATTTTAAGTCGTAATTTCCATGCAAAATTATTTCGCCTGTTTAACGCGTCATCCTTTTAAACAACAACACGGATTTTTCTTACATGTTGGTGTTGAACTCTGATGAATTTATGACTAAAAATAAATCATATTATTATATTTAGATTTGCATGAGAAAAATCAAAACGTTATGTAGTATCTTCAAAAATCGTAACCTGAAGTAAAGAGAGCCGCCAGTCAAACCAAACCAACACGCGGACCAAAGTTAAAATGGCTTTGGTTTTATGCATGTGTTCTGGGTTTTTTATGGTCACCAGCAGTATAAACTACCTTCTAAAATCTTCTATAGTAGAGAAAAAATAATAGATTAAATATCTCTATGTTAAGATTATTATCATAAGCAGATGCAGCCTAGGCTTTATATAGAAGGAAACCATCGAAATAAAGTATTTCATTATCATAAAATAGGTAGGTTCCATAGGGTGTACCTAAATCACATCATCCCTTCCGGTCCAAAAATCAAAGTAAGGGTCTTGAACAATTTTTTCCACTGACTTTTTCCATATTCAACGTAAGTGACCTCATTTTGAACAAAATTAAAACGAGGAAGCTAATAAAACGAAACAGGATACCTACCCAAGAATGTGAGCTAAAAAACACGAATATTTTTTACTTTTGTTTCCCCACTTCATCCCAAAAACGTTCAACGATGTTATAAAAAATCCACTCTAAAAAGAATAACACCGTGAGTCTATTAGTCGTATAGCATGTCATCGACGGTTCATTAAAATGCGATGACTTAACACAAACACCATAGTGGACTTCATTGATAGCCTCTGACGTAGGTTGGACTACACAAAAACGATCATGTATCACGACAAGCGAACATGAAGCTTAAACACTTACGTTAAGGACGCTAATTGAATCAATAGACAAGCGACTGGATCGCTTTAGAATGAAAGATAGTTTACAATAGCATTTCATTCCGTGGAATCCATTGATAAGTCTGATGCTACCAGTGTTACAAGAAGCTGATCTCACGAGCGTTGAAAACACATTACCTCAGTATCAAACAACAATCAAATTATGTCCAAAGAGATCCGACGTCGTATGAGAAATCATGAAATCCACACATAGGTAGTCGGTGACACCGACAGCTTTCGCTACAAAGTGGGTATTGATACACCCCTGCACCCTTTAAGAAAGTTTGCTTAAAGATAGCATGTTATTCATGAGAAAAAATAAGTGTACTCTATAGTTACTACGTTAATTCACAGAATCGTATCAACAGGTGCCATTATCATCTCGTATCGCCAATCAAAATGTTGTGAAGCGTGAAAGCGTTTCAATCAAATAGACTTCGTTTCATTGTGTATTAACTATAGATTCAAACAAAAACTATAAATAAACTATAAGTTGAGCCAATTTAAGGTTGAAAAGTGTTTGTACTTTTGTTGTAATGAATGAAAGAGTTGACGCGTTAATGACATAAAATACTCTCGTAAGACTTTTTTCTAAATGTTTTTTAGATTCTTAATTTTTCGGTGTTAAGGTGCAATAAGAAAATTCACCCATATAATGAAAGCTGTATTATCTATTTACTTTCCAAAACCGTGAGAAAACGATCTCGTTCTAACTTTCGGTACTTGATAGATTATGGGGGGCAAAAAACAGTAAAGCGTTAACAGTTACAAATTATTGTGCCGGAGAAATTACAAATTCAATACAAAACTTGATGCTCTGAAGGCACTTTGTGGGCCGATTATATTTGGAATAAATTAATTATGGCAATTTTCCAGCGTCTCTCCAGTTGACACCATCCAAATTACGATTTTGTACTTTAGAACTCGTTATTGTTCATCTTACGGCTATTTCCGAGTTGATTTTGGTCTCCGTTGATGCTCTGTAGATATTTACTGTTATAATACTAATTAAAAGTGATAGGCTAAAGTAAATCCATTCACTGAAATTTATTTTCCAACCATCTCAGACATCTAATCGGTTAAGATAAAATTAATGAAAAGAAGTTAAATAACGCTCTTTATGTAATACTCACAAGCGAGCCGCCCCGGCTTCGCTTTAGGTTACGATTTTTTAAGACAATATACTATAGTAAGATACGGACTTTTCCCAGAACGACTGATAAGACTACACATATTTTTTATTATTCACTAAACATATTTTTTTTTATATAATACGGAATTATCTTAACTATAAATTAATCGGAGTTGAACTCCTTCAAGTAAGTAAAAGCCGCATCAAGATGCGTAACATAGTTTGTAAGAACGCTGTGTTCCAACAGACAAAATAATGTGTATGAAAATGGCGACTTTAATTTATACTATTTGACAAGACTTGGTTGTTACTAAGTTATTTTTCAAGAGTTACTTACGTCAATACGTATATATTATATAATCTTGACGATGATTTAAAGAGTATTTTGTAGTAATTCGACGGTAACATTAATGTAAAAAATCAAGCACATATAATACTTATAACTTGAATTCAATTTGAAAATTCGTAAAATAAATACAGCCTGAAACACAAAATAAACCTACAAGTGTCTAAAAAGGTATTAATTATTTCCAGTAGGTATAGAAATCCACACTTTATGTGATTAAAATAGTATTGTGGATATTTATACAGATCTTAAGATCCTTAGACGAAACTTTAGGTAGTTTTGTTCTGTTCTGTTTGAAACGGCTGGAGTGATGTTTACGGAACTTTCACAGGCAAATAGCTATTCTTACGTATACAAGGAGTAAGCACTGGCTTATTATATAAAAAATAAATTAGGGCTTTAAATTAGGAATTCAAATTAAGCCTACGTTGGTGAAACCGCCTTCCACTCAGTAAACGTGAGCTCCTGGGTTAGATCACCGGGTTGGGCAAAGTGTTATAGGGTTTTCCATCTGTACCTAATCCTGGAGTCAGGATTAGTGCCCGGTTAAGGCGATAGCATGTATAATCCTGTATAATTAATTCATTCGGACGATTTGAAAGTACTTTGTAAAAAGTCTAATCGAATAAAAATATTGTTGAGTTTGAGTTTGGAAGGGCAATAGGCTCGCCCTCTATAACATGGGACTTAAAACGTAACTGGCAAAATGTTGGTCCTCTATAAGTCCACTTATGCCTAACCCTTTGGGGATTATAGGCGGAAGCGTATGTATGTAATGAAATGCAAAAGTTTTTAACCTTAGTTCGATAAACTTGGAAAGAGTAGGTAGTATAAATAGCTTCATCTGTGTTCAACTTTAAGTTTCTGGTGATCAAAGTTATATCAAAAAGAATTCCATTATTTGTTATAGGCATGCTTTTTGTCAGTTTAGAATGAGAGAAAGTATTTTATGAAGTTGGAAACTGACTCCACTCCTACTCTTCCCATTTACTGGCTCCTCATCAGGAGCTAGACATAATAAGGGACATGACCAGTGACAAAACACTCACGAGATACATGTTCCATAAAAGATTCAGTATCCACATTCCAACCAGACAACAATGGAAGGATGGTCTGAAGAAAATGGAGAAAAGTCAATTAGTTTGGTACACGGATGGATCCAAAAACGTCGAGGGTACTGGAGGTGGAGTGTACTCAAAAGGCTACAGTTGTAGCGTAAGTATAGGCAAGTATCTGTCTGTGTTCCAGGCGGAAACATATGCAATATCGGTTTGTGCGGAAGAAATACTGAACAAACATATTGAGGATAAGAATATCTACATATGCAGCGATAGTCAAGCTGCCCTCAAGGCGCTAGGCTCCTTTGAAATGAACTCTGTCCTTACTGCGGAGTGCGCACATCTGCTAAATAAATGT
This sequence comes from Watsonalla cultraria, assembly GCA_964035505.1. Lineage (NCBI taxonomy): Eukaryota > Metazoa > Arthropoda > Insecta > Lepidoptera > Drepanidae > Watsonalla > Watsonalla cultraria. The sequence goes on along the minus strand of OZ037727.1, from coordinate 5,557,396 downwards.
GGAATGCGCAACACAGTAAGATTAGTATGGGTTCCTGGGCACATGGGAGTAGACGGAAATGAATGTGCAGATAGCCTCGCAAGAGAAGGAGCCATGAAGAATTTCATTGGGCCCGAACCATCTGTAGGCCGTCCTTATGGAGCCTACAAGAGTGCATTGCACAAGTATTCGAAGGAACAGCACAACATAGAATGGAGCGCCAATACTGGACTACGACATTCGAAGCAGTTCATAGGCACTTGGGGTGAGAGACAAAGCAGAAAGCTATTACAGTTGAATAGATGTCAGCTTAGGCACAGGGGCACTAACAGGTCATTATGGGACAAAAGAATATCTTCATAAGATGAACTAATGTAATGATGTGGTATGTAGGTACTGTCAATCAGAAGCCGAAACCATGAGTCACCTAATATGCAATTGCGATGCACTGGCCAAATGGCGAATGGACCTATTGGATAAGGCGTATCCGAAACCAGAGGACTATAAGCTCTTCCCCATGGGCAAGATCTACCGGCTTGTTCAGGGAGTATTTGAGGAGTCAGGTACGTAGAGCATAAGGGCAGGGCGGTACAAAAGATCCCAAGGGTCGACGTGCTTCCGGGCAACCGGACCCAATAATGCCACAACAAGATAGTTGATACTCTTCCCATCATTGGAGAATTGGCGATTCAGCACAGGAACACAACACTAGCATAGTATAAATATAGACAGTATAGAATTAAGGCCAAATTTTCGAATAAGAGGGTAGTCACTCTTGAGAGCTCTTTAAATTTACTCCTTTATTTACTGTAAAAGAAATGTCGATTTGAAAAATATCTGTAAAATACTTAAATTACGTATACGCAATCGGCAACGAAGTGACACCCATCACTCCTGGGTCGCTTATTATCTCGTAGATGCACGCGTCTGTGTAAGAGTGTCATTTCGAACGATTTGTTCTTAGACTCTGTACTGCTTATAGTAAGCTTATTTATTCTGTGACACCAGTCTCAAGATCTAGAAGGTAGAATTCTGTAAGGTGTCAGTGTTCAGTCCCCAGTGGGGAAGCTGCAAAATTCGAAGGGGAAATACCATCACTTTAAACTTCTCCTAAAACAACACATACAATATATAAAAAGGTTCTGGGCTTGTAGTACTTACTAGGTAGAGTAGGTTTACGAACACTAGCTGTGACTCACGGTTTTGCCTGTGTAAGATAGAGATTATTCTTTCTAAAATAAAAGTCTCAGTCTCAGTTATTCCTTGTAATATGAGCTATCTATTAATACAAGCTGATGAAAAGTCCCGTTAAAATAGGTCGAGCAGTTTCAGAGATTAGCCGACACAAACAGACAGAAATCATTGGACAAAATATTTTCTTTACGTTAGTACCAAAATAATACGTCTGATGAAAAACTGTTAATTAAGAATTATGTACAGACACTTTCATTTTATAAATGGATGTAGATATAGATTACTGAACATATTATTCTGAGCCTTGGACGATTGTCTTGTGCTTATCCAATGTTACATGTGGATATGTTTTTCTCTTCTGTTTCATTACCAGCCGTCATCGCTTTATTAAATTTATTTTCAATCATGGAAAATGAACAATTAATACCATATGCTTATTGATCATCATTTTGACCGAAGTTTTTTTTTTAAATTGTTTACTTTCTATAATTATAATGATTTATTTTCTTTATTAGGTTCACCAACAATTATTTGCACTACAGCTTAAATCTAGTAACATAGGCTTTTTTGTATTATGCTAGTTTTGTATTATGTAACAATCACTTATAGGCAAACACCGCATGTACTATTATAACATTGATAATGTAAGCTAGGCTTCAGTATTTGAACAACTTGTTTGAAGAAATTAAACTTAGTTAATGCAAATACCATAATAGCATTAATGAGAAATAGATAAAGAGGCTTCTTCTTTTATAAAATTAAAATAAAAGATCCAAAATGCCAGATATAGTTGATTAGAAGAGGACGCGTATATTTCTGTCACTCCGCTCGTAGCGAGTGGGCAGAGCTCGGCCCCACCACCGGCGCGGGCGCCTGTTTTCTTACAACGCTCGGGTGACAAACGTTTAGTATTAATATTATATCAGTTATATTATTAAAATATATGTTACCCATTTCAAATTTGAAGAGGCTTTGTGTGTCATATAATTATAAATATAAATAATGAAACTCGTAAAGAACATTAGAGTGCAGCATTACAAAATATTTCATGATCTTTAAAAAGTTGGTTAAAAATTGACCTATTGCTTTCCTTTGTTCAATTATAGTCGTATTGATAACTATTTCATAACATAGAGTTTTTTTGCCCTGAATAAAGTTATAAGGATAAAATACAGAAAATAATTGACTCATGGATTGTCTACAAGGCTCACACTTGCAGAGTGGGAGTGTTCCATGCACTCACGCACACAGCCGCGCGGGTCCTCGCCGCGGCCCCTCACTCACACCAGTGCGCGCCTGTGTCCACAAACACACCGGCACTCAGTTCACTACACAACCTCCTCTACTGCACTCACGCGCACTAAAAAAAGATAACGCGATCTATCGATCTTTTTTCAAATCCAAAAAACTTGGAGCCTATCAAACGACATAGCCGGCTATAGTCGGATTCAACTGAGGACAAACGAACGCGTCGACCCAAGAGAAACATTTATTTCGATCACAATATTTATGACAGAGTAATTAATTAAACATGTCGTTTTAATTATGTAAATACAAATGGGTGATAATCAATTTAAATTATGTGTTTCGATCTCGGCCGCTTAATTTAATGTAAACATTACATTTATCATTATTTGTGGCGTTTTTACGGTGTTGCTTTGAGCTACGCGTTATGGTTTTTTGTTGAACTTGTTGATGGTGTGTTAGCATGATGGTTCCTCGTCACCATCTGTTCAGTGTTTTAGGCTAAGTGCTCGTATGATCTTTAATGGAACGATAGACCTGAACCTCACATACCACTATGGAACGCCACCAGAATGGTATGGATGTGTGGGTAGGTAAGGGTATAATAAGTTTTTATACACTTTTTACTAACTTACTTTACTTATTTTACTAACTTGATGCGAAAATATTATTTGTACTAAATTTCAAAATAAATTTATGATAAATGTTCCAAATTAGTTCAGAAACCTTTTAACAACTCCCAAAGTTTTCCCCAACCGTAGTTACAAAGCCGCGCAAAAAGCGGCAAGTCAACCTATTTATAAACACCATTTTATTTCAAGAATTTAACATTTTTCCGCGGTCACGGAGTGTTAGAAGAAGTTGGCAAAAAAGTCTGTAGGACAATAATCATTGTTTTGAACAATATCGTTGGTATACAGATATTTTAAAATTTGTATGAGTACCGAACACAGGGGGAAATAAAACTGTTCCTTTCACATGCTGCAAACAAATGCTCTTAATTTATTTGCCACCTATCATCGCGCTGAGAACCTCACGGGGTAATAATTGGACTGTGAATTATCTGAACTTGTATATGCTGTGGTGTATCATTATAGAGCAACAATTTTCATACATAGTAGGAGGGAAACAGATAATATAATGCATGTATTTCGTAGGACAGGGGCGAGTGAACCAGCTGGGCGGGCTGTTCATAAACGGTCGGCCTCTGCCGAACCACATCCGGCTGAAGATCGTGGAGATGGCGGCGGCGGGCGTGCGCCCCTGCGTCATCTCGAGACAACTCCGCGTCTCGCACGGATGCGTCTCCAAGATACTCAATAGATACCAAGTGAGATAATCTATCTTCATTTACAATACATTCACAAATTATAATAGATCCCAATGAAAAAATTGACACCTAAAACTATATACTTTACAAAACAATTTAAAAAAAAATTATTTGAATTTTATTGTAAACTATTTAACTTTAGGATAGGCTTTCTATAATCTTCTAAGTATTGACCTAACAGAGAGACATTCTATAAGCTATAAAGACTAGAATGAAGGAACATTATAAGCATTGGAAATTAAAAAATTTAAGCAAAAACTGAAACAAAACCTTCATCTACGAATTTCAGTTGAGAGAAAGCCTGTAAGCATTTCGAAACCATAAAACTAAATAAGTAAGCTGAAGGATTAAATTTTTACAAAAAGTATTTAAAATAATATACTTTATCATCAAAGAGTTTTAAGTGCATAGAATAAAGTTTAAGAATATTATTGAGACCAGTTAAGTACTTTATTAAAAATTCGACTCTACATTTAATACGAACGAACAGTTTTTTTCATTAGGACCACTTTTTATATCTTTTGCCGACATAGGTATCTGAGTCACATTCTGCCAACCCACTAGGAAATTATGCTAGGTACCTATCATATTTTATTGATGATTGGTATTTTTTCTACCATTACGTAGTATAGGCTCAGATAAACGGTTTTCATAGAAATATTAAGTTATAGTGTAACAACTTATTCCTACTTCTGTATAGTTTAGTACTACTTTATTAACAACATCGCTTCAAAAATATGCTTGTCTGCCTCTTTGTTACTACTATAAAGTAAGTATTCACATAGTCTTTATTTTTATAATACTATATACCTTTTACTTGCCGTTCTTTATTAGGTTCGTAACAATAAAAAAAACATTTAGCATTACAATACGCGAATGACTAACAACTTCGCGCGTCGACTTGTAAATGCTACTGACACGTAAAAAACATTACAAAAAATATATGTATAAATAAATATATAAAGCGCAGTCGTGATGACATTCTAACACTGAGCTACTTAGTTGGTTTTTGTAAAAGTAATAAAATTGCAAATATATACCTTTCTCCGGCACACGTCGGTCCATCGAAGTGATCGAACAATCGCCATTGATAGGCTGCGCAGTGGAGCCTGAAGGTCCGTTTTCACCGACGCTCCTACACCACTATACTATAATAATAGCGATTGTTCAACCCAGGAAGCGTTTCTCCACGCTCCGGCGTAGGGTGCGACCTCTGCCACTACCTGTTTATAGCCTATTGCAAGGGAAATTAACTGTGGGTTTGTTAACAAAGCTAGCACTTCATTTCACTCTTTATTCTTCATGTACGAAGCTTTCACAAACCGCAAGGGGCCTAATAATATTTGGTGGAAGTATTAGTTAGTTGCAATTTCCTAATCTCTTTACTAGCATATATTTTTGTAAGTAATTAGACCTGTAGAATGACCTGAATGAGAAATGTAGAGTCAATATTGCTCGCGAGCGTAATCAAACTATCTCCTTGTCTCATCGTCATCATCTCCCTGGCCTTAATCCCATGTATTTGGGGTCGGCACTTGATTCAACCCGATGTGGCTGATCACCTGATTTTTATACGAAGCGACTGCCATCTGACCTTCGCAGCCCCTTTTTCGAGGAAAATCGACAATCTGGGTTAAACCAGTTGTCAGACTCTCTTAGGCCTGTGACTGGCCTGTAACGATTGCCAAAGATGTTAAATTGACAACCGGGACCGACGGCTTAACGTGCTCTCCGAGGCACGGAGGGAACTCGGGCGGTCACCCATCCAACTACTGGCTAGGCGTATGGTTGCTTAACTTCGCTGATCGAATGATATGCGCAATAGCAACTGTGCCACGAGCTCCTTGTCTATAAAATAATTAAATATCCCCTAAGTTGCAGAAGTTAAAATATTGATAGTTTTTCGCTGTTGGATTTATTTTCAGTAAATTAATAGCCTTTTCCACGGTGATGAAATAAATGATCCAATCTCACCAAAGATTTTGTTTCTAAAATACTTCTACATTTTCTTATTATTTTAAACCGTTACTCGAACAATGAAACTACAATACCTGGCGTACAAATTGCTGGCACTAAACGGATAAACTTTTTTGCATTGGAGGTAAAATGTACTGTTCAAATCAAATTAACAGGAAAACATCAAATACTAATTAATAAACTAGGTAAAACGGTAGCACAATAAAAAAATATTTAAATTAAAATATAACTATATAGGTTGTAATAATTATTAGGGGCCACCTATCATGGCTTTTATGCAGCGCGTCTTAATAAATTCATAGATTTGACGTTTCAAATTGGTAACATGAAATGTCAAAGCTAAGAAGTTGTTAAAACTCTCTGTTTAAACAATCATGGTTAGCCCCCAGCAGTGAAATGTGTCAGGCTGTATCTAACTCTAGTACATTTTATATCAGAAGTACCGAGATCACGATGTCCATGACAAAATATAAATTGTTTCAATACGTTATTGACGATGAACTACAGTTCAATTATTTCAGAGCACAAATACTTCTGCACTGAAATATTCCTGCAACAATGCTAAGTAAACGTAAAGCCTTCAGAAAATTGTTTTCGATATCAAATGTCAATATTGGAAGGCATTCAGTAAAGACTTTCAGAAAGTCAAGATAAAAAGCGTAACTAGTTATTTCTCGTATCTTTTTGCTGCGCGCTGAGACACTTTCGCATTTATTTAGTTGAGGCTAGTATAACATTCAAACTTCAAAATATCTTTATTTAATTATACTTTAACTTTCTTACTGTGAGGAACCCGACAGTAAACTCAGTAATTATTCTTTTTAAAACTGTATTGTTTAATTAATGAAACCATGAATATAGGACATAAGTAGTACCAATGCTCAAATATCAATGACAATTTACATTATGTAATAGCCAGTATAAATACAAATTAAGACTCGAGGTGACCCACAAGACCTCAGATAATACTTGCAATATAGTACGAAAATGTATTTCTTTGCTTAATAAGCAATTTCTCAAATATTTTTTCCAATTTTATAAGTTTACTAGCAAAGTAATCCTGATTCACAAAGGTTAATCAGCGTATTTGAGCGACATTCTTTTGTAACGCAATTGATCAATATTAAGAGCGGTTTATGGTACGAGGGCTTTAGTTTTTTACTTATAACTTTGAGAATTGTATCCCTAAAATACAAGCGTGCCATTTGCGACGACAGTGTGAAAAAATTAAATAAGTTTTTATTCAAATGACGTAAACTAGACCTATACAAACCGAGCATACAAAGGGGAAATTGTAGTAGTGAGTTTATCCTTAGTATCACTAAAAAGTTTTCTAAACACGTGACCCGCGTCATATGTGACTTTTTTGACGTCAGTCAGTGCGTCACGGGGGAAATAAGTTACTCGGAAACTAATCATGTAATCTGATAAATTTGGAAGTTGTCAAATGTAATGTTATTTGTTGTGTAGGAAACCGGGTCGATAAGACCAGGCGTGATTGGTGGTTCAAAGCCAAGAGTCGCGACACCAGAGGTGGAGGCCAGAATTGAAGAGCTAAAGCGGCAAAACCCCGGGATTTTCTCATGGGAGATACGCGAGAAGTTAATAAAGGTAATTTCATTTTACTCCCTGAGATTTAAAACAATTACCTCAATTTCACTTGTTTCATTGCATTTGAAAACGATTATTTGCATGAAAAACTTCGATTGATAAGAATAACTCATTTCCTACTCACGCCGTACGCTTGCCATTTTAAAAATACATCCCAATAAACCAGCACACGCGTAGCATGTCATTTGAAAATATTTATTCCTCGGATCTTCGACACCCACAATATATTTTATATCGAGCCGATGTATTTGAATTCACTCGAGGCATTTCTATCACTTAAATTATCATAAATGATAATGATGTCAGATGAAATCACCCGTCGGGTTCTCATTGAATTAACGTTTCTAGATTCTTGTTTACTTTTTAATCTTAAATTATGATAAATGAATAAATTATGATGTTATTAAATAACTTATAATACCTATACTTTCTAACAACAATCAATCAAATTCTCATAATATCAAAATCTTTGTTGACAACGGATGGTTAAATATACTGGTGTAATATAAAACGTAATATAAAGTAACATTGATTGATAACATACCTGTTGTAATAGACCTGTACGAATAGGAATAATAATTTTATTTGGTCTAGAAATATTTCACTCTTTGAAAAAGTATTGGCGATTCTTAGTCTTCTTGTTAGCCAAACTTATTTGCGAGCATTCAAGCAAAATTTCAATGACACGAAAAAGAAACTGCTATTGCATCCGGTGCCTGAAGTCTCAATTACTATTTTTATCTAGACGCTAACATAGAATTGCAAAAGCACAACTAAATTAGAACAGTATTTTTATGCTTATCGAGTCGTGGGAGGTGGTCAGTGACGCAGAAACGAATGAAAGGCATTAAAGAAATATACGAACCTTTACTTATCCGGATTTTTCCTTAAGCTTATTTTAACACAAAGGTTTGTACAAATTTTCCGGGTCAGCTCCTACCAGTTCGCAAATTGGCTTATTGAATTCCGATCTTCAATACCAGACCTTCTTCACTATAATAACCTATTCTAGGCTCGTACCTTTCGCATAGAAACGGTCGCCTACTTAGTAAGGACGGTTATTGGAAAAAAATCTGCTACGATACGAATTCAACATGTAATCAGTGCAAAATCTATAAGGACAAAAAAGGCTTAAATTAGGTAGTATATATTAATAAATAAAAAAAAACAGTAGACAGTAGGAGCTACTACAAAATTTTACCAAACTACTAAACTAAAATACTTTTCAGTTACAGTAGCACAGACTAATGTTTATTCTAATTAACAGATTGATGAGATAATTACAAAGAAAAGAAGCGAGAACTTGCATATCGTCCAATAATTAACAACTATGGATTTTATTTGAGGCAGACAGAGATATAAAATGTGGCCTCACAGCTGAAATACCTACCACATATTGATATACGATTCATTATTCAAAATGTACAGAATGGTTCCATTTACAAAAATCTAGTCAATATTTTAACCATAAAATGAGTGAATAAGAGACAATGTTGTGTTATTACAGGAGGGGGTGTCGGATCCACCCAGCATCTCGTCCATATCCCGTCTCCTACGCGGCGGTGCACGCGACCCTGATGGCAAGAAGGATTACAGTATCGACGGCATACTTGGAGGTAAGCCTAATTCATCAGCATTACCCTGGCCTTATCCCATATATTTTTGTGGTCACTTGATTCAACCCGATGTGGCTATGTGGCTGATCATCTGTTTTCCGAACTGGATCTCGAGCGTTCCGAATTGGGCTTTGGTTGGGGTTGGTTGACTTTTCCACAAGCCACGTATACCACGAGCCCTTCTGAGAGTGAACCCCATCATTAATTATTTAAGAAAAAAAGGCCAAAAGATGAGGACCTTTATTTGGGAACTGCCTGAGTGGGCATATTCGTAGCCACAGAGTCGTATTATGTGGGATAAGGTCGCAGTGATCCCCGTGCAGGCACCGAATCGTTTAGGTTTTCATGTTGGTTTAGTGTGTCCATTACGTTAAGGTAGGTAATTTGTAAGTTACACTCAATTACAAGAGACTCTCACGGCTTACCACGAGGTTTTATGTCTCTGTGGTAGTCACTCAAATTATAACCTGGTTTATACTGCTTTTATTAGTAGTTGTTGGCAAAATTGTAAAGGGAAAAAATACACTTTCTTAATTTAATAATCATTATAATCAAACTGTGAGTAAGAAACCTATAATCGCTTCAGTGTTTAGGCTGCCTGACCTAATTTTATACCTTTTGATTGACATCATCAATAGTAATGGATTTTGGTGGAATTAAATTGGAGTAAAAAGAACTTGACAAGTATTGATTACTTCAATAACTAAACTAATAATTGTAATTAAAGTATTTCTTCTTGAATAAAGAAAGCATGTAATGAATTAAGCTGAAAAGCTTTTGTGTCTAAATGATAAGTAAAAAAGTACTCAATAACCCAACTAGCTGTTGCGCACTTTTTAGTCTCTGAGTACCCCGATCCCCGAGACCCCAGTCCCGGAGTATCCCGACCTTGTCAGTTTATCCCAAGGCAATGGTGCGATATGCGATAACAGTGCATACTTCTGAACCAACGCATGTTGTCGCGAAATCCCATCAAAATATTGCACAACGACTTCCCGTCTGACTCAAAAGCTATTTTACAACGTTAATAGCCGCAACCTGTCAAAGCTTTCTCACGAGGTGGGTTCAAAAAATCAATTTCCGCACACAAATCTTACATCGTCATTGTTGCCATTTGAAATATTGAAGTTTGTTCTCGAGGCGACAAAAGGCGGCCGCGTTTGGCGCTCGGAGGCAAACGTAGCCGACAAAGTGACGCGCCGCGCCGCCCGCCGTGACTCGATAGTGCTGAAAATGCACACAATCCACGTAACATATTTACCTTATTGTGACATTGTTGCATTATTCCATTGGCCTATTTTGTCGCCAAGTTAATTGTGCTTTGCGTTTCGCCGCAACCTCTCGGGATGTACCGCACCGCTATCAATGTCAACTCTTGTAGACACTTGCCGCCCTCTGCCGATTGTTGTGCAAATCTAATTTTATTATGTTAAATATTGAATGCAACAAATCGCATTATTAACTAAAATTTGTGCCAAGCCTGGCTGGACTTATTCAAATATTTTGTCTTAGTTATTTATGAATAAATGATGAAAATGTGGGTAGGTACTATACACTTTAAATTTAAAGTTAAGTAGGTCTTAATAAATAATGCACTTCCTAAGCTATGTCCTATATAAATTCCAGTCACCCAATTGTTAAATTTATTTTAGAGCTATTGAAATCAGTAGTAGGTATACGATCATATTTGGCCCCCTGTACAAACATAGCACCTAAATGACATGAATCTCACAATAGTCGCGTTAAAACGAGCAATCTACTTTCACAGTCGCATCAGAGCGAAACAAAAGTGTGGACGATAAAATCTAGCGTTTGTTTAATAACGTCGGTCGTTAGTAACAACTAATGTCCCGCGAGGCGGTGGCCGCGGCGATTACCAGCGAACCTCCACGACGCACATGGAGACGCAATCACTCTACTTCTAACACTACCTAAGGTGGGGGATATAATAACATGTTGGTATATAATGTGCTCTTGTTTTTCCCATAAAGTTAACGGCAAAACAAGTTGCGGAACTATCTTCTAGGATTTTAGTAGAGAAGTAGCCTGAATACCTGTAGGAACAATTGTAGGTATAAGAATTATTTGATAATATTAGCCACTGATACTGTACTTAAGACTAGGTCTTGCAATAAAATAGCATTATTAGACAATGTTTGGAATAACCACTTATCATTCTTCGTAAAACATTTTATGACAATGGCATGGCAAGAAATCATAATAAAATGAAGAGTTTTTATCGAAGAAAAGTGCATTGGATTTAGAAATGCACAATTTTACAATGTTATCCTACCGCACACAACACACTCCCTACACGCAGAGCGTCAAACCATTTAGTGGGCATTTATTATCCCGCGTTGTGTTCGAGACAATTTGGTTCCATCACATTATTCAATGAGAGCCCTCCCAGTTCGAGCCGGCATTATAAAAAATAAATACAAATAGAAGGTCATCTCCCTATCATTACCGATAACAGCAGTGCCATGCCATGTAGCGCGTACACACGTAGTCACGTACAAAATTAAATAGTGTTTCTCAGACTCAGTTTAAGTTTTAAGACTCTCGTGTATTTGATCAATGAATGAAGCTGACTTTCTGTTGCCTATAAATTTTATGAACTTATCCGGAAGTGCACGACCAGCCGACAAAGAGGAGGCGGAGAACATTGAATGGACTATAACGAGAGAACCTTTCAGTGCAATCAAATTTTACTTTTCGTATACGATTTATTAGACATAAATTGTAATTGAGTACTTTATGTGCTTTAGATTACTACAGCGTGTTTTGTCTCAATCAAAAATTCTTCAGTATGTCACATAATCATTAAAATACGAAGTATATGGTTACCTAGAGAGCACGTAAAGCCGTGGATCCCGATCGTGCTGGTCAGAGTCCAACAAAATATAGGATAATCCCAGGCTACCTTCATAACATACACACATACCTACATAAACGCTCAAGCCTTCCTCCCACGGGGTGTGCTACTATTTATTTGCCATATGCTACGATCCTTTCTCAATTATTTCGTACTTCAACTGCACCTCTTCATAGACTTATTTAGTAACGGGTGCTCTGAACTCGACCTTTCCTGGAAAATTTGTTAATCTTGGCATCTTACCTTTGGACACCCTCCACCGACACTTCGGCTCATATAACATCGATTCCATGCTTTTGTTAATCAAGTTTCACTCATCATTGTGATGTTCACCTCATCTCAATCAATAATAATTTTCCTTCTGCAAATTCTGGTGTCTGGATTAGTGCCCGGTAAATAGTACCAGGCTCCCCCCCTATTACATGGGACTTAAATATATCTACCGAAATAAAACGCTCAGAGCTAAGGCCGACACGAAGGCTTCCCCGATGCGGGTCTCCCACCTGCGAAAATAAAAACCACTAAACCAAATTGTCTAAATTTAATGACTAATTAAGTACCCACTCAACTTACATACATTTAAACCTTAAATTGGGACGCACATAAATAATACGAGTAGCACCTAATGTTTCACCCGCGGTTGAACACAACCACGTATGCCTGTGCTCTACACAAAGCATCAACTAATAAACTTTAGTAAACCACAACCACAGAATACATATGAGCTAACTACAAGCAGTATGGAATCTAGAAACAAATCGTTAGACACACTGACACATACTGACGCGTTCAACTACGAGATTATAAGCAAATCCGTCGTAGGGTCAGTAACGGGTGTCACGTCGTGGTCTATCGCGTATACATCATATACGTGTTGGAACAATGTCGTAAACAATTTTCTAAACTTTAAACCGACACATTGATCTTATTTTGACAGTAAACTTTAAAAACTTTAAGGGTGATAACCCTCACAGTCCTTAGAGCAAACGTTCTTATTTCAAAAACTTGGTTTAGATCCATACTGCTTTGTAAGCTTATACTGTGCCACAACGCTAAAAGCCTATTAATGTTCTTGTTCCCAAATATATTGGATTTATATCGAGCATGAGTAACAAATTATTATTGATACTGGAATTGAGCTTTTCGCTTTTATATCTGAAAAGGTTATTATTGGCAATTCCTTTACTCTATCTGGGGTTTTGTTCTTATGTTATTGTTAAGACCTGGAGTCAACTATGATCGATTAAGTAGCGCGTATTAAGAACTCCTTAGCTTTGGCGTTTAATTTTACGACACCAAAATGAAACGTCAAAGCTCAGATATTACTATTACGCTCTGCTTAGAATGCTGGTTGCCAAATGAAAATGAAAATGAAAATGATTTATTCAGTTTAGGCCCTGGTAAGGCACTTATGAACGTCGAGAAATCTACCACCGGTTCGGAAACTAGCCTTCTGAGAAGAACCGGCAAGAAACTCAGCTGGCATCATGTACATTTCATTACACAGTAAAATAATAATAATTACAAAAAAAAACATCATAAATTATTCACAATAGTGAAAATTGTATCAGCATGCATGTGTAAAAAATAATAATTAAAAACGTAAAAACAATACCAAATGATTTACATATCATGTTTGCATATAATGTTTTGCGTAGTTCGAAATCTTTACAAAATCTGTGCAGTGACGACACATCACGAGCTTTGCTGTGAAAGGAATGCATAGTGTAGGGAAACCTGCATAGGTATGTCTTATAAGTAGGTATATTAAGGGCAATGGCGAATTATCGATTTATCCTATTTTGTTTAACATTCTTTTCCTTGATGAAAACTCGTTCTAACCCGGGGCAGGCGTGAACATACACTCATTTTACTTAGAAATACTCAGGCATAATGTTCAAAGCACATTTAAATAAGTTTGCTTAAAAGTAATACTTTACAAAATTAATACGCAAAAATAAGTAATAACAACTGCCTTTTAGTTAGAAGGATAAATTGAAATTTAATAATGAAACAAGAATAATTGGAGAGCAAAGCAAGAAAGGCCCCGCACGCCCCCAAGTCGCGGACGTGCTAATCCGGCCATCTGTTAACGTTGAAACAACCCGCTGAAACAAAGGCCGACCCGACGGTTTTAATGAACCCAGATTATGAAGGTGTTAAACCGCCGCCGCCACTCTTTCAACTCCCAAATTATGACTTTGGAACGGAGGCGGCGGTCTTCAGGGGTCACATTTCGGCAATCGCCAAAGTTTCTCTCGCCCTCTCCCACGTACAACACACACCCATAAACCTCTCGCCTTTCTTTGAACATTAAAATCCTTCATAGTTTGGCTTTAACCCGCGCCGCCGCTGAATTAAACTGTAATGAACTTTACGACCATGATCTTAAAGACTTGAATCGAACTCGTGCACTTGATGTTTTCGATTTGTATTTAGTCTCATACGTTATGATCAGGACTGGGAACAAAAAAGACTAAATAAATGTGTCCCTGTCTCGCGAGCCAGCCGGAGAATTTGAGCAATGTAAATCATTTTATTACAAAGCGTTGTTTTTTATTTGGTGTCGCAGCCTTTGTGGTTAGTTCTGTTGCCTCGTGCTTTTTAATGGTTCTTCCTACACTTCGGGCGTAATCACCTATTTCCGTTTCTTATATTGCCGAAAATATTAAAGAATTGTTATCAATTCTGTAGTAAGTATTTAATTCATCAACATGCATTCATTATTCATTATGAAACGAGTTTATGCAAGCAAATACCCACTTGAACGAATATGACATAAATATGCAATAGGCGTTTTAAGAATCTCTAGGTACATTACTTACAATAATTAAGACAAAAATAGTTTTGTTATAATGCATTGTTGTACTCAAAAATTCAATTAAATACGTAGAGTTAAGTCCTGTACCCATTGATTTGGTATTTTAATTGGTACATACAAGAGTTATATTCGGTTTTAGCTCTCGCTTGCATTTATGTGTCATAAATTCAAATCGTGACACCCAAATATTGAATAGTGCCAAAATGTCACCCGAACAGCAAAGAGGCCGACAAAAGAGCCGCCACGCTGGGTGTTCCTTATTCCGCCACGCTGAGCCCCTATTTTTTCATCTCATTCAATTTTGACTTCTTTCAAAAGGCTATTAATATAAGCCGCATTTTTTAAAATCAGTGCTAAGGCTAAAGCTGTGCATTGTTGCAGCAGTTTTTTAATTTGTTTCCGTAGGATACCGCTACCGATTTATAAATGAGATCGGCCGGCCCGCGACCGTTCTTGATTTAAGCGAATTAAAACATGATGTGGGTTTTCACAAAAAACACTTTGTTAATAAATAAAGCGTGTTTCTAAAAAACAGATGAAGACAAATTGCTGCTATAGAATGTCTAATAAATTATAAGCTCGCATCGAAGGAGACACGTTATCTAAATATGTCTGTCTTCTTTGAGATGAAATTTTAAGATTTAACAAATGCTTGAAGTCAATAATTTGAAATTCATTGAGTTCCAAAATGTATTCATAATTATTTTGAATATGTCAAATAAATCCTTTTTAACTATAAGTAATTGTCCAAATTTTGATTCAATGAAAATTGTTCACTTCCTAAGGTTTTTCGTGATTTTTTTTTATTTTACATCAGCTTTATGTAACGTCTAATCACCTTTTATCATAAATTTTATTCTTTCGTCTTATATTCCAATTTAACTTTATGTCAACCTCATTGTTACCAGGTCGTGGATCAGACTCGTCAGACATAGAGTCAGAGCCAGGGTTAACCCTGAAGAGGAAGCAGCGACGCTCGCGCACCACTTTCACGGGGGAACAGCTCGACGCTTTGGAAAGGGCCTTCCATCGCACCCAGTACCCCGATGTTTACACTAGGGAGGAGCTTGCACTGCAGACAGGACTTACTGAGGCCAGGATACAAGTAATTTTCTTTTTCATCCTAATTAATATATAATATAATAAATAAACCACTAATCAGTTATCAGTAATTAGTTTTCGATGATTGTTAAATGATGCGTAGTGAGATTGTCTTAAGAATGAGAATTAGAATGTCACTCGTACATAATTGTTTTAAACAAAAAATTCTGACACGCAAATGTTTGGATAATAAAGCATTCTGAAAAACATGTTTATTAGATTTCAGTTTGATGATATATATTGTAATGAATATTCCACGAGAAACGGTATATTTCACAATAAAAAAAAAATCTAAATAATTGTGTAAAATCAATACTCAATCGAAATGTTACATTAATTTCAGGTGTGGTTCTCCAACCGAAGAGCTCGCCTCCGCAAGCACACCGGCTCTAATCCAACG
The DNA here is from genome assembly GCA_964035505.1 of Watsonalla cultraria. Classification (NCBI taxonomy): domain Eukaryota; kingdom Metazoa; phylum Arthropoda; class Insecta; order Lepidoptera; family Drepanidae; genus Watsonalla; species Watsonalla cultraria. Next base: position 5,541,247 of record OZ037727.1, on the reverse strand, counting down.
CCGGGTCTCGCCGGCTACTCTCCAATTCCAATGCCCCAAATACCCTGCCCCTACCCTGCAGGAGATATACCTTCGCTATCTCAACATCCCCAGCATCCAGACGCTTGGCATCACCAAAAATATGCCAACTACAATCAACTTATGGCGCAATCCCAACATTTGAACCAAGCATTCCAAAACGCTGCGTTCCCTAGTACATCAAGCTCAACTTTCAGTCACTTAGTCAGCGGTACGAATGGCCCTTCCCATAGCCAAATACTAGAGGCTGGTATACCAAGAAACGATTATGCCCGATACTCAAACAATGATGTTTATAATAAACCTATAACCTATTTGCCCAAAGAATCAGAAGGCGATGATAAAATCACTAGTGACGAGGTCATCGAGCCGAGGGAAGATGCATTCGTCAAGCCGGCGGGAGAAGATTACAACAAAGCGTTACCAAATAATGATTACCCTAAAGTTCCTGCTGATTATTCTAAGGTGTCTGTAGACCCCTCGGTAACCTCCAACTGGAGTCCATCACACAATTCTCTGAACATGAGCCTAGCCGGTATATCGAGTGAATATAAATACATGAATGACCCTTACTCGTTTCCGAATGTTGGTGATCCCTTAAACCAGCACAGTTATCCGAACCCTCCCAACGCTGCCAACAAATACTGGATTTGACAGAGTACTTTGGTAACTTCATTTTATTGTTGTCGTACATATGTATGTATTGTTATTTTATTTAAATTATATTTTAGTGCAAAATACTTTGTTAGTGTGTTAATTAGAATATTGATCGTGAGATATTACCTCTATGTTGCATTCCAATTAATTATACCTATTTTAAAACCAAACATTTGTAAAAAAAGTTACTAAGAAGTCATTAGCAAAATATAGTATAAGTTAAAAATATCTGTGGTTTTATTCCAGATTAATATTACTAATAGTACCTTTACGTTTCTTTTCTTTAGAAACAATAATCTTACTCGTTAGCATCCTACCACAATTTTATGTTAGTAGGCTTTTGCTCTAGCAATCGTGAATTTGTTTTATATTAAATTTTAACACTAAAATTCTTGCTCCTTCATGGCTTGTAAAATATTGGTATGTAATATTTTATCTTGAGTGTCGAAAATATTGTTTACAAAAAATAATTCAAGTACCAGCTGTAGTAAACTTTTATTATATTGCTATACTAACATCTATTGAATATACATATTTTTATACACGTAACAAAATATTTTCTATATATGATACAAATATACAAAGCTTTTAGTAAATTATCATTGTAGCTGAACATCTATGACCGTCGCGCCAGGTTCGCCCATGTCCAATGCATTAACTGGAGTTACTTCAGGCACGCTACTCTCAGACATCGGGGTCTCAGTTGTGAGTTGCGATGCAGTTACTGCCTCGGCCTGTTGTACAACGGGAACTTCGGTGATTGACTGATCTACCATAGGTTCGATCGCTGCATTATTTTCGACGGTTATCGCTGATACTTCAACAGCTGCTGTGGTAGGATCATTAGTAGCAATAACTTCGGGTATTGTGGTTCCAGCCCCTGGTAAAGTATCAGTTACAATACCCGGTAACATAGTGGTGACAGTGTCTGTGGCAATGTTTTCTAATTGCGCCGGCGCAACAGTAGTGATGTCATTACCGATATTTGTGGCAACAGTAGTTAATTCAACAATACCTTGTGTAGTATCAGCAGGCTTGCCAATTAATGTTATTTCAGTCGTTACCTCAGGAATGGTGTTTGTTGATGCTGCAGTGGGTAGGTCAGAATTATTTGATGTAACACTTGTCGAATTAGCTTCAGTGTTGGTGTTAGAAGGTACCTCTGAAATCACTTCTGTTGGTGCAATTACTATTTCTGGAACACTACTTGCAATTATTGTTTCTGGTTCACTAGCCGGTAAAACATTGGCATCTGTAACTAAATCTTGAGGAGCTTGCGTTGCTGATACAACTTCAGTCGTTTGTTCCACTTGTGTCACGTTGGTTGAAGATGAATCTTGCGTGACGTCTGAGGAGGAGGCATCTACTGTGGTTGTTACAGCTGCTTGCGAGTTAGTTACCTCTGAATTGCTTGGACTAACAGATATTTCTTCAGTGCCGCTGGCAACATTACTCGCGACAACATCTTCTGATCCAATTTGAGTGGAGACTGTTTCGGTGACAGATACCGAAGAAACTGTCGACACTCCAGAAGCTTCATTGTTTGTTTCTTGGGCTGACAATACAGCGCCTGTTGAAGCTGTATCAGCAGACCCGTCTGCAACATTTGAGTTTGCATTGGATTCTTGTAGTCCAGGTGAAGCAACATTAAGTGATTCTGTTACTGCAGTGCCATCACCATTCAACGAACTTGCTGGCATATCACTAGTATTTGTTACGTCTTTGGTTGGTTCACTACCAACTGGAGAAATAGAAGGCAACTCGACCACGTCAGCTGTTCCAGGTGCGGCTGATACTGAGTCTGCAGTAGGTATATTGGTATTTGACCCTTGGGAGCTAGGTAAAGCAGAGTCGATAGATCCAGTTGCAGGGACATTATTACTGGATGAAATCGTGGATGTAACATCACTGGGAGGACTAGTTTCAGTTATAACAGATGTAGCTACAGTGCTATCAAGTGGTCCTGATGATCCTGCAGCTTCAGTATTTGTTGCATCTCCAGCAGGTACTACATCACTAGTATTTGTCAAATCTGCGACAAGTTCATTATTGTCAGAAGTAGTAGAAGCTGACACGACGGCATCGACTGTTCCAGGTACAACTGATATTGAGCTGTCTATGCTAGGGAGATTTGTATCTGTATTTGACACCTGAGAACTAGGTGCAGCAGAGACAGTAGATCCAGATGCAGAAACATTCTCGCTGGGTAAGATTACAGGTGTAGCATTGGGAGAACTGGATTGAGTAGCATCAGATGTTGGTGAAGCACTATCAAGTGATCCTGATCCTTCTACGATATCGTTTACAGGACCTGTATTTGTACTGTCGCCAATTGGTGCAACATTTCCAGATGCAACATCAATGGAAGGTACTGAGTTTTGCTGTTCAACTCCGGGTAAAGCAGAGGACGATCCACTATCTTGAACACCAGACGGGACAGTGCTATCTGATCCGATTGTTGCTAGACTGACACCAGGTGCCGAAGATCCCGAAGAAGAGGCAGCAGTAGTTTCTGTTATGAGTCCTCCTTCTTCAGGTACTGAAGAGACAGATACACCACCATTATTTACACCTGAGTTTTGGGCACCTGATGACACAACATTGTCAGATCCTACAGTACTATCAACAGGTGGTACATTATCGGAGGCCGTTTCAATAGGAGAACCGGTACTAAACTGTGAAACGGGCCCAATAGAGCCTGACCCTTCTTCTTGAGGTTCCTGACTAATTACAGGGCTATTGCTGTTTATAGGTGCTGGTAAAGTAGCATCTACTGAACTTGTAGCTTGATCTCCAACTCCGGATTCAATAGCGGTAGATGATGTGGGGTTTTCAGACCCTGACGATCCAGAAACAGTATCAGTTGAAGTCGCATCTGTACTAAGTGAAGATACTACTGCAGGTCCAGTAGGTGATCCTTCAATAGCAGACCCACTTCCATCTATGCTATTAGAGTTGCCTAAAGTTGGTTGGGACCCAATAGCAATATTATTTGAATCCTGATCTGAACCACCTACTGCAACAGTTGTTGATGTAGCCGCAGGATCAGTACTGGATCCATTTTCTGAATTAATATTCGAGCTGGACGATGTAGGATCGGCAGAAGCTGTTGCCTCGGTATTTGACGAATCCACAGGAGATCCAACAGCTGGGCTATTATTTCCATTTGAAGGCGACGTATTTGAACTAATTCCAGATGGAACACCTGTTACCGAAGGAACATTACCTGACGAATTTGTTCCACCAGTTACCCAACTGGGCAACAAGTTATTTACAAATTGCAAGATTGATTGCATCAGAAATCGTTTTTCATCAATATTTGCTTTTGCTGCAGGTACCCATGGCCATGTCACATTTTCAAGAACGCTCGAGTCATTATTTAAGTTAGCAATCTTCGTTTCCAACTTGCCACTTATTTTTTGAAGGGCTGCAGCATTTACGTGACTTCGCATATAGACACTCAAACTACTGGAGGCTGTGTCGTTACTTAAATTATCTTGAATCAACTTTATAATCGCTTGGCGTCTTTCACTTTTGGTGCTATTAGCGTTCAAATGGAGTTCTTCTTCGAAATATTTATTCAATGCACTTAATTTCTCTAACCTAGTGCTAGCTGCTGATAAATTATATTTCTCGTAAACGTAACCCTTCCAAATATCTTCCAAGTCAACAGATTCATTGTCTACGTTGACTTCGGTTGATTCCGTAGAATCTGGCAATGTGGTCCTTTCAAGAGCCTCCTTTTCTAACTTTTTAAGTTGTTTACGTAGCTTTTCTTCTCGCTTGCGCTCTTGTTTTTCGAGTTTTTCTTGCTCCTTACGTTCGGCTTCTTCCCTTTTACGGTTTTCTTTTTCAATTCGTTCTTGCCTTTTCCTTTCTTCCTTTTCAAGTTTTTCTTGTTGCTTTCGCACTTCTCTTTCTAGTTTTTCCTGATGCTTGCGTTCTTCTTCTTCCCTTTTCTCTAGTTGCCTTCTTTGTTCTTCTTCTAAAATCTTTTCACGGTTTTCTTCTAGTTCTTTCAAGAGTTCCTCAACGGTTTTAACTTCTGAAGATTCGCTGCTGCTGCTACTACTGTCGTCATCGTCTACAGACCTCAAACGACGATTTAAAAGCGCTGACGTAGCACTCTCGTTTGGCAAATATTTCGCGCTCACTAAACTCAGGCAAACCTGAAAAGAACAATTTGTGATTTGAATACGCACTTTTCACGTAGAAATTAATTATCACGCACAAGCACAACAATGTAAAAATCCAACTTACAATAAGAAGTAAATATATGACCCTCATAATGAATGCTTAATGTCTCATGTAAGGCGAAATTCGTTCGTTTAAAATAAGTAACACTTAATGGTAAACTTGTGTTTCATGTGAACTCGTTCGTTATGAATTGTTCCAGACAACGTCACCGGCTTTTATACTCGTCGCAGTAATGAGCATAGATAACATTAGATAATGGCTTCTGCAGAGATAACTAAGAAGTGAGAACACTGTTAATTCCTAACCAAACAAAGTGTTTTTGCCAAGTCTGACTCAAAGTAAACGTTCATGATAGTAGTTACATGGGTAGGCTTTGCTGATCATGGAAAGTCCTATATAATGATATAAACAAACGGATATTTACTCATTTATCGCAGCGGAAACGGGCTTATGATAGTAATTCTCTTAATGAGACATTTAATAAGTATTATTAATGTCACCTGTCCTGTGGTAAAGCTTCAGGCTCATTAAGCTTAGTAAATAGTGACACTCAACACGTGAATTCCAACAGAAAATCCATAAATGCTTATCTTCATAGTCATAATAAAACTGAACCGAGACCGTGCCTTTAATGGTGAGGTCAGTCAGTCTGTGCACACGAAACGCGAAAACTACTGCTTGGATTTTGATGAAACTAGGTTTGGTGCTGCCCGGCTCAAAGAATTGTGTTCTATTCAAATAGAACCATTTAAGAAAAAAAATACTCACGCCATCCCAGAGGGGTCCTTGAAGGGGTAGGCGGGAAGGTGTTGTAACAACAACACCCATATTTCACCGAAGATCATTACGCGCCAACGTGACAGGTTCCATCGCCATCTTAGGCACTAAACATAATATTATGTCTTTGTATTACTTTTCACGCATATATCTACATATTTCTAAAAATTAAGGATGGTGGAAGAGATTATGGTGGAAAATGGTGGAGGAATCTTCCCATTGAGATTTACAGATAATTGTTTTAAAATTTTTCATTATTGCTTATTTTAGAAACGAAAAAAACTCATCCATCTCGTACTCCATGTAGACGTAGACAAAGTAATGCCAATTGACTTAAGCCTCAGACTTATGTCATTTGGTTACTGCGAATCTTCTTCAGATGCCTACTATCGCTGCAAACGAGACGAGACAGATAGGTCTGAGTCGATTCCCTTTTAAAGATACATCTTCTACTAGTTTTATTGGGTGTTTTACAGCTGCCAATACCTACTATTTAAGTGGGACCTCTGTCAACCCATTAGAAGAGCCTTCTGGATAGTTGTGAGTAACGTACGCAGTAATGTTTCGAAAATCTCGAAGATACTATTCATAAGTCGGCAATCAAAATTATCTTGACATCGTAAGAAGTTATACAAACTCGTCCCAAGTCATTGTTGATTCTAATAAAATATCACATTTCTATAGATAGCCCTAATAGTTCTGTATTTATTATACCTTTTACTAAGTGCATTTTACAATTCAATTCTTTACATTATTCCAGCGACGTTTTCGCTATGACTCATACGAATACACGAATATTTGCCACTAATAGGAACATACTTTATTATAGCATTCAGTAATTAATTTAAGTGATTTTAATTTCCCATTGCTGTTAAGTAATGACATTGCTCATTATGAAGATCAACACTGTTTACGGAACATTAACATTTCTAGAACATATTAGACATTAAACTGCAACATAACAGTGTGAATTGAAGATTAGCAAGGAAAAGCTATTTTAGCATACATACTACAGAAATGTATCTAAATATTATATACTTACATATTCCGTCGACATTTATAGAATACGTCTCATTTATAGCCACAGTGATCGAAATGACAGTTGAATTAAGGAAAGCATTGTTTTACGCAATCGTTTTACTCAAACATTTCGTCTTTAAATGTCTGCTGTCTCATGTCAATAATTCTGACAGTTTTTTACAAGTTGCATTTGAGTTTAATTTATTCAAGGAAACGTGAAGGATGCCAATTCACAAGAATACTTGAGACTTGTTTGAATAACAAGACACTATAGCTACTTGCTAAAAATTGCGTCTATTTAGCTTGTTTTTGAATCAATACGTTCACAGTATTCCTGGAGGATCCCATGAGAAGTGTTCGAACACCCACGTTTAAAAAAAGACAGATTTATCTCCATCACCGTCTCAGGCACTAAACATAAAACCGGTATCGTTCTCTTTTCTCCTCTCGCCCTGTCTCTGCAACATCTCAAAATATATTAATCTTTAATTATCTCAATAAATCTTTTATTTAACACCCATAGTCCATCATACATAGTTTAGGACTAGAATTCTCTATAACATTTCTATTTATGAGTATAATGAAAGTGAAAAAGTAAAATTGAAATGAATAGGTATATGAGTAGGAATTTGCCTGACTATGTTATCCTTTACCATAACGCTTGGGATGTAGATTCACTGCAATACGGCTTTTATAAATAAATTGAGAAGTTAAGTTTAAATACCAGAACACTCGGCCACCACGCCTGTTCATTGTTCCCTTTACAGGCGTATCTCCAATAGTAATCGCAGGTTATTAGATGGATAATAGTCATTTGCAAATTGACGTCATTCCCCCAAAACTGGTAAGGGCCCAAACAATTTTATTGAATAAGAAACGTAAACTAGTATTGAATGCTATTCACCAGTTCAAATATTTATCTGGTTACGTATACTACCGCAGTTTTATCTCGACATCTTTTAGTGGAGACTGAAATGTTTTTCAGAACAGAACATACATCAACAACTCTACGGCAAGTTATTGTATGTAAGATGTAAAAATCACGATAAGTAATTGGATTAACCAAGGATGAACAATTTCTATTGATATTGCAAAGATTTTAATGAGCCGGTATTTGCGAAGATACAGAGAAAAATACACACCGTGCTAAGCTATATAAATATGTATAGGAATTTGGTAACTTTATCAGTCCCAAAGTTAGCACATAAACGCAAAAGATTTTCCATAGGAACCAATGTACCGTATTCCTTATATTAGAATGAGTACACGTCAAAACACCATAATTATTATATTAGTTTTATTTCCTGAACAGTACAATCAAATATTCTTCACTCTAATACCTACGGAGGCGTCACTCAACTTCTCGCGAACTCGAGTGAAAACAAGTGAAACATTGTACAATGTGATACGCTGTAGTGTCATTACATACGTTGTAACGATTATTGCTTTCATTTAATGACATTTTCACTGAAATCCATGTTGTGACCTAGTTACTGGTCACCATGTTTTGAGTTTATATTTGATACTAGCTGTGCCCCGCGGTTTCACCCGCGTAGATTTAGTTTCATGATTAATGTATTTTTAATAAATAAAAGTAGCCTTAGTTACTCCTTGAAACATCAGCTAACTGCCAGTGAAAGTCTCGTTAAAATTGGTCCAGCCGTTTCAAAGATTACCCGGAACAAACAGACAGACAGACAGACAGAGAAAAATTTTAAAACTTGGTTTTGCAGTGTCAGTAGCGTGTATACTTTCATACGCATTTAGTGAAAAGCTGTTATTTTGGAATAGCAAACAGACACTTGAATTTTATTTATCTGTATAGATTACCTACCTACTCATTACTTCGTTATCTTTTTAAAAAAAGTATAAAATGAAGTCGCCAGTTCCAAATAAGTTATTTTGTCTATTTTTGAACGCATAATTTTTCTAAACTACGTTACGGATAAATACGGTTTTTACTAACACGAGGGGGATGAGCCTTGATGGGTTTATAGCTAAAAAATACTAAATTCAAAGATAGTAAAGATAAGTCAATGATTGTAATAGTCGTAAAAAATGATAACAGACGGTTCTGTTACATTTCTTTAAGACTATTACTACTTTTTCGATAATAGAGGAAAAATATGTTTCCGACATGCCACTGAAAATAGGATGATCTGATTGAAACCCATAGAGGAGGAGGAAGCAGGAGCAGTTTTTTAATATAATAAAGTAAACACCTCTATCCAACTTATTTTCGATGGTAACGATTAACACCCATAACTTTACAATGCCAGGGTCGAGCCGAATATTACGCAAGCTATATCACGTGTATATCGTCACGTCTTTTAACTTATCTCCAAGATTACAATGTTTACATTCTTCGTCTATTGTTCGCTAACTGCCAAAGGAAATAGTACAATTAAGATACAACGTTTCGGAATGTCGAGATAAACATATTGTTAATTGTGTTTATTTATGGAACACTTATTTGTTAACTTCATCACCAAATATCGTAAAGATAGTGTATTGTCAAACTTATCAATTATGCTCTAAAGTTAATATGTAGCCTAAAATCTGCATTTTTTTTAGAGGGCAATTCTCAGTCAATGTTCTGAAGACTAAAACCCACTATGTTCCTCTCCCCGATTTGTAGTGGGCCGCGGTTTCTGGTAGCATGGTTGTCCGCGGTTCACATAAAAACCGCCTAGTGCCAGTAGGACTCGCGCACGAATCGTTCCGTACCATTACATATAAAACCGAGCAAATAAACACGGTTATTGTATGGCCCGTTAAATATTAATTTGATTCTGTTTTTTTTTGTCATAGCGGAAAACGAAATACATCATCTGTGAAAATTGTACAACTAGCTAACAACAACGGTTCATGAGATGCAGCATGGTTACCGGACAGAGAAATCTTAATAACGACACGTTTTTTAAACTTGCGGTGTGGCTTAAAAATATCTAATAAAACATATGCAACTGGATGTTAGTTTACAGTAGGAATAATATAATTTATGAGACTATAACTAAATTTACCAAAGGGAGTGGCAGATTCCTTCGAAGACCATCCACTCTACACAAGATAAAGGGCAAAGTGAAGATACTATTTAAGGTATGCGTATCCATAAAAATGCCCAGTAAACAACCTACGCTCAAACAAATTTGCTCAAATCTTTATCTTAAACCGCTCAAAGACATTTAATGTGTATGACGGGATAAGCCCAAATATTTGGCCCTCGAAATATTCTCTGTGAATAAAAGTGAAGTAGATAAATATATTACTGAATTTGGATACCTATTACTGAAATTCACGCAGATCTTCAAACTTATTCAGCCGCGTTATTCTGTAAGGTTTCTCAGCCACGCACTCGAGGTCGAGAATCGATTTCAATCATAGAAAATTGATACATAATACTAGTACGATAAAGTTTAATTTCGTATCTTTGAAAGTGACACTCACACGTCGGGTATTCGTATAGAATACCCAACAGCTCAGCACCTTTTCAATGATCTTCTGGAAGCTTCCTCACCTCTGAAACTCAACAAATATGAATAATAGCTAGTCACTAGTCATTTGACTGTCATCTATGCAGATGAATGCAATTGAAGTCTCTGTTTGTAATTCCAAATATAAATACATAATCTATAGGTACTGTACTCCAGTTTTTTCTGCCCGTCTTGTTTGTTTATTCTAGGTAATATCTAAAACGGCCGATTTTAACGGGACCTTACTGGCATATACTTAGCTGATGTTACAAACAGTGACACAGGTCTTTTTTTTTTTAATTTGGTTTCCGTGAAAATAAGCCACCCATGAAATTAAGTATAAGCGAGTGAAACCGTGAGGCACAGCTAGGCGATTCAGAGCACCACATTTCTTTCATATAAAACGCCTAATCATTTTATATTAGCTAGCAAAAGATATTTGGTCAAACGCAAACTCCTTTCTACCTGACACGTGTAATGGTAAAAAAACACATAACACTCGTATTCGAAAATGTATGAAACAAGTACTTCGTATTAGTCATAAAGCCTTTAAAAAAAACAAAAGTTGATTGAAAAATCCGTCTAATAAAATCGATGCTATGTCGCTCTATACACAAAGCGTATTACAGTCGATGCTAATCAGATTACGTTAGGCGCTCCAACTTCATTAGTTAATTTTCCTATCATATTATCAGAGTATTTTCGTTCTCTGCTCTAAGTATTGATCTTATTATTCTCTCCAAAGTTTACAATATAAATATGGAGCTTTTTTTTCTGAAATATAAAATTGAGAGTTTTTGCACAGAGTGCTTGGCAATCTCATTGGTAACATTACTTACGGGAAAGGAAAACTAAAATAAAAACACAAGATATGTCTGCGTGATCATCCTTTGCACCATTACATACAACATTCTAGCATCCACCGAGCTGGGGCTTGCTCACACTATATAACAAGTACCTACTGGTAGCGGACAAAAATAGCCCCATAGGGAATATGGAGCTGTTACTTAGTGTTCGTGTGTAATGAACTTTAGTATATAATACTTGCAATAAATTATTGAATCGAATTGGAGTTTTAGCTCACTTGAAGTGTTCATAATACTGGCTGACTCCGTAATCGACCGTAATCTCTCTCGCCTTGTTCCACAGTACTCAATTACTATACGTACCCACATTCTACCCTCGGTAATGTACGTTAATATGTAGTTAAAATTACTTATTTTGTGAGATAGCATAATAAAGTAAATTCAAGCCGTCAAGAAGTAAAACCGTGGGTAGCTAGTAAATGTAAAATCACAAAGAATTAAACATAAAATGGCATTAACTATACGGCAAGGAGAAGCTGTATTTGCAGTATAATATAATTGATGGAAGCAATTACCGCACGAGCATTTCATTTTAATTAAATACAGTTCGTAGTAGTAGCTAGTTAGCATTTAGTTCCGTGAAAGTATTTGACTTTATACTAAACATAAAATGAAAAAATATATTTATGGAAAATTGCCAGCACCCAAATATATATAGTTTATGCTTCGAAATAAGATTTCACATTAAAAGTACATAAGTACTAAAATCTATAAAGATAAATTCATATGAAAGTATACGGTATACGCGGTAACATTTTCTCCGTCTGTTTTTTTAAATCTGGAACGGCAGGACCATTTTCAACGGGAGTAGCAGATAGCTGATTTTACAATTACTCATGCAATTTTTTTTTTAAATAGGCTTCCGCGGACATTGCCTCCCATTTAATTAAATTTACGCGGGTGGAACCGCGGGTACAGCTAGTGTAACATAATTATTAGGACAATATCATTTCCATATGGAATGTGAAATTATACCCAATCCACGCAAATATAACTTAGTATCAGGGCATACATCAGGATTTAGTGAGGATCGTTAATTCTGCACCAAATGTTATATCCATTAAACAAGTACCGGCGCACTTTACTTAATGCTTTCATTAAGCTAAATGAAACGCATTATGACGTCACACGCTGTGCAAATTAATATATCAATTTATAATGAGCTATTCATATGTGAAATATCGGCTGGTAGGGTTCGAGGCTTAGACTTTAAGCTGCCTGCACGTGCCTGTTCACTGTTTGTCACTTTTGTTGGTTCTACAAACAGCATCTAACCGTCTAATTCTAAATTAATAATGCCTTTATGGCTTAATAGCTCTGGATCTTCATGTAACGTAGAAACAAAACACTACAATATACCTACCTCGTGACTGTCATAGTATGTGAAAATTATCTAATTTCGATTGTGTGCTATTTATTATACGAATACCTATATTATGTTCTGTAGAATGTAGAAATGTATCTAATTTTGAATGTGTGATGTTCCATAGTGCCTACCCTAATTCATTATTTAAATCTAACTATCCTTCAATTATTTGGCTGAAAAAGAGGATTAGTGTCCGCAGTTAGGCAGCTATGATTTTGGATAAAAAAATCTCTTGTATCCTACGTTACTTACGAGTAAATATTTATGTTAAAGTCATAATATCTTGTTTGTTTATGTTAAATATACAAAAAACCCATTCCAATGAAAAAGAAAACACCTGATGTGTGACGTTATAACCTGTTTATTTGAGATTTAAAGTAATACCTCTCCGTAACATTAGGTGTGAGATAAGATTTTCTTCCCCCCCAGGGCTACCAAAAAATAACAATAGAATTTTCCAACGATAAACAACTGAAGCACAAATAAGATAATAGGTAGAGTCTACGAAATCATATTACAGTAATAATTAATTATCTATATACCTAATATCTTGAAATCATGTTCTTCTCAGTAAAATCAACCTTCCGAACCTGGCGCTAGCATATATAATCCTGTGTTATTGTGTCATTCTGACGATTTGAAAGTACTTTGTATGAAGTCTAATCGAATAAAGATATATATGAGTTTTGAGTTTTATTTGAGTTTTGAGTGCATAATAATAATTTATTTAGATGAGAGTGTAGAATGAGAGAAAAGACTATAATTATATTTCCGATAAACGCACTAATAACGGGTACACACCAAAAAGGTACTTGCATAGTATTCATTGAAGAGAGCAAAATAAAACAATACAGATTGTGGTGCAGTAGAGTTGAAGGTGATATAGTTTGTTTATGATTACATCAGAATAAAATGGACTGAGTCGAATACGTACAAAAATACAAGACAATTGTCCTATGCCTTTGCGCTCACAAATGATTGTCTCGTATTCGTCATAGAGAGAGCGATGTGACTAAATGAGAAACATGCGTACATATAAATATTATTTCAAATAAAAAACCGGGTAGCATTGATTATTTAATATATTGTATGTTGCTGACGGTACTGCTCTCACAACTTGCTATCTGCTTTGTTCGTTGCTCTACTGGAAAAACCTTATTGTTTCCATTTAATTGCCCGCCGTTTATACTTAATCCCTTAGTTAAACAACTATTACTATAAAAGACGTATTCATGCTGTTAGAACACAAACGATACGACTTGAACAGTACGTAACTGAAAATAAATTGTGAAAATGACTACTAAGATTCTAATAGCACTTTGCCTTTTGGTAAGTAACATTTTATGAATGAAATGAAGTCTTAAAAATTATAATATCTACAGGCATTAGATTTTGCAATCCTATCATACTAAGAACCCCAACGTATTCCAGATAAATCTTAATTAATTGGGTTTCATATAATTTGAATAATTCATAGTTTGTAATAATTTTAAAATGTATTCATCGAGTGATCCTTATAATAAATGAATATGGTCCATTGATACATTTACTTAGTTTAACTTCATAATTCTATTATTATTCCAGGCAGCACTAGCATCCTGCGAGCCAATACCGACGTGGCCTGGCGCAGCAGCATGGCCAGCGACGTCTGGCGGTTGGCCGACCAGCGGCTGGCCAGCAGCTGGCGGGAACCCCTGGTTCCCACCGTGGCTCGCCTCAGCTCCCTGGTACCCTCAGTGGAGCCAGTGCACCACCATCGGCACCACCTGCGTTGACTGCACCACCAAGCTAGTCTGCACTAAGATTGGAGGACTGAGCCGCGCCTGCACTGACCCCACTCTACCCTTCTGCAACCTCGGTGAATGCTCTGCTACACCCTCTGCCGAATGTGCCCCATCTACCCCAGAACCGCTCGCTGCTAGCGCTCAGTAATACACAATTACTGGTGTAAAAGTTTAATATACTCATTGTGCTGTTAATATTGACAGCGATGTAAGACTTAACTTCGAGGCATATGCCTATAGATAGATAAATAAAATACCGATGAAAATCAACAAATAAATTCGTTTCTTTTGTTAAGTTGTTACAACACTTGGTTTGTAATTATAAAGTAAATAATTATGTAGACGTGTCACGTATTCAGCTTGAAATGTACTTAAATCATCATTTTGGCCTTAAATAGATTCGATTAAATAAAAAAATTACTGTTTCCATTGGTTGTTTCTTTGACCCAAGTATATTGTTTTAAGATAAGCATTTTCACATCGCATCTATTACAACACTTGTAGTTGATAGGTTCAATAAGTTCAAATAAATATTATTAAAACACTGCGCGTAGCCACTAGTACCTATATCTCGTAGCATTCTCGTAGCTCAGAGAGGGTGCTCGTAGCAACATTGGCTACTAGTCATTTATTCACTACATTGACCCCATATTACCAACTCACTTAGTTCTTATTAATGGTGATGATCACCGAGTATTTTTTCATATAGTTTGTTATGTAATTTTTTTAACCCGTTTTTATCATGGTACCTACCTATATGAGATATCATAAAGAGCAGTAAAAGCTTCAATCCAATATTACACAGTGGAGTATCTCTCAAAGCTCGCAAATAAAATTGTTACGCGATGTCAATATGTATTGCTTTAAATTTAATTGGCTTCTTGGTTTCTGGATCCTTCAGTCAAAAAACAAACAGACATAAATCAATAGCCATATAGTTGAACTGGAGTTAAACACTCTTTAAGTGTAAAGTTTTTTTGTTGTTAATGAGATAATAAGGATATACTTAAGTAGTTAAAACAATACGAATGTACATTTATATCTCAGGTCCGTAAAAAGGGAAGTTATATCAACCATTTTTCACCGAAGGTGGCAAAGTGACAGATGGTGAATTCGAACTTTTTTATTTTTATTGTAACTACAATAAAAATAAAAAAGTCGGACATATGCAATATTTTCCTTCACCGTGCAGCTCGTTGTGTGACATCACTCCACCGAATTTTTATAAAACCTCAATTGCAAAACTTGCGCTTCATGAATAACACGAGTACTGAAACCACTCAGCTACCAAGGCTCTACATAATCTATACTAAAGAGGGAAGATTTGTATGTAAGTATGTTTGTAACGAATTGGCTGAAAAAGCTCTGGACTGATTAAAAAAATTCTTTTACCATTTGAATGCTTCATTATAATAATAATATTTTTTTATCCCCGTACTCCCACGGGGACGGAAAACTGCATGATGTCCGCTAGTTTTTAAAATAAAAGAAATATAGTAAATCGAATGCGACGACTAGGCCCTCGAGGTAAGGTCAGGCTTTTGTAATGATATTATAAAGCCTATCTCGTTACTGGTAATGGGTTTGAGACAGGACGATAGATCAACTTTATCTACTTTTATCTAAAAAAAAGTGTTACACAATAATTACAGTTGCGTCATTTGATGAACCAAAACAAAATGTACTTAAGGTACGTAACAAGTCACGAACGTTGGCACTGAAGCAGTCGCTGTGACCCAAATTGGTCAGAGGCTCATCGTCACATTTAGATTATAAGAAAGTTACCAATGCAGAACACTCCCTAATCCCTAATATTTTAAATCCGAAAGTGTCTCTGTCTGTAACATTTACACGGCTACGTCGCTGAACCAATTTGATTGAATCTTTGTATAATAGCTTTGTAAGAATAGCTTGGTAGCAGCATTCCTCCACTCGGTACATAGATGGCGCTAGTGGCTAACAAATGCGAAGTTTGAGTACAAACACGAGAACCTAAATCGCGCAATTAGGGTTTTTTTAAGCTCATTGCAGTATATATACTCGTACAAGTTTCCAACTAGAACAGTTGGAGCCGCGGTTCCCCAGGCATAACACCCGCCTGGAAGATCTTCCCTTTGCTGGGGATGAGCATGATCAATGGACGGGCATAGGCTATTTAAGAAAATCATAACGTGGATGAAGTCACCTGTAAAAGCTAGTACTAATATAAACCTTAATTTCAAAAAGAGTACAAGTTAACATTGAACATAGCAAATAATATAAAAATCTCAGTATCATACAAAGCCGATGTAAGCACTATGAAGCCTTTTTCCATACTTCGAACACACAGAGAAATTTCCCACTTGAAAACAGTAAACATTCCGGTATTTACTTTCTGTTGGAAAACCCTGTTATGTCTGCGATTTCCTTGTTTGTGTTTTGCAACAGGTGTGTGCAGAGATAACCGTTAGATAGGTGGTATAAAAGCAATAGAAATGCATCCAGACCTATTCATATCAATAGCAAAGGAAGTTACTATGGCGCATATTGCATCGCTTCTAGTTCTGGTAAGGTTTCACATTCTTTATATTGAATTGACTGTCACTAAAATAGGATGACTTTCAGCAATAAATATACTATTTGTAGGGTTTTAGTTAATGGTACTTCTATTTTAATGTGTTTTATGCTACATATTAACATAATTTATTTGTGTTTTTAATCTCTACAGATAAATAAAATGTATATGACTGTTTCAAATTCCAAATTAAAAGGTTTTCACTTAATTTAAATGTAAAGGTAGATATAAACGGTACTGACATAAAGAAAAATATTTTGAAATGATTTCTCTGCCTGTCTGTATATTTGTTCTGGCTAATCTCTGGAACGGTTGGACCGATTTTAGCGGGACTTTCACTGATAGCTTATGTAACAAGGGGTAACATAACTTTTATTTTAACACAGGGCGCTAGTTAGTTATCAAAAATATATAATTCTCTTCAAAATATATTAAATCGATGAATAAACGTTTTAATAATTATTATTTTTCAGTGTGCTGTGGCAGCTGCAGTCCTCTGTCAGGAGCCTCAAGCAGGACCCAATACAGCTCAAGATGGCATTGCTCAAAGCGGTGCCAATTGGACAACATGTGACATGACCACCACGCCATACCTCTCCTGCCAAGATTGCAAGACTCGCCTCATCTGCAAGCCAGTAGGTGGTCTCCTGATCACCTGCAATAGTCCTCTGAAGCCTTATTGCAATGCGGGTATCTGCTCACCAATACCATCTGCCGAGTGCGCCTAGTTCCAACTGTTTGTAAACCATTAGACCCATTCGATGCTGTAATTTCGGTTTTTGTTTGGAAATAAATAAATATTCATCAAAATTAAGTTAAGACATTTTATTTGACAACCCAAGCTACATTACTAACACGCATATTTGATTACCACTTCCTAAGAAAACAGCGCATTCAAATTAATGAACATTTATTTAATACAAGGAAGTACTTAAACTACTTACAAGTAGAAAACAGCGTATTTGAATAAATCTTTTTTAACGCTTCTGAAAAAAGATATCCTTATCATGCTACTTGTTAAAAGATCTTTTGCATTTCAATCTCTTTATCTTATCTGCTAAAAGCGTTAAATCCATTTCATGAATATTTCGGGAGAAGATATAACAATCTTATCAGATCAATGTCTTTGTTTGCGATGCTCTCAGAGAATTTGAGAATTAATACGCATTTCAAATACAAATAAGACACAGTGTCAGAGAAATTATAAATATGTTTTGCAGAACGAGTCTTGTGATCGTGCTTGCTATGGTATGTTGTTTAAATTATGTTGTACATATTTGAATTTGATTGTTAGAAAACAACCTGAGCAAATAATAAATGCTCGTCACGTTCACTGTAATTATTCCACCACTAGCTTGCGCCCGCAGCTTCGCCTGCATGGTAGAAGGATTTCACACTTTCAAATCCCGTTTCACTCCCTTAGGGGTGGAAATTCGGAAAACCCTGTCTCACCTCACCTAGAACACATTCTCCAAATTACATGTCTCTAAAATTAGTGTCTGTCTGATCGGAGCTTAGGCCGTGCGTTGATATATATGTCAGAAAGGACTTTGAATTTTATATATATCTATAAATAAGGTCTTTTTTTCTGTGACAGACGCTTCTGCAATAAAATACACAGATTTCTTTCTACTTTTCTAGTATTTAATATAATTAATTTATTTTAATACGATCGTAGTTTATACAATTAACCTACATACGACCAACAAATTCAATGCCATACAGGTGCCGTCACAAGTTTCGAACGCTTGCGTCAAATGTGTAATACCTAGGTACAAATAACAATCTCAAATTGCAAGCAATCTACTTTTAACTGACAACAAAAAAAATAGTAATTTTTTCGGTCTTGTATGGAACGAGCGCTAACAAATACATGCGCAGTATTATTTTTATCCCCAGTATTTTCGCTGAGCATTCAAATCTCGTGACAGCACTTTGTTATCGTGCCTGTACTGTACCTTTGTTATCGTGTTTGTCTACCTATACCTTTGAGAAATCCGAAACTATATAATAGATTAATGTATTATGATTATTGTTTTCCAGTGTACTATAGCGAGTGTGACTTCAAATGACGACTCCCGTCGGCTTGGCATACGTCCTTTCAACCGGCCGTATGTAGTGGCCGCCTTGGTTGGGACACATACCCACACCGCACACAATACCACGACCACTGAACAATTGAAACAACTTTATAATGAAACCACCAAGGCCGACCACATATTGGAAAATCAAAGCGGAAAATCCGCAGAACATTCTCCTTTGACACATGTTTTATTGGGAAAACACCATAAAAAAGATATTGAATGAGAAAAGTAATATGTTGAATATAAAAATGTTATATTGGTGTCGGTGTATTTTAGCAAAGCACGTACTTACTGTATTTATTAAAAAAATTATACCTTCGCCTACTTATTTTGTTCACGTGTTTCTCTCAAGTTTCAGACCACTTAGGTAATAAGCTTTTGAACTTAACACAAATCGGTTTACTGAACATAGAGATGCTAGTATAAGCAATGATAGAAACGTGGCTCACCTTTATACAATCTTAACAGCTGTTCAACCTCACATAATCACTTAATACGTACTGGAGTGGATACAGTACTTACACACGTGACTGTATGAAACGGTTGACCTAACGATGCTATTATATACACTCTCCTAATTCCCTTTTCCAAAGGAAAAGATCCCAGAATAATACGTACTGAAAATAGTCAACTTAAACATAAAACTCATAGAATTCGAAGCAAAGAAAATGTATTTTTTGCTCAGTTTTCCTCATACTCATTTATCTTCAAGATATCTTAAATACTTTAATAGATTTACGGAATGTTTTTTTCTATTCTGAATTCTAAATCAGAGTGATTTACTTCGTGACTGTGTATGATTTATCTGTTTTTAGGCACAAAGTTTGTACATAATCATTGCAACATTCACAACCAGGAGCATCACTATGAAAATGTAGAAGACAGACTGACGCTTAATTATTTGTAATAGAGAACGACGAGTAAAAATGTTAGAAAATATTTTCCGAATGTTTTATTACCATTTTGTTCTAAGTAAACCATAAACTATCCATAACAATGAAAAATGCAATTAATCTTTAGGGTAGCCGCTGCAAAGGGCTGTTATTTCGGTTAAATGAAAATTCTTCCCAGGAACACATTATGTTCCACGCCAATATCTTTCAACCCGTGTCAGACCCTTTATTGTATAAAATCACATGTACAAAACGACTATCAACAAATAAGAGGATACGCAGCTAAAACACTTTGCTAAAACTTATTGTTTTTGTTTGCGTAACCAATATATGAAAATAATGTACCAACAGATAAATATGGAATATCAGCAATATATCTTGACTTGGTCAACTAGGAAACCCAGAGATTACTCTTTCCAATGAATGTAACTAAAAGTTGTTGCTATGCTTTAAATTTAAGTAATAAAAATAATAATGATCTCCTACCGAATTTCGGTGTACGGCGGCTAATATCAACGGGGACTAGCCATCTGCGCAAGAGATTTTATAGTGCACAAGTGTGAGCGCAAACACAAATGCACTCTTTATTCTCTCACTCTCATCTCAGTCCGATGAGACAGCAATCCGACGTGACCGATGAGAGTTTACGTAGGACCAACGGCTCAATTTGAGTAAGTTAACTATAAATAGGTACAGCACTACTAATATTAACAAGCTGAAATATTAATATCAAATACCTATCTTATTTTATTTTACTAGCTGTGCCCCGCGGTTTCACCCGCGTAGATTTTAATTTCATCGTTGCCCGCGGATCCCTAATGTTTTTAAAAGCCTAAGTTACTCCTTGTAACATTAGCTATCCGTCAGTGAAAGTCCCGTTAAAATCCGTCCAGTCGTTTCAGAGATTACCCGGAACAAACAGACAGACAGACAGACAGAGAAAAATTTAAAAAAATGTTTTTTCTATGTCATTACCGTGTATACTTGCATATTATGCATTTAGTGAAAAACTGTTATTTTGCAGTTACAAACAGATACATACTGTATTTAGATATAGATATAGATGTATAGATAAATGGAAAGCCTTTTTGTAGAAGTTTTATTACTTTTTACAGTTAGTTTTCGCAATTATGCCGACGAATGTCACTAAAGGGAAGTAGTGAGTGAGTATGAAAATCATCTTCAAAATATTTGTGCCCTCAACGCTCATGTAAACACAAGTGACGTCATGTAAGTATATGTACAAACACTCAAACAATTCATAATACGTTACGTTCGTTATCTTCTCACTGAAACGTATGTGTATCGCAAATTCTGTCAAAGCAATGTTTGTTGGCGTACAACAGAGGTTTTCTTTAAAATTGCATGCCTCACGACTTTAACTAGACACAATGTTTTGCTCATTGTTCAACTAGATACTGTTATTGTTGAGAGTGAGTGACGTTTCACTAAATGGAATGAAAGCCGCTTAATATATCGCATGTACAGTTTAGGCACAGTACTTACTACAAGCAGTACGGAATCCAGAAACAAATCGTTCGAAATGACACACACACTCACACAGACGCGCGTAACTACGAAATTATAAGCAACGGCATAATATCAGTAAGAGGTGTCACGTCGTGGACGTGTATACAGGGTGTCGGGGAAACCGGGACAGCTCTTAAAATATGTGATAGGGTATAATTTTAGGGAACAATTAAAATAATTATGACAAAAATATATTCTTCCGTTTTCGAGTTATTGATGTTCAAAGTTGTCCATATCAATACCTTATTTTCGCATATAAATCAGCTGTAACGTAGAGTTATTCACGTGAAATCTAACTACTTTTTTATTTTTTTTTCTCCCACTAATAAATCCTGAAATAATCCCATAAAACCATTTTTCGAAACCAGTAACCTTCCCCTTAATTTAAAAAGTTTAATGACCGCGTACGAAATGTAGGTAAACGCGGCCGCGCGTTCATTCAATCGCTTAAGGCCGCGAGCTCTTCTGCCGTTGCCTATAACTACGTTATCGTTGGAGCTACATATTTTACGATTTCTATATAGTGATATATTCATAGAACCCTACAACTTCTAGAAGAAAACTGTTCCTTTTTCTCCGAAACCCTGTATATACGTCTTTGACCGACATTTTTTTAAACTTTAAAATGACAAATCTGCATGACAGTATATTTAAAAACTTTAACAGTGACAACCTTGTTTTAAATTCACGATCCAATAAAGAAACGTTCTTAATTCAAAAATAGGCCTATGTTCTATACTGCTTGGTAATAGTAAGCTTATGTGTACTGTGGCTTATGTATACATATTGGACTTATTTACAGGCAATCAGTCAATTAATCTACGTGACTCCTCACTATTTGTTTTTGGTTAATGCCATCAGGGTTGGCCTAAGCTTAATGCTTCAACTATAATGATGATATTGTTTTATTACAGAATAATAAATATCGAATTTTTTTAACATTCATCCATTCTTCTATGTACACTATCCAAATTTTCTTTTAACAATACTATCAACTGATAACAACTTAATATGCATAATCAGATATCAAAGGTTATTTAGGCACACAAGTTTTTTCCGATGCTAATAAAAACATGTCAGACTTTACTTTAGCGGTAAACACAGCCATAGTTCAATTGATATTGCTTTATCTATAGTACATCCTTTGACGTGAACCTTCCATTCATTAGACGTAATAATATGTTTTCATCTGACATCTCAATAATATACACACACAATAACGTTCGAAATAAAGGAATAACTCCTTTTGTAGGAACAGTATATAAACTCGACACTATTACTGCAGATCATAACATCGATCTGAGGAGTATTGGAAACAATTCATCGGCGGAAAAATGGCCTTCAGAAACCTTATCTATTTGTTTACGATCCTGGTAAAGTACCATACCTATTATTTTTATTAATATTTCACCTGGGGTTAAGTTAAACCATCCCCAGAACATAAACTCGCAAGGATATTAGTGTTCTGATCGGGGGCCTAAATATGATAACATCACGTTTTAAGAGCTTCTTAGCTTTGACGTTTCATTTCCGGTACCTTAAAATTAAACGTCAAAGCTACAAAATTCTTAATATGTGCTGCTTAACCGATCATAGTTGGCTCTCACCTTAAACCGATGATGGTAGGCCCCCAGTTCACGATTTGCGATATAGAATGTCGCTTTGTCTCTTTTAATTTTTATTCTGCATTTTTATTTTTATATTCACAGGCCTCTTTAGCGCTGATTTTAGCGCAGGATACATCCACAACGCCAGCACCAGATTCAACAGATTCTCCATCAAACTCCTCATCTCCATCAGACTCCTCACCTCCACCCGACTCCTCACCTCCTCCAGAATCCTCGTCTCGACCCCCACACCACCATGGTTCTGGACTTTTCGGCAATTTACCCTTCAATTTAGGTAACTTCCAGTTTCCCCAATTCCCTAACTTCCCATTCTTCAGTGGCAGTCGCCAGAAAAGATCTCCCCAGCCTGATACCGAGGAACAAACTGATAGATTGTTCTTCTCTCTACTATCACGGCAGTTGACCTCGTGCACCTATTCAACTGAGGTGAGTTTACTTTTAAATACACAATGCTTCTAGAATTACTGCCTTGTCAATCTAGCATTTTTATCAATGATATATCATGATAGATCATGGGGATATCTTTATCTCTTTTGATGTAAAATGAGTAAAATAGTATTTAGATGAGTTCAAGATAATATCCTGCATTATCTGTACGTACTGACCACTGTAATATCGTTCAAAAATTTTTCGAACATCTTCCTATTCCATAAATTTGTCTGTTTGAAGTAAGTGTAATAGCATCATCGGTGAAAAGTGGTTGTTGTTGTTACAACTGCTCTGTTTACCCCTTATGGGATGGTGTGAGCATATTCATTTATTTTGTCTTCTTAATTAATACCATGTAGTTAGATTACATAGTGAGAACGAAAGTTAACTCAGTATGAGTTATCAATAAAGTCGACCTAGCAGGAAGTATCAATTTGAAACGGTAACAAAATTCGGGAAAAGACCACTATCGCAATTCATTTATTTTCTAGCCTGGATCTTCGTGCGCCGCCTGTCACGTGGTTCGCCGCTGCTACCCTGGCAATATTGGCACATTGAGGACCTGTTCTGGCCTCTTCCCATATTGTAACAGCGGGCGGTGCTCCATCTACCCTGGCGCCAAGTGCTCCGCCACTACATCATCTACAGAATCCACCTCTTCCACCTCGACCACCTCTACCACTTCAACCACCACCGCCTCTACCACTACTGCTGCTACTGGATAGATACTTGACTACTAACCACTTAACTTCGATTATCTGTATCTATACTATGTATATGTATTGGAAATATGTTCTACTTATTTGAAATTATATCTTTTCGAACTGTCATTTATATCAAAATAGGTACCTACCGATTTTTTCTGACTGCGATTAATAAAGTGTTGACCTTATAAAATTTACCCTTTAACTGGTATAGCCTTTTAAGTATCCCCAATTATGATATACCTAATCTTCATTTAATCCTTTTTGTAAGATTTTGTTTTCAGTTGATGTTTCATGATATTGTATCTTTATTATTTACCCGATACTGATAAACTTTTGAATACTTCTTAGAATTGTTTGTGTAATTCATAAATTATCAAACATTATAAAGGGTTCATAATAATTGGCTGGTACACCTATATAACACTGCAGAAGAAACATTACCCATATGTCTACTGGAAATTTAGAAGTAATTTTTTATTCCAGAGATAGAAATTCAGTAAAGCAATTTACCAAATTGATCTGTATTTCTGTAGCATTTTGAATAAGCAACTCTACGGAACGGGATAAAACGGTAAAATAAACAAATATATTGGCACGGTTTTCTTTATTTACAAGAAAGAACACTAAAATTGAATACCTGTAATAACATCATGAGATCATGAAAAGAGCAGATAAACCTACTGAACTACAGTACAAGATTTAATTAAAAATTATTATCTTTTTTGGGCACAATTCGTCAATTTATTGTCCGAAAGGTTTCAGTAAATATTTAGCTAATTAGGTACAATAAATACATTGATCCTTTCATTAAAGCTTGAAGCTTATAGTAAGATATAGAATTTTGTAAGTTAATTTCAAAAATTTATTTGTCAAACACAGCTAATCCTAGACTCCTAGTCAATGGAGAAAGATACCTAAGTTATACAATGAAGAGTTGAAAATTAAGCATTACATGTTTTCACACATCGGTCTCATTTTAACATTTTTCAAATTATTATCCAAATTGCTCTCTTGTACCTACTCTCATTTGGGTTTTTATAATGTATTTGTGAGCCCAGAAGGCTTATACAAATAGGTTAAATGGATTTCGGAATGCTTATTATATATGCTTACGGTTTCTATTGTAGGAACAAATACATATTCCCAATCCTTTTTATTACGATCATATTATTATATCTCACAGAGGTTTTTGACAACTTGAAACTTTCTTCTTCATATTTGAATTAAACGCTAGTTTCATTTCAGTATTTGCCTTAAATGTTCGTAATATGATGCATTGAAACAGGCTGAACTAAAACTTAAAAGGTATTCACCATCACCTCTTAAAAATTAATTCATACCATTTACATTATAATACTTTGGTATCATCGAATATCCTCAAATGCTAGACTACACATAATCATGATGTTATCATATCATATTATATTTGCGATTGACATCTTAGACATTATCTACAATTAATGTCATAGTTACGATGTTGTCATTAGCTGGCCAAAGTCGTTATACTAATCCCTTAATGTTACAGTTACTTAATAGGTTTTCAAAAGAATGTTATTATAATAGTTAATAATCACAACATTTAACATCGATATAAGAATTGAATATTATTTTTTGTTATTATTTTTATATATTTATTATTGTCTAAGTATTCAGATTCCATGTTCCCGAGGCTTTAGTATTGTTTAACCTATTTAACATTAAATCATAAGTCCCATATTATATGCCAAATTCGATCGCCTTAGTCAAAACGATTTGCTTTGCTGGTACTGCATTAGTGCACGTGTCGCAATTAGGGTTGCCAAGTGGCCATTGTGGGTAGTCCCGAAATGCGAACTCATGTTACTTTTCGTGGTGGTGGGTGTCGAAATGCACTCTGTTTTACTATGGGGCACAAACTGAGCCATTCCTTTTTGACTGTCCTGAATCCAGGGTGTTTCTATATATGGCAACCCTAACCGCAAGTGTGAGAATGTAAAGCATAGTTTAACGACGGAGCATTGAGGGGTAGGTGTCGCGGGTGCGACGCGTGCCAAACACGGCGTCGCCCAGCGGGCACCGGCATAGCTACTGGTTCTTCCGCCGGCTCGGTAGACTGCTATTGCGGTAGGCAGCCTTCCTCAGCATAATATTGTCTACAGCCGGCAGTACTAGATACCTCTTACCAGACGTATGATATGGGACTTTCAATGACCGAAAATAGTAAAACTTTGGGGTTTCCTTCGAGTTCACTTGCCAACGGTTTTTCGAGATAGCATCGATATAGTTGGGGCCAGGAACTGGAAGGAAAGGTCCAGGGGGTTTGGGTGGGACGTCGTTGTTCAGCGGTCGGTGGAGGATCCTCCCGGTCGGGTGCGAGTGAGCAAGTACTGACGGCGGCGGTAGGTCGGCGTCGTCTGGATAGCTTGCTGGCTCATTTTCGGGCCTAGTGAAATATTCCCTGCAAACAATTACAGGTAAGTAACTTAGTGCTATCTATAGCACCTGAAAAAATCTATTTAAAATCATTTAAAATTGCCGCCTTTTTGTTTGGCTAGCGGAGCTCAATGCCATGACACTGGATATTTTGTTTGAACAAGTTGCAAACTCTTTACACGCCCTTTATATGGCCCTCGAATAAAATAAAACTCAATAAAATGCGAACGCTCGACGCGACAAAACACTTTGTTTGCTAAATATAAATGCAGCGGAGTGTAAGCTTCCGGAACGCTTCTATTTCATGGAAAAAATCACGTGTTACCTTTTCTTTTAATACTTGAGTAGTATGTAAAAATATTTCCTGCATCGCTTTAATAATGTTATTAAATATTATAATAATTCACTCGGAAAGCGTATGATAGGATAATATGGAGCACGTAGAACAGGTAATGTACCCAATATTTTTTTGAATATAAATAAATTCGTTAGTCAGTAACAGAACTTACCTAATTCCGAAATTCTCGTCAGGGGAATGCTTCCTGCGAAATAATAACAATATCAGTTAAAGTTGTAAAAGGTGAAGCATATTACACTGAAAAGCATTTGAACATCAATATATAAATTTTAACACTTATCTATGACGACTTTTCTTTTTCTATCAAACCACATTTCAACTGAAACATCAAGTGCTCATCTAATTAGCAGTTCTATGAACGTGTGTTGCACATGCGACATAAAATCGCTAAGAGTAACAATCCCCAACTATTATTATCTACGTGATCCGTTACTTCCACCGAAATGCAATTATGTAACATAGACGCGGGTGCACTAACACATATCATGCGTCTATCAAATACGTCATCTATCATCACCTAAGACATAACATGCCTCTATCATTGTTCATCACCATACAGTTACCTAACAAAGCACATAAACACACAACATCTCATAGTTCAACTACATCTAACACAAATATTGTCGACTAATGAAGAGACCTGTACAACTCCTGACCAGGCAATAACAACCTAGCTCGTCCAGATCTACTATAGCGCCCTCCAGTAAACCTAAACGATGGTAGCAAACCTAAACGAGCCAGCGAACCAATGTGACGTTTGTCAAAATTTTCGCGTATTTCTTCATCTTCATCTGTAACATACGTAATAAAAACAAACGGAAATTGTCAATTTGTAAAATAAAAAATATTAATACGTCAAATATTCGCGGAAAACTTACACGCATTATTTTCCACAAATATTAAATTTGATCACAAAACAAATAATACGAAATCAAAGAATACCGTTCATATTTTTAGAATGAACTCACCTACAGATCGTTTGTCCTCATTTTCATTGTCAGTATCTTCCGGCTGGACATCATTGGTATCAAGCACGTCGGGAAGCGAGAGAATGTAGCGCTTAGTCCTTACAGTGGGGTCAATGTACACTGGCCTGTACAACCCGTGTACGGGCATGCCCATGGAACCTCTTTTAAAATACCAATTCTCATCAATATCTCTTTGGTTTCCGCTCCAGTCACCTTGCATTGGATCGAACGCGCTACGCTTAAATGCTTGAGATAGGGGAGGAAACATGTCCGGATTAACAGATTGTTGAAAATCGTATAGTTCATTGGCATCGAAGGGACCGTCGATATCCGACAGCGGTGGAATAGGATTTTGGTAGAATGGGTAGTAATACTCGTCTCCGCTTATATCCGCCCGCTTATGAATCAGCCCGTTGCGTGCGAGAGCGGCAATGTTCCGTTTATCATTAGGCTGACTGTATTGACCTCGACCCCCGCGGTACCCGTCTCTGGCCAGGGCCTGGATGTTTCTCTTCATGGAGGCGTAGCTGCGGAGGCGCGCGATAGAAGCTAAATTTCGTTTCTCATGTGACTCTTCTTCATCTCTCTCCTGTTTCTCGCCTTCCACGTAAGGGGACCTAAAGGTGGGTAGTTGACCATTTTTAGCAAGAGTTGAAATACTCCGCTTAAATCCCGCAGACCCCATGTTCTTAAGATATCCACCCCTAGCCAAGGCAGCGATGTTCCTTCGAGGGAATGAAGGCCATTGATTGGTCGTGTCGGCGGGCACTGCGGGCAGGCTGACCACCTATTATAAAAGTATATTTTATGACACACTCTATGCAGAAAGAACACAATATGTACAAAAATAAACAGTTAAATCTATTTTACCTGCTCAATGTAAGATGATAATGCTACCGCCAGAGAAGCCACCAACAAGACGCAAATACGATGTCTTCCGACATACATTCGCGATGCGTCCCTCATCTAGAAGAATAGTAAAATAAGAAAAAAAAATCAAAGAACAACATAATTCTTAAATAAGTACCTATATAACCTTGAGCCTTTCTATTACGTTCCTAGTAAGGGTTCCTTGAATAATTTTCGGTCTGACTGACGCACCTATATTCAAAACGTAATTGGGTTCGTAAAATTTGAAATAAGACACCACTTTAAAAAATTGTGAGCTAATATTTTAACTACCTACTTGCTGGCGTAGTATAAATTTTATTGTACTTAAAACTCGTACAGGTAACCTATTATAAGAAATGAGCCTTAAGACTTCCAGTTTCCACAATGTTTATGAAATACAGATAATAAAGTGTATTAAGGCCATGGCGAAGACGTTAATAGAGTGTCGCTGGAGCGGATATAAAGTTGACAGATTCAATTATGCGAGCGTCGCGGCGCCCACCTGAGCCTGGCTTCAGATACAATAGAAGGCGAAGTCGTGTTCATATTACTTTTAATAACCTCGAGATACGCATGTCATTATTAAACATGTAAATAGAATAAATGTATCTTCTCTTACAATTTTATTTTGTCTTTGGCACCAAATAAATTAAGGAAACATTCTGTAAATAATATAGTAGCAGAAAAGTTGATATTAATACCTTTTATTCCGCGTATCTAGTTGTTCTGACGATACGTCATATAATGGTTCTAAGAGGATTCTAGGTAGGCTTTATACGAAAATAAGGTCATAAATCTGACAACTTTTGAAGATCATATTTTCTTGATAACAAATGGATTTTCTTTTCTGATTTACTGTCTTATATTGTACCCTATAATATAACTCTGCTTGAAATGTAGTGTAAGTGCTTCCAGTAGTAACCTAGATTAGAAATATTTGAAACTCCAGCGACACACCCTTCAACCCTTGAACGTTAAGATACCCATACATGAATTCAATCACGTTCTAATCTGTCTTATCCGTTAATACTCGTGTTCATCTTGATGAGAAGCTGTAATCTGCTTAATCCAGGATTTCAACACATTTCTATTTTAAATAAATCTACAAATACATATTTTAACAAGTCATCTAGTCAAAGCTTAATACAAATAAATCATAAGTAGGACATGGACTGTAGGAAATTTGTAAGACTCGAAGGCTACTGTAATAGCGCACAAGACAATGGCATTAAATCCACTGAAAGGGCTTGATAACAAATTATATAATTGTTTCCTGCTACTTCTCCTGCCTGAATTTCCTAGGATTGAATTTGGAATCAGTGGAATGAATGCGTTCAATTTGGTTGGTTTTTATTTGAATTAGATTCTTAAAGAAATTGCTTACATTTTTGAGTGGTCGGTCAGTTTAACACGCGCAACTCAACTCTATCGTACTATACAATTGAACCTAGTTTATATTAGTATGTACGGAACGGAAAGCCGTGTTAGGAATATTTGGACGTCAAAGGCGAAGTACACACGGACTAGCCTTTTGTACGACAGACGAGACGGCAAAGATGACAAGCCTTTCAAAAGACGGAGGGAAACTTTACACGAACTAAGACGTGTATGGACTAAAGACGTGAGGCAGCAAAACTAGGCTAGGCTATGTGATTTAAGTTTCTTGATTTGGTAATACGTAAAATATACGCACATTGTTTAATAAATAAGAATATTTGATCATAATGAACAAGGAGCTAGTAGCTCCTCCGTGAAGCTCGTAATGTGCATATGTTTTTTTAAAGGAAACTTGCGGCAACATTTATTACATAGAATATTTTTTCCATAGAAGAGCCTTAATACCAATTCCCCCCGGTTCAACTTTCGCTCGTAGATATCGACTTTTGTGTGAAATAATATCCGCTCTGACTTTTCACCCCTCAATGATTTGATTTGCTTGAAAAAATACACCCACCGATTCACAACAAATCGATCAAATCGTTTCCACAAAGCCTTACATTTTCATAAAACCCACTACTGCTGTAGTATGCCTACCTACGCATTTTATTATATTATTACACCGCGTCCTACGCGGAAAGTCCTGAAGATCAATAAAATGTTCTTAAATTATAATTTTGCCCTTAGCTTACTTGTCTCTATAGACTCACTGTTATATTAGTAGAAACAAAGTGTATTCACTATTTTTAGAGTACCTACCTAAGATAATCGTTTTATAGCGAGCTACGATGGTGCTACGAAATTCAGTGTATAATTTGTATAAGTCCGAAACAAAAATAAACTGCTCTTTGGACATTCAAAAAATGATTATCTGTTGTCAGTTTAAAAATGATTATCTGTCTAATATTGCCGGTTGAAACGGCTCGTTATTTTACAGTTTATATGTCACTGAAGTACTAAAAATAGGGCGATAGATAAAACAATATAATACGTTTTCCGAATATACGTGTTTTACGAAGGATTTCGCTACTCAATAGCTCTATATTACTATATGTTCGTAAAGAAAATGATCATGCTAATATACATAGTTTTATTCATTTGCTCTTGTTATTTGCTGCAATTTCAACATAATTTTTACCCATTCTAGATTTGACTTCTTATATTTTCATCGGTTACCGGTTACGGTAAAAACATTTTTAACTAAGATCGGGCATATTTTCATCAAAATTTTATCAACAGTGCTCAACATTTGATACATCCATAAATACAAGTAAATGAAAATGTTAATTTTACTTATGCTACCTAAGCAAAAATTAAAATTTTCGCGATTACTTAACTTCTATTTCGTACTTATCATCGATTATATTGAAGTGATTCAATGTTTTCGTGATCATATCATACATAGAATTATTTATTGTTGCGTAAAGTCCAATCCAATAATCACGATATACATTTGCTGGGCGCTAACTTTCTTTCTCACAAACATTTTGAACTTACATCAAACCTTTCCAAACAAAATTAAACAGAAGAAGTAGTATTGTAAGTGTAAGTAGTAGTGTAATTCAATAAATATTTATCACTTACAATTGAAATTAATCCGGGCCACAGCACAAATGTAACTTTACCAACTTTCGGAGCAAATGTTACTTCTCTTGACTATGGTTTGAGCCCTTGGCGGGAATGGTAGCTCGTTGGTGGTGTTGGGACCTTTTATAGTGTAACAAGATGGGCGCGCATGCGTACTGACACTCAAGGAGAAGGCTATTTTAGTGCAGTACCCGTGCACTTTATAATTTGATTGCTAGGCATTCAAGGCCAAAGGGAATTGAAAATAGATTCTGGGGAAATATGCCTGGGGATGTAAGCTCACGCCTTCCAAGTAAGTGTTCCGAGCGAGGCAAAGGTGTTACTACACCCACTTTTACGCGTTTTCACAAACGCGTGAAAAGCGCGTGACGTATGTTTTATTTCACCGTTAAGCTTTCAGTTTGTTTTGTAAGCTTTCAGAAAATCTAATTGGTGAGTTTAGAACTTTCGTCGCATGGGTAGCAAGAGCCAAGTATTTTTTAATCAGACAATACAAAAGGGAGGTTGCTTTACTCGTTGGTAGATTTTATTCTCGACACCCTACACGTGCTAATAAGACATATTTAAGAGATAGGCCATAATAGATTCTTTTTCGGCCTCGGATCATAACTGCCCGGCCGAGGGTATTCATAGTTTAACGATAAAATAATCTTTATTAAATTCAAATATCGGGGTCTGCGATGTCATATACATCGGTTGCTATGATGCCATTTAGCCTATGTCCTTCCTGGAGGCTTACCATCATCAGTTATAAGCAGAGCGTATTAAGAACTTCTGAGTTTTGGCGTTTCATTTTGGACCGTAAAATTTAAAGTCTAAGCTAAGAAGCTCTGCTTAAATTATCAAAGTTAGCCCTCTGTAAATAATATTTATTTGTGTCTATACCTTTATTTTCACACTGATTTTAAACATAGATCGCTATAATTAATTATCAATCGGTAAAGTGAGAAGACCGACGTAGCCAAATGGCATGAGTAGTAGCGCCTGCTACGCCAGCATTGCAAGTTCAAATCCCAGCCCAAACGAATGAACGATTTTTCTAAAACCTTAATCAGACTTAAGTGCAGTGATGGTACACCTAAACATTTACGGCGAGGGAAACATCGTGAGGACATATATCTAAGAAGAAATTCAGAGACGTATGTATACATATATAGTGCCTGAGACAGTGAAATCATCTTCGGTGAAATGTGAGTGTTGTTGTCCTTCAGGGACCCCTCTTAGATGGCATGAAAATGTTATTTTTTAATCATTTACTATGAGTATTTCTATCCAAGTAATTTAATATATCTCCCCGTCCCTTACGTAGTGTACATTGATACTGATATTAGCTAGATCTCGCTACCCTCTCAGGAGACTAAGAGTGGATACAAATCAAGTCTGATTGGGCGCTCCGGGACCTTCAGCACTGCTCTCCGGTAGCTGACCTCGGAACCTACGGTTATTTACTGGCAATACAAATTGGATAGAAAATTCTCCAAAGGTTCGTATTCCAACATAAATTTATAGCTATAACTGGGTAAATATCATATTCGTATTAATTAAAATCAAGAAATCAACCTAAATGTATATTTATTTTTACTTTGTTTAAAACAGGGGGGGATCAGGTTGTGATTGAGACAAATACTGAAAGAAAATTTTATTAATTAAAACATTTATTTGCGAGCACACTACCGGAAAATATATACGACTTTATGCTCTTCTCACTCTTTTCAATTCAACAGAAGAAATTTCCGAGTAATCACCCAACGCACCGCGCGCCAGCCCGGAATAAATTTCCAATCGACCATTCATGTTTTTGTTATATTTAACAATAGGATTTTCATCGACACGGTTGTTCTCAGTTGGCAAAGCTAATCTTTCGATCTGCTTTTCTTTAGGAATGGATTCTTCGTTTTGATATTTGGTAGGTGCAAGGTCTGGAGTAACAGATTGCTCGTCATTAGCTGGGTGCGTTGTCGTTACAGCGTTTGTTGAAATTTCGGAAGCACCAGAGGAGGTGTCGGTGTAAAGACAGCGGTCTCCTTTATACATGGAGCAGTGTCCATCTCTGCAATAGTGAAACAGGCCGTTGCACTCCACAACTATGGCCATGTTGTTTACGTAGCAATGCAACGCACTCGTGCACCCAATGCACCTGTAACCAGGCTGGAAGAAAAACCAAGAGTTGGCTTTATAATTAAGAATCTAGATTGACAGTGGTTTGGTGGCATCAGTGATAAGGGAGATTTCTTCAAATTACTTAAATAGCGGTTTAAGTTTACAGATCCCGTCACGAGTTATTTTCGCGTACCATAGAATGCACCTTAGTTACTTTATAAGTCTTTACTTAGAATTTTAATAAAACATGCACAGTATCTTCTATATTTTCGCTGAGCGCTCTTTACTCGAGACGGCGCCTGGGCCTGTAGACGTTATCCTCACGCTTCGTTTATAGAAACGATGAATGTAGAAAGATGTATGGGATTGACATAATTATGTCATGTAATTTCCCAAAGATAAAGAAAAAATCTAGCTTTAATTTCCATACATCTTGTATCGTTTCTATTAACGCAAACGGGAGAGAATGTTACTTTGTCTAGGCCTATTATACATCTTAACATTTGGGTACCTAACATATTACCCACATATTTAAAACGTAGCACCCACCGTAGATTTATAATCACATGTTGAAAGGCTGTACCATCTAGCAAGTATTGGCGTTGTGGGCGAAGTAGCGGCGGTAACTGGTTTAATTGTATTAACAGCTTCTTTTGACTCCACTTGTTCATTAGCTATCTCCCACTCATCCCACTCGTCATCTCCCGGTACTCCTTGTATTCCTGAAATAAATATTTGACTTGAAAGACCACTCCAAAATTTTACTTAGTTTGTATCTAGATGGGTGATAAATTTGAGGCCTACTCTTTGACTCATGATTAGTCTGGGACTTTTAACGAGCCTGTTAAATAGGTAGGTACATACACGTCCATCAAAGACCGAAAATATTTGGTCTTACTTACTTACCACGAATCGAACCCAGATTTCAGCGACTCGACTGTCACAAATCAAGCTTACCTCTAAATAAAAAACAAATTTGATAAACCTACAAGATTTTTCGATAAACCTACCATAATCATAATAATCAGTTTTGCCCCGTACACCAACTATCTGAAACGACAAAGATGGTGGTAAATTAAGAAAATTACGAACACGAATTAAGACTGCATTGCATTCCGTGCAGTATATAACCACAATACTTTTACAGCGGCCCTGCCATGACCACCTATTGCCATCATACATGAAAATGATTATGAAACAGATGTATATGACGTGTATAAGTCTGTCACTGTCACACAGCCGAACTATCGTATCAATAAGGGCCCGTGGTAAGGCAGAAGAGAATCAAAGTAACATAATCTTACCAAAATAATTAAAATACATATATTTTTACACGTCATTGCACCTGTGTATAATCACAATATTATTTTAGTTTAAAACATTGGTAACAATTCGTCGGGCGAGTTTGTGAAAAATAATGTGTTGAGCGTGTTTATATACCGCGGTGGTTCTGTAACATATGAGCACGACACATTTACATGTACGATATATTCTCTCGAGAATTTACTGAAAAAATTTTTACGAACCTATTAAATTACAACGTAGTGTACTTGGATGATGTTTATAATTTTAATTAATGGGTGTAGGTAACAATAATTTTAGTAACAACGTTGTTGATGGTTTTGCAGTTTTTATTAGATTGGATTTCCTTCTTGCCTGTCTCGCAGTACTTAGCTAAAATCATAACGCCGATAATTAGCAACCGTTTTTTCCGTTGTAGTAGAACTTAGAAACTGAAATAAAGTCACCACAACATCAATAAGTTTATTTCGTGGATGGTTGGTATACCTAAGTAATGAGTTATTTATGTAGGTACCCTTCATGAAAATACCCAGGTAATAAGTTGTAAGTAGGTTTGTTTGCAGAAGGAATACCAGATACAGCTCCCAGACAAATTCTACTTGATTTCGCCTCATGTCTGATTGTGGCATGTCCATGTACCCAGATATTTAGATAGTGAGGCGTGGATAAGTGGCTCTCATCCAGACTAATTGTTCGCACGCAAATCGCCCGCACGAATGCGCACACGCAACCAGGGCGTCGATCTATGTAAATAATTATACTTTCATCATAATACGTATTCAACTTCTCATAAATTATAAATAGATTTTTGGTCGTTGGTAGCCTTTTCGATATTATAAACAATACTTCGTAAACAAAGAATTTTATCGTCAATAGCCGGCGTTTTGCCCACAATTTATCTACCTCGTGACCACCTTTTAAGTCGGGATAGCAAAATAAACTTCAGTGATTGTGAGAAAATGTCTTTGCCTCAAAAATGGAGCTAGGCGCTTTATTAAAGGTACCTTAGTACTTATTGTATCCCACCAAAAGGTTTACCCTCATCTACCTAAAGTAATTTTCTGGATGTCAATCAAGTGAACGCTTGTCTGCGCCGAAAGAATCGACCACATGAACGAAGCGGGTAGGTATCTCGGATTCCTCTGATTCGGTGCGGATAAGCGTGCGAGGTTTCATAAGATTTCTTAGTATTAATTCTGAAATTCCGTTTCTTCAGCTCTGATAATCTTGCGTACATCTAAATATAGGTGCCGTTATGAATTATGAGCACCCAACGAAAACATTGGGTGTAACTGCGCATATATTTTATTCGCTTCGCGCCATACAAACAGACAGACTTATAAAATGATTGCAATTTCAAGGTCGGCGAAGATAACTTGTGACGGCACCTGTTCGTTGGTCGTTGTTTCAAATTGTGAGTGATCCCTACGTTCACACGTTCCCATATTATGCTTGCATCCTTCGTACTTTGCGTGTGCCGCGTGGACAGAGTGTATAACAAGAGTAGATTTGAGCTAAGTGGGTGACAAATCTAGGTAGGCCACTCATATAGCAATTACGTCATCGACCACGTAGTATTAATTGATCTCTCTGCTTCCCTTGCAGTAGCATGGTCAGTACCTTATTTATACTAAGCTAAGAGTAGTGTGCAATGTGGCCGTGCCACAATGGCTCAGCCTTTAAATTGTGCAAAGGAAGTTCGTGTCTTTGCAAAACAATGAAATAAAACCACCATAATAGTATAAAAAAAAAATTTATTAATCCATTAAAATTAAAATTCATCATGATTAAATTTAAAAATAAAATTTTCGGAATCGAGCACCCTTATACTTAACATAATTAAACTAATGTAGAAAGAGGATTTAATTGGCTGTAAAATAAAAAAAAAAAAACTAAAGCAAGGACCAGTGAAAAATAAAACTATAACACGTGTCCTTCTTTTCTTCAATCATTTCATAAACTAGTTTCAAACTGCGACTTCAAGTTGCTCAATTTACTTTCAAGCAAATCTAAATCGCTTATTCTCTCGAGGGTATTAACATCTGAAGGTTGTGTGAGATTGGATATGTAAGAAGGGACTTCTGTAGTTATTTCCACAGAATTAGCATAAACAGGAATAGTCCAAATATGTTTAGATACTGTGGTATTCTGATTGTTGATGTTTAATGTAAGTTTATTGTCAGACCCTTTACTGAAAAGGTCTTGATTTATGTGCGTGACTGTCCTTGTCGTGTTTTGTATTGTTTGCGTTGTAGATAGCATACTTGTGACGTCATCGAGTTGATTGAGAACATCTGAAAATAATAGCTATAAAAATATACACATTCGATAAACAGAGACTACAGATTTGCGTAAAATAGTACATTATTGAGTAAACAATTTTTATGAACGAAAAAATTAAAAATATAATGTGTAAGTCACAAAACATGTCATCCAACATATAAATACATTTAAAAAAATAATAAAAAGAAACTCTCCGGCGGGGAATCGAACCCCGGTCTCCCGCGTGACAGGCGGGGATACTTACCACTATACTACCGAAGACTTATACACGTTGGCGAAATTATCGAATATATGAATTCTTTTGGCCATAAAAATTAAAATAGTTATCATGGTTTTCACGACACAAATAAGTTCATTAAAATCAAAATTGTTCTTCGATTCAAACGTGAAATTATACTTTATGAATATCAGATAAGTATAACTTATATGTGTGAGATTTTTTTTTATATTTTTTAGTTTTATAAGGATATGCTCGCATATATAAAAACCCACCTGTAATTTGTAAGCTAGTGCCCTCATCCATTATACTGCCTCTGTCCGACACTTCACTAACCTCATGGGTAGGTCGGTCCTCATACGTCATGTAACAATATTTGTTCAACACGGCCTTTCTCAGTGAAGATCTATACTTAATAGGTGAAAATTTATAGAACACCGAATTTTCTCGAACATTTACCAACTGTTTGTTCACAAAACCTGTTTCATTACAGTCTCTCTTTTCTTTCGTCTCTGACAAATTGAATAAGTTATCTAGGTGCACTGAGAAGCTAAGTTCATTAACCGTGTTTGTTCTGAGGTGTTTGGTCAGTTTCGCCAGCGGGAAGTTTCTTGTGGAAGACCTGATGTTTGTAGTCCTTGCAAATATGCTTCTAGACATGTTAACTGCTTTCTTTGGTGTATGGACATATGTACCATTCTTGCAAACTGTGTGTGTCGCGTTGTTAATTATTGGTTCCTCCTCTTCAAATAACTGATCGTCAGTCTCTTTCGGATGTAACAAGCAGTTGATTCTGTTCACTAGAGTGTATAGAAGTTTGAGTCGCTTCAGTAGTTGTTGGAAAGAGACCTCTTTATTGGCCGGCATTCTTATGTTGTACAAGAAATCACCTGTCTTACTTAGAAGATTTGATACTATCTTGCATTCCTTTTGCACTATAAAAAAAGTATAAAACATATTATTTAAAATATTTTTTTGAGATTACCGGAAAGTTAATTGGAATGCAAATAGCTGCGTAATAAGTTCCTTTAGGTGGTTTTTTCCAAACAAGTACAGAATGGGGTTTCTCAAGACGGGCGAGTCAATCTCCTTCTCAGGCACTATAAATATGTCTTTGAAATACTTCTCATACATGCAGGTTTCCTCACGATGTCTTTATTCACCTTAAAGCTTTTTGTGAGTAAACACTGCAGTTAAGTTTTCAGAAAACTCATTAGTACAAGCCGCTAGGATTCGAATACTGTGTTAATTTTTTTATGTGTGTGTTAATGTTTAAACTGGCACCTTTATTCAAGTCAGCCAACAAAGGGACAAGTTTGTCATGATGTGTGAGAGCTCCAGGCTCATATTCTTGATAGACGCGGAAGAATTCATAGAGCACGCAGCCCACGTCGACCACAGAGCAGACCCGCTCGTTGCTGAACACATCCTCCGACAATACTTCCAGTAATCTCTGGTGCATCATTTGCTTTGCTTTCTGTAATAAGGATTTACAATCACGAACTAAAGCATAAATAAAATTGGAGTGTCTGTCTCTGAAACTACTGGACCTTATAGCTAATGTTATAAGGAGTAATATAGACTATTATATTAGACAAAAAAATATTGCTAATCCTACAAGGGTATAACTGCAAGGAGTACATAAAGAACAAAAGATTTGCGGTCGTTTTTCTTTGCATTGCTTAAATCAATCATAGTTGGCGCTCTGTAATATTGTGTTATTTCTGGAAGAGACGGGATGGGACCAACTATGATAGTTTAAGCCCCTTGGTCTTGTATTCATAACTCTTTTCAACCAGCTATGTATTCGTTTATATGTAATTACTTTAGTTTTACAAAATACAGTACTGTACCTCAGCAAAAGCAACAGGGTCGACAATCAAGAACACGCTGTCCCGAATCTCGCACACCTCCTGGCGCCATGAGGTCATTAACACTTCAGCGTGGTGGCTATTAGGTGACGTCATTAATGCTGGAACAAGGTGTGGGTCCAACGCTTCTAGGCTTGCTAAGCCACTGCGAAGGGATAGGATCCCTGAAAATATATATTACTTACATTCATTTTAATTAAACACATCATTTCCCTGGCCTTACCCCGTACTTGGGGTCAGCACTTGATTCAACCCAATGTGGCTGATCCTAACCTTCGCAACCCCTTTTACGAGGAAAATCGGCAATCTAGGTTAAACAAGTTGTCAGACTCTCTTAGGCCTCCAGCTGAACTTTAACAATTACCAAAGATGTTCAATAGGCAACTGGGACCGATGGCTAACATGCTCTCTGAGGCAAGTCAGGCGGTCACCCATCCAACTACTGGCTTGGGTTAGAGTTGCTTAAAAGCTTAAAAGTTATGACAAATGGGAAATATCCCAAAATTGTAATTAGGTCTAATGACTGATAATGTCTCTCAACCATACACGCAATTATTTTATTTGTAGATTACCATGAGAAATTCATAAAAAATATTGATTTACACTTACTTCTATGGTCTGATGAACATGAAACAGCAAAAGACCCTATTTGCAGCAATCTCTCATTGTACAAATCAAAATCCTTCACAAATGGACAGTCTTCAGTAGTCTCATGATCACTTTTCACCAGGCATGAGCAGCCTTTGGCATTGTTGGCAAAGTGATCCTTTAATATATCCACAGGGGACTTGTGGCCGCTGAAACAATGTATGAGCAGTGCCAACAGAGCCGTGTTAGTATTAGTCTCTAACACATAGAGGACATCCTTCAGCACATCTATCAGGATGTTCACATTAGATGGTTTTATAGGCAGCTTCAGTGTATCCGGGGTGGCTGTGACTGTTGAACTGAGATCTCCTTCTATTACTTCTGTTAATAGTGCTTTCGTTTCTCTTAAGACCTGGAAAGGGTTTTGAAATAATATCAGTACATGTTACTTACATAGTCTATAAAATAGTTACATAAGTCCAAAGCCATGTTATAGAATGGGTGTGATGACATATAATGCAGTTAAAAAGAGCACATGATGGGAAAAATTGAGAAGCTTAGCCTAAAATTGCAAAATTCATGATGTTGTGATAATTGTATAGCTTTTGAGGACCATAAAGTCCTGCATGATAAGTAAAAAAATAAATATATTTCTCATAGCAAACTATTCATAACTTTATTCTCAAACCACAACACAGCCTTTCTACACTACAACCTGAACAGTAAAGGTGACACTGGATTCCTTTACATCGCAAAAGACTGGTGACTGTATACTTACAACCTGACAGCGGGCTTTAACAATCAGCTGGTCTCCTGGCAGGCTGTATCTGCACAAAGTCATTGCAGACAGCAGCAGTTCATCTATGGATACATGCAGTCCACTCACACACTCCACCATCTGTAATGTCCGTAGGAACCAATTAACAAGATGCATAATTGAAATATCTAACAGACATACTCCTCACAGATTTTAATATGGTTAGATAGAAATAAATAAAAGAAATTAGTAAAAACTAATTTATGCGGAAAAAAAGATTTTATATACATATGGTTTATCTTAATTTCATACGTACATCATTCTTCCAGCTATGATACAGGGATTCAGATTCCTTATAGTCAGTTTTATATATAAGATCAGCCAACTTATTCAGCAGTTCAAATGTGTGATCTATCCAATTGACGAAGTACATCACTGTAGCCATCATAGAGTCATCAGCAGACTCATTCATATATGATGAGCTTAAACTCATTCTCTCTAAGTACTGCTCAACTGATGTGAGTCTTTTGAAGCACCAGGATAGTCTTTCAAAGTTACATTGGCGGCATTCCTAGAAATAAAAAGATACTTACGGATGATTGAAATAACATAATAAGGCTTATACCAATAAATTTAAGTCGAAATACCTACTTCCAAACAAATTTTATGTTGAAATTCAAGTTTGAAAACGGCCAATAAACTCGATACGGATTTTTTTATCTGACTGGAACATAAAGCGAAAACATCGCGAATCTTCGTGATATATGAATTATCTTCATCATAAAATTTTGTAAGTTTGCTGCGTAATCGAAGTATTAGAGGACAAATGTCTCGCAGTAAGAGTTCCTGAAAAATAATATATGGTGTCACCTGTACATTTTAGATATTTTGCGGCAAGTTCATTTAAAACTTTATACCACAAACATACCACAACAAACTTTGTTGAAGACCGTGGATTATTAGGTACCTTGGAAAAGTTAACTTCTTCCATTGTTTAACACGTCCGAAAAAAAATTTAACAAAAGAGCTCGCACTTAACCTTTCGAAACAAAACAAAACTCTTAATACAAACAACTTAAAAATTTAAAATCAACAGAAAGTTCTGTTTAAACATTGACTTTTAAACTGTCACGCAAAATATCTGAAAACCATAGATTTACGACTACAGAAGCTCTCAATATTAGCTGTTGGAGTATTAAGCAATTTTGAAATCAAAATGGGTTGCTATAATTAATAAATCTTGACATTTGAAGTTAGACAGATGTCAAAGTTGACAGAGCCATGCCATGTCATGTCAATGCCAGAATGGAAGAGAACGCCATTCTCCTTTCTTGAACAAATAATTCGGTGTCTAATTTTTGATAAAACAATAGTAATCGAAGTAAGTACGCCAAAATGAGTGAATTAGTCTGGGGAATTAAGAACGGAGACATAGACCAAGTAAAAGATATCATTGAAAATAAGGTAAGAAGGGGCATTGTGACCACTATATCTGTTTTCTGTTTTTGCTAGCCGAACACGGAAATTGTTAATTAGTTACCAAGAGAAAGCAGTTTTATTCTCACCAAATTATGATTTCAAAACAACACTAATAAAGGGAACCTTTAAATATCCTGGTAGATAGGTAAATGTACATTTTTAGTTTCAAGACACATCATGCATTGTTTGTTAGTCATACATACATCACTGTCATAGGAATTGTGTGGGAACACTTATAAAAAATATGGAGTCTTTTGTGATAGAGCCTACCTATTAGGTATATGTTTTGTACACTCAATCAACTGGATTCAAATAATTCAGTTAAGTTACCCATTTTTCTAAATTTGATTATTTTAACAATGCTCTCTTTACAGAAAATTGATGTCAATGCTCTAATTGATGGACGAGTACCTCTCCACTATGCTGCTGACTATGGTCAAACAGTAGTTCTGAATTATTTACTGGACAAAGGAGCAGACCCTAATGTAAGTTGAATTAAACATTTATTATATTAAATTATTAATAATATTTATGATGTTAGATATAAACAGTACCTACTTTATAGATATAAGAAAGCATTGAGTTCAATGACCACCTGATCACCTTCTCTTTTCAAACCAGTTCATATATTTACATACATAAATTAAATGTATTTTCGAATTCAAAAACGAGTATATTGCTAAAACATCATGCTTAATAGTTTCATTTACCCTCACATTAATATGGAATTAATCAATATTTTTTCATCAAGTGGTTTCATAGTTTTACTTAATGTTGGTTGATCTTTTATATTTACAGATGGTAGACAAACATGGCATATCTGTTCTACTTGCAGCTATATGGGAAGGTCACACAGACTGTGTTAAAACATTGCTGAAAAATGTAAGATTAGAATATTTTCAAATACCTTATCATGTTTAGCAATCACAAAAGAGTCTCTCTAGAATATGAATATGAATTCTGTTGACACTCATAAAATCATGGATGTCACTGGACATGTTAGCATTTGTTCTCAACTATAGGTGCATGTGATGCAATGTAATGTTCAGTCGCTCCTAATCATTCACATACATATAATTATTTTTATACTACAAAGTTGCCAACAAGCATACTATCCCCTGATGGTAACCACCTAAGCAACCACTGTTAAATAAACAGAAAACAAACAAATAGATATTAATAATGGATGTTCAAAAATTGAAAAAAAAAATTTGGTGCAAGGGGTTTTAAATAAAAATTTATACTTATTTTACAGGGTGCTTCTAAAGATGGTAAAACCCCAGATGGTACACCATACATCGAAGCTGCTGAGAAAGAGGAGATCAAAGAACTTCTCACATAGAAATACATATATTATGGTAATATAGTATTGTTCAGATTCGCTCACATTAATTTCTGAAAGCTAAAATAATTTCCCATAGCTTGAATAAAACCATTGGAGAATCGAACAATAAATAATCCAACATGAAATATTTTTACATGCATTTATTTACATTGTAATGAATTATTTTTATACATATGCTCAACATGTTTGAAATATAAAACATTATATATTTTGATTGTGCGTCCACTTAGCTTTATATTACTTAGGGCCTGACCCAATTAGGGCACTTATGAAGTGTCATTTCAAAAATGTACTGAATTCACTCTCATGAAGCTTGTGTAAGATTAAAAGCCCCTTACTCTAACTAAATTAGAAAATAAATTATTTTATGATAAGGTGTAATTCCAGCAAGTAAGATGTAATTTTTATCGCTAATAAAAAACTGATGTAACAACAACCTTTTATTTCATTTTATACCTGCTTCCTGCAAACAATTTCATTGAAATTTTACAAAAATATTTATCATCACCAATATAAGTCCATTTTTCTTAGTTTGTGGTAAAAACAACAATATACAGTACAAACCAAGCAACGCATAATTTAAAAAAATCACAACAATAATACATATTGGGTAGCCATATACCATAATTTATTACACATGAGGTAGGGCCAATACTGACTAAATCAAATTCTTCTATATAAAAATGAATACTTCTCAGTCTCACTATCAGATTTCAGTAAATATTGAGAGTATAAAAACCATACCACATAAAACCTTATTCAAAGAATATTTGGTAAACCAGTCACTGAAGCAACAGACAGAATGAACATTAGCACTTAATCATCTTCAGTGAAATGTGGGTGTTGTTATTACAACACCTCTGCCTAACCCTTCGGGAATACATGTGTGAAATGTATCAATCAATAGCATATAGCTGATTGATACTGTGCATAATAATAACTACAAGTTAGAAAACATTACTTCGCTTATAAGGTACAGAGCCCTTAGCCCATTTATCTAAAGTGATACCCAAGACAATGCTTGTTCATTACATTCTTTGTATGCATCAAGATGTTAAGTATATCCGGTTTCCTAGAGACTGGGAAGACACTTTTTGTAGCCTCATTGGGCATTAAATATGATTGGTTAATTGCACAAGTTTGGCAATCATTACAGGTGTCAGAGGCCCAACAACTGGTATAACCCAGATTACCAATTTTCCTCATAAAGAGGGTTATGAAGGTCAGATTGTAGTTGCTTCATATTCAAATTAGATGATCAGCCAAATCGGGTTGAATCAAGTGCCAACCCCAACAGTACATGGGAGAAGGCCGATGATGATTTCTTCCCTGATGGAAGAAGGGAGATGA
Organism: Watsonalla cultraria; assembly: GCA_964035505.1. NCBI lineage: Eukaryota > Metazoa > Arthropoda > Insecta > Lepidoptera > Drepanidae > Watsonalla > Watsonalla cultraria. The sequence continues at coordinate 5,496,319 of OZ037727.1, read as the reverse complement.
TGATTTCTTCCCTATAGTTCACCACCACCTGAATATTTCTTATATTTGCCATTCTTGGGTGGTGGACAATAGCAAGCATTCTTCTGTGCATCCAAGTATGATTTGCAACCAAGTGTCAGAGTTCCAGTGAAAAGTAGTTTGGCTCCAGCTTTGCAACCTGAAATGTGACAACATGAAATTTTAATGTTACTGTAAATGTCATAACCTTCACAAAAAACACATTCTTTCTTATTTATTCTTTTTCTTCATTCCCAAGTTATGGTTCCTTTTCTGTTATGAAATAATTTGTAATATTATGTCCCAGTTCAAAGTATAATTAAAACTAACCTTTTGAAATAGTTTCTCCAGCTACATTAATTGATTTATATGTCTCACAATAGTTGTAGAGACACCTCTTAAACTCTAAATCACAGGCTTCTTTCCCACTGTTGCATGTATCATAACAGATGTCGTGGGCGTCACAACACTTAGTCATTTGTTCCAGGGGCAAATATTCTGATGCAATATCAAACCCTAGAGAACCACATCCATTTGACTTTGGCACATGGTTTCGGTTACGTACTGGCTTGTGACCTGAAAAAAAAGCAAACTTTAATAACCTGATAAATACTTGGCTAAAAATATACTTATTATGTTTACATACGTTCAGGGCAAGTAAATATACAGTCCTCCTCCACTGCAGCATCAAATATGTCATGCAAGGATTTAAATTTCTCTGCTACTGTTATAGCATTTCTAAACATATCGCCGAACACCGATTCTGCTGAAAGAACTGCATCTTTCAAGTTCCTCAACATACTAGAGCCCATACCGGTGTAAGCATAGGCAATAAAGGTTATGATATAAATAAATATCTTCCTATAAGGGATATCCATTGTGATATAACTAATTCGTTAAGCAACTTTTAATCACATCTTCTGTTGTTCTTTTCTATATTCAGTAGCAAAAAGCCAGCCAAGAAGTAAAGAACACGTAACAATCAAAACATTTACAAAATGACAAGCGCAGTTTTGACATTTAATTAACTTGCTTGCCAAAGTCAATCAACCCTGCTTGGGTCGCTTTTTGATGTCTCTTAACACAGATAATCAGGATACGTGGATATTTTCAGTCTAGCTAGACCAACAAAAAAAAAGAAAATATTATAAATGAATATTTTTATGTCTTTGGAATAAATATATGCACGGTCTACCTACGAAAAAAGTTATATAATTCCTATAAAGATACCTTTATAAGAATAATTATCATGATAAATACTCGTCATGAATATGATAATTATTAAACGAGTACGTGCGTACGAGTTGTATGAAATTTCGTGTGCTTCTGTTTTTATTACCCCTAAATGATGAGGTGTGATCTACCCCAAAAATATTTTTTTATAATTTTATACAACGATAATGTGAGTAACGTATTATATTATTCTTATTCTTAAATGCCAAAATAAAATTATCTGATAAGGTAACATGTTATAATTAACTGTTTAGACTCTGCTTACATGACTAATACATAAAATACTTTGATGAGATCAACAATCACGGTTCATGAGATACAACGACAGATAGTGACAAATCTATAGACGGACAGTGAAGTCTTAGTAATAAATAAAGGGTCCCGTTTTCTACCCTTTAGGTATGGAACCCTAAAAAGGGCATAATATACAAACACTAGAAAATAGTTGAAATCTGCCTGGGGGTTAATAGGAGTAATTTGATTGAAAATTGAACTCCTTTACTGTGATATTACCAATAACTCCGTATTTTTGGGCTATAATAACTTAGTACCTAAATAATTTAGTAGACTACACGAGTCGACTAAGTACAATTATTTCGTCAATGGCAACATTATATTAATGTCCGGTAGCCATATTGTTTTATAAAACTATCCTTTTCCGTTTCGTTGTCGTGAAAATGACGGGCTTTAGCAATAAGGTGAGAAGAAAAATAAGAAATAATGCGTACATTTAACAAAATATGTGAAATTTCAATTCAATTTAATAGCAATAAATGAGTTTAATACCATATATAACGCAAGTATGGATTTGTGAGTGGTAATCTATTTCTCAGCGTGCCCATCTTTACACGTGCATGCCTTAGTGTTTTTGATGAGTTAGTAATAAAGTTGTAAATAATTGTAAGTTATAACTAGGATTTCGTGACAAATGTATGTATGTGAGGGTCGGGAAAACCTTACTTCTGTTTAAAAAATGCATGTTGTGGTGTCAGGTTTGAGGTTATGCGGTTGGTCAGCGGTGGTGATTAACCTGCTTTGTGTGTTTTCAGGCCATAGTAATTGATGGCCGCGGCCATCTCCTCGGCCGCCTGGCCGCCGTGATTGCTAAAGTCCTCCTGGAAGGAAACAAAGTGGTAGTTGTTCGTTGCGAGCAACTCAACATCTCTGGCAACTTCTTCAGGTGAGAACATATGTGCTACTTATAATAATGGTCTCTTGCATTTATTGTACTTTATATTTTAAGTAACATTTATTAATAATTTAAAGCCTACTAAGCCACAGTAAGCACTGAAAAAGAAAATAGGAGTGAATAATTTTGTAGCTGTTTAAATCAATGACACACCTTTACCCACCTTTAATTCTTTTTCCTTTAATTTTGATTTAGACGAGAATACCTCAAAACTGTATAATCATGGCAGAATGGTCACCTTAGTGCTTATTTCATTAGTAGCATCTCTTTGGGGGTTGTTTAATACCTTGACTTTTTGTTTATTAAGTTTGCACTGAATTGAATCACATACTAAGAGCTATAGGTCAAGTTTTCAGTTCTAGCCCGATTAGTTTGCACTGCATTGGTATGTCAGTTTATCAATGCACAGCATAAATTTGGATTAATTCCATGCTGGGTGCAAGGTTAGGTTAGACAGATAAAAATACCTCCATTTCTCTAATTATTTTCTTAGATATTTAATTAAATAGACACCTTATTCTTTTAATTTGATTCAGTTAAAAAAACAACCATAAAACTTTATCTAATAGTAGCTTCCATCGGTGGCTTTGCCTGCATGTTATTACAGATCCTTAAACAATCTTGACTGACAATATAGTCTATGTTAATCATAGATAATGTAAGTCTAATGATAGAATTTTTAAAACTGTCCAGTTGTTTTGAAGCCTGTATGTTATAAACAAAACTTTCCTCTTAATAATATTGGTATAGATGAAATAAATTTATATGATGTTACTTTTTGGGTAATTTGCGACTGAATGTCACATGTTGTTACTATTATATTCTGATTGTGATTAATTGGTGTTAATTACTGTTTAATTCTGCTGAAAAGTGTTAAACAACATATTGTCTTGTTTCCAGAAACAAATTGAAGTTCATGTCATTCCTTCGTAAGAGGTGCAATGTGAACCCTGCCCGTGGTCCGTTCCACTTCAGAGCACCCTCCAAGATTCTCTGGAAAACTGTCAGAGGTATGACTCCAATCATTGACAATATGCAATACTTTTAAATGTACATGAATTCATATTCATAAATATCTTTATTTGATTAGACTGAACTGAAAAGTGTTTTCAGAATGCATAATTTGTTAGTACAATTTAATTTTTTAATGCTATAAGTTTAAACATGGTGTGGTAAATGAATATGTTGTGTGTTTTTACTTGACACAGATTGAAAATAGATTATAATACTTCCTAGTTACCTATAAATACAATATGAGAGTAGTAGTCACATAGCCATTCATTATTGAATTACTTCCCTTAAACAAGCTAAAAACTTAAAATGATGATTCCTTACGCTTACCTACATTATTTGATGTATCATGAAAATCCAACTTTTCTGATGTTTTAAACATTATTTTGACAATAATATTAAAGAGAATTCCTACAGTAGTTGAATAATATATGTGTATGGTGCAGGTATGATCCCCCACAAGACAGAGCGTGGTAAGAGTGCGTTGCGTCGTCTCCGCGCGTACGACGGCTGCCCGCCGCCTCATGACGCTCGTCGTCGCGTCGTGGTGCCCGCCGCACTTCGCGTCTTCTGCCTTAAACCTGGCCGCAAGGTATAAAACCAACCTGTTATAATATTGTCACATACTTAACCTGGCCAGGGACAAAATAATGCAATTGGAGGATTTGATCCCTGCTGTAGACAGATATGATCACCAGTATTATTATATATCAGTTTTGGATATTAATCATATTATCAGTAGGTGTTGTTGGTTGTTGAACATACTTAGACAAGGACTAGAGGATTTGGACCCACATTCATAATTATAATTATTTCGGCTAATTCATACTAGTTGATTGATCACGTCACGAGTATGAGCACTCAGCTGAAATAGTGGGAATAACTTCGCATGTTTTTTTTTTGTAACTCGCGCCATACATGACTCAAAAAGACTGCTGCGATTCAGCCCAGCACTCATAACTCGGCACCTCTATACATACATATACTCATCACTGAGTATCCTCAAATTATTGAACTACTTCTTATACTACTGCTAACTTCAATGATGTTACACATTGGGTAATTTGCGACTGAACATACTATGTTGCTAACATTTAATTCTGAGTGTTCCTATATACAATATATTGTGAATCGGAAGCACTACTAGCATAGTAACGGAATGTTGTATTACAGTACTGCCACGTGGGTCGTCTGTCCCACGAGGTCGGCTGGAAGTACCGTGACGTGGTGCGCAAACTTGAAGACAAGAGGAAGGTGAAAGCCATCAAGAGGGTTGCCTTCGAATCTAAACTCAAGGTATGGAATCTACAATTTGTATGGAAGTTGCTATATCCCACGTTTTCACGTTTGTTAAACTTATCGTGTATCGCTGTCGAACTTTCAATTTCGTAGCCTACAATAGTAAATAACTTTACTATAAGACCTTTCACTAGATCAAGTATATTTAAGACCATTAAACATTTTCCCTTTCAATGATGATTACAAACTTACCTACATTATTTGAGTGAATCATGAAAATATCACGTAACTGATCACCCTAGAACTAATCCCAGTACCATTTACAGAGTGAGGAGGTATTAATTGTTGTTTGTGTTATTTTAGAAAATCACCAAGCAGTCCGGCGAGAAGGTATCCAAGGCGACGGCACCGTTCACAACAGTCATCCAATCCTACGGATACAACTAGGACTAAGAATATTTTAAAAATAAACCTTTGGTTGCCCAAATAACACTTTTATTATACCATACCTTTCCTTATTAATGAACTAGCTGTGCCCTGCAGTTTCGCCCACATACACGGGTGGGTGGCTTCATTTCGCGGAACTTGCTATTTAAAAACAATAAAAGTATCATAAGTTCTTGTAACATAAGCTCTCTGCCAGTGAATGTCTCGTTAAAATCTGTCAAGCCGTTTTAGAGATTGAAGTTGGTGACTAACCCATGGAACTTTATAGTGTACTAGCGGACGTCACGCGGTTTCACCTGCGTCGTTCCCGTGGGAGTACGGTGATAAAACGGCCTAAGTTACTCAATTGAAGATGTATCCATTACTGAAAGAATTTTCAAGTTCGGTCAAGTAGTTTCGGAGCCTATTCAATGCAAACAATCAAATCTTTCCTCTCTATAATATCTACATAGGTCTCCTACATGAAATGATGGCTTACTAGGAGTACATGACTTATATAATATATACATTCATATTATACTCACGCCTATATCCCAAGGCGGTAGGCAGTGACCACCGTTTGCCACATACTACGATCCTTACATACGTATTTAGCTTCATCCACATTCGTGCATTTCTTCATACACATCCTATAATATATATGTATTATATTTAGTTATGCAACAGAAACTTAATATTTTGTGATATGTATTCGAGATCGGAGAGGAACACAAGTAAAACGCAAGCTTGCTCATAGCGCACTGTTTATTTGACTCACTTCACGGTGGACGCAGCCACACGCACACATGCATACATCTGTGTATTGCGTAAGGTGTAATTGCATACATAACAACTCCTACCCTTATTTAGAAACTAAATCTAATTTCACAAGTCCAATATAATAAGATATTATCGAGCTTGAGCTTGGAACCCTTACATCTAAAAATATCGTTTGTAATCAACCCTGGGACGCAGACGTTTAGATCTATGAGTGTTTGCTGCATTACCAGTCGATTCCTCGGTATCACTTTCAGCTTCATCCAACACTTCATTTAGCTGCTCCCTCCCATGTGGTGCCTCTGGCGATTTCGTTGATTCCGGAGTAGCTAGGTCTATTCCATCTGATCCCGTCTCCCGCGTGTCATCCGATGTTTCCCCCGTGATCTCCCTTGTGGTGGAAGTAGACAGCACAGGTAGTAGCGGAGCTTGAAATGTGGATGCAATGGCAGGCGAGACCGATGTGGGTGACGACAGTGTAATAGGCGGCGGCGGCGTGGTTGATACGCAATTATCCTGGTCATTAGCACTCTCATTAAGGTCATTGTCCCATAGATTACATCCAGAAAGTGTCCCCTTATATAATATTAACTGATTCTTATGTTTTCTATACAGTATTTGTGTACATAAATCTTTCACTAAGTACAAAACTCTTCCAAGTTTCTGGACTATTATTCCCTTACACCATTGTTTACTATTATTGTTACCATATTTTTTAAATAATATATATTCACCGGGGGCAAAACATTTTGGTTTCCGCTCGTTTTTACTCTGTGAACACTGTTTATCAATTCGAGTTGAGTTCGTGGTCGAAGGTGACGAGTCCTTCGGTGACAATAGGTCTAAACGCGACCTCAGACTGCGTCCGTAGACCAACTGTGCGGGCGAGAAACCGGTGGTAGAATGTATCGAGTTCCTATAATCAAACACGTATTTAAGTAGTTTCAGTCTCATGTCCCTCGCGGTGCGACTAGATAATAGACTAGATTTAATACCCTTTTTAATAATTTTGACGTAACTTTCCGCCTGTCCGTTACTGGCGGGATGGTATGGCGGTGACGTCATGTGTGTGATCCCATTTAAATCACAAAAATGCTTAAAATCGTGTGAACAAAAAGCTGTGCCATTGTCACTCACAATCGTGTGAGGTATTCCGAACCTAGACATAAACTCATACAACTTCTCTACCACGGCAGTTGTAGTGGTTGTATTAACCATGTCATAAATTTCCGGCCACTTAGAATGTGCGTCTACGACTACCAGATACATATGGCCGTTAATGGGCCCAAGAAAATCTATGTGTACCCGACTAAAAACACGCGCCGGATATTCCCAAGGCGAGGGAGGAGCGCGCGGCGGGGAGGACCGTAATTGAATGCATATATCGCAACTCGCTATCAGGCGTTCTACGTAGTCGTCTATACTCGGAAACCAAAACCGTGAACGGGCTTCGGCCTTAGTCTTTACTATTCCTAAATGAGAAGCGTGTAAGTCAGACATAACTCTTTCGCGTAAAGATTCAGGAATTACGACCTTATGACCCCGCATTACACAACCATTTTCATAAGCCAATTGCATTCTACATAAATGATACGGTTTTATACGTAAATCGTTAATTATCCTAGGCCAACCATTCATAATGTATTTAATAACTAGGGATAAAATAGGATCTTTTAACGTTTCTTCCCGTAATACATTTAATTGTACAGGTAAATCTCCCTCCAAAACAAAACATATATACGCTGCGCGGTCGCATGTTATTGTTGCGTCCGCGTCGTCCGTGTCACAGCTGTGACTCCCTATCACTGTGCTCGCCCCCGCGCCCGCGCCCTTGCCTTCCCCGCGTTCGCCTTCCGTCAGCAGCGGTGTCGGCGGTGGCAAACTCGCTCGAGACAAGTAGTCAGCTGAGTTTTGTGCACCGCGTATATATTCTATGTTATAATTATAACCACTTAAAAACATCGCGTACCTTTGTAACCTGTTAGCTGAAACTTCCGGTATACCTTTATAGGGTCCAAAAATTGAAATAAGCGGCTTGTGGTCTGTACGTAAGGTAAACGGATCTGCCCTACCATAAAGGTATTGGTGAAAACGCCTGACTCCAAAAATTATAGCGGTGGCCTCTTTTTGTATTTGCGCGTAACGCTTTTCCGCAGAATTTAAAGTACGCGATGCAAACGCGATTGGCTTTTCGCAACCGTTATCTTCAATTTGTGATAAGATTGCACCCAACCCCGTTGGTGATGCATCTACAGTCAAAATTAACCTTGCTTTGGGATTAAAATGAGTTAATACTTGATCAGATGCCAGATTGTTTTTAATTTTATCAAATGCCCTTTTATGAACCTCGTTCCAAGTCCAAGTGACATTCTTTTTTAACAAATCGTATAGAGGGTGTAATATCGATGAAGCATCACGGACAAAATCTCTATAATAATTAACCAGTCCTAGAAAAGACTGTAACTGGTTTACATTGGCGGGAACTGGAGCATTGACAATGGCCTCAACTTTATCAGGGGATTTTTGCAATCCGTTCTTGTTGATAACGTAACCGAGATAACAAACTTCGTCTTTAAAAAATTCGCATTTATTTCTTTGTAATGTTAACCCGGCGTCTTGTAATTTTTGCATTACCATCTTTAGCCTTGTCAAATGAATCTGATCATCTTCCCCCGTGACTAATATATCATCTAACATACATGTTACGCCATCTATCCCTGCTAACACGCACTCCATCGCACGTTGAAAAATAGCCGGCGCACACGCTAGCCCGAACGCAAGACGTGTATATTTGTATAACCCGCGATGTGTATTAATACATGTATACTTTTGTGATTCCTCATCGATAACAAACTGATTATATGCCATAGACAGATCCAGTTTTGAAAACCTTTGACCTCCATGCAATTTCGAAAATAATTCTTTGGCAGTAGGTAACGGGTATTGATCTACAACCAAATGTTTATTAATACTAACCGAATAATCGGCACATAAACGAACACTACCATTACGTTTCAACACTGGGACTATAGGTGACGCATATTCCGAATGATCAGTTTGTTTTAGTATCTCTAAATCGACCAATCTGTCGATTTCATTGTTTACTTTTTCGCGTAATGCAAAAGCCACAGACCGCGCTTTAAAAAAAATTGGTTTTGCTGTCTCTTTCATTAACAATTTTACCTTATATTTATTAAAACAGCCCAATTTATCAGAAAATAACGCCGGGAACTGTACATGTAATTGATCTACCTCATCAGAAACTTTATGGCAGTAGTTGACCGGTACCAATTCTAATTTAAATAAAGAGATAAAATCTCTGCCGAGCAGCGGCGGGCCGCCCGCGCGCACTATGTGTACATCCAGTGTGCACGTACGATCTGCGAACTTTACCGGTAACCGCGCAACTCCTACACAGTTTATACTATCTCCCGTATAACTCATCAGTTTTTTGCGACTAGGGGACATTGGCACGTCCTTGAATTTGCTTTTGTACATATTCTCTGATATTACTGTTACCGCAGACCCACTATCGATCTCACACTTAACATTCAAACCCAATATCGACACATTTTCTACCATCGGTTCCCCCCGCACAGATCGAATACTGAAAATCTTACCGTCATCGTCATCACCTTCGTCCATGACTCCGTTATTTACGTAGTTGATCTTCGATGGACACATTCTACGTAAATGGCCCTTGACATTACACTTTTTGCACACATACTCAGCGAACCGACACTCTATAGATTTGTGATTATTATAACCGCAAACCGAACACTTTTCCCTAACAAAACCGCCACTTTTATCACTTTTTACGATTTTCTTATGATCCACTATCTTGAATAGTTGATTACTCATTCCAGCAGCTCCAGCGGCGCCAGCACTCGCGGCGGCCGCTTCCCTGGCGCAGCGGATATTCTCAGCAAACTCAATCGCTTTCTTCAGAGTCATGTCTGTTAAGTCTTGGGCATATAACTTCTCTTTTTCAACTCCCGGCAGCATTCCCATTATGAATTTGTCACGCAATGCTTCTTCCACATCCTTAAAAAAGCAATCCTGTGTCAAACCACGTAACCTTGCTGCCCATTGCGCGGGAGATTCCGATTGTTGTTGCACCGCCGCGTAGAATTTGTGCCGCTCACTGAACCCGATACTTTTCGGAGCAAAGTGAGCATCCAGCAGGTTCAATATGTCTTCGTATGGTACCTCTTGCAACTCTTTTGGTAACGCTAAATGAGCTGCAAGCCTATAGGTACCTTCCGTGAGTGCGCTTAACAAAATGGCGCGCCTTTTCGTTCCCGTTGCATCTTTGGTACTTGTCACGTCGTTCGCAATAAACCACTGTGTAAGACGACTTTTATACGTCTTCCAGTCCTGTATATTGTGGTCAAAGCTCGACAAAATGCCAAAATTTACGCTCGACATATTAAAAATGTACAATACACGCGCTTTCGTCGCCACTGATATGTATTCGAGATCGGAGAGGAACACAAGTAAAACGCAAGCTTGCTCATAGCGCACTGTTTATTTGACTCACTTCACGGTGGACGCAGCCACACGCACACATGCATACATCTGTGTATTGCGTAAGGTGTAATTGCATACATAACATTTTGCATATAAGCTATCCGTAACTATTGCTGATGCTTTAAAGACCCTCTCTCTGTACTAGCCTATACCAGATATTAGACATAGGCGAAGCACTGATATACCTACCTCCATCAGTGCCCCAAGGCTACAAGTGAATATATTCGTGTATATCAAAATAATCGCACTTAATATATAATCTGTCGCTTCTCATAAGCAGATATCTTCTAAGGCAGCATCGTGTTCCCGCATTGACGTCATAGAAAATCAATTTATGGGTTTCCATTTAATACTCCAATGGATTTGATCAGATAAATTATTTCACACGAGGCGACAAATTTTCTTGTGCAGCTGGGACCAGAGATAAAGCTTGCTAAGTTCTGAATAGTACGCCTTATTTGTTTGATACTTGTTATAGGTATTTTTGAAACCAGTAATCGTCATCAAATTTTCGAGTTTACTTACCTGATATACTTAGTTACGAACTGTCTATTACAAAGCAGCTCTTCGTGCATTACTACTAATTTGTAGGTATTTTTTTATTTCTGCAGGAATTATCTTAATGACTTTACTTACACTAAAAGAATCTTGCAAGGGGAAGGTAGGTAGATATGTTAATTCCAGCCTTGATGCAGTGTGTGCAGGGTTAATTCTTGCACCGATGGGTGTAGCCAGGTGCTCGGGCAGCGAGTCGTTATCTATAGTTATCATCGAAGCGCCAACGTTACATAGTGATAGTTTTCAGACATTAAGTACTCTTGATGATTTCCTAAACCAACTGTTAATCTCTTGGTATGATAATCACAAATGTTTGGAAAACTAAGCGCTACAGACAGGTGAAGTTCGCATCCGTCGTATAACAAATTAGTGTAGAACTTGCGACATCAGTATAAAATAGGCAATAATCTAGTACTTAGGTACCTGTTGAATGTTATGCTACAAGCCCCCTCAATTTGCAAGAAGAATGTTCATTACGGTTGTTATTTTTCCCTGCATCCTTAGGAAATTTAAAAGTATGTACTTACTTACCTAGAAGCTGGTCTGAATAATTGTTTGAGAACGGTATCAAAGAATTTCTGAACATTTAAATAAATTCTTTGGCAAGTATCAAAATCGGCAAATCTGGGGAAGCAAAATATTCTTGTGTGGGATGTTGAAAATTGAATGCGGTCTAGCGCCTAATAGTCATTTCATCTAAACAGCCCTGGTCGCGGTATAAAAGGGGGCTCTAGCACTAATCCAGCCAGTACAGAAGCAGCCTTCGTCGGTGGAACTTACAAGCAAAGGAAGAGAAGCCCTCATACGAAGCCTACAGTTACTATGCATTACTGGCGTTGCTTGCTACTTGCGTTTCTCGCGGCATTTCAACCTATCGCGTCATTTACTGAGCGCAACGTTGATGGACGGCAAGAGTGTTGCGAACGTCAAACGCATTATTTGCAGAGAGACTCGAGGCAACTCTATGGAACTCCTCAAGACGGCACCAGCCCACCCGATGATCGAAGAGTAGACCACCGAGACCAAACGCGAGAAGGACGACGGTATGAACTGAAGAGTTCTGTACTCACTCGGACGCCCACCAGAAGATTTTCTGATCTTGAAGCACGTGATAGCCAGCTTTCTCAAGATCAACTAAGATCGGAAAGACGTGGATCGTTCTCTCGAATAAACGACGCAAGAAATATAAACGATTTGGGTAAAAGAAGTCGTAAGGTTCAGGAAAATGATTTCAACATGCAATATTTTCGAAGATCTACTTCTGGTGTAAGCAGAAAAGCACGTGAAGAAAATGAGCAACGTCTTAGGACTTCGAATTCTCAAGAAATTTTACGAATGTATGATAGCGAAGAACTTCGCAGAACTACGAGGCGTGATGTAGACCATCGAGAAATAAGAGATGAAGTACACTCAAATATTCTTAATGCTAACGATAGACGCCTTAATAGTGAGAGACACCAACAGCTACGGGAATCATTGATTCGAACTTCAAGGTCCTTGGAGAAGGATCTTAAGGAACGTCAATCTCTAGATCGTCGCATGAGAGAAAACTACGAAGTACACAGGCGGTCAATTTCATCGGAGCCTAGAATGAATGTAGTTCGGAACGAGCGCGACCGAATCCGCGCCGACCGTTTAAGTACAAGGGATACTGAAAGCATCGCTCAACGGATGCAACCTGTTGAAGACAGAGTAAATAGAATGAGTATTTCTGATCAAAACAGGGAATCTAGGTTGTCTGCTAGGCGAATCACACCTGAAAGGTTATACGATGAACGTCTATCATCGGATGCTCGTAATGTAAGACAGACTCGTGAAAAGCAGGAAGAAATTGCACGATTCGCTGAACGACAGGAAGATCTTAATAATGATGAACGGCGTTCCGCAACCACTCGCCGTGAAGCAAATGAACGACCTTCAAGAAATGTACGAAGTATTGGAAACAGTGAACGGGTTGCTGAACGTCTACAATCAGAAGATTCTCGCGTAGCTAACCGAAATGAACGGCAAACTCATATGAATCATGACGAAATTGCACGATTAGCTGAAAGACGAGAAGATCGCAGTTTGGACGCAAGGCGTTCCTCACCCTCTCGCCGTGAAGCAAATGAACGACTTTCAAGAATTGTACGAGGAATTGGAAACAATGAAAGGGTTACTGAACGCTTGCCAGCAGACGTTTCTCGCATGGATAACCGAAATACAAGGCAGACTCGTCTACATCGTGACGAAATGGAACTATTTGCCACAAATCAAGAAGATCGCAGTAACGATGTCAGACGTTCCTCTATAAGGATATCCAGAAATGCGCGAGAGATTGGAAACAACGCAGGGATATCCGATCATTTATCAGCTGATGTTACACGGTTTGCTGGTGGTCAGGAAGATCGCAGTAACGACTTTAGACGTTCCTCCGCCCGCAGAGAATCAAATGAAGGAAATGCACGAGAAATTGGAAACAGGGAACGGGTTTCTGAAATTATCAGCAATGAAATGAATGAGCGATTAAATAGAAATGACGATAGGATCAAGACCGATAGCATGCGTGGAAATCGTGATGCGAATGAAAGGTTGTCTAAGCAGATGAGCGATGCTGAGAGATATTCACGATTGGCAAATCGTGAAGACAGAGAACGAGTTGCTCGAGGTCGGAATGAAAATAGAAACGATAATCGCCGGTCGTCCACAGCTAGGCGGAGCAACGAGCGATTAGCTAGTAACCCCCTAGATAGTAGACGCGATGAAAGGCATTTACAAGTGGATTCTCGCTCACCTCCTAACCGTGAAGGCAAACGTGTAACTTCAATCAGACAAAACGGTCGCCGATCCATCTCATTGGATCGTCAAGAAAGTGGACGCTTGACTAGCTCTCGACGTGAGATCAGAAGCGATGAGGGTTCACGACTCGCCAACCGTGAAGAGAGGCTATCACGATCCCGTCAAGAAATCAGCAATGATAATAGACTAACGGAAAGGGCTGATAACCGATATAATAGAGCTGAACGTGAGGTACGTAGGGATGAACCGCGACGGTCATTGGACAGGCAAACCTTACGCAGCCGTGAGTTGGACCAAGTTCGCCAATCACTAAACCGTGAGAAGATGTCTATTGCTGTCCTCAGTAGAGCTGCAGATTTGACAAGCTCACGACGTGAGATCAGAAACGATGGGGCTTCCCGACTTGCCAACCGTGAGGAGAGCCTATCACGATCCCGTCAAGAAATCAGAAATGATAATAGACTAACAGAAAGGGCTGATAACCGATATAATAGAGCTGAACGTGAGGTACGTAGGGATAAACCGCGACGATCATTGGACAGGCAAACTTTACGCAGCCGTGAGTTGGACCAAGGTCGCCAAGCACTCAACCATGAGAAGCCTGTTGCCATCAGCAGATCTGCAGATATTATCCGTGAGAGAGGTGACACTCGCAGGAACCGGGATCGAGAACCTGGCAGGAACAGGGAGATTTCTAAACACACTATCAAAACCCAACCTGAAACCTCATCTTTCTCTATGGATTGGCAAACAGTCTTATATACAATTCAGGGGATGTACCTGTGTAGCTTCTTAGCGCAAGTGTTATCACAAAATGAATCCAGCAAGGTGAAAGTCAGGTAACTAATGTTTTTTTATATTAAGCACCTCCATTCTCAGCTATTACCAGAAAAGCCTATGGACGCTTGTGAACAAAAGTTTAAATATTATTATCTTTTAAATTATTGACAGTGTTTTCTTACAACTTTGTATTTAATACTCATTTTTGTCTTTTAATTATTACTATCACACATTCATGACGATCCAACATCATGAAAAAATGAAAATGAATGAAAATGAAAAATATTTATTCAGTTTAGGCCCTGGTAAGGCACTTATGAAAGTCGAGAATTTACCACCGGTTCGGAAACTAGCCTTCTGAGAAGAACCGGCAAGAAACTCAGCCAGGCATCATGTACATAACATCGAAACAATATAAATCATAATGAAATCATAATACAAAATCAAATTTGATAATAGGTATAAATATTCACAATAGTGACAAATTGTATTAGCATGCAAGTCATTATAAAACAAAATCAAAGAGATAAAAATCTGCATCAATCGCAGCAAAAATCGCATCATCTATGTAAAGAGTAAAGCGCCAGTCCACTCTCTACTTGTCATTGAATATGTAATATGAAATTTTGTTTGTTTTTATACAGGGGTCTAAGCTGGTTCCTGTCTTCAAACAACCTCATCAAAGTGGACTAAGCAAGCCAAAATTATATTCGTCGCGTTATTGTAGCTAAATGTAGATTCACCAACTCATATATTTATTAGAATGAAGTAGTAGTAGTGGAAAATATAATATTATACTGTGTTATCCCATTAAATGTGTTTCATTAAAATATAACTATACTACCTGAATTAAAATACTTGTCATATATATTTACACCTGTAATCTCGAACTTGTAAGACAAGAATAAATCAATTTAAAAGTAGTCTTTTATAACCGTAAATGTGTAGACGACACAGTTTCCCATGGCACATACCCGCAAATAATTAAAGAATGAAACCGTAATGACAAATTCCAATTGAGCGCAGTTTAGTATTATGTTGTTTATTGGTGTTTATCTGTGATACTTATAAATGCTGGTATTATGGCATCTTGATATGGTTAAAATTTGAAAGTCAAACATGATTAAAGTTAAATTTATTCTTACAAATACATACATTGAAACTTAAACACATAAGCAAAGCCGCGCACACCTACAGATCCATTGAATCAATCTCCGATTTCTTCTTTTGCTGCCCTTCGTACCACGCCTTTGTGATCATCCTCTTCATGTCATCATCACCAGTTTCATACCTAAAAAACATTTTAAAATTTAAAATTTGGGTGTATTTGTTGACTTGAACTTGATCTAAATGTAATAGATGAGAGCCAGGATAACCTTTTCATTTCCTCCATACAGATAAATAAAGTTGAAGTATCTGTTTGTAGGTACAAATTAACAGCTTTTCACTTAATGCTTGATGCTTGATATATGGTATTTACATAAAAAAACGAACTTTATAAATTTTTTGTTGTCTGTCTGTCTGTTTGTACCAGATAATATAGTAAATGGCTGAACCAATTTTACTCAGTTTCACTGGCAGATAGCTGATGGGTTCGGAAAATTGGGTTCCTCTACCAAAACGTATGAAAAGCGAAGTGAAACCGAGGAGCACAGCTAGTATATGCCTTCCCAGAAGAGCATTAGTCTGCCTAATGGTAAAGTAATGATGCCTGAATGGTAGAGGTCTATGCAACAGTGAGTCTGTCACTATCTCAGGCACTATATGTAATTAGATATCTTAGAATTATGAAGGTTTCATCACCTTTTGATTATGTACTAAAGTTAACTATTAGATTAGATTTAGCTATACACACTTGTT
The DNA here is from genome assembly GCA_964035505.1 of Watsonalla cultraria. NCBI lineage: Eukaryota > Metazoa > Arthropoda > Insecta > Lepidoptera > Drepanidae > Watsonalla > Watsonalla cultraria. Next base: position 5,479,941 of record OZ037727.1, on the reverse strand, counting down.
TGTCACTACCACCTTTTGAGTTATCATTATTTCTTGGGTATCTGTTGAGAAATTATGGCCTGTTTGAATGCTTAGATAGAACAATAAAAGCTTTCAAACTTACATGTTCTTCATCAAGCCCATGATAGAATCCTGGGGATCTTTGCTCTCCTCAGGCTTGAAGCGGTTGTTGCGTTGATCGTCAAACTTCTTTTCAATCTCTGTCATGTGAGACCATTTCACATTGGGGCGAGCCTTGGCCAAGAATATCACCACCATATCTGGAATAATTATAAAAATGCTCATTATTCTGCAGCAATATATAATTTTTTACTACTTCATTAAAGAACCACAGACATAAACTAACAGTTAAACAAGCTATGTTTAATCTTCTATATCTATTTGTAATATATCGGGTCTGCTATAAGTACAATTATAATTAAGTTTTATTGAATAAAGAATCTCTTCATTTATCAGAATACAAAAAACCACAACCTACTTTAACATAGGCAAAAAATTATAAGTATTTTTATTTGCCTATAAACCTCTTTGTCTGTTGTGGCATGAAATAGTGTTACTATGCATTGATTATAAATGTATAGTGTTATTATAAAATTAAGATGATCTTGATACATACCAGTTTTTTGCTTCCAGTGGCTCTCTTCAACATTGATGGACTCCAGTAGTTTGTTGATAACGAGCAGGTAATTTTTATTTTCCAAGTCCTCAACATGCAACTCCATTGATTTGTCTGTAAGCTTGCAGTTCACCTGTTCCTTCGGTATGGTGTGCACATTCTTCAATGTTACAAACACCTTGACGTATTTGTCTGATTGATCCCAGCCTGAAGAATGTTGAATGAAAATAACACTTTACAATATTGTTAGTATTATGTGGGTAGCTGAATAATAAAAGGACGGCTGTGACCGAGCGACGTCGAATTGGCAGTCTGAATATAGCTTGTTCTCGAGCTCTGTGTTTTATTAAAGAAATCCTTAAAGCATCGAAATAACAACTGGCGACGAGGATCTATACGTTATTAATAGTATAATAGTACACGTTATTAACATGGCAAAGATGTCAGTGGGATTGCTCAGTGTATTTAATCACGAAAATCAAGAATGGGAGTTGTACAAAGGTCGGTTACTACAGTGGTTCCTAGCGAACGAAATCAACGAGGAAGCTGACAAGTCGGGTACGAAACGGCGAGCTATATTATTAAGTAGTTTAGCAGAAACTACGTACAGACTCATAAGAGATTTAGCATTGCCTAAGGATGTCGGGACTATGCCGTATGAAACAGTGACTAGTTTATTGGATGAACATTTCAAAATAAAAAAATGTAGTTTTGCTGAGCGATATAAATTTCACAGTGCAATACAAAAATCTGACGAAACCTTAGCAGAGTGGGCAGTACGAGTACGCAGCTTGGCAATGCATTGTGGGTTCGCAGCGAATGTTTTGAACGAGTCATTACGCGACAGGTTCGTTTTAGGAATGGCTGGCGGACCAGAGCGAGACCGACTGTTTAGCGAACCTTTGAAGGATCTCACTTTAGAAAAGGCACTGCAGTTAGCAGAGAATATACATTGTGCTAGAGAAGGGGCCCGTCAAACTGTAAACTCTTCCGCATTAGGACTAGACGTAGCGGAGTCTTTGAAATCTTCAGGCCTAGAAGTGCATAAAATGACGGCGGCTTCCTTGTCATCGCGTTCTTCACATCAGCATCAGAAATTCCCTACTGCGGCTAATGTGCCGCAGACTACGAGTGCTAATCGATGTGGAATATGTGGATATTATGGACACGTCAGTAAAATATGCAGATACAAAAATAGTTTTTGTAAAAAGTGCGGTGTAAAAGGGCACTTACAACGTGTATGTAGTGCTAATAAAGTGGGTTACAATCAACATTTCCTACAGTGCAGTTCGGATAATGATATCTCGGGCGATGACGGTAAGCAATTAATATCTAACATTCGCACTCACCTGGGCGAACCTATGCAGGAATCGATTGTGGTGGATGATGTTTCTCTGAATTTCGAAGTAGACACAGGATCTGCCGTTACAGTAATTAATGACTCGATATACAAGAAATATTTTTTTAACCACACCCTTCTACAATGTAAAAACTCTTTACAAAGCTACGATGGAAAAACTATAAAAACATTAGGGGTCATACAGTTACCATTTTTGTATAGAGGGAGGAAGGAAAACATAAAAGTTTTTGTCGTAGAAGGAGGTGGACCTCCGTTATTGGGGCGAGATTTTATAGCAAAGTACAACTTACAGATTAGTCAAGTTAATTCAGTTGCTTTTTCCCTTGATTCAAACAAAATTATGAATAAATATCCGCAATTATTTTCAGATAACTTAGGCTGTTGTATAGGCACAGAAGTAAAGCTTATTCTGAAACCCGAGGCGACTCCTGTGTACTTAAAGGCGCGTCCCGTGCCGTTCGCTCTGCGCGATAAAATTGAAGCGGAGTTAAACCGGTTACAACAACTAGGTATAATAGAACCCGTGTCTTTTGCAGAGTATGCTAGTCCGATAGTGCCTGTATTAAAACACGACGGAACTATTCGCTTGTGTGCGGATTATTCAGCAACATTAAACAAAAGTTTAATGATAGTGAAATATCCACTTCCACGAGTTGAAGACTTGTTCTCTAGACTGCATGGTGCTAAGTACTTCAGTAAATTAGATTTGTCCAGTGCATACAATCAATTAAGTTTGGATAAAGAATCACAACTGTTAACATGCATAAACACTCATAAAGGGTTATATAAATATACGCGCTTAGTGTTTGGATTGTCAAGCGCTCCAGCTATATTTCAGAGGACATTAGAAAATATACTCTCTGGGCTAGACGGGGTTCTACAGTTTATGGATGATATTTTAGTGGTAAGCGAGACAAAAGAAATGCATATTTTCAAGTTAAATGAGGTCTTTAGCAAGTTAGAAAAAGCAGGGCTGGTATTAAAAAGAAATAAGTGTAGTTTTTTTCAAGAATCCGTGTCTTATTTAGGATATGTCATAGATGCAAAGGGATTACACAAATCTGCAGATAAAGTTAAAGCTATACTTGAGGCCGAGCAACCTACAAATGTATCCCAATTAAAATCATTTTTGGGAATGGCCAACTACTACAGAACCTTTATTCCCAACGCTTCTAGCATACTCAGTCCACTCCACCAACTATTGCAGAAAAATGTTAGATGGTCCTGGGAACAAAGTCACAGTAATTCATTTAATTTGATTAAAAGGATACTAGCTTCCGAAAAAACGTTAGCACATTTTAATCAACAAGCTAAGATCATTCTTACAGTAGATGCGTCCCCCTATGGATTAGGAGCGGTGCTATCGCAAATAGATGGAAATGATATCGAGAGACCAATTTCATATGCATCGCGATCTTTGAACTCAGCTGAAAGGAAATACAGCCAAATTCAAAAAGAAGCCACGGCCATTATATTTGGTGTGCGAAAATTTCATAATTATCTTTACGGTAAATCAGAACCTTTCATATTAAGGACTGATCACAAACCTCTTATATCAATATTTAAACCAAATAAGGGTATACCGGAAGTATCGGCAAACAGGCTTCAAAGATACGCGTTATTTTTATCAGCTTATAATTATACGATTGAATATGTAAACAGTACGCTTAACTGCGCCGATTATTTGAGTCGATCTATGTCGAATGAACTCGACGCCACCGTGAGATCGTTATCAGTGGGACAGTGTAAACATGACAATATTAATGAGTCATTAGAACCGGTATTAAATACAGGTGCGACGGCTCGCATCAACGACTGCGCACAATACGTGCATTTTGTATGGGGAGCGGAGTTACCGCCTATATCTATTAGTCAAGTGCAGTGCGAGATATTGTCGGATAATATGCTAACGCAAATAAAACAATTTGTTTTGACAGGTTGGCCTCAAAAAGTGTCGAACAACAATATGAGAGTATATTATAGTATTCGAAGTGAATTAGCTGTAGAGAATGATTGTCTGCTGAGAGGATCGAAGTTAATAATTCCGGAATCCTTGCGACAACGAATAATCAATGAATTACATAGGGGGCATTTAGGCATAACCAAAATGAAAGCCGAAGCGCGTAATCGGTTTTGGTGGCCGGGAATGTCGTCAAATTTAGAAAAGGCTGTCGCATCTTGTAATGTTTGTACTCAATTGCGCGCGGCGCCGGCTCGCGCGCCGCTTACTCCGTGGCCATATCCCCGCGAACCTTGGCAAAGGGTTCATTTAGATTTCTTAGGTCCATTGAACAATAAAGTTTATTTAGTGGCTGTTGATGCCTATTCTAAGTGGGTTGAAGTGTTCGATGTTAGTAGCGGTTATGGGTCACGAGTAGTGATTGAAAAAATAAGTGAGTTAATGTCGAGATTTGGATTGATACGCACAATTTGTAGTGATAACGGGTCTTCTTTTGTATCTTCAGAGTTTAAAAACTTCTGTAGCATTAATGGCATTATACACTTGACCTCACCGGCTTATCATCCGGCTAGTAATGGTCAGGCTGAGAGTTATGTGAAAATTATTAAAAAAGCGATCAAGTCTATTCTTTTATCTGGCACAAATGTGCGGGATATAGGGATAAAGCTTAATGAATTTCTCTTCAATTACAGAAATTCACAGCATTCATCCACAAATCGATCCCCAGCAGAGATTCTATTCGGTAAAAATCTACGATGTAGACTCGATATATTGAATACTTCTAAATCATTGTCCGACCCTGCACTTTCGGAAATTGTAAAAGAGAATCAGTCCTTGCAGATTAAGCATTATAAAGGAAAACGGAATGTAGAATTTGCCATCGGTGATCAGGTGTTAGTGAAAGTATATAACAACCTCATTAAGAGGTGGGAAAAAGGCACAATTATAAACAGGATGGGCAAATCTATGTATGCAGTGCAACTATTAGATAGTAATTTTGTTGTAAAGAAACATAAAAACCAAATTCATAAATTCAAGAGGGAGGAAGTAATGACGACAAATCGGGCAAACACTACGAAGCAAAGAAATCAAGGTCAAACCATGAAGGGTAATATTAATGACTACATGCCGCAAATAATGGTTACAGGCGGCAGCATTCACCCGGTAACAGTAAACACGAGTATTCCACAGGTCCAACAACAGGCAGACGGTGAACCTAGGGGGACTGGAGATGTGCCGCTTCCTATTACAAGTACAGACTCCCCGAGCATAGAGACGAACATTATGGCAACCAATTCTCGTTCGGCAAGAATTCGTAAAAGAATAGATTACAAACAATTTATGTAATTTAGCAGATAAGTTTTGTATTATTGGTGGAGGGATGTTAGTATTATGTGGGTAGCTGAATAATAAAAGGACGGCTGTGACCGAGCGACGTCGAATTGGCAGTCTGAATATAGCTTGTTCTCGAGCTCTGTGTTTTATTAAAGAAATCCTTAAAGCATCGAAATAACAAATATGACAAAAGTTTTTCTCAACATAAAGTTAAAGTTTAAACATGAGCTTTGCAGTTTACCAGTTAAGAATAAGATATTTTTTTAAACCGTCCATTTGTTTTTAGGTTTATAATTAAAAAAAAGACTCTACAGATAGTAAGTATAGAAAACATAAAGAAATAATATTCATGCATGTCTTGCTCTTGTAATTTTTTACTTATAAACTAGCTGTGCCCTGCGGTTTCACCCGCGTAGATTTAGTTTCATCCTTATTAATCCATAAAAGTAGCCTAAGTTACTCCTTGAAACATCACCTACCTGCCAGTGAAAGTCCCGTTAAAATCGGCCCAGCCGTTTCGGAGATTACCCGGAACAAACAGACAGAGAGACGGACAGACAGACAGACAGATAGACAGAGAAAAAATTTATAACTTGGTTTTTTAATGTCAGTAGCGTGTATACTTTCAGATGCATTTAGTGAAAAACTGTTATTTTGGATTTACAAACAGACACTTCAATTTTATTTATCTGTATAGAAGATAAATTTAATACCATATCCATTGAGTTTGATCTGATATCTCTTGTTGGCCGGTGCAGATGTAGTGGATGCAGAAGCACCCTCCACCACACTGGTAGCTGTATTCCCAACTTCCTTCAGATTCAACCATTCTGTTTCCAGTTTCCTTATTTCTAGTGACAGTAAATCTTGCACCCTTTTGCGTGAAGCTTGCTTCAGCAATGTATTCAACTCATCAATGTCACTTCTTACCTAAAATTATAAGTACATATTCATGCCAAATGTGAATAGGAGATAGGAATTTCCATACATTCTATGCAGATGCGACCTACTATAGTAAGGGACCCGGCAAACACGCGAGAAGAAAAACATTCCAGAAAAATCTTCCCGAGTCCACATGCGTATCGACCAGTGACAATAAGTAGGTACCTTGTATGTTACTGTTTTGGAGCGTAATATCAAGAAAATAATATTATATAAATTCGAGAAACAGTGCAAATTGTGGGAGAATAACGCAAAAAACTACCGAAGGTACACTTTGGTATAAGTTAAGTTCTTACTTACCTCCTTCAATTTTGCCTCAGACATATTAGATATTTTATAGTAATGTTCGACGAAATAGCGATAATATGAATAGTGGATGATGGATACAAGGATCAGTTAAGACTGCACTTTAACACTTATATTATACAATTATTTTGGAGAAATTTCCGGCGATCTCGAAAATCGTATTCTTTTCTTTAATCTATCCTATTCAACCTAATCTATTCTTTAATCACAACACAATGTCACAATGAAATGAATGAACGAACGAAGTTGTATGGGACGGTCTTTTTGTCCAGATAAAAAAAATCACTACCACAGACCTACTACTGCTTGCCACAGATGGTCAAACCATTATTGTTTATGGACTTTCGCTTTAACCATAGGTAATGAAAAAAATCTTCTTACATGCCAGTGGCATAAACAACTTACGAACGATTTGTCACTAAACATAAAGAAATATTACGGGAACGCGTAGTCTCAAAATAACTCTTTATCAACCGTCTGCAAACGTAGATAATTTTAATATAATCAAAAACAGGTACATTTTAATACATTTATTCCACTAGTAATACATTTTTACCACAGGCATACTTTGAACAAGCAACTTGGGATACATTCATACTGTGATTGCCTATCGCCGTTAGAGATACAGTTAAAAATCTCACAAAAAACATGAAACAGCAAATTAGGTTCGATGTGCGAGAGTAATGTGAGATAACCAAATATATTGGTACAGTCTAGGTATAGTTTAGTTTTTTCGGTGGGCGCGGTTGCGTCGCATATTTGTCTGGCATTGTGGGCAGTACCACTTGCCCTTCGGCGGCGCGGTGATGCCCACGCATGGGTAGTGGAACCACTCGTAGGGACACTGAAAACAAAAGTATATCAATGATGTAAGTAGAAGACGCTCCTACCCAACGTGATCCGAACACTATGAATATAAAGCAGACGAGTACTAAATACATAATTGGAGACCACACGCTAGATGGCTGGGTCCCAATAGGTAATTTCTAGCTGCTTAATCGTTTAATTTGGTCGAGTATTTTATTTCCAGCCTATGGAATGCATAAAGGTATGAATTTAAAAAAAAACCGTTTCTCGTAACAAGTCTAGATTCAAGGTACATACATACATAAATATTCTTATGTATAGTTATTTTTAAGTCCCAAGTGATAGGGGCAAGGTTATGGTCATTAACCGGGCACTAATCTGGACTCCAGGTTGCTTGTAGGATTTATTTTTGAAGTATACTTTTGTGTATATGTGCAATACTAACGTCTTGGTTATCGCAAGCCACCATGTCTCCGTAAGAGACCTGGTTGCAGATGCAGTATCGCGGCTCGTTGGGGTCGTAGCTCCATTCTTCCTCCATCGGTTCCTCTATGCCCACTGGGTTCACCACGGTATTTAGAGCACTAACATAAACAAAAACACCTTTAAATAGTGTAAAATTAAGTCGCAATTTCTATACAAAATCATTGTCTGTTTGAACGCATGGTTCATCTAAACTATGTTACCGATCTTGATATGGTTTTTACTAACATGTGGGAATTGAACTCAGATGGGTTTATAGCTTAATAAACACATACTATGTTTACGTTAAGGTTTTGAACATTCTTAAAAAAATATTAACTTGAAGGGAGCGGGGGTAATATTTGGGAAAGATTATATGTAGTTGATTGGTAATTATTCATATGATCAAACGAATTATTCGTATAATCTGGATAAAAATTTAATTTTTTCGAAAGCCCTTCAGGAGTCAGACAAACTAAGCATAATGTATAATGCCTATTTATTTATTTAGGTATAACAACGTGTGTAGGTGTACCTGGGTGCAGGAGAGGCAGGTCGACTGGCAGAGGTCGCCGCAACCGCCGCTGCACTGTAACTGGTTTTCCTGAAACATTCAGACATACTATAACAGAACTATAGCACTGGAATACACATCTTGGGACATATTCACACAAGTTTATTTAGTTCTAAAAAAGTTCCAACCTTATTTTTTATCGGTCACTGACTAACACTAAAATGTTAACCTGATCTTGGGATTGGATGAGTTAATTTTTTAAGGAACCATTATATTGTGTGTTGTATTGTGTGGGTATCACGAACCCGGTGGTAACAAGCATAATCCTGTGTAATGTATTTTTTTGTGTCCATCTGACGATTTGAAAGTACTTTGTAAGTCTAATAAAATAAAGATTTTGAATTTTGTTTGTTTAACAAATAAGATAAGGATAAAGTATAATATTAAAATGTACGCACTTCTGCTTGTTCCGTTTATTGGATGCGGAGGCGCTAGTGTGTCCGTGAGCAGTGGTGTGGTGTCCGTGGACGGTGGTGGTCTGACTGTGGCCGGACGTTGCGCCGTGGCCTGATAAAAAACATAAATGAAAAATATTTTGCAATAATAAACTATCTACTTTGATCGATCATTATTTAAACATTTTTTGATTAGAAAAATTAAACTGACTACAATAGAGCAGAGCGATTCTTTTCAAAGCCTGTAGATAAAGTAACATTATTCTCACGCTTCGCTTGTAAAAACGACACAAAACGTGGGGGAATAACATTAGTCGCGTGATTGATTTATGACATTTCCATACATTTTTATCGTTTCTATTAGCGCAAGCGCGTGGAGAATGTTACCTTTGTCTAGGAACAAAATAGGCGAATTTTAACATTTAAAGTCAATAAAAAACATATTGAAGATAGTCAGTGGCGGATTGCCACATTGGCCGCCAGTATGCTTAAATTGTTTTGCCACATGACAAAAAAAAAATTGTTCCCTTTGCTACCCTTAAAATCTACCATCTACTCATTCTGCTGGTAAATCTGGCAGTGAAGAACGTGGATTATTATGAAGTAAGTAAATTACTATGTTCGTGGTGTGTGGTTGCGTGATGCGGCTGCAGCGAGTGGTGAAGGTCGCCGGCCACAGCCTCGTAGGAAGCCTTCAGCGACGCCGTGCGCCGACCGTGCTGCATCTATACAAACACATATTGTTTGTTACTAATCTATATCAATAATAATTATTATACAGCGGAAAGATTTGTTTCAGATTTGGTCAGATTTCAAAAAAATACTTATAGAATGCTAAAATAGGCTTTATTGCACATCAGAGTAATACCGAGAAAAAGTTTTTGTCAATTTTATTTGGCTGTAGGTACCAACAGGTGCCGTCTCAAGTTATGAGCGCTCATATGTGGGGGTACTGCATAATAATATATTTTATTCTCGTCGCGCCATACAGATAGACAGAGATAAACTTATAAAATGATTACCTACTGCGCATTCATCTATATATCTATCATATCTTTACCTAGTCGAACATATAGTATGTTAAAAACGACGAGCTGGCAGAATTCTTATAAACCTAGCCTCTATCGACAGATAAGTAGGTAGGCATTCTTCGTCATTTAGGCGTCGATAGCCCTGCACGGTTAACAAGTGCATCATTCAGTCAGTTTGAGAACTTTTTTTCTTTGGATATTTAACGCGAAAAATAAGCAAACAGTTGAATTGATAATCTCCTTATTTTTTTCATGTCAGTTAAAAATAAAGCAAATCCATAGTAGTAACGTACCTGTTGTGTAGCAGCGATAGCTTGACTGGCAGCCGCGGCGATGGCACTGCCCGCGTGCCCCAACGCTAAGTCGCGCCCTAAACATGCTTCGCGACCCAACGCCGCCTGCATAAACAATACCTTATAAATAGGAACTCATATTATAAGTCGATGAGTTAGTTTCTTTAGTTGAACGCGTTGGCACATACATAGCAACTATGGGCGTCTACTCTCTTACTCCAAAAACTTCGCATACGGATGAAAATCAAACGTAGTTTCAGTATCGCTTTGTTTTCATCAAACTTAAGTTTTCGTTCTGTTAATAATTCTATTTACGTAGGTTTTAAACATAGAAATGTCAAAGAATTTTCTAGCAGACAACTTTCGAACTTAATTTAAGAACAAATAAGAACCGTGGAAGGAGCGAACTTTCGGTCAAGTTTTCGTTTTTCGGAGAAGTTTATTTATCATGGAAGGCGTTTAAACATCACGTTGCGACCAATAGGAGCGAAGCTTTAATGAAAAATGTTACATAAACAGGAAAAAATATCGTCATTCTAAGTAACATAGTTCTTATTGTTAATCGGGTAAAGTCGCAAGACACAGCTCGTTTGTAATACCTGTATAGCGGTGTCTGTCCGGGATAGGTTCCCAGCCGCGAGACTGCGTTGTTCCCGCGCAGACCAACCATCGTGCCGCTTTTCCCGGATGCGGTACCTGCTGGAATTATTAGGGCACTTTTATAACTTTTTAACACTTTGCTAATATTTTTTTTGTTAGCTAAGCATAGCAATGAGTTGCTCACAGTCGTACCGGAGTTTTTTCGCCGTTTCTACTCCTGACAGGCTTATGTATGGAAATGGTTAAATTACCTAGCCTAATTATAAAATTCGGTCAATGAGTCAGAGAGTTCAAAGTGTCCCATACCTATATGTTGAATACACATTTTTGATTTGATTTTGAGTTTCTTTTATACTTATTACAATAAAGTTATTAACGAAATTTTAATTTAATTAAATAATCACTACTACGCTGAGAGGTTACTAAGTATTACTCACAAAAATGGGATACCCATTTCTTAAATAATGGTGATCCATGCCATGTACATAATTCAGATATAGCATTTAATCATAGTAAATATAGAAGACACATGACACAAATTGCGGATGTAGGCCACGCTGCCGCCAACTTAAAGATGAACTGGGCTGGCCATGTCTGCCGCATGTCGGATGAGCTATGGGCGAAAACCTTTACAAAATGATCCCCAAATGGCAGGAAACGACAACGCGGCATGCCTCGGAGGAGATGGCGGGATGAGCTTGATGCTTTCAGGAGCGATTGGGAGAGGACTGCTGAGGACAGAGAAAGTTGGAAAAGTGGAAGGGAGGCCTTTGCCAGGCAGTGGTACACTACAGGCTAATAATAAAAATATAGAAGAAGTATAGTAAAGTAAAGAGTTCTCACCTATTCTCTTTGTAGTGGTTGTTATTGGATGTGCTGGTGTGGTTGGTGTTAACGTCCAACTCCAGGGACCGTTTCTCCAACAACTCTGTTATCCCCTTGTTGTCCGCCTCCAGTTCACACTTGAACTTGTGCAGCTCTGTATCTGTAAATATACAATGCAATCCTTACTAAAATTAGTTAAACAATACTTACACAATGGAATGGAAAACTAAAACCGTAGAAATATTACAGATATGTACCAACATGGATGCAAAAAAACCTATAATAATAATGATCTCCTAATGAATTTCGGTTACGGCGACTAATCTCAACGGGGATAAGCCATCTGCCCATCTATGCAAGAGATATTATAGTGCACAAGTGTGTGCGCAAACACAGGTGCACTCTTTATTCCCTCCCTAAAAAAAACCTATACTGCTGCATTGGTATAATCAAGCTATTCTGATGATATGAAAGAAAAAATAAACATGTACTGCAATCTTGTTGCAATTCATGAGTTGGTCCTTCTTTATCACAACATTGGAGCATTGGAAAATTGTGATACTGACATAATATGTAAACACTTTAAATGAGTACTACAAAAATTCCAAAATAACAGCTTTTCACTAAATGAAAGTATACAGGCTACTGACACTAAAAAACCAAGTTTAAATAATTATCTCTGTCTGTATGTTTGTTCCGGGTAATCTCTGCAACGGCTGGACCGATTTTAACGGGACTTTCACTGCCAGGTAGCTCATGTTTCAAGGAGTAACTTACTTTTATTTATTAAAAATATTTGGGTTCCGCGACAATAAGGATGACACAAAATCTACGCGGGTGAAACCGCGGGGCACAGCTATTTACCAAAATATTATGCTAGATATATGGATACTAACCCAGTCTTCGTAAATATCTGTCAACCAGTTCATACATTTGGTTGGCTAGGGTGACCTTCTCATCTGCTTCCTCCAAAGTTTTATTGTACCCTCTCTTGATGTCCGAGAACTCTGTATTGGCTTGGTCGGTGTTCATTTCACCACGTCTGCACCCCCCAAACAGCGTGCGCACTCTCTTCTCTAAAGTGTCCATGTTATCTGAAACATGACATGATGCAGGAATTATAAAATAAATTATGGTGATTATGGTGAAGGAAAACATCGTGAGGAAACATGGTTATGTTTGAGAAGCATTTCAAATATGTATGTTTAGTGCCCGAGGGAGCATCTCCTAACTCAGCTTACTATACATTATACCACATCTAGGATGCAAGGAAATATAATTGAATATAGTGTGCTTCTTCTATATACAACATTATTATAACTGGCACTAGTACTTACTTTGCACAGATAAATCCATTTCACGCATTTCTGTGAATCTATCCCTCAATTCCTGAGGCAGATGCTCAATCACTAAAAAGAAAAAAAAAACAATTGTTAGATTTATTTGCAAATTATCATAGTTGGCTCACAGAGTTAAGATTGTAACTGTAACTGTTTAGAGGAGTTAAATAAATTTCCCACTAGCATGGTATTTTATTAATTCTCACAGGAACCTAACAATTTTTGGAATGAGAAATATGTAAGAAGGTAGCTTATGTGTTTATCCAGTGTAAAAAATCTTTGTGTTAAAATTAATTTACCTGCTAATAAAAAAATATTCCTTCATCCGTTTTTGAGTGCATTGATACCAATGCAAACCCAACATTTTAGAATGCTACTAGATATTTTCTAAAGAATACAGCTATTTTTGTAATACGAATAGTCTTCATTCTCAATATTGCCGCAGATAAAATTTATTGACAAAAATTAATATCTCAAATAACAATATTAATTTTCAAATTACGCGCTCAACTCAACTTTAGGATACGAAACGTCGATAAAGCCACATGTCTGCCAACCGTGAAAGGTTACGTCATCAGTAAAGAACAAAGAAAACTTACTTTCCAAATAATCTTCGAGGTACAGCATATTGGTAAGTGTGATTTACTTTCAATTACAATTATACACTGAAAGGTCAATATGAGGTGTGTTAATTTTCACCAATGCGTTATATTGAAACAAACTAGATTAGTTTCTGACGTATACACTTCGGACGTCGTCACCATAAGCTACAAAAATATTGATTTAAAGTGGTGTGCGTATTCGATATTTTAAGTTAATTCTGCGATATTCTCTCTGCGCAACGATCGCAATATGAAATAACTCGAATACATCTCACGCCTTGATTGGAACGTTAAGGTGTAACAATATCTATTTGTCTCTAAATATAATATTTACTTAAACCAGGATTTCAAATACATTTTTTGCTTCAAGTTTCATCTCTTTTCAGATCTATGCTTTATAGGAGATTTCCTCGCGATATTACACGGTAAATTTCTTGTTGTGACAAAGTAATGTCATTTGTATAGCTTTTATGTTTTTTCCTATATATTAGAAAAATACTGTGGTTACACATAAACAGAAGGGGTTTAACCGACCCACAATTCGAAAAATGTAGACGACTCCCTATTAAATCATAGATGCAACGTTATTATTTTTGTTGCAAATTTTTAAATAACCTGTATTACACTTGTAATTCATTTATCTCCATTTTATCACTAGGTTCATAATTACTTCGTCATATTCTATCGATAAAGTAATAATGGAGTTGACGTACAACACTACCTAAGTAATACCAACATTACGAATTGACCAATCCATAGACTATACATTAGTTTTCTTTGTCGATGTAAAACCAGTATTTTTGGTTTATGGTATGCAAAATAGGCATAGACAAAAATTTATCATTATTATAAAAAAATATTAAATTAATAGGTAAGTTGTTCAAAGCAGAATCTTTCAAATTACGGAAATAAACAGACGGCCACGAGACTCTATTAATTACACAGATAATGGAAAAAAAATCGCTGAAGACACGGTACACGTTAAAGTATCTAGTAGCAGAACTTAGTAGGTACTTTATGTATAGGATGAGTTTTGCCTGTGACTAGACTAGATGGTCAAATCCAAAACTACGGGATATAGCAGAAATTACTTACCATTTATCGATTTTTATTATTGACACCATCGAATGGGGACATACAGAAGTAGTTTTTTTCGAAATCAACGGGTTCAATTCCAACATTGCTTTTTGAGAAATCTTATTACTTTCCATCTATATCGGCCCGAGACCCCTATGATATATTTTTCGCTATTCCTCATAATTTCGGGTTTGGCCGTCCACTCCCTCATGAAACATTCGTGTTCTGTATGTAGGTAAGTACTTAAGTAGGTACTTACGAGTTACGTCGTTATATCTTACTTGTGCACAAGTAATTGGATATTTAATTGTCAACATTGGTAAAGAATAATTATATGTCTACTAGCCTTGCTCCGCAGCATAACTCGCCTAGACATAATCTCATGAGCCGGCTTTATTTCGCGGAACCCTAACCTGATAACCTAACCTCTGCCAGGGCAAGTATTATTACAATCGGTCCAGCCGTTTCAGAGAGTAGCCAGAACAAACAGAGATATTTTTTTACCACCTATGTAATTAGGTAGGTACCTACGCGTTTGAAACTACGGGGCACAGCTAATAGATAATAATATTACCTATAATAATTTGCCTGTTTGGTGGCTGCTACTGAGGAATTACTGATGGAGAAATCTAATAACACTTCGCCGGACCCGGGGGTCTTACCCAGGTCTTCGTGTTCCACGTTAGTTTTATTCGATATAGTATGAAATTCGCAGGAACTGCACGATGATTCGTCGGCCACTGACCGAGATAACGTTGAAATTGGAGGATGTTCAAGAGTACGAGTCTTGCCGCCGGGACCAGCCCAACACCTCGACAGTAGGGACTGACATGCAGGAAGACACACCAAAGTCCCTCGCTGGTGGGACTAAAACTACTGAGGAAATACACAATAGAATCGGTTACGCTCCTAGAAAGAAACCTAACGGTCCAAGCACAGTTTAACGATAAATAAAACAAACTCCATTTATTATTAAGAAACATTATATTGTAATCTCAAATAAATAACTTAGAATATTCATATAGTGTTTTTATTTTAATCATTAATCATAAGTCTCATGCAGATAGGTAAGTAAGTACGTAAATTTAGAAGGAATAAGTCAAAAAGTAGAAGTGGAAATACGACAAGAATATTAGAAAAGTGAAAGTAGTCCCTCAAAGAACCTTAATAATTAACACGTAGAACAAATTAATCAACATAATCCTTAGGCTTGTCAAGGGATGGTTTTGATGAGTCATCAATGACGCGAGCCTTGTTACGTCGTCGTCTCCATAGAACGCAGAATAACCTGTTAACAAAGTTAGATGTTTTTTTAACATTCGAATAAGGTAATAAAATGTACTAAATACCCACTTTATCTAGATACCAAGCATGTTGTTCGGTACAATTTTTTTCTCTTTCAGACTTTTTAGTAGAGTCCTTTTTCCTTTGCACTTAAGCAAAGGAAAATCCTACTCACAGACATATAAAAACGTAGGTACCCGTCTACAAAACAGTAGGTAGGTAAGTACCTACCTGTGTTTTCATTTCATGCGAAATGGCTGTATTTTACTGTATTAGAACCGATCTTCGATAGAATCTTCAATAATATATTTACCCTAGGCCTATTAAGAACTAAGTAGGTACTTCTAAATATATATATATAACTCAAAGGACTGACGGACTGACTGACTGACATAGTGATCTATCAACGCACAGCCCAAACCACTGGACGGATCGGGCTGAAATTTGGCATGCAGGTAGATGTTATGACGTAGGCATCCGCTAAGAAGGATGGTTAAAAGGAAGGTGATAAAGGATTTTGATTAATTCTACCCCCAAGGAGATAAAATAGGGGATGAAAGTTTGTATGAAACTTTGTCAATTTTAAAAACCAATCGGGTTGAGACTTTGCATACATAAAGCTACTATGACGTAGGCAAAGGATTTTGAGATGGAGGCTATATAAGAATATTAACTTTTCAGTTTAAAATATACGAATTTGTGTATGCTAGCCAGCCGATTTTAACGGGACTTTCACTGGCAGGTAGCCGATGTTTCAAGGAATAACTTAGGCTACTTTTATTTATTAAAAAATATTAGGGTTCCGCGTCATGAAGCATAAAACTAAATCTACGCGGGTGAAACCGAGGGGCACAGCTAGTATAGTATAAAAATTTAAATGTATCACAGACCCTTTTTTTGTAATTGTGTTTTTTCGATTTAAATAACGGACTGTCCATACTTGCCTACAGGTATTCACAATTGTGCATACTTTTAGTACCTAGGTAGTTTTTGATTTTACTGTATTAAGACGAGGCAACTCACCGCAGACATAATATCACGTACTACGTTATTCCATGCGTGGAATGTGGATAAACATTATGCTGCCTGTTAACAATACTATGCTGATATTGAAAAAATATAAAGTGGATAATCTATAAAATTCCGTCTGAGTACTACCTCAATGTTAGGAAGTAGAGTATTTCTGCAACGCTCAATATGGAGAATCCCATGAACAATCCGAGTAGGCCTCCGCAGTTGGCGAGGAAGTCTGTCTGGCCGTACAGCTCCGAGCGGCGTGATGTTATAAACTGGGCCTCCTTGAAGAATATCATTATCCGCGCAAATGTCAGACTGAAAAAAGATAGGTACATTTTTCGATTTTATGAAGCATGGAGAGTATGACCAATTACTTACTAATTTTTGTAAGTTTATTAACATTTCATATCTATGCATATATGCATTAGGCAGGCCTTATGTAAGCTTCGATGTATCTCAGGGATAACTGCAGCCTAAGGGCATACCCTTATCATGGATAACACAGCTAACAAAATTTACCTACCCTGTACCACCAGGGAATAAGGTGTGTTGTTGACCTGTCAAATCATCATTACATCCTTCTAAGAATCCTATGCTGTAGGTACCTACTACCTACTTCTATGGAATAATCCACGTCGGAAGCTCATTTCATTTACTTACTTCTTCAAGCTGTCGACCTCATATCGATAGGCCCTGAACAGGTCTGCAAAGTTGTAATCAGCCTGTGAGGTCTCGGCGTCGTACTCTATGGAGGTGCAGGCTGGTAGGCATTGGCAGTGCTCAGAGACTTCACGCAGGCGCTCCAGAGACTCACTGGAGTTTGCAATTGAAATGCTGTCCATTCCGGTCTGTATCTCTATCGTAACTAGCTCCACTGCAATTAAACAATATCCAGCAACAAGTAGACAGTATCATTTAGCGTGCCTTTCAATGCTCTTTGAAGGGTCCATAAGGGGTAATCAGACGCTTTACAACACCCACTTTAACAGAAAATGATTAGGTACTAAACGTGACAGTTGGTGAGGTACGTTGCAGGTTGCAGACGATGCTCGGCCACCACGGCTAATCTAGCTTTTAAAATAAGGTAGGCAAGGAGGTGTTAATAAAAATGTATGTTTGACATGATTATAGGAATTTAACATAATAATTACTTACTCTGAGCTTTTTTGATGCAGGCCATACTGCCTGAATTACAGGTTGTCATATTTGGACCGTCTGTAAAAGTCACGTGGTTTAAATTTAAAATACAATTGTATGCACTCGTAATTAAGCTTACAATATTCATCAAGAAATATAATGAAAGTGCTTAGATTAGATGTGAATGTAAAACAGGCTGCACATGTTCTACAGCAAGTAATGAGAACGCTAGTTTTTGTACGTAGGTAGGTAAGCCCGCGTTGTAATGTAGTTTACAATTTATTGCAAGTACGATTCATTGCCATCTTCTTAGAAAAGTTACGACGGACAGAGTACCTAGTTACTTCAGTCGTAATGATAGATTGACGACTTATCATAAAACTCGAGACGAGACACATTTCGAACCCACCCATGCTTTAATTATTTGTAAGTACCTATATGTACCTACTTATCTAAGTTTAAAATGATCAAATAAGTCAACACTCAAAAGGATGTGTGTCTAAAGCTCGTTATTGGAGAATAGTCCTTCGAACATGCAGCGCCCAGATTAATTACTTACGAGGCGCAGCCTGTAGGCTGTATAATATAATTTTATTCAGTGCCTGTACTGACTTATCTGTTTAAATAAAGAATAATCAACTATTATCATTAGAAGTTAGATAGGATGAGTAGGTAGATTGATGCAAATATGCAAATGCTCTAATTCAGTGAGTGGATAAATGTAGTCTAGTATGTGTTCTAGGAGAACTGTATTAACATAGCTAATGAAATATTTTAAATTTACGAAAAAAATCTAGATGATGAGAAGATACATTAAATTGTGGTTGTGATGTAGATTAAACTCACAAGGCATGCCGAAATGGACGCAGCCGCATCTTGCGTAAGTGAAGTTAGACAGGCACTCCATCTCGCAGTTAGCCTGAGTGTACACTTTGAAATACTTGAGATACCGCTCGCTCGGGAAGTAACATAGTCTCCTGAGAATATTCAGCATATATTTAATAAAAGTATAACTAAATCTGTATTTTTTTGGAACTTTTGTCAAATGTAGACAATGACCATTGTGGTCACACACTGTCATCGCAATCTTAACAGTCATTGACCAGTCCGAACATTAGCCTCAAAAACCTACCTACCAGCCACATCAGAGGTGACATCAAACCCGATGGAGGCTCCTCTGTTCGTCACAAAACGTTTTTCAATGTGACTATTTTTACAAAGTGCAGGGAAAAGTATTGCATTATACGCAGAGTTACTTAGTTGTGAATATTAGAAGTTACCTCTTTGGGTCATAAGGCTTGAGTCCTGGCGATGTGGTCATCATAGTTGGCTTCACCGCCACTACCACCTCCTGAGCCAGCGGTGTCCGGAAGTACCGCTGGGCTACTCTTGGTAGCTCCGCTGGATTATGTAGGAGAATCTAGAAGATATAACCTAAGTAAACCTAAGTAAATATACTTAGGTTTTAAAGGCCTGGCTAACATGTTAGGCCACATACTATATGTATTTAAAATTATTCCGATGTGTTTTGGACTGAAAGGCTGAACATTATATTATTGTTTCGATCAAATGTTAGATTTAAGTAAGTAGCCAATAAGACTGGTATTTTGGGTTGTTTCTGTAATCCCCACAAGATATTTGTGGAAATAAGTTCATAAATCCCCATTGCTTTATCTCAATTTCAGATCATATTCATCCATTTTGTGATTAGGAATCAAAGTCAACGTCGAACCCCTAGCAAAATTGAGGACAGAGAAGGCCAAATAGGACTCTCAGCAGGTGAGTAGGTATACCAGCAAATTAAAAACATTTCACTTACTTTAAATCCTTGCACGGGACCTCTACAAAGATAATCCAGGTCTTCTTCATTAGCTTGCAATAAAAATGTTAGTCCCGATTTGATTCCATAACCCTGTAAGATAAGTTCCCAGTAACTAATCATTGAAACACGTTTTAATGTCACACAAACTCTTTACGCCTTTACTTACAGATCCTCTGTGTGGGTATGTTTCTATTGGAGTGTTCTGAAGGTAGCCATCCTCTAAACTCCAGGTCTCTGCCACGTTGATATGTTCCAGGTAAGGATAGTCACTGTGAAGGCTAAGATATCGACATTATAAATGTATTATCGTAAATTTACCTGACTGGCATTTATTATCACAATCAATTATTGGAAACAAATCAAGTGAAGAACTTAGAGCCACCGCGTTTCGTGTAAGTACAATACATCCTTCCTATTTACAAGCACATAGAAAAGACGTGTTCCCATACTTACCTTTCTATTATCACACAACCATAACTTGACATATAGATAAAAGTATTCAGAACAAAAAATAAATGGTTTATTCTGGAACCAAAACGTCTAAGTCGAGGTAAGGAGTGTCATACTTCTCTACTCTGAATAATTCTTCTGCTCTTAAAGTGTTGAAGGTATAGCATTGTCCTTCTTCAGTCAATATGGGTGAGAACAGATCCGAGCAGTTTTCACGGGGTATATCTTTCCATTTGCACCCGAAAAAAACATCTGTTAAATTCGGTGACACCTTTAAACAGAAAATAAATTATTGTTACCAAAGTTCACGGACAAAAGGTTAAAAAGGAGTTAAAAAGAAATTAGTACCTCTTTTATGTTATTAACAGTTTCAAGAGCAGAGGAGAACTGTCGACCTTTTTCTGGGGCCAGGTGATCGTCGCAAACCATTGAAATATCCTCATAAAGTATTTTTCTAAAACAAGACAATTGTTTACATACGAAATTACGGTACTTATCTAATAATAACGCGTACCTAAAGAAACGGTATTTGTGTTTGCTTTACTTACTCCTCCTCAGTCAAGTTCATAGAAGTGGGGTCTGAGTAATTGTACATATGGTAATAGTCTGTAAAATTAAAGACACGTTGCTTGGCTTTTGTTTCGAAACACACCGTCACGGCTGGATACGGTATCTGCGAATAAACACCAGAATTAACCATAATACAAGAGTCATTAGCGCCGGTATTGCCTGGTTCGTATTTAATTAGTTCATCTTTAATTTGTTTTTAAAGATTTAGTTAAGTCGTTTCTGAAAGTCAACCAACAGAACCGTCTAATTTCGAAACTCGAAAAGTTCAAATGTTTAAACCATTAGGTACGAGTATATGTTACGATACAAAATGTATGATCAAGATCGAAGCAGTTATTTTGGAAATAATCACATCTGGTTTTCTCAATTAGAAGATCAATACAAACAAATTAAAGGCAAATAGAGTTATGAATCAACGAACCTGCCAGACTGGAGTGGGATTTTCAGCGAAACTCACAATCACGGGACTATCATTCCACTTGATCCAAACCTTCCTGATGAGGCCAGCGCAAAGAATCACACAGCAGGTGAACATAAACAGCCAAAATATCCTGCAAGACTCATCATAATTAGTAAATAATCTTGATTTAATTATATTTCAAGCCTGTACGTATAAAAATGCCAATTTGGAAATCTGACTTCTCCACAATGGTCCTCTCCTTTTCTCCGATATACTTCAGTCCGTGAAGATTTGAATTCACGGTGTAATCCACAAGGTATTCTTGGATAAAGTTACGTCTCGCTCGGCTTTTCTTCTTGAGTAGAAATTCTGGATTAAGGAGTTTATTGGTTTTCTCCAAATCATTTTCGGGGTTTATTCCGATGCTGCCCGTTCTGCGAATAAAACTGGCGATTAAAATGGCGAAAAATATTTTAATTTATTAATAATTCACGAAAAGGCTACCTCGAGTGCCTTCGCATGATGTCCACGAGATACTACCACATCGGAATGAGTTTTGAAAACTTATTTTAGGCGTGGTACGCTGTAATAATATGTCATTTGAGGTATCCCGAGGGACTCGCTCGCCAATTACTAAATGAAATTGTCATCGTTTTAATTGATAAAATACCTACCTACCTTACTTATGACAGTGAATAAACCTACATGTTAGAAATTTGAAGTCATTCTGCTAGGTTCTCTATCGCTGCATGTAAAGTATCACTCCTTGATACCCGACTCCTGAGGCCCCCGTCCCGGAGTACCCCAAATAGATAACTATGATAGGTACCTAGAGATCCTAAAAGCCGTTAAATACTTAGTACAAAAAGTAAGAAGCCTTAAAACTTACCTAAGAAATCTTGATTTGAGACATCTGGTGTTATTTATTTTGAAAAGTTACGATAATCGTTTTCGAATATTTGAATTTGTTTATTACTTGGATGGAGGACACGATAAAGTGAGAATTATACATACTACATACATATGCATTAAGTATAAGAAAAGCCAATCTGCTTGTCTTGAGGCGTGTCGTATACCTACTAAAAATAGTTATCTAAAAATAAAAGATATTATATGGTAGCGTGCTAGATGACGAATAGATAGGCAATGCATGGACACAACAAAATTTCCCTGGTGATTTGATACTGTCACTTTTTTATTTATACGCAAATATTTTAATTTAATCAACAAAATAACCACGTAACACTTTTTTACCTACTTACATTCTAAGTATATTATCAGTTATTAGGTACTTAACTACTTAAGTCAAGTACTTTATAATGTTCGGTGAAATGTGGTGGGTGTTTATGTTTTGAAACGTTATACGTCTGTAGCGGAAAAGTGTTTGAATCAGAATTTTAATTGAGAAATGTAAATAGGCTGAAAAAAAATTATGAGATTCTTATACTATGTAATTTAATAACTTTCCTATCGCTTTAGTCATCAAGTCAGTTAGCTTTTCCGTGTGCTTTCTGTAGTGTTTTTAAAGATAAATCAATTTTATCAGAAAATGTGACTAAGCCAACCCAGTGTCATTCACAATTACCGGTTAAGTTGATATCGTGTGGCATGGCTCATGATTCTCATAGTGCTCATCATAAAAGTGTGATATAATAACGTAATCGCAGTAAGGATTGGGCAGAAGTTAGCGCGGCACGCGGTCGCGTCGATCCGTTCGTCCCAGGCGAGTGTTGCGATTGCGATACGCGGGAGTGAGTGCGAGGCACTGACTGACTGCGTCGACCGGCCCGCACCACACTACCAGTATTTGTAAGGTCGCAGCCGTAGACAGCCTCTCGGAACGTCGACCGTTCGTCTGCTGCGAAAACATCTTTTTTTTAACCTTTTTTGGCGCGCAAATTGCCACCATGTCGGCTACAGAAGAACTCAGTGGAATTTTGTCCAGGAGGCAGGAGATAAATGACAAACTAGAGGAAGGAGTTGAAATTAAACCGAAGTATAAATTCGTGAATGTTTTCACAGAATTTCACGAATTCTCCAGGAAGGAAATAAAACAATACGAAGAGACCTTTAACAAGTAAGTGATTTTTAGATTGTTGCGAACCTGATTTCCATAATACGTGGGTTAGTGCCTTCATCATTGAAGGTTGTGAACTTTGTAATCGGTAATACGCAGGTAGGCGGAGCTACCTTTGTGGGAAATAGTAATTTATATTCCTATTTTATACATCAATTCAGCTACAAGATAGTCTGCATATACCTACCAAATACAATCCGGCTTACTGTGAATAATTTATTCCCTGTATCTTTGTTTACCTACATAAAGTTTATTTCGGAATGAGATAAGGGAACACGTTTTGGAATTAAGTAGGGTAGATAAAGCGACGAGTAAACATTATACAGATAGGGTTAAGCTGCGAATATTTTTGTTTCCGAATCTACAATAGACAATTCACTTCTATTTATTAAATAAAACACAACAAAAACTTGTCTTAATAGCAATTGGATGGTTGAAGCGAAAGCAAGTATATAGATTTTATTTGGTCCTTAGTGCTTAAACTAAGAGCAACATTAAAACAACATTGCGTAAATTATTAGGATTTCATTAAATGCTTGTAATGTATGTAATAAGTAGTATAGTTTGTTATTATACACATTAGTCTGGTAGGTTTCACCACTAACTTTGAAATACCTACCTACTGGTAAAACATTTAGATAAGTTATTATTACATAGGTAACCGAATATGTACCTAAATACTTAGGTGATGTGCATGTTGCTTTTACGTGAATCAGTGATAAATTTTCTTAAACATAAATATAAGACGACAGTTAATAAAGATTACATCTGTATTGGATCAATACGTACGATGTCAACAATATGATGTTATTAAACTACAGCACGCTAAGGAGGGCAATGTACTTTTTGTATCGGAGACGTGCTGACTGCTGACTCTGCAGCACTGGGAATAACATGCCCGAGATAGGAATAGAATTGTTGCAAACAACTCAAACATTACCCACAAACACACTGCCTACCATGATAAATAAGACGTAACGAATAACCTAAGCTACTTGGCTCATTTACTCGTACCTACCTATAATAAGTACTTATGTAAGTAAAAAAATCGTACTTATGTCTACTTAAAATTTGTCTGCATCACATTTTTTCGGGGTTCTTTGAAAGTCAAATTAATATTCTTTACACCACAATATCCACCGTTTAGTAAGTAAGTAGTTAGTAAGTTACAAACCAAATTCATTATATAGGATGATTCGGGGAATATAGGATTCATCGCTTTAATAACCAATGTGAAAGTGCTCGTAAAATAATGTTAAAATTAAAATGGTACATTTGTTTAATAAAACCCAACGGTAATTTATTAGGTGAAATGACAGCTTCGCATCGTCGTGGGAGACAAAAGTGAATAGGAGTCACGCCACGTTTACGAGAATTATAATTTTACATCATCGCGACTTTCATTTACTTAACTAATGGTAATGAGATAATATTCACAAGGGACGTATTCTGACTGCAAACCGTCGGAGTACTTAGCATTCATTATTCACGACTTGAGCTCTTTACATTTTGGCTATGTAGGTGCTTAAGTAAAGGTTCTGAAGTTCTTAGGGAAAGGGTAAGTCCAACCGATGATTAGACCAACACTTTCGCTTTATTATAATACTATGAATAATATTCACTATGTTAAGGTATAATCGCATTTCCTACATCCGCCTTTTTTGGAGTCTATCAAATTGCACTTACACTTGGGTACTAACAAGTACTTGAGATTTCATTGTTTAATGTATAGAGAAAATGTTAATGTTCACCAAATGCCGGAATAGTTTTTAACAGGAATATAGTGCCTGCAATGCCTCGGTATCTGGGGCCCAACCATGAGCTCTTATTGCAATGATAATTCCGCTGTGCGACAGTGACAGATGTATACACGCCACATACATCTGTTTCATAAATGAGTGAAATTATCATGGCAATAATAACTCATGGTTGGAGAATAAGAGGAGCTCGTGGCACAGTTGCTATTGCGCATATCATTCGATCAGCGAAGTTAAGCAACCATACGCCTAGCCAGTAGTTGGATGGGTGACCGCCCGAGTTCCCTCCGTGCCTCGGAGAGCACGTTAAGCCGTCGATCCCGGTTGCCAATTTAACATCTTTGGCAATCGTTACAGGTCAGTCGGAGGCCAAAAATAATCTGACAACTGGTTTAACCCAAATCACAGATTTTCCTCCTAAACGGGGTTGCGAAGGTCAGATGGCAGTCGCTTCGTATAAAAATCAGGTGATCAGCCACATCGGGTTGAATCTAATGCCGACCCCAACAATGTATGGGATAAGGCCAGGGAGATGATGAATAACTCATGGTAAGGCCCCTGCATTATTTTAATGTTCAATTCCGAAGTAGGTTTTCAACCCAGAATTGGAGTAGGTAGGCATCTTCTTTCCTATTTTTAATGTATACCCGAGTACTTAACTTCTATTCCTTTAACATTTAATTTACAAGCATTTCATTTATGAGGACAGTTAAATGCTGATTGCCAGTTTATTTGCCTCGGTTATAAATAACTAATATGATTTTCCTCTCAATATAAATTTAATACTATCTCTGTACTTTGGTAGGTGACGTTTAAATCAAATGTAAATGGTACCTCAATGAAGAATAGTCCTAAAAGGGAGACCCTCCTTTCTTCAGACAGAGGTGTCGTTACACTATGGTTGGGTGGTTTGACACTGATAGTGAGTCCATTGCCATCTTAAGCACTATAATATATTGTATGCATCGTTGTATATCTTCGCATACATATGCAGGACCTCACGATTTTATTACCGTAAAGCTTGTCGTGTGATATTGCTGCACACAAGTTTAAAGAAGTTTGTTTGCGCAGATAAGGAATTTGCGTCCCTTGCGTAACTTAACAGCAAGCAACTATTCAAACCACTCTACCACCATTATAGCTCTCTCAAGGCATTAAACATTTAGTTTTATTATATTCTAATGGTATCAGTATTGAAGGGTAGCGACCGGATGTAAGGAACGGAAAGTACAATAATGTTTTGTATGCGGGATACATTCCCGAAAGCTTAGTGTGGCCCGCATGCCTACCCTCAAATATGAGTGAGAGGTAGTGACGTTCCTTACTTACATTGACTTGGTTCGTTGTTACATAACCAAATACACGCTATTTAGTGTTGATGAAACATCGAAAAGAGCAAATAAATTACTGTTTTCAAGTCGTTGAATGTTTTGAACTGATAATAAACAATGAGATAAGCTGTTGTTAATTGTATAAACAATGCCATCTCTATAAGTAATAACATCAACAATATACAGCCAAATAAAAACCTTTGCTGTGATTGGTTCAAATCGCATGACCAATTGACCACATTCAATATGAAGAAGGAAATTGATGACGAGCATTAACAGGTTGAACATACAAACAAATATTTAACACTTAGTCATTCACCGCTAGCCTTAGACGTAAGCAAATGTGACAATGATTCACTTTTCAATATTATTATAATTTGAAAACATATAAGGAGTTTTGTGACTGGCAAGACAAAAATACGCTGTAATTTTGCGTTTAACGTTATAAAATAATGGTTTGTAATGTAATGAAGTTGTTATTGCAATTGCTGATTATAATGCGTCCAAACAAGAGGGTCAGATAAAAACCCACGCAGACTTTAAATTGGTCAGCGACCAGTCAGAGGAAGTGTCGGCTCCAGGGATGCAATGCGACACGACAAAATCAATGTTTTGAGACCGCCGTGACTCACACTGCCACATTACTTTACGCTTTTCCTATATTTATTCAACACGATTCATACTTTAAAAACTCGCTTACTAACACGAGCAATTAACATAATTGTGTTAGTAATGAACGTGTGAGTAAACATTGACTTTTAATCCAATATATCACCGTGTTGACTGATATATCCGGTGACCAATGATTGGACTTGATTGATAACTTGATACTTACTACTTTGCTCACAAGCAATGTATTACTACTTATGTGTCATCGTATTACATTGTTAAGGGAATGATTTAACATTACCGCATGACTAAACTTTAACGGACTTCCGTCAAAATAAAATATGGTAATAGTTACGTATGTCTCAACAGAAGAAACTCACTAATCCGGCACTTGTTAGTACCAGAAGGTATAATAGGTATTATTGGAATGTTTATAGCCATAATTATATCTTCCACGCAATCTACCTTTTCTCTGGTCTTTATTTTCCTCTGTTACAATTCACAATCACAAACTACGTAGTCTGATAAGTACACAGAATTTAGAAATTTCTGTGGTCGTATATTACCAATATCGCAATATAACGTAGTAGCTTTTTAATCTAGGTAGGTAAATGTTCCGAAATTTCAATCAATAACTGGATTTGTGGTCATGCCGTATGCAAAGATTTATTGAAATGTATCACGTAGATATTTTTATTGCATTTTGTAATCAAATGGGTGCATGCTTTTATGTTCGTAATATGTCGCAACTGGCATGTTCGCAACACCTACTCGCAACGTGATGGTAAAATCTAGCAACCCACTCGTGTTTTCTGATGAAAAACACAAATCTACTTTACCTTTATAATTTTGTTAATCTTAAAAATCTTTCACAAAAACTTTAAAATAATATATTTTGAAAGAAGAATATAGTTTGTACTCAATGTCACTGAGTCTATTTATATAGATAATACTCCCCTTGTTCTGTGTAAAGGAATTGAGAAGACAAGATAACTGCTTTTGATTTAATAGTTTTGCCCACCTATTGAAGATATCAAAAGACAATCTAATGGATTATTTCAAATTTTAAAGTCACCATTTGATTTGATCTTAAAAACATTATTATTGTAAAACTATGTTATTGATTGAATAGCCACGCAATAGCCAGGGCCCGTGGTTATGCCACAATAAAAATAGTGTTATGCAAATGCGGTTATGGGCTGCCAATAAGTGCGAGATTTTCTCTAACTCATAAACATTTATTTACATACATAGGTTAGGTGCCTATAAGCGTATAAAAAATTAGAGAAGTATCTATCACTCTTATGTCACTAGGTACTTAATGTGTAATCGCTGGTTGACTGAGAAGTGACATTGATCAGGGAGATATTTTGAAGTAAAAGAGTTCATTGATAATGTAATACGTAGTAAGTAGGAAAGTACTTAGGATCCATGTCCTAGGTACATCAGTACTGGTATTAGACTGAATTAATTTCCAAGTAGTTATTACTTTGAAACTGATTGGAAATCATTGCAATTTTGCGAAAATATACTTAAGCTTAAAACACAATAACAAGTAAAACTGCAACGTTGTTGGGAAAGAGTTTCATTTCACAGGCTATTTACATTGTATCTATGTTGAAACATGCAACTGTCTGTCTGTGTTGCACTTAGTTGTCGAGATTCAGATTCTGCGGTTGTGATATTAGACTAATATTGGTAGCTTAGATGAAAAAAAAATTATACCAATGAATATTGTAGGTAAATGTGCACTTTTATTCATACAAATAGATAAGTACAATACAGTAGTAGTTACCTATTTTTTATAATACCTAACTACTACTAAGGTGACAAACAAGCATACAGTCCGCCTGATGGTAAGCGGCTACTGCACCCTATGAATGCATTGCAGCATCAAGTATCATTCGCACTTTGTCTAGGTACTTCTAAAGCCACGTGCTATAATGACAACACAATCACAGCGCCTCCACCGCTACTCCTAGTACATTTTTACTTAGGGACTGTATTTTTTACTATCCTGATGTTTTGTTTTTGCAATGCATTTGCACAACGTACCTACAAAAGATTTTTTTTATTCACAAACGGAATCGATACAAACACGTTAATTACTACGAAACTCAAATGTTTGATTATGGCAGACTACAAATCGGATCGGAAACGACAGTGATTTGTTTCATTCGTATCCTGAAATAAACGACGTAAATTACGTTCCACAGAAAATCCGCCTCCTGGCTTCTTGAGGAAAACCGACAATGGTTTTGTAAGTCGTTGATTACTGTGAGTATGTTAATAATTGCTCATAATAGCTGAGCAAAGTAACAAACAGGAGCCCCGCCCGTTCAAGGCTTCGAATCAAAATCAATAACTACGAATAAAATCCCCGGGTACCTACGAGGCATATTTGGTGTTATTATGATTCTATTTAAATTTCCTGATGTTTGTATTGAGGCTCTAAGGCCTCATATGGTATAATGGTGGAGAATTACAAAATATGATGAATGAAAAATGAAATTCGCATTTCACGTGTCCATAAAAATCTATATCATTCTGTAGCCCCAAGTAGGTACCCATAAGCTATGACACGCAAGGTCAAGCGATGATGGTTGAACATTTACAAACTTATACTTGGGGTAGTTGTTAGGGGGGGTAATGCAAGCATACAAGCGCGATCGCACGCCACCCTGTAAAAGCGACGATGAGAAACACACGTGGAATTTAGCCGGTACGAGTCCGGCATAACCCTTCAGCTGCCCCCGCAGCGGTTAGCGTATCCATGACAACGATACTTTAAGGATAGGAGGAAAAAAAGTTGTAATAGTGGAAAAAAAATGTTCCGCACGCCATTTTTGTGCCAAGTAGTATTGCAAACCTTGTGGTAAGTAGTAAGTAAGCACTATACCTTTCTACGAATCCTTACCTTCTTAATGTTAGTGGTCTAAATTCAGGATCGTTCTCGGGTCTCGGTACAGGGCCTAAAGGAGTAATTATACTGTCCTATGAGAGTTTGAGGTAGATCCAAGAATATCATGCAGACTCAAAATTAGTACATAAGTATATGAGTAATGACTCCCTAACAGATAGGAAGCAAACCTTTTTGTACTCTCAAAATAGGGAAGCTGTCCCGAAAATACGGTCTACTACGGTTATATTAGTATAAACAAACAAAACCGAACACGATCTTTATTTCCTGGTTTGATGTACTTTAAGTAGGTGTGCAGGTACATACATACAAGTTGAAGTAATAGGTAGTGACTATCGTTTATTCATGTCGAATGCACGATATCTGTGATACTTTTACTTGGAGTCGACAAGGATTTTTGGAATGAAGCCAGATCCCAAATTGGAATCGGTTTTACTTACTTACATAACATAACTTGATCAAGTAACTCAATATGTTTATACCCTTAGAGTGAATTGTGCATTCATAATTCAATTCCAAGACGGTCTCACCTCTTCCACTTCTTACTTAGGTACAGAGTTGCAAAACCCTCTATTTTTCGCAATTTACTACAGAGAACATCTTATTTTATAACCACAATAGAGTGTTGAAAGATCGCTGATTAAAAACAATTATTTAAATACCACCAAAACCTACTTGAAGCGTATGTAAAGGCTTAGAAACGCTGTAGGTCTGCGATACCTAATACCTAATAAATCTTGTTCATTTGCAACGGCGACGAATAAGAGACGAGAGCTTAATTTGTTTAATTGAACGTTGGTGTAACAAACAAGCCTATGTCCATCCATATACCTACAGTTTGTAACGACAAATATAAAAGTGTGTCAAGTAAATGATACTATCCTAACCTTAATAGATCGGCCGCCATTCCCAACACAGTACCAATTGGATCGCAGACAATTTGGTCTTTATTAGGGCGCCATGATACTACAATTTTTATTAGGTATCATTGGCCTCATTTTTTCAGTAGTTTATGGGCCTGAAGACACTGTTTTATAGGTCGCGTCCGTCTCGTGTCGGTGTTATTCTTCCAGGGAGTCAACGCAGATATTCCGATCAATCTTCAAAAAACATGCTCTTGTACTTAGGTGCTGCCTCATTTGGGGATATAGATATATACTTAAGTAGTTGTCATATTGTATTGTATCACAAAATAATTTGTATTACGTATTGTCAGTACATCTATGTCTAGATAAGCTTTGGCAATAAGTAAAAATCATTGTGCTTATGCAACTCCAGACAAACAAGGAAATATTTTATGCCTAATCGACAAAATAATAATTTTTCAATTTTATAACTAATATAATAACATTTATTTTTTTTGGGTACTTAACAATCAAGTAACTCTGCTATATGACATGCATTAATTCACCTCGTCAATCCCATGCATCCTCAAAATAATTACCTATTTTTAAACCCACGATGTTACCGTATACGGGTAAGCACATTCTCTTGAAAACATTAGACTCCCGCAGCGATTGACTAATTCCCTGATGTTTTAAGAACAACGTTTGAGGTAACGCCGGTTAAATATAGAATATAAATATATTTATATATAATTATCATAATTACATCAATACAACTAAATGAAATTGAAAAGACCTAAGCACTTACATAATTAGAGCAACTGTAGAAATAGACACATTTTGTAGACATTAAGGTCTTTCAGATAAGATAACAATGTTTGTATGAAGATCTAGATACTTATATCTTGACACAAAACTATTATTTAAGGATGAAATATATTTGAATAAGTCCATATTATTTGAATGAAAAAACTATTAGTTTTTACGAGTGCGTTTGCCGTTTGCCTCAAAATCTGTTGAACAGAGTTGTATAATTATCAACGATTTAGACTAATCTTCAACAATAACATTCATTCATATGAATACATACATAAATAATATGGATCGAGCTAACAGGATTACCTTCTCTCTCACCTTGAAACAACTCGCTCTATGATCATATCCATGTTTGCATTCAGAGCTAAGCCGGCTGAATGCTGGCTTATGACACCCATTCGGTTATAACTATACCTGCAGTGCACAATAATTAAGATAAGTCACAAACATCAATTAAAAAAAAATTTTTCGGTAATTTTTTATGAATAAAAAGAGGCCAAGTTGCGCTGAATTACCATTTATTTTACTACCTACTCATTCGAAATTGAAAATTATTCATTCGGTTGAGGCCTTATCAGATATTTTTATGAACGTCGTGGATCTGACCACCGGTGCGGGAACTAGCCTGACGGAGAAGAACTGACAAGAAACTCGCCTAAATTTCATCATTCGGGGTAAGAGATTACCCATGAAATACTTAGGACCAATTTAATTCTGAGTCACATAGGCAGGACTGATTACCTATGCAGTATCAATAAATGCACTAACTTGTGATGAATTTTACCGTTTACCTACCTTGAAAAGTTACCAACACATTAAGTAATCGTGGACTCTGTATTCCGCTACAATAGATAACATTTATGTTTCCTGTAGTAGATATCGCGCAGTAGCTAATAGTGCTAATAAAACAAGGGGACCAACAACGGCGGCCTTCAAGCTGCTCCGTACTCACTCATACAATGCATGTGTCGCTAACTACACAACAATCGCAAAATGGTATCTAACTGTTAAATATTAGGTGGGAAAAAGATCTGTGGATGAATAAATATATTCACACGTTATCGAATAGTGATAACACCTATAAAACTTATTAGATGTTCTGATACTAGCTTTATTGCTACAATTATTGAACCTACCTAACAACTCAATTCCTGCTGTTACATAACTACGAAAACGTAGACCTAGCCTATGTACATATGGCACACCGCACACATTACGTTGGTAAATACATCTAGCTATCTAGCTATCCATAAAGTTTAACTGTGTTTGATCACTAGTTTTTAGTAGTAAGGTAGGTAGGTACTATTTCCAAAGTCAACTGATTGAAGAATGAATATCAATTCATGAATGAAAGTTTGCCAACGGCAATACCTTTAAAATTATCATATTGTCACACATTTGTCACTGTAATAAGGTAGTAAGTAGGTGAAACGCGGCGTACCTACTGCTGTACGTGCTTCACATACAAAATGTCCTGCGTATTTAGCAATATAGGTTTGGCTTGACTAGCATGACGAAATGTTACGGTACTCCGGCCAAACTTCGCACCTGCCACTCAAATAATAACATTTTGAAGGGTTACAATAACTTTTATGCGCGCTATTGTACGCAAATTGAACAGAGGTTTTTACACATCGAGAGCAGTAATTTTTTTAATTTGGTAGTAAAGAACCTACCTAAGGTATTGAGCAAAAATATATCACAGTTGGTTTTTCTTAACTTGATATGGTGTTAGAACGATTAACCTAGGTTTTTCTAGATTATTCATGTGATTTCCCATTAAGCATACATATATGTATATTATATTTCTTTTTAACCGACTTACAAAAAAAGCAGGAGGTTATCAATTCGACTGTACCTATGTTTTTTTTAGGCAATGAGAATAAAAACAATCTCTTGGGAACTTGCAAGCATGAAATGCTGCGTCTCCTGCAATGTAGTATGAACACTATATCATACGTAACAAACAGTATACAGTAGGTAGCTACCTGTTTATGGAAAAACACATAAGTAGGTACCTATCTGGCGAAAGTAATAACTAATAATTGAAATTAGTTTGGTATTTAAGTCGAGTCACGTCACTACCTATGTACCTACTATAATAATTATCTCCATTATTATTTATTAGCGACGTTTGTTAGGTGTCGCAATAATAATAACTGGGTAAAATTTCTAGTCATTAAGTACATTCACTTGGTGCTTTATTTAATTTGTGAAGATGAGTAGGCCAACTAACTATGTCCATTATCCAAAGGAAATTGGAGAATACACTAGACAGGAACTGTATTAAGTTTCTATCTGTTCAATGAGCGTTCCAAGTATCCTTTATATTGAACAAAATTATTTGATTTGAATGGCAATAGATTATTAGATTGGAAAATTTACGATGTCAATAATACTATGAGAACAATTAAAATGCTTCCTCCATTGGCGTACCTACCTAATTAAAATCAAGAGCGCCTGAAAACCATAAATGGTTATCGAATTCAGGTGTATTCATAAGACGACGATAAACTAAAGTAACATGGTATTTTGACAGGTTCGACGAGGGTCGCGACGGCTTCCTCGACTTGACCGAAGTGAAGCGCATGATGGAGCGGCTCGGCGCCCCACAGACACACCTGGGTCTCAAGTCCATGATATCTGAGGTCGATGAAGACGGTGACAACAAAATCAGTTTCAGGGAATTCCTGCTCATTTACAGGTTACTAACATTTTTCTACTCATCTTTAAGTTGTAACGTAAGACACTCTAGTAATTTTAACAGCATCGACCCCTTTCGGATCCACGTAGCATAAAGCTTTACCTAAACTACTGAGTTTTACGGTAAACTTAGGTAAGAAGGAAGGAACTTGAACTACTTACGGTAGGTATATTATTAAAATATTACGTCAAACAGAAACAAGGAAAACCATTTTGTCGTCTGTACATCCATATTAACTCATAACGGATGACATGACTGAAAACTATAGCCTTAGAGTCCAGAGCTAGCTAAAATTACATCGACGTAAATAAGTACTTTGTTATTGAACGTTAAATTTACTTGCAGAAAAGCACGCGCCGGTGAACTGGAGACAGACTCGGGGTTAGAAGCACTGGCACGGTTAACAGAAATTAACGTGGACCAAGTCGGTGTAAACGGAGCCAAAAATTTCTTTGAAGCGAAAATCGAAGAACTCGCAAAGACAAATAAATTCCATGACGAGATTATACAGGAGCAGGAGGAAAAACGACGGGAAGCCGAGGAAAAGGCGATCAGGAGGCAAAGATTCAAAGAAAAAGCAGCTCTATTTCAACACTGATAAAGCATTCTCTTCCTTGTTGTATGTCTAGTCTGTAAGCTGTTACCAAGGCTTATTCAGTAAGGCCAAATCTTCTGGCACTGTCCAATCAAAATGCGATTATGGCTAATAAATGGCAATAGGTCACTAACAATTGAATATCAAGCAATCTCAGATATATCTACAGGTTCTCAGGTTAGGATATTAGTGCTTGTAAGCGCCATTAGATTTTAACAAATAAATAACAAATGTAAGGTATAGATATGTATTGAAATAAAATTGTTATAAAATGTTAAATATATTACCCTGCACTTTACACTAACTAGATAAGCCACTGTTGAATGTTAATAATCATGTTTAAGATGAATTACTTATTTTTAAGGAAGGGCCAACTGTTACTTTTAATATGGATTCCATTTATTTGGTTATTCTTTTTTTAAATTAATCTGTTATACTGCTATTTACACAAAGATGGAAAAACTAAAAATTTCCTTTAACAGGTTGCCTAATAAGTATATACATAAGCATTAGTAAAATGGCTTGACATGTATGCCTTATTTGTTAAATACTATCAAAGATTTTATGTGTACTTTTAAGTTTAATGTGATGTAAATCTACTATTAGAAATAAGATATTTTTTAATAAAATTTGGAATTTTATTTCAAAAGCATTTTTATGTGTCATCCATTTCAGTGTCATTCCTTAAGGTAAGTTGATCTTCTGATGCAAGATGTTGTTTTGTACCATTAACCTGCTTTCTAACTATTGGGGGTGCATTTTCCAAGTCAATTTGTTGTGAGTTGGCTAATGTTGCGACTAAGGATGCATTCTGTAAAAATAAAACAATATGCTTAGTATCTGTGTTTGAAAAAGAAAGGGAAATCTATGACTAGTGACTAGAGTGGATGGCCTCTAGTAAAAAATCTTTTAAAATATTTTATTATTTCTATCGTTTGATTCACACCATGAATATAAATCTTGTCTTTTATATGAATTAATAGTACCAGAGATTTTCATCAAAAGAAGAACAATAATATACCTGCTTAATATTTGCTTCAAATTCTCCACCAGAACTAGTAAAGAACTTGATTTGTTGTAACTCATGGGAGCTGCAAAAATAAGGAACCAGATAATTATCCTACATTGACTTAGCACACAGAAAACAAATTTCACAGGAATGAACAACTAATAGACAGACAGGTATTTTATAGATTAACTATGAACTATTATATATTAGCGTTAGGCCGGACAGTCGTAGTAGATCCAGGTAACGTTGAAGTATATTTATTATCACTTACATTAATCGTAACAATTGATTTGCCGTAGTCAATTCATTTTGTAAGTCTTGCTGCAACTGTTGAGTTGTTAAACCACTTACAGACATTTTTGAAATGACGGATTGTTGAATTATTATTTAGCCAGGGATATTACGAATCGAAGATCGAAAGAGCATTATTTAATGAGTTTTGTTTTTACTTTATTTCAGTTAGATAACTACTAAGCTATTATTATCCAACCACGGAACTATTTTAAAAATCTAATCTAACTGTCAAACTGAATTAAATTTCAAATTAAAGTAATTAAAGATAAAAATTTTTTTTGCTTAATAGTAATAGAAACCATAGACAAAGAAAAAAATCGCTACGTACAGATCACGTATATGAGCGATTGACTGATTTATATCTGTGTATGACCTTGAATGCGTAGTATGTCATGGTGCGACGCAAATAAAATGCATGCGCATTTATCCCCCACTATTTTCGCAGCGCTCATAAATCGTGTACTTTTATCTTGATATATAAAAAGAAAAGCGAAATCGCTCTTTGATGTCTAACAGGTGATCACAGTGCTTTTAGTTGGTTTTGCTTTTTGAGAAAATGAAATAAAATTATTTTTCATTAAAGCATTAACGACAAATATAAAAATGCACGACAGCTAAACACAATGATATTAATATAATATCAAAAAAAAATATCTTGGCTATATCTTAGACTGCCTGGCTGTACAGAAAATAGCAACAATGTTAGGCGACTTTTTTATGTTTATCTGCAATGAGAGTGGAAAATTCATTGGTTTTCTGCACAGGTGAAAAAAATATTTTCTACTTGAGTTGTGCAAAAAAATGGTATGCTGTTCTATCTTTAGAGCTAGTTCCATGGATTCTACATTGTATTGAAGCGTCGAAAGAATCAAATCACGAATCTAATTGAGACACCGACACATAGGCTGCCTAGTATTTTTTCATAATAATATTTTTGCGTGTGGTTGCAAGATAATAGAATAGATTTTCTGTGGTAAGCGAATGATGTCAAAATTCTGTCAATAAGATTGTCAAAATTACTCTGATGTTTTGTTGTACTGAAAAGTCTTGTACTGCTTCCTTGCTTGCTCGTCTGTTTGTTTGTTGTTTGCCTATCTACGGATCTAACGAACAGGAGCTAACTCAGTCAATAAATTAATTAATTGATGTGTCTTTGTGATACGAAGTGAAAGAAAACGGATAATGGAAGAAGCTGTTTCTGTCGTTAAGCATGAAGGCAAAAACATTGACATCAAACAAGAGAAACAGGAACATGTAGACAGTTTTAAGTACGAGTTTGATTCGGGAAGCCAAGATAGTAGTAAAAGTGGCAGTGGAGGTTACCAACGATGGGCGCCCAATTTAAACGGTGTACGAAAAAGCGCTTTTACGCCATATAAATCAGTACAATGTACTGCGCTAACCAATCTGCAAAGAGGTGTCACTTTTTTTCTTACGATGTTTGCGTATCGATTGCCTGGGATTGTTTGTCAGTTAAAAGTAGGTAAAGTGTCCAAGGTCGTACTTGCAGGTAATACGCAGGCGCGAGTCCCCGAGCTACCCCAGCCAGATTGTAGCTTACACGCAAAGGCTGGTCGCGGCGAAATAACCCGCGACGACGTGAAACTGGAGCAGTATGTTGACATCACTGATGAACATGGTCTCACAGCCCTTCATTGGGCTGCCAGCTATGGCCAGTTAAACAGTTGCCAGGACCTTGTGTGGTAGGTGTGCCAGTTACTTCCTTTGTTCTTTGTTTGCAAGTTGGTACCTCCCTTTTTTTCACCTTTGTGTAAAACTGGCTTTGCAGTGTATATTTGTGAATTTAATGATGTTGTGTGTCTAGGTGTGGTGCCAATGTCAACACACGAGGTCCAGAAGGAGAGACAGCACTTCACCTGGCTGCAGCTGGAGGGCACCATGAGGTTGTGAAGTTTCTTTTGAGTGAAGGAGCTGATGCTGACATACAAGATGATGTGAGTTGACAACTAAGCCATTGTTTCTCTGAATATACCTTGTGATTTGAAAACAGTTTATGGATTCTGCCTGATTTGTGACTATTTAATTTTCTTCAGTAAAAAGTTGAAGAGTGTATAAAAATTATTTATTCATTAGCAACTTGCAACTTTTTTATAATTTTGATTATTATATGTTACAGTCTGGCAGCACAGCTCTGATGTATGCTGCAGCCGCCGACTTCCCCTACACCTGCAATGAGCTCCTCCTCCGAGGAGCTGATCTCACCCTCACCAATGACTATGACCAGGATGCTTATACTTTGACCACTACCAACAACTGCAAACTAGGTACTTCATATTTTCACAATCAATTATTTCCCAATTGTATTTCTGTTGCATATATTTGACTTTGTTACATTTTGGTTCCAGCCCAGACTGTGATAGAGAACTTCTTGATTGGATGCCTCAGCAAGATGTGAATAAACCATAACTGCTCATGTTTTGTTGCTTTGGACAACCAACACAGCAGATTCATTTGTCTCCAAGAGTTAAATGAAAATACAGGGATTTAGTTTATAATGTATAATGTATTAAATATATATTTTTAAGTTCATTATATACAAATACATA
Source organism: Watsonalla cultraria (assembly GCA_964035505.1). Taxonomy (NCBI): domain Eukaryota; kingdom Metazoa; phylum Arthropoda; class Insecta; order Lepidoptera; family Drepanidae; genus Watsonalla; species Watsonalla cultraria. The sequence goes on along the minus strand of OZ037727.1, from coordinate 5,441,212 downwards.
CAATGTGATGTGACCGAATAATTGAACTCAATAACAGACAATATCAAATGCATTAAATATGTGTTTTATTTATAAACCTTACACCATACACAGAAAAATACTTGCTGTAATAAAATCTTAATTGTACCAGTCTAGAAGTAAATGCTTATGTAATCATACTATGGTGTTACATCCATATTAGCCCACTGGCAAGAAACATTTTGTACAAGTTCTTTAATGATAAGTAATAAATTACTTATCATTAATCCATTTTGCTTAAATTATATAACAAATCTTAAAGAAATAAATTATTATATTTAGTTTTTGATAGTTCTTAGCACAGCATCACAATATGAAATAATACCCTCATCCAAATAGCACCAGAGATAGTAACCATAAATGTATTTTAAAGTTTGGATTCAGTGAGCCAGTTGAAGGTTTGTGGTTTTCTGTTGGACTGTGGGTCGATGAGTATGTTGATGATGCTGGGTTTGTCTGTGACTGCGCTGGCCTTCTTCAGGGCTGCGGCGATCTCGTCAGTAGTGCGGCAGAAGTGACCGGTCTCACCGAACATTTCCATCATCTTTTCGTAACGCACTTCCACACTGAGCGAAGTTGGCGGAGTACTGTAGGAGAAACACGACGCTTATTATTATTATCATTGAAAGTAATGAACACCTAAAATATTAAGTATCAGATTTTCAATAGGGTTATTTATTTATTGACTTCAGTATCCACTTCTCATGTTCAAACCCCAATAACTTCTAAATGTAAACAAACTCGACAACTCGTAAATAATTTTATGATCATGAATACTCCCATTGAAGATCCATCATTTTTATTTTAAACCGTGCCTCTTGGGCAACTGGAAGTTCACAAACCGAAGACCGGAGAATTGCACATACTTTCATATTAGAAATATAAACGTCAATAAAGAAAAATCATAGAAAATAAATTGAATATATATTAATTTACCACTGAGCGATATCTCCCCCGGATTGGATGTCGTCCATCATTTCTTTGCTGAACCCGCTGTAGATGCCATTGTTGTTCACAATCACGATGATCACTGGCAACTTGTAACGGAACATTGTCTCTATTTCCATTCCTGCGAAAAAAAATCGTCGGTTTATCAAACTCAGATTTAACAATGTTAATCATTGCTGCTGTATATTATAGGATGATGATGATGATGAATCATGCAAAAGAAGGTATTTTTCATCGCATACATTTACACGGAATTCAAAATTATATGTATTGTTTATGCTGAAAGTTATCCGACTAGAAAAAATATGTAAGACAAAAATATTCGATCATTATTGTAATATTGCAAGTACCAGAAAATCCAAAAGCAGAATCTCCCTCGACGCAGACGACACGCTTGCCCGGAGCGTGGTCGCGGCACCACATCGCTGCTGCCACAGCAAAGCCAGGGCCTACCTATTAATTAATGGCAAAGGTAAGTTTTAACCATAACTCTGTTTCTTTGTTATTGTATGGCACAGATTAGCAAATTTTTGGCGCAAATAAATAAAATACAACAATATTATCTATGATTTCATTTCAGACTTGTCACGTTTATATATGATTCAGAGTACTGTGGGATAATTCATTGTACCACGATTCAGAGTTAGTGTATCGCGATATTGAATTGTGTACGGGTTTTCGTCTAGTGAAATGTGCCAATGCAACATAGCATATTTATTTATTTATACTGAGCAGCACTGAACTGAGCAGTAAGATACTATGTATACCGGAAAACTGTCACTTCAGAAACTAGCCTTTTAAGATCCGGCGTAAAACTCAGCGACGCATTTTTATTGTGTTATTTAATTTATTCCCAATTATTGCAAAAGTAATACTTACACCCATAGTGCCGAAAGTGCCGGCATCAAGCCTGTGCCTCGGCAGGTTATTGAGGAGCATTCCTCGGCCGATGTCCATGGTGTTAGCACCTTCGCTCACTATGATACTGTCCGTGGGAATGTTCGCTTGTACTGTCTTGAAAACTGCGTAGTAGTTAAGGGGAACGGCCTTGCTGCTGGCCTGAGCCTGAAATTATCATATAATATTATAATATCATGATATGTCTACAAAATTCAATCATACAGACCCTCACTGAAAAATCTTATCTAATCTAGAACAATCTATAATGAAAATGAAAATGAAAAATATTTATTCAGTTTAGGCCCTGGTAAGGCACTTATGAAAGTCGAGAATTTACCACCGGTTCGGAAACTAGCCTATATTATTCCCATGTCAATGGGGAAGGTGTGTAAAGAAGATTTGGTTAAGCATATTATTTAATAGCTGTGCCCCGCGGTTTCGTCCGCGTAGAATTAGATTCATGCTGTTTTTTTGAATAAAATTTGCCTAAAACACTCCTTGAAACTTCAGCTATCTGCCAGTGAAAGTCCCGTTAAAATCCAATCAGCTGTTCACGCGTGATGCCGTGACCAAGGGAAATGAGGATTCATTTTTATATATAAGATTTCGTGGTGGCCGTGTCATTTAATTTCAAACCCAATAGATGTTTTGTGGGCTGATTAAAAATAAATGAGTAGAAATTTAAAACAACATACCTCTACAAATTCAGTATTCTTCTTCTGTTTCTGTTTGAGAGTCTGCCACCAGCTGTTGCTCGTTTGAAATACATACTTCTTTTCTTTAAGCTTCTGCGTGAGAGCCTCGGCGAACGGTTTGATGTCGGAATGTACCGCTACTTCAGACTTCACGCTGTTATGGAACTCTTCGGGAGAGATATCCACCTGGCAATATTACGTTACGTTAATTCAAAAGCTTCCCGAGTGAAAATTCATGTCTCTTATTTATGGATTAGACTCATGTATCATGTATAGGTACAGTTTATTTTGCGTAAGCAAGCCATTTGCAAGGGAAGAGAAGCTTTGTAAATCCAGTACTAATGCATCATGATTACTTCGTCGTTGCGTGGCTAAAAAGTACACCCAGCATTTTGGCTGCCCAGCCACTCAGTACACACCTGCATGCCCGTCTGTCCCCTTATCGAGAGAGGCGATACGATATGATAGCATAACGGGAGAGCACGTATGTGGCTAACATGTGCAAGTGGCGCGTAATTAAGTGGTATAAAAGTGTGTGTACCTGTATGAACTTAACGTCGGGCGAGTAGCGCGGCGTCTGTCCGAAGTGCAGCATCCAGTTGAGGCGCGCGCCCAGCAACAACACCACGTCGGCCGCCTGCAGCGCCGCCGTCCGCGCCGCCGACACACACCGCGGGGACGAGTCCGCCACCACGCCCTTGCCTGAACAACATATACACTACTCTAACAACACCACGTCGGCCGCCTGCAGCGCCGCCGTCCGCGCCGCCGACACACACCGCGGGGACGAGTCCGCCACCACGCCCTTGCCTGAACAACATATACACTACTCTAACAACACCACGTCGGCCGCCTGCAGGGCCGCCGTCCGCGCCGCCGACACACACCGCGGGGACGAGTCCGCCACCACGCCCTTGCCTGAACAACATATACACTACTCTAACAACACCACGTCGGCCGCCTGCAGCGCCGCCGTCCGCGCCGCCGACACACACCGCGGGGACGAGTCCGCCACCACGCCCTTGCCTGAACAACATACATCCCAGGAGCCGAAGTCATAGTAGGTATCAGATAAAATATTAAAAAAGCTTAGTTATACTATATTTTCAAACCTACACGTCGTCGGCAGAAAGTTTAAGTTGAGGTCAACACCCACATTCCATAATATAATTACCCATGGGAGTAGGCAAGAAGGGCAGGTTAGTGGTATCGATGAGATCGCGAATGGCTTGCTCAGCGCGCGCATGCGCAGCGCCTTTGCCCACGATGACCAGCGGGCGCTCGGCGCGGGACAGCAGCTCGGCCGCTCGGGACACCAGCACGAGGTCCGGGTGACCCAGCTTCACAGGCTCCGCGTTATAGAAGTCCAATGGTACTTTGTCTTCCTCAACCTCCGCCTGTGTAATAGAAATGCTTACATATTTCAGGTCCCATCGTGAGCGCTCGGCGAAAATAGTGGGGATAAATTCTCATGTTCTTGTTTGGGCTCGTGCCATATAAAATCCAAACAACCATGATAATTTAAAATAAAGAATTGGATTGTATGGAACACCTTTCAAAAGACTATTTCATGGAACATAAGTAAAAATGATGAATAGTGCCCACAAAGTAAATAAATAATAAAACAATTTTCAACTGTTCAAACAACAGAGTCCATTTCAGATGTTTGCGTGGTGGAAGACAAAAGTGCAGTCACACAAACCTTTAGCGTCATAGTAAATTGTACTTATGACCTTTTTCTATAGAGAGTTGGATGATTGACCTGCTTAAGTTTTACTACCCTTTGGGGAGCCTCATGATTACAGTCATGTTCCTGCGAGCGATGAACAAAGTCGCTATAGCACCATAGAGGGGAGAAAATGCTAGTGTTTGAGTCCGTTCAGAAAGAGAACCGCCTTGGGATTGGAAGGCCCATCATAGAATAGCCTATCTGTACCATTTGAAGCCCATTAAACTTATTTGTTTAGTATTCAACTATCTGTGCCTTGCGGATTTACTTGCGTAGGATTTATAGTAAAAACTATGTAATGTAGATAAATTATTCCATTTTTGTAACATTTTCCATGAAGCCTAGTCATTCTCGATGTATTATTATCCAACACAAAAATATTTTTCAATTCACAGCAGTACTTCCTGAGATTTGTGCGTTCAAGCGAACAAGTCAGAACAGACAGTATTAGATCAACCGAGATGGCTGGGAGGAATTGGTTGCAATGTCTAACATCTCTTCTTTTCGTTCACGAAATTGCCTATAATTAACGCCTTATAGGCATGAATATGTAATAGTATATTTTTTTTACCATGAGTAATGTACCAGGCATGTCGAGGTATGATACCCCGGGTCGTCCGGCGGCGGCCAGCCTCACGGCGCGCTCCACGTGCAAGGGGATCAACCTCGGGGAAGGAGGGCGACCCGTGTACTTGCAGTACAGACGACTCGACTCCACCTACACACATCAACACTATATATACATATATACTATTATTTATTATAATACTACTACTATCTGTGTCCCGCGGTTTCACCCGCGTAGATTTAGTTTCATGCTGTATTTCGCGGAACCCTACTATATAATAAAATTAGTCTAAGTCACTCCTTGCAACACCAGTGGGTGTTATTATTACAACACCTCTGCCTACCCTTTTGTGAGCATACGTATGTATGTATGTATGTACTATTATTATAGTGCATATCGGGATTTTACGCGCTTTCATTTAATTTGTGAGAGATCATTATATCGACAGCATGCTAGATGCCAGCATGTTCTCTATGTAAATATTTTCCCTAGTCATTGCTTATTTATGAAAGCTAGCCATTATGATGCGAGTTCAGATGTAAAATCCACATTAGTGTGAAAAGTATACAAAATTAGTAAGGTGGCAACAGTTCACATAATTTATTATTGTACATTAGTGTTATATCGTTTTATCAATGGTCAATCTGTTATTTAATCTTATCTTAAATGTTGAGCATTTAAATTTGTACCACCAGTCAATAATTCCTAATTAGCTATTATATCAAAATAATAGTGGTAATCCATTATATCTAATCAAGGTTATCTGTTCATACGTTTAAGGAATTTCTCGTAAATATGATTTCACCAATATACTTTAGTACACTTGGAATTTGATCATTTTATACATAATTAGCTGTACCCCGTGGCTTCAGTCGTGACATTTTTTGTGAATTCAGTTTTTACCCAATGTCCGAAACAGGGGCGTGACGTTAACTGCCTACTGGGAAAGATGGCACCTTTCTTGAAATTTTACCAATATTATTTTAATAGGCCAGAGGCCAGAGAGAGAGCGATCATTAAAATCAGTCCATTCTTAAGTTATCAATGGTGTAACTGAACCAACTTTGTTTTATTTATTTTATGTAAGTTTACCTGAGGCCATTCTTGAAAGCCTCCGATGCCCTCATGGTCCTCAGGGCAGGACCCAGCAATGACGAGCAATGGCCAGCAGTTAACTTGAGCGTTGGCCATGCCTCCGATGCAGTGGAGGAGCCCGGGGCCAGACACAGCGAGACATACTCCTGGTTTGCCTGTAATAAATATCGCTTACATATTAGTCTTTCATACTTTGTTGCATATTTAAGAAAGCTTCTGTTTTAAATCTTTATTCAATTTGATAATGTTTGGGTAAGAAAAGAAAAGCAAATGGTTTCTTAAGATCAATACATTCATATATTAATAACTAGCTGTGTCATTGTCGCGGAACCCTAATATTTTTTACCTTTTAGCCGACTGAGTCGGATTTATCCGACAAAAAAATTCGGGCTTATTCCGCCTGAGTCGGATTTATCCGACACCAAATCCAGTGTATAATATATTCACTTTCTAAACGTATTACGACTTTTTAGCATGAAATACATATTTTTTTCGAAAGTTTATCTATTCAACCTTTTATTTAGTGTTATAATTCAAATTTACTATATCAAGAAACAAAATAAAGTACTATTTCAATTAAGGTAAATTTACTAATATTATCCCTGAGAAAGTGTATTGACTTCCAACGCCTATGTCGTATTTTTAGAACTATATATTAGAACTTATACGATATGGAATATGCATAAACAAACATAAATTATATTAAATACTATGTTATTAAATTTAAAAAGAACAGGAAATAATTGTTATATAATATGATGTTGTTTTTGCTTTGTATAAATCTATATTTTTGTATGAAATTAGCGGTTTAGTAATTTTTGTACGGACTACGATAAATGCAAATTCCCATCCCTAGACATGTGTCCTTTTCGCCCAGGACGCCAGTATAGCTAGCTAGCGCCTGCGTCGGATATACACGACCGTTCATGACGTCACAACCGAGTTGAGCCGTATGGAATTTTCCACTAGTGCTGATCGTGTTTTTGTGATATTTATTAAGAATATTAAGTTTTACTTTCCTGTTTTAAAATTGAAATTTACCATGTCGACTCATCATCTCCCTGGCCTTATCCCATACATTGTTGGGGTCGGCACTTGATTCAACCCGATGTGGCTGATCACCTGATTTTTATACGAAGCGACTGCCATCTGACCTTCGCAACCCCGTTTAGGAGGAAAATCTGTGATTTGGGTTAAACCAGTTGTCAGATTATTTTTAGGCCTCCGACTGACCTGTAACGATTTCCAAAGATGTTAAACTGGCAACCGGGACCGACAGCTTAACGTGCACTCCGAGGCACGGAGGGAACTCGGGCGGTCACCCATCCAACTACTGGCTAGGCGTATGGTTGCTTAACTTCGCTGATCGAATGATATACGCAATAGCAACTGTGCCACGAGCTCCTCATGAAATTTACCATGTCGACTGCTGAAGAATTAATAAGAATTCTAGAAGGCGATGACGATGACGAATTTGTGTCAGACGAAAAACTTGATATTGATGATAATTACTTATATCTTTTATTAAATTTGTTTTATATAAAATTTATTGTGTAGTGAGAAACGGTAATTTTATCTATGCTATCTTCACAACGGTCAGAACACGAATCATACCTACGTTACTTGAGTTTAATCATGTCATGACATGAATGCTCCGCCGCCGCACTGACCAGGACCTACCTAAGGACTTGCGATTTGTGAATGTTTGTTTGTAACAGGTGTATAAATTATTTAATTAGACGAAATTTATTGTGAAGTTAGTTATCATTGTTATCAAACTCGTAAATACAAATATTATTATAGCGAAATATCAACATCGAAAAGTGTAATTACTTACATCCCTATTTGTTGTAGGTTGTTATTGATCGATTTAATGTGTCGGGCGCTGGGGGCACGCCAACTGATAAAAAGCCGGGCGGTTAAAAGGTTAATAAATAAAAGTAGCCTAAGTTACACCTTGGAACATCAGCTACCTCCCAGTGAAAGTCCCGTTAAAATCGGTCCAGCCGTTTCGGAGATTACTCGGAATAAACAGAAAGACAGAGAAAAAATTTAACTCGATTTTTTGGTGTCAGTAGCGTGTACACTTTCATATGCATTTAGTGAAAAGCCTATATTGAGTCTTACTTATTCATTTTCTTTCCATGTATTATTTCAGTAGTTATAATATAAAATATACCCTTTTATCAAAATCTAAGTTGACATAATCAAAGTCAATCAGGACTTCATTTTGACCTTTCTACTGAAGAACTTGACTTTATCTCAGAAATTAAATTTTATTTATGTTGCCAGTGTTTCTTTTTTATATTTAAATTTAAATTTTCATGTGTATTTTATTTAAAAAAAACACATGAATACACTTTATTCGAGTAATTTGACATATTAGTTAGAATAAATAATAAAGACAAAGGTGAGAATTTCCAAAGCCTTGAACTGTGGAATCAAGACAATTTATTGGTTGTAGTTATACCTATTTTGTTAAATATTAATAAAGATGTTATGTAAACCCAACTATGTGGTGTTGTTCTAAAAACTGAGATGCCGTAATTTCACCCCACATGCTTTACGGTGAAGGAAAACATTGTGAGGAAACCTGCATATGTCTAAGAATTGATTCAATGACATATGTATATCTATACATCTATACAGATAAATAAAATTGAAGTGTCTGTTTGTAATTCCAAAATAACAGTTTTTCACTAAATACATATGAAAGTATACTCACTACTGACACTAAAAAACCAAGTTTTAAAATTTTTCTCTGTCTGTCTGTCTGTTTGTTCCGCGTAATCTCTGAAACGGCTGGGCCGATTTAAACGTGACTTTCACTGGGAGGTAGCTGATGTTTCAAGGAGTAACTCAGGCTACTTTAATTTATTAAAAATATTAGGGTGCCACGACAAAAGGGATGAAACTAAAACTACGCGGGTGAAACCGCGGGGCACAGCTAGTAGTGTATAAGATGGCAATGGACTCAACCTCTGTTGCATTGGCACTTGATAATGTTTGGTGAAATATGGGTGTATGCTTACATCACCTCTACTTACCCCTTCGGGGATGATGCGATTATATATATATTTAATAATTAAAGTTTAGGATAATTTTAGCAATAATGCAATTGTAGAATATGTATTGAACCTGTAAGGTATCCGATGGCCTGTGCAGCGTAGCAGGCAGCCTGCTCATTGCGCATGCCCACATACTTGATGCCTGCTGATTGGAATGCTAGAGCAGTCTCTATCACAGGAATGCCCACTATACCAAATACATATTCTATGCCCTGAAAAGATAAAATGATTTGAATTTATAAATTATTCCTAACATGTTGATATCTCAGAAGTTCAGTATGTATGTATGTATGGTGAAAATGAATTTGCTGAAGAAAATATATGTATTATAGGTAATTAACACTAATATATATGGGAAATGGAAACCCAACTGTGTTTATTTCTATTCTGAAACCTACCTTAAAATAACCTTAGTTTCAGAGACATTAACTTTTTTATATGGAATATTCTTTCCACACTTGCAGTGCTTAATATTCAAAAAGTGTATTACTAGTATGCCATATATTTAAGTTGCTTATCTCAAATATCATCAGAAAGTCAAGATACACTTTCATAATAATTTATAGCATTTTATTATATTATATTTATAATATGTTCATTCTAACATACAACTAGAAACAAGTTTCATGAATATAAGGAAATGCTATTTATCAGGACGAAATTAAATCTTAGATATAGTTGTAATCATTAACCGATTCATGAAAAAATAATTACTAAACTTCCTATTTAGTTAATACTTATTAACACTCACCTGTTTCTTCAAACTTTCGGCTAAAATATTGTTCCCGTCGATTCCCATACTTGAGTTTAATTTCGGCGATACGTGAATCGACCTCCTCAATAAAAGCTGGCTTACACGTCCTAGCAACATATTAACAGATATGTAAAAGTAAAATATAAAAAAAAAATGCAGTACAAGTCAACTTTTGATAACAAAGTTAGGTCTGAAGTACAGTAGTGGAGATAACAGTATACTCTAGTCGTCAAAGGCAAATAAATAACTCACTTACTGTGATGGGTGTTTCCAGTTAAATAAATATTATAACTTGAGAATAATAAGGTACAAACGTCAGTATTATTTACAACCTTTAATACAAATTGTGCAAACACGATGGCAATATCTAATCTAATCCAAGCTTATCATATGACTGAAAGAATGAAGACTTCTGAATAAATTTTATAAAATGAGCCGATTATTGAACTTTGTATTGTAGACAAAAAGTCCAAGCTGAACATGATGTTTGTTTTGGTCCCTGAAAACTATTTATTGTTTGTCATGTCGGGCATGTGTCAAACTGACAATGTCAGCTGTTTGTCCGCTTGCGTGTCAGCAATGCTATGTCATGTCATGAGTCAGTCACACAGAAAATTTGCTGTAATCAAGCTTGTCGCCATTGAATAAAAAAAGAAAGAAAAGAAATAAAATTGACAATTTGATATCATAGAAAAAAATCTTTATCTTTGATATCGTGACTAGCCATAAAGAAACATTGCGTGTTGACTGACAGTTACTTTTTTCTATTGTAAGGAACTCGCGTGAGTTCGGGACAGAGGTCCTAGTGCGATTTTTTCTCTGCCGCCATCACAAGTCACTGCGTTGACGTAAACGCAGATTTATATGGGATCGAAACAGCGCCACCTGTCGGCCCTCGGATGGCACTACTTTGATCCTATACAAATCTGCGTTTACGACGATACAGTGACTTGTGACGTGGATTTAACAAAAAAACCGTTCTAGGCACTCTAATGTAAATTAGAATGCCCCGAAACATGAATGAATCACAATCAAATAAATGTTTTAGTTTAATCTGACTGACTGGACTACGTTTTTAACTGTGGTACTATGTAACAGTGCCTGAGAATAAAATTATAGCAAAAAATCTTATCTTGACATAAGAAACAGTACTTACGATGAAAATTCGGTTAGCGGTAGTATACGTCGGTTGAGCTATCGAAATAATAAGTTGTATGTAGGTAGAAGATACTTGGATTGAGCAACTCGGTACGTTTCGCTGCGTGGTTTGGGCATGGTCGGCAGCCCCCGGTGGGAGGCGGTCGTGTCTTTCTGCGACGCCGTGATGTCGCAGAGAGAGGCAGCGGAGCGCGGCCGAGAGAATAAAGCCCTGGTAGACCCAATCTGCCACCGGAGGACCGACCCAGGAGCCGTGCCGAGGAGCGGCAGTTGACTCTTTAAGAGGGTCTCGGCGCTGACGCAAAGCCCTCGCGGTTGAAGGGCGCGTTCGTTCCAAAAGAGTAAGCCGGAGAACAAGCCCGGGTCAAAGGATAGGCCTAACGGCCAATCGTTAGGGGGGGACGGGACGAAAGCTAGCAAAATACAATCGCACGCTTCTCATGTAAAAACGACGTGGAGGATAATACCCTAGTTCTTATACTAACTTATAATAGAGAAATAATACCCAACAATCTTTACTAATCCTTTCCAAGCAAACTGATGATATGTTTTTAAATAGGTAGGTAAGTATTCACATATTTGTTTTTATTTCATTTGCGGCACTACCTCGCTATTATTTTTATAGTAAGTAGGTATCAGATTATTCAATGGGGCTCGTACTTTCGCTTCCTACGTGCTTGCCATAGGAACACTCGTTCAGTTAGGTGCTTACTTAGGTCTCCTGTCAGAGGAACATGTGTTACTTTCTCGAACTATGTATGTACCTACGTATGTTAATTACTTATATATTGTGCAAATGACATGTTCAGTTGCATCTAGAGCCACACAATATGATATGCATTGAATATGTGTATGGATTCATATAAAATTATTTTCTTTCCAATTGTTTGAAGCACGTTAATTAAGACATTGCAAATTTAGGACAATTATTTGAATGCTTCATGATACGATGACATATCCCAACTAACCCTTTGTTATTATTAGAACAACCGTTCTTCGTTCATTATGTTCTATTGAAATAGAACGGTATTGTTAGCCTAAGCTGTATCGTTAGAAGTGTACCTATATGCAAGGTTTGCGATCCTTTTAAGTGAATTCTGTAAAAAAGTAATGTTGAAAAACATCGGTCGCACACCGATTGAATGTTTACATTTCGCCCAGTAGCCACTGTTTGTTAGTGTGGTAGCGGAAGTGCGGCGATAGTGCGACTTGAAGCCTCCACGAAGATTGTTGACGAAACAACGTCCGTCGCTTCTGCGAACAGTTTGAGCCCCGGTGCATTGCAGCGGCCATCGGGCTCGGCTCTCAGTCCGCACTCGGCCGCGACCTGCCCGTGCAGCCATATAACACACTGTTCACCGGCTGATTCTAAACATGACCCAATAGTGACCATTCAACTGTATGTTATAATTCTGATTGACTTTTGAAAATGGCAGTGATAGTTATTAAAGTTTTCGGTGAGTTAATTAAGTTTATTTTATCAATTGTTCGGCATGAGTTTTATTATAGCGTTTGTTGAGGTTCATTTAGCGCATTTTATTCTGTAATTTTGCTAAGAATTGTTATGGTTTATAGCTGTTAAGTAGGTTAATTATTATTGTAGTATTCAAAAAACTGTAACGAGACGAGTCGGTGCAAATTATGTTTTCAGATAATTTTAACACGAGGGTATCTATATATATCCTCCAATATAGATTTTTATTTAGGTTTTTTTCTGTGCACGGATCACGTGAAAACTACTGGACGGATTATGATGAAATTTGTTATGGTGATAGTTTACTTTCTGAAAGCACACTGTTTACCGCCTGATAGGTAGGTAATAATTTAAAGTGAGTTCAAGCCTAAGATCAAACGTCTAATCCTTTCAACTTTCAAACATAAGTCTAAACCTTTATATAGGTACTCGTATATTCGGTAGATATGTTTTTTTGGATTATTTAATTACACACTATCTTTGGATTATTTAATTATACGGAATCAACGTTTTGAATACCCTTGACTGGGTGAAAAAACGGGTAGGGACTAATATTTATAATGATAGATCAGTTAGAATTAGTATTTGATACTCTTCGCTCGAAATAAAAATATACGTATTATCTACAGCATTTTTCAAAAATGCATGTGTACATAATATGGTTGCACAAATAATTATACGTTATCCCTTTACGCCGCTATGTTGTAATAAAATAAAATAGTAAAGAAATATGATCTTTAGTCATATAAACCCAGATTCGTCGTATCGTGAGTCCTATCTACAGCCCTATCCAAATGGGAAAAATGACACGTTATTACGAGTAGTAAAGTGATTTAAGAAAACAAAACCGTATATATGCTGTCCTTTGATACACGGATATCAATAAACGATTGCAGTCACGAGTAAAAGCTAGTTCAATAGTTAAATTATATTTAGATTTTTGCAATATGTAACATATTATATGATATCTCATTTTTAGCAAAGGTGGCTCAAAATAACATTGATTCACCTTTGCTGCTTTCTAAAATCTCCCTTCGTGTTCCAACCAGGTTGGCTAGAAGGCATTTTTCTCTCTCTGTTCAGGCTTGTTCAACAAATTACAGACAAAATTCTTATTTCATTCGAGCTCCGAACATAGTTAATAAACTTACTGATTTACCTGTACTAGATATATTTAATTCCAATTATAAATTATTCAAAAATGCTTTATCTAAACTATGGTTTGACAAAATGCCTTAATCTGTTTTGTTCTAGTTTTATATCCTTTGAGTACCTCGTTAGATTTGGATTTTTAAGGTTCAATTAACACTTAATGATTAAGTCTTGATAGTGTGACTGTGACAAAATGTATACTTAGTTATTGAAATGTGGAAACATTTAAATGGTTCACAGATATTTGTTATAAGCATATGTAACTAGATTTAAAATACTGTTTGTTTCCCGAAGAAAATAAAATAAAATAAAATAAAATAAAATAATATTTTATCGGTGAAATATTATCATATTATGTATCATTTTCATCAATGCACGAGGTAGGATAATGTTCCATCAAAATCTTTATCAACAAATTTATCAAGAACATCTCTGAGTGATACTAACATTCAGATGCAAATTTATCAAAAATTTCACCTAGCGGTCAAAGTCAAAGTCAAAGTCAAAAATATCTTTATTCGATTAGACTTTTTACAAAGTACTTTCAAATCGTCAGAACGACATGGATTATACATGCTACTGCCAGGTTCGGAAGGTAGCTTTTACTGAGAAGAACCTGGCAAGAAACTCAGTAATTACTCTTTTAATTCATTTAGATATAACAGTTACTATGTCTTAACTCCAACTTCGTTCATATTTCTTTAAGTAACCCATGTCCTTCCGTAGGATCCTATCAAATTTCAACCGTGAAAAGAAGCTGACAGACAAAACACTTTTAAAGTTATAATATTATTAGCACAGATTTAGATCCCATGTGGATTGTAAACGTGATTTATACGAACTTTAATTACCATCACGTACAAGAACTCGATATTGTTTTCAATTTATAAATTCCTTGCGAAGTCAATGTCACTTGGATAGTTATACAATTTAAAGTATAGCATCCTATTGTTTTGGTTGTTATTACAATGTATAATACTTAGTTTACCGCTTTAATATTGGCAAATGCATAGTATCTAAAAAGGAAAACCCTTATAAGATCACTTTGTTGTACGTCTGTCCTTTCCATCTGTCTATCTTTCAAGACAAGCAGAAGATAAAAAAAACATTGATGCATTTGCAATGGAATCAAAATCTTTAAGGTACTTTCTCGTTGACGTAGAAATATGAAATATGGCAAAAATAAATGTTATTATTTTTATATTACTGCATTATAAGTAAAAGTAAGCATCATTTGTTTAGCATTTAGGTTTGAATTGCCTCGAGATATTCGTCCTTCATTTGGGACATTGAATCCTTATTCTTACGTGGATCTACGAATGAGAATAATATAATAGGTAAATTGAATAAGTTTGGTAGCAGTAAATTTGCTTTAATTGCAGTTATTAAGAAAAGTGATAAATTAATTAGCTCGTCAAATTGTTATCATGTGGACGCGCGTTGATGTCTTATGTACGTAATTAGTTACCCGCAATATTCTGTGATAATGTTCTTTTTATATTTTATTAATTTGAGAATCGTAATAAAAATTCCGGAAGAAATGTTGTATTATTTTTGGTTAATTTGTTTGTGTTGAGTGAGTTGAGTTATGTTTAATATCTGCGCTATGAACATTGACCAACAAACTGCAAAGGACAAATTGCAATGCAGAAAATGCAGTCAATAATTATGTATTATACGGAAAGATTCTTTATATTGCTTTACTGTATAATTTTTCCACTTTTCATAGATATAAGATCAGTAGATTAATAATTTTCCAAGAAGAATAAATACATTAAATACGTTTTTACCTGATAAGACACTCTTGCACTTTTCATAATTGCCATAGTATCATTAAAATTCTTAAAGTAAGTTATTCGGTATATTTATATCTAGATGTGCCCCGCGGTTTCACCCGTGTAGACTTAATTTAATGGGAGGCTGGCGGACCCGTAATGTTCAGACAGACAGACGGAGAGGCAGACGGACAGAAATACATACAGAAAAAAAAGTTAAAATAGATTTATGTGAGTACCGTATATAGTTTCATATATATGTATGAAAAGCTGTTAGTTTAAATTTACAAACAGATACTTAAAAATCAAAAATCAAAATCAAATATATCTTTATTCGATTAGACTTCATACAAAGTACTTTCAAATCGTCAGAATGACACAATTACACAGGATTATACATGCTACCGCCATACCTTAATTTTTTTTAACTGTATAGATGTATAGATAAAACCATGGTACGTCATCAAAGATCTAGATAGTGCTTTCATAGAGGAGATAGAACCTGTGGCTTCTATCTTCGTAGGTAGCCATATCAATATTATGTTAATTAATCTTGACCTTGATATGCATCATCATCAATTAATCGGAACCAGGGCGGCTTAAACTGGATTTATATTTAAGACTACCTGTTGTCTGCGATTTCATCTGTGTTGAATTTGTAATATGGATTATGAAGTTGATGTTTGAAATGTGGAAAAAGAGGGGAATCACTATTAACACCAAGATCCGGTTAGTACGTGCCTTGATATTCCCTATCTTTCTGTATGGCGTGGAGTCATGGACGATACGAGCTCGAGAGAGGCAGAGGATTGATGCCTTGGAGATGTGGTGCTGGAGGCGTATGTTGAGGATACCTTGGACGGCCAAACGAACAAATGTGTCGATCCTCTCACAGCTCAAGATAAAGACCCGTCTGTCCACGATATGCCACCAACGAATTCTTTCGTATTTTGGCCACATAATGCGAAGGGGTAATGAGAGTCTGGAGAAATTGATCGTAGTTGGGAACACAAATGGCAAACGAGCCCGAGGCCGGTCTCCTACCAGATGGACCGATCAAATAAAAGACTCCAGGTCACCGAGGTTTAGCTCCGTCGTCAGGGCCGCGATGGACAGAAGCCGATGGAAACAAATAGTTCGCTCCAAGTGTGGACCACTTGTTGATGACCACGATCCTCAGACATGAGGGAACGACTAGAGAGAGTTTGAAATGTGTGTTACATTAGTTCACTTTTAAAATACATTTTGGCTAACGATACATTGGTGATTTCGAAGACGGATACCGAGGTTTGCCCCACTATATCTTATCCACCCCTTAGAGTTAGGAGTAAATAAAGAGTGAAATGCTCCTTTAGTGAAATAGCTTAAAAACTAATTTCATCAAATCGGTCGCGTTATTTGGTCTGTAAATTGATTTAAATTCAAATAAGTATATTTTTTCCAGTTAGTTATGATTTATCAACCCGCGGTAAAAACTTTCGTGAAAATTTGCCGTGCCAAGCTATTACAATACAACATTTTCATCAAAATTTATTAAAGAGATTCTTATGATATACGCACACGTAAATAGATAGAATATCTAAAAATCTATTTTGCTGGAACTGACGGAGATTTTTTTGGTCCTGTGTCTATTACAATATAAAAAAAATCTTGAAATATAGTACTCTGGGTACTACATTTCCTTTACTAGTTTTATAAGACCTTACTTCTTGCAATAATCCTGATGTAAGGTCAACGAGGAGTAACCCATTGATTTTAATTCTGCTAGCTTCACATTATGAAATGATACAATAGTTTTCTATCAGTAAAGTTAAGTGAGTCTATTAATAATTTTTTTGCTGTAGCAGGGGGAATTCACTATTCGTTTTTTTTTTCCTTCCCTTGAATAGCAAACTATTATGTAATTGCTGATACACTAAATATAAATCATTTGGGTACTTTGTGTATAGTATCATTATTTACTTACATGTTTTATGGAAATATCAACACTAGAAATTTGGTTGTATTACCATTGATCATCGATTATCAGAAATGCTTTATTTGGGATTATGTAGTACAGTGTCGTTAATGGAATAGTAAATACCGAGTTTCGTGGTTTCAGTGGATTTATGGATATGCTACAATATTTTTTCTCGGCGAAATTGTTTGATTGATAAATATTTATGCTTCCTTTAAATGCTATTGCTTCAAGAAGTATGATGACGACACTTTTATATCAACTAAATGTTTAAATGTTTAAAATGGTATCTATTTTATTTATGTGCTAAGTACATTTTGCTCTACCTATGAACTTGTCTTTAACAACTCTGGACGTAACGGAATATTACTAGAATTACTCATACGAAAACAAGCCATCGGTACTCAACTATTATAGCTTTCACTTTATCGTACTCGTAAAATGGTTCTAGAACCGGTGGAATTTTCCCGAATGAAATTAAAGTTCGGGTAAAATTACAATGCGAAGAAAAATCGATAAAATTGGCATTAATTGTTTACTCAGTGAGATTTCGTACCTAGCATTATTATCCATCAAAAGTAAACTGGCCCAACATGGTCTGGATACATAAACGAGTAAGTAGGTATTTATATGTATCATAAAAATATACAGAAGAATGTTACGTAAATCTAAAATAAATCTTCCTACCGTGTAGTAGGATTTATTAGTAGTATTTAGTAGGAAGATCCTTGCTACGAGTACAAAGAGGGTCGCATGGCTTCGAACCTTAACTTTGGTGAAAATAAAACAAACTATTCATGAATATTTAGGGTCTATTGCTGCGTCCCGCGGTTTTACCCTTGTAGGATTAACGTTAATTATAATTGTTTTTTAAAATAAGCTGTAACATAAGTTACTACTTCTAACATCAGCAATATTTCAGAGATTAGCCGAAATGAACAGAGACAGAGAAAAAAAATTCTTCTACTGTACCGTATGTATGTATGTACTTCATTGCACATTATGTGAAAAGCTGTTCATTTGGAATTACAAACAGACAATTTAATTTTATTTACCTGTGTATTAAGTGACAGCTGTTAATTTGGAATTACTACCTGTAACTTCAATTTTATATGTATAGATTATAGATATTGCCGAGGTTTATGGCGAATTGTAAAATCCGCATGTAGCTTTAATAATGATGTTTGTGATTCGATTCATTCCATTAGTCACGGCACGCTATAGTTATGTCAATAGTTGGAAGTATTAGACGAGCGTTGCTCGGTGTTATCAAATAATAGCCGTTGTCGACGCTAAGAAAGGTTGCTGATGATAAAGAATTTTCACCGGTGCAGGCGGCGCGCACGTATTACGTGATTTTATTGGAGTTTTATCTTGACACGAGCGCTACCAATTGATTTGTTTTATTTTATTGGAACGAATACATGTATGAATGCATTGGTGAATAAATAATGCTCAAGGCATATCACATTTTTTTTATTTCTTCATAAGGATCTTTCAATGAAATAATACAAAATGTCCAATATAATTTGGTTTTCTTGATTTGCTGGCTAATTTCGAGATGTTGAGTATGCTTATTAATCTACAAATGCATCATCATTATTATACTTACAAAGCATACTAGAATAACTTGAAAACAAAAAAACGTCTGCAGATTCAGCGGGCTATTTTGTATACGTTTAAAATTAGGGACTTATATTAACATGGTAATATATTAATAAGTATGCATGGTTAACAAAACACAAAAAATAGGTATTCATACATAGCAAGGGATCCACATATCAGCTATCCCTTTAAACTATAGTGTGAAACCCAGTGTTATTATCACTACATAGTATAAAACAAAGTCACTTTTTCTGCCCCTATGTATGCTTAAATCTTTAAAACTACACAACGGATTTTGATTCTGTTTTTTTTAAAGATTGAGTAATTGAAGAGAAAGGGTATATTTATAATAATAACATCCATTAAAAAGTGAAGAATTACTGTTATTTTTGAGGTCTTCAAAATCCGTCCCGAAGCGAAGTGAGGGCGGGTCGCTAGTCTATATCTATACAGATAAATAAAATTGAAGTGTCTGTTTGTAATTCCAAAATAACAGCTTTTCACTAAATGCATATGAAAGTATACACGCTACTGACAATAAAAAACCAAGTTTTAAAATTTTTCTCTGTCTGTCGGTCTGTCTGTCTGTTTGTTCCGGGTAATCTCTGAAACGGCTGGACGGATTTTAACGGGACTTTCACTGGTAGGTAGCTGATGTAACAAGGAGTAACTTAGGCTACTTTTATTTATCAAAAATATTAGGGTTCCGCAACAATAAGCATGAAACTAAATCTACGCGGGTGAAACCGCGGGGCACAGCTGTATTTTATAAAGCAACACATGTCCACATATTCGATACACAAATAAATTCAGTGTCATCTGGGTGCTCCTTATATCAAAACCAAGTAGTTATCTTTCATCTTTTCTTGAATGTACAGACAAATACTAGTCATGTAGGTGTAGGTAGTTGATTAGATGTAGCTATGGTATAGTCTCAACTAAAGGTCAGTGGATATTACGGTAAAGGTGTGCAAAAAATAATGTTATTGATTGCGCAGAGAACAAGTCGTTTTATTTATTTGGTACAGTGAACTGCTTTCTTGACTTTCTTGTTTGACGGTGGTTGGATATAACTCCGGTTTGTTAGTCATACAGACAAAACACACAAATTTGCATTGCATATTAATATTAAATGAGGCTGTATATTAACTGTATTTTAAAATCTTTCTTTAGCGATTCATGGGCGTAATTTTGGAAAGCTAACAACAGGATAATAATAATTTTGAATTACATAATGGAGTAAAACGAGATACGTTTAGATAATCGAGGTTATATCAACTTCAATAGTACCATGACATTGAACCGAGCATGCGGCTAACACAAAAATCATTACAGGAAATGTAGTCATTTCCTGAAAAAAAATGAACAGCTGAATTTACTTCACTTTTTTTATTGCGAATTTGAGTGATTATGTCCCATTGAGACGCTAATTGTACCCATACTTGGGTAATTTTAATGAGATTCGTATTTTTTGCTTGTTGCTTGCTTGCAAAAATACTATTCAGTTAGTGTTTTCTATATTTGAGTTCAATAAACCCTAAAACACTTAAGAGTAGAAGTAATGATCGTGCTGTAATCGACTTGTAAGTCATAAACTTGGAAACCCGCGCTGTCTTAAGATCTTTATATGTCAAGCTGTTAATCCGTATGTGTCTGTAACTCATCGCTTTGACGATCATCCTAATAGAGATGGATCACTTAAAGATTTTTCTTCAACGCAACGTTAACGAAAACTACTCTATTGACTTAACGTGCTTACTTGCATACATTACTAAAACCGTTCATCAAACGCTGTAAGACGCACAACGACATGTTATAGTCTCTGTAAATCTATCTATAAATTTGTTTACCGCTTTTTCACGCATAGTTTCATCATTGAGATTTATTTAAATATGAAGTGTGGAGTAAGAACCGTAATGGCCGTGGAGTTAGAGCAGTCTCAAATGCCAGCGGGGCCTGTACCAATGAAGTTATCTAAAATCTTATATGCAGTAATTTATCACCACTTATTTTACGGTGAAGGAAATTACTGTGAGGAAACCTGCATATATCTGAGGAGTAATTCAAAGACATATGTATGTAAAGTGCCTGAGACGGAGATCTCACCATCTGTCATGTTTTTGACACGTGGCACTTAAACATCTTCGGGGAAAAGTGGGTGCTGTTACAATACCTCTGCCTATCCCTTTGGGGAATACAGATGTGAGCATATGTACATGTACAAATGAATACATGAAGTATGAACTCTGGATTAAGTTACTTAAAGTTCAAATTCTGTGATACGACCGCCGCACACTTTTTAGTTTCAACGCAAGATTTTTGACTTGTTCATTGGGTTCGTTGGGTTGCGGTCTCCAATTTCTAGAATTATTAAACGACCTATTTATTGACGTCGTTGGCGAATTCAACTATTTCATTCATAGACGGTTAACGTTAATATGTTAACAAAAGATCAACGGCTGATACAAAGTCCATCACTTCTTCTCAAAGTCTTTGCTATTGGCACGCATTTCAGGAATCTTTTAGTACAATTGCTTTGCCAATCATGCAATATGTACCCCATATCCACTTCTCTTTAGATACTACAAGTATTCCAGAATAAATCACCCAGGGTTTTTTTAAATGCTACGGCCGAAGGTCCCGAAAAAGCCTATATGGACGTAATCAACACCCAAGAGTGTCCAACACATTGTTTACCTTATCACTGTTCATTAAAGGATTATTAAGATAGGTCAAGAATAATTAGACCCCATCACTCAGGCATTTACTCGATCATTTACCTACACTTATGAATGATAACAATGTTTTTTAATCTTCCTTACTTGATTCGCTAGTAATTCACCTGTGTGCAATAAGTTCACGATCGGTTACATTCTAAATGGATCGTAAAATAGAACATGAAGTACAAACGTAGGGTCGCACAATGAGTCGAGCGAAATAAATTCTTTGTCATTTTGCTTCAATCGCTTCACTGAATTTCCATGTTTCTATGACATTGTGTGCAACAATGGCCAATTGAAAATCAATTATGTATGTTTATTATACTCGTTTATTTCCTATTATTATACCTCGTTATTATAATATTTATCTGGTATTATTTGACTCATTTTCAAACGAATTAATCCCACAAATATACGTTATATGTAATGCCAAAAGTTCAAGAATATTTAATGAACGTTATTCTTTTAATATACCTACAATTTTAATCTGTCTCCAATATGATCTTGTACCATAGTGGAGAGCAATAAGTAATAAATATTTAACTTACATCCGAAAAGATTACTCGAAACCCAACGTATCTTTTTGAGAAGCAATTTTGGTGGTGATTTTGAGGAACGATTTTATTATTTGCACCTAACCTATCTTAACGAAATTTTTTTTTGTATTCGTATTTATATTCTTTAACCGCAAAATAATTATGAATTACAAGAGCGATTATAATGAAAACACTTATTAAGTAGATTTTACTTTATTATTATTTCTACGGTTGTTGGACTAAATTTGTAGGACTGTTGTAACCAAACTCATTAAATATAGTAAGTAGGTAGTCGTAGGAAAATTTACTGCCGTTTTAGTTAATTTAGCCTGTATGAGTTACAAGTTTCCGCTCGCAGTTTCACCCGTGTGGTGAAGAAACCGTAAATATAATGTCATTTTCTAAAGGTAAAAAACGTGCGGAACAAACAATTTTGTTTTATTCGATCAGGTACTCGCTTAAATATATTTTCCATGGAATTTAGCACTCGAGTATAATAATACACATAGTAGGCACGGTCGAAGGATTGACATAATCAACGTTACATAGTTGCAACTCTCGCAAGTCATTTCCGAGACACTTACATCATTGTAAAATGCCTAATTAACTATTGTTTCACATAAGTATTTCTATCAAGTGAATACGAACTCCCTCTGTGTGATGATATGACAGAGTTCTTCTATTTTCTTCCTTTATTTTTGCCCCGTTGTGGTGTGGAAAAACTTTAACACAGCTGAACAAATTTATAATTATTATTGGTGGAACGTGACTTTAACGCGTCCAAAAAGGTTTTCATTTTATATTGATCATGTCCTGTCATATCTCAGCACAGACATAATATAAAGAAAAATTATATATTTAGCCGGAAAAAAAATCTACTATTGACACTTCATATACATAATTTGATAGAAATTTAGATTTAATGTGAAACTTGTTTACTTTCATTGCAATCATAATTTAGATAATTATATTTATATTTTCAAGACATAATTATGATGAAAGTTGATGTTTATAAGACATATGTGGGTCTTCAATTAATAGGTTAGTAATGACGGGGGTGGTTATTTCTTATGTGGACATCTAAAAATGAACGAGTAATGTCTCACTGCTCGTCTTAGAGGCTTAACCAGTTTGCAACATACCGGGGATTATTTATAGAAATTACTGTTTCACCCACTAGGTATCCCGACCTGTCGAGGACGTTTACCTGTATGAGATACTAACGACCGCAGAAATGCAGATACACTTGCATTTCTCTTACACGTACTTCACAACGCACATAGGCGCCTAAGGCATTGCAACTATGTATTATAGGCTGCTGCATTAAATTTAACGCTGTTTCACTATGATATATGATATGAAAGAAAGAAATAAATAAATGATACAAAGAGCGATTACAGGGAATGCTTGAATTCTAGGGTAATTCGTTAATTGCACGCTTCCCTGTACTTATTAAAATATTGTGTTTAATTCATTTACATGTATCTCCACATTTTGGTTCCAGATTCAATTCCCGCCCGCTTCAACCTTTGGTTGATGTTATTCACCTGTTGTTGGGTGACTTATATGCTTCGGGTTAATATAAGCTTGAACTTGATCGCAATGGTACCGCAAGCTGCCAGCAATTCTTCGTAAGTATCAATCAAAATCAAAATCAAAATCAAATATATCTTTATTCGATTAGACTTCATACAAAGTACTTTCAAATCGTCAGAATGACACAATTACACAGGATTATACATGCTACCGCCAGGTTCGGAAGGTTGATTTTACTGAGAAGAACCTGGCAAGAAACTCAGTAATTACTCTTTTAAAGAATATTATACAGTTTTAAAAATACAAAATAAATTGTTCAAGCAACTATAAGCCCATGGACACAGTTCTAATGCTCAATTGTCAAAAATAAAAACTAAAAATATAGTACAAATATATGTGAGCATGGCAAATTCCAGCCAGTCAAAGCAAAATTAAGATTAATTAATTGTAGCAAAAGTACAGTGCCAATGGGATTATTTACAAACATTATCAGGTACATCCCAGGCTCCCTTATCACAAATATAATCACTTACAGTATAATATCCTTTTTCAAGCAAAACTGATTTAATTGTTTCTTTAAATTTGTTGAAGGGCAAGTTTACAATTTTTGTTGGTAATTTATTATAGAAGCGTGTGCTCTGTCCTAAAAATGAGCCATGCACTTTTTGTAGGCGATGCGCAGGCACTACAATTTTATGTTTGTGTCTTGTGTTTACATTATGCACATCACATTTCCTTTGAAACGATCCAATGTTTTGATGCACAAATAATAAGTTAGCTAAAATATACTGTGAGGCCACTGTCAAAATTCCAATTGATTTAAATTTTTCCCTTAACGATTCTCGCGGTCCCAAAATATATATAGATCGTATAGCCCTTTTCTGTAGTGTAAATATAGAGTCTATATCAGCAGCTTTGCCCCAAATTAAAATAGCATAGGACATAACGCTATGAAAATAAGAAAAATATACAAGTCGAGCTGTTTCTATGTCGGTGAACTGTCTAATTTTTCTAATTGCATAAGCTGCGGAGCTGAGTTTTCCTGATAACTTGGATATATGTGGGCCCCACTGAAGTTTATTATCAAGGGTTACACCTAGAAATACTACAGAATCTACTATTTCCAAAGTTTCACC
Source organism: Watsonalla cultraria (assembly GCA_964035505.1). Lineage (NCBI taxonomy): Eukaryota > Metazoa > Arthropoda > Insecta > Lepidoptera > Drepanidae > Watsonalla > Watsonalla cultraria. Next base: position 5,416,388 of record OZ037727.1, on the reverse strand, counting down.
ATTTACCATGACCTTTGTATCAACAGGTTTGACGTTTGGTAAAGTGAATTTAATACATTTAGTTTTTTTGGCATTTAAAACTAAGTTATTTACATTAAACCATTTCAATACCTGATCAAGTGCACTGTTTACATCTTCATAATTCGTTTTGGCTCTGTCGACTTCAAACAAAAGAGATGTGTCATCAGCGAACAGTACAATATCACACGTATTCTTTACTAAATTTGGTAAATCATTAATATATACTAAGAATAGAAATGGTCCTAGGATTGAACCCTGTGGGACGCCCATTAGTACTGGAGAACCGGAAGATCTGACCCCATTTACTTCGACTTTTTGAATCCGTTGACAAAGATATGATTTGATTAGGTCGAGTGCCCTACCTTTGACACCGTAATAGTTTAATTTAACTAATAAGGTTTCGTGTTGTACACAATCGAATGCCTTGGATAGGTCGCAGAATACACCTATCATGTCGTGAGCGTTTTCCCACGCTCTATAAATATGTCTAAGAAGTGCAACACCAGCATCAGTGGTTGAACGACCTTTGGTGAAGCCATATTGCTCACCATGTAGAATATTATTAAGATTAAAGTAAGCGACTATTTGATTCAGCATAATTTTTTCGAAAATTTTGCTGAGGGCTGGCAAGATAGAGATCGGTCTGAAGTTAGTAGGGTCACTAATATCACCACCTTTAAATAATGGAATAACTTTACTATATTTCATGAGATCCGGGAATACACCGCTCTTAATACAACTGTTAAAAATGTCAGCTAAGTAAGGGGCAATTATGTCAATAATATCGTGAAGTACTTTCACTGATATATCCCATAAATCACCAGTCTTTTTGGAATTCAAACTTTTAAATGTCTTAATTATTTCAAAAGGCGTGATAGAACAAAAACTAAAGCTAGTGCCGCACTTAGAAACATTTAATTTCAGTAATAATTCGGCGTCTGTGGGAGATGAATTTAGGGAACTAGTAGTTACTATAGGAACATTTGCAAAGAACTTGTTGAAAGTTTCAGCTATTTCACCATCGTCTTGGATTACTTTGTTATCTATATTTAAAGTTAAACGACAATCGCGACTTTTTGCCTTTCCCGTCTCGGCATTAATAACGTTCCAGGTAGTTTTTATCTTATTATCAGAATTCTTGATTTTCTGGGCAAGATGCAAGGCTTTAGCTTTTATACAAACTTTCTTAAAACATTTAGAGTATCTAGTTACGAATGCTAAGAATTCAGGACTATGATCATTTCGTTTCATACCATAAAGTTCATACAACTTCCTTCTACTTTTATGGATACCTACAGTTGCCCACTCATTGAATTTAGCTTTACTATGTTTCTGAACTGTTTTTAGTTTAAATGTACTATTGAATTCCGTTTGTATAACGTTAAACAAGCTATTGTAAAGAGCATCAGGATCTTCTTGTGGCCCTTGCAGATAAGGTATCTTGCTTGCTAAGTTAGACCTGAAATTTGCTACAAGTTTCTTAGTAATAGGTCTGTAAGTGGTTTTACTTACTACATTATTAGTTTTATTTAATATTGTGATTTTTTGACCACAATGGTCTGACGTTAGATCACTGATAATAGATTTTTCCAGGGCCTCACAATCGCAGAACACATTATCTAGACATGTCGCAGAAGTGGCAGTTATTCTAGTGGGCTCCAGAAATAAATGCTTTAAATTAAAAGAGTTAAACAAACTAATTAAACGCAGCGAAAGAGAATTATTTTCTAACAAGTTAACATTAAAATCGCCACACACTACAATGCCTTTATTAAGGCCCGCAACACGTCTAAGGGCATCTTCAAGGATTGATTCAAATGAACAGAAATTGCCAGATGGGGGACGATATACGCATATTATTACATTTCCTTCTAGTTCTATACACGATAGTTCGGCAGTGCGCTCGATTGACAGGTTTACTATATCACTACGCTCTTTACATTTAACATTATTAGATACTAAGATTAACGAGCCTCCATGAATTGCTGATTTTCTGACGAATGCACTACAAAGTCTATAATTACTATTATTGAGCAATAGCTCATGATTTTTAAGCCAGTGTTCGGTTAAACAAAGCACATGAACGTTATGGCTTTCCAAAAATAAATCAATTTCTAATTGTTTGCCAGCCAAGCCTTGTATATTTTGGTGCACTACGTTAAGGCGACAGAGCCGTTTGACGAGGGACTCGGCCGTTGTCTCAGTTACTAGTTTAAAGAACTAGAACAAGAACTAATTTCTGTGTTACTAGAACAATGTAACACCGTTTGATTACTTAACCTATGTTTTGTTATAGTTGCTATAACACCGTTAATATTATATGCTACCAATGTAGCGATCATATTCATGCATTTTTTGGGGATGTAAAACAAGTCCCCAGTTATAATAAATCCACTAATAAATTTATTAGTGTCAAAAAAAATAATATTGTCGCTATGACAACCTGTCCTATAAATTACATTATTTAACCTACCTATATAATCATTTTGCCTGTCAGTGTAGCTCTTACTATAGGGGAAAGCAGTTAACATAATGTTGTGTACATTTAATTGTGACAGATATTCTAAGCCGCTTATTAATTCACTTTTGTGCACCCTAAGTCCCTCACCTATCAAAACAATCACAACAGATTGAGGATCTATTGTCATACACTTGATTTTATTAATTATTTGTGTGTATGTGGCCCCTGGCATACAATAATTAACTACTGTACCGCTAATGTGTCTATCGAGTAATATACCTATGTTTTTACCTAGGCTATCTGAAAACACTAAGGTGTTGTGTATAGGTGGACATACACTTATTTGTTGAATGGTGTCATTTAACTCAGCAACCCCCAACTTACAGGGCAGTGGCAGGGGCTCACTATCGGATGGTGATGATAGGAGCCCACAGCCACAAGAGTGTTTGTTTGTTAATGAGTCAATCGCATAGCATACCGACTTTACCTGAATATTTTTCATCTATGCATCATGCAATATTAAGTTGTATTGTGTTTATTTTGGATGAATACCAGCCCAGATTAATTTATTCAGGTTTCCCCAAGTTCTACTCAGTAAATATTACTAGTATGTAATGAAGCACATGATGCCAGCTGAGTTTCTAGCTAGTTCTTCTCAGAAGGCTAGTTTCCGAACCGGTGGTCAATTCTTCGAAATTCATAAGTGCCTTACCAGGGCCTAAACTGAATAAATCATTTTCGTTTTCATTTGCATTTTCAAAGACAAATATATTGAAGGAGCAATAAAAAAGCAGTCCTACACTTTTGTCAACAATGCAATTACATGTCACGTTTTTATAGCATACTTAGTTGCAATCATGAAATTGTTTTGTTGAGTCATGTAAATGTCTGCCGTAACAAATGAGCATGTTTTTATCAGATTGCGATCCCAGTGTGGTGAGAAGAGTGATGCTGTAATAAGAAACGAGACTTTACGTCATGTAGACATTGCAGATGTTAGAGAAGTGCCCAGACAGGTATGGGATCTTGATAATATTCCTTTTATATGAATGAGGGAAACAGGCATACGTATAGCCTTATGCTTAGCAGCTAATGTGGTGACTTAATCATCCGATCAGGGGCCGATACCATGACCTCTTATTGCCATGATAGTTTAACTCTTATTATGAGATATATGTATATGATATATGTAAAGTGTTTCACTGTCACTTGGAACTATGACATTAATGAGAGCTTATGGTAGGGTTCTTTATTCTCGTAATCAAATAACCTCTACTAAATTATTCATGCTCTACTATAATGATAATGAAAGTAGTTTATATGAGAAATACAGTTAAATTAAATAATATCAAAACAGGAAAATACTTTGGTACCAGTGGATTTTCCCATTCCACAGATTTACTTACCTACAAACTTTCTCAAATATCTTAACGATCAAAGACTTGATATATTATGTTGTTTTTGCATAGAGTTATTAATTAACGTTTCTAGTTCAAGCACTAGTTAGTCATGAGGGGAAATCGCGCGCGTAAATATTTTTTGCAATTAATATGGCTGACGTATAAAATTATGTCTAGGTACCTGGTGGTGCATCATTTAATTGGTCAGCTGAGCAGCAAGCGTTAATCTTGGGCTCTTACTTCTGGTGCTACCCATTGACGTCACTGGCGGGAGGCATGGCTTCAGAGCGCTGGGGTCCTCGCTACGTGGTGCTCATCTCTTCAATTACCAGTGCTATTCTTACTGCCTTCTGCCCCTTGGCAGCCAGATATGACTACGTAGCCCTGGTTGTCATTAGATTCTTGCTTGGTGTTGCTGGTGTAAGTCACAAATTATATCCCACGTCTAAGAAGTTTTTGATTTAAGGCTTGGGATTCCTTATAAATGCGTGTTTTATCATTCCAGGGTTTTATATATCCAGCACTTCACGTCCTTGTAGCGCGATGGGCTCCTCCAGCAGAGAAGGGGAAATTTGTCAGTGCCATGATGGGAGGAACTCTTGGTACTGTCGTCACATGGTCCTTGACTGGGCCACTCGTGGAAAAATTTGGTTGGGCATCTGCGTTCTACGTCCCTGCAGCACTTACCTTGGTGTGGTGTGGTTTCTGGTGGTATCTCGTAGCCGACACCCCTTCAGATCATCCCCGAATTTCAGAAAATGAAAGAAAATATATAACTGATGCTCTGGGAGACAAAGTTAAAAAATCAAAGGTATGTAAATATAATTAAGTAATTCAGACCTTGAGTGGCTTCGCAACAATGTGTCATTTTTGGAGTTGTGAAATATATAACTCATGTGTTAATCGTTAAAAAAGTCTCTTCAAGTAAATTTATTTTAACTTGTTAAATATTGTGCTGGAATAACCAGATAATGTGTTTAAACAAGCAATTACGAATATATGATGCAGACGAATTATTTCTAAGGAAAAATCTATGTTTGATGTTATATCATATTGTTTGATGTTTATTTTGTCTAAATTATTAACATGTTTTACTAACTTTAATTTTTTATTAACTTGTTTTACTAACATTAATTAAACATTATTTTTCAGGGGCTGCCGCCAATAAGGAGTATAATGACCTCGTTCCCATTTATGGCAATGGTGATATTACACTATGGCAATCTTTGGGGCTTGTATTTCATAATGACAGTTGGACCCAAGTTTGTATCCAGTGTTCTGGGCTTTGAACTGTCCGCTGCAGGAGTGATATCTGCTCTGCCATACCTTGCAAGATTATTTATGGCTACGATATTTGGTGTCGTCGGTGATTTTGTTTTGGCGAGGAAATTAATGACCACCACCCTTATCAGAAAATTCTTCTGTCTGTTCTCACATATAATTCCTGGCGTTTTATTAGTGCTCCTAGTGTATGCGGGCTGCTCGACTTCCCTGTCAGTAGCTCTTATCACTATGTCTATGGGTTTCAACGGAGCAGCAACGCTAACAAATTTGCAGAATCACCAGGATCTTGCTCCAAATTATGCCGGAACATTATACGGCATTGCTAACTGTGTGGGAAGCACTGCTGGATTTTTCACCCCAATGATAACGGCATATTTCACCAGACAAGGGGTAACTAGAAATATTCGATACCATTTCATACGTGGACCTTTAATTAATATTAATTCTAATATCGCAATATTCTTTCAGAATACTTTCGACCAATGGCGACCGGTTTTCTTCGTGGGTGCGTCGGTCTACATAGTCTCTGCAATATTTTTCATACTTTTCGGAACTGCAAATATCCAAGATTGGAACTTCTCCAAGGATGACAAAAACGGTAAAGATGATAAAACGAATGGTGATCTCAAGGAGATTAATGGTACAGGTGGTAAACATGCTGAGACTAAAACAGAAGTGAAGGAAACTCCCCTTAATGTTAGTAACACTTAATAATCCGGCTGCCTAAGTACGTAGGATGAACCTGAAACAGTGATTGAATGAATCCAAGGAATTGAAAATAATTTGAATTTATATCGTTTTAGTATTATCATGTTAAATAGTGTCCGTCCCGTTCGTCCTAATTGTTGTTTATGACTTATTTCACTAATTGTTTATTTTATGAACCATTATAATACATCAGGAATTCTTCAATGACAGTTTGGTTACTATGCAATAGTTCTGACAGCTGTAGTTATTCTAATAATCTGAATACCTACGCGGACATCGATATATTATACGAAGCACACAACAAAATTGAAGTTCACTTTTAACTACTGAAAATAGTTAAAAAAATTGAGTGCTAATTGCCGTATCTATTGTGTTTTAAATATGCACCGTCAGAACTTTTTCTGTGTCTTACTAACCGAACTAATAGAAAAAATATTATTCCGTAGAATATTTGAATGTAATTGTAAAACGATAATTAACACATGAGTTACGAGTGATGGGCAGATCCTATTATAATACTTGTATCGTTTGTACGGCAGCTTAGTGATATTTTCAAAAGATGTATTACGTATCTACCTATTAATCTGCCCTGTGTTTATGGACTTATTTCAATTATTGTGGACATGAATGGAACCTTAATGCATTGTATTTCTGTGATTTATAACCAAATCTAATTGTGTGTTTAACTTCTAACTAGGTATAAGTAGGTACGACCTTATGAATCAATTTATATTTAACTGTCCTAGAGTTTTGACCGTTGCGTTGATAAAGTAGTTACATCATAAATATTATATAGTAGACTAATTTTGTTTTTTAATAACGACTCAAATCGTTATATAACTTAAATTAAGTGGAATACGATATTTATTTCATAGTTAGAAATTTGCGCCAGTAACACAGATGTCACAAAAGCATGTAATGTAAAGCAAGTTGGGTCATCTTTTGCAGTGTTTTGCTTCGCAGGGACGACATTGGGTAAGTAAAGAGAAAGGCAGACTCTTTGACACCATAACCCATGCGTTACGAGTCGTGAGGCGAGGACAATCGTACACATGTGACCAACCACCCCTCCCAATTTACCACCAATGCGTAGCTTCACGAACTTTAAATTAATAACGGTGAAATCCTTTAATATTATAATGCCATAAAAACACGTATTTCAGTAGTTTTAGGATGGCTGTGAGGTTGAGAAATCATAATTATTATACGTCGACTGTTAGCATTCGCTCAAAGTGGATATTAAATAACTTGTGTATTTTTTCTAAGTGTTTACTTTTAAATATGTTATATTCGTAATAAACTATTTGTATATTCTGGATAATATTAAAGCTTGGCTACAAGGAAACAAGATTCATAATTCACGAGATAATATTGGAATCCCATTTTTATATTTGATAATGTCATTCATGTTTTACAACTTTGGCAATGATGAAAATCAATGTAAGCACGTGGCAATCTCTGTTTTCTTGTACCATGCTATGACTAAATAATAACTTTTTGACTAAACTGTAATTTATTATAGTATACATCATTGAAATTAATAACAATAAAATATTGATTGCAAAAAAATGTTTTATTTAACAGTAACTATTAGATACTTGTAATAACAATGTACTTAGACGATTTTCAACCTAGGAATAAAAAGTGAAATATAAAAAAAAAAAAAAAAAAACGATTAAACACCATGGTCGCGCTAAATGACTTATTTGATACGCAGTGGCTTAGCTCAATGTATCTGAATCAAATCAATATAAACTGATATAACAGGGTTTGGTTGAATGTGCTAAGTATAAAAAAAATTATTGGTTTAAAATGTTTGAAATTAGGATCCGCATTGTTGTGAGTCTCACTCACTCTTATAAGATTGCATACCTACATTTTGAATTCTTACTGTCCTAATCTCACATATTTTAGGGTTAGGAAGAGTTTAAAACGCTGCATTATAGTCTTAAGTCTTTCCTACGCACATCTCTCGAATTAATTACTCACCAATATTTACATTTTGAATATGAAGGCTGTTTATTTTCAGGTGGGAATGATGATATTTTTCGGTTACTTCATGCTGTATGTTGTCCGATACAATTTGAGTGTACACATCGTTGAAATGGCTCGAATATCTGCTAGAGATAGCTTTCAGATATACAACGGTACTGTGGTGGCATATAGAACAGGGGTAGGTTAAAACTACAAAAGTAAAGTACAAACCCTACAACATTTTAGCCGTAATTAACATAATAAATTGGTTAGGTTTAAGGCCTGGAAAAAGGTAATGGCGCATGTAATTAGCGTTATTTGAGAAAACAGAGGGAGAGGCAGTAGACATCTTCTAAAAAAAACCTTAATTGCTTTCTTCCACCTTCACAATGGCAACTCATATTTTCTGCGTATGGCTTTTCCTTCGAGCAAAAGTTTTTGATATTATTTTTATGATTTTCCAGATGGTTGATATAGTAAGTTGGGATGATATGAATGTTGCCAAGTTATTCGCCGCCTATCATATTGGTTATTGTATATGTTTCCCTATATTTCATAACGTTGGGGATAGGTAAGTGAGAATACATGCACAGACGATTAGTTATCCTATATGACTGAACAGAGGTCATTTTATACTACATATTTACAGACTCGGTCACACATGGGTCATTGGCATCGCAGGACTTATATCGGGAATTCTGAATTGTCTGACACCTGCGTCAGCTTACTACCATTATTGGTCACTGTTTACTGTACGCATTATAAAAGGATTTTGCGCTGTTAGTATTGACCTCGGCGTTATTCTGTAAGCTATTTCAACGACAAACTCGGCGTTGAGTCTGGGTTTCAATTATAGGAAATTGATAAATAATACATTCATTTCAATTTCGTGTGTTCGAAACCGACACTGGACGTCGAGTTCGTCCCTGAGATACCTTGCAGAATTGCTCAGAACATTTTATGAACACGCTTTCTGAAAATTAAGATTTTATGTTTCATTGCATGTTTCATTTTTTAATAACAGCAATTTTATATTAAGTAAAGTAGGCATGTTATTTATTACCTAGGGTGCGATGCAGCCGAGTATGGTGCAAGTTCTAACACATTGGGTTCCGCCTACGGAAAGGAACCATTTTTTATGGGCATATTGTGGTACGTGAATCTAATTTAACGTAATTTACTATGCATGTGACACCATGCAGCGCAGACCCCTGCAATAAGACCTTAAAGGAAAGAGAAAACGTATTACAATAAATGAGTCAACTCTAATGCGCTCTATGCTAAAAGGATCCAAAGTTTACAATATAAGTCAAACATTTGCTCCCCATTTTTCCGCGAAGGTGGCTATGAGCCCACTGGAAAATTGGATATCGAGTTTATCGGATTACTTTTTGGAGTTTGTGGCACATTATACATATAAATGTATGTATATTGAGCTAGTGGTTTACACTTCCGAAACCTTTTCCGTGATATTGCGCCACTATCTTCTTAGTAACCCAACACTCTTCTACAAAAGTACTTATAATCTGTCACGTTGTTTTGAACACCATAGCTTGAATGCATTTGTTATAATAAACTGACTTCTTACAAAAATGTATTACTATCTTCTAGGTAATACCACAGGTACATTTTCGACATTCCTGTGCTGTGCTGCGGTGCATTATTATTCCAGATGGCCGGTTGGGTTTTATATCTCAGGTGGATTGCAAATTGTCTGGTCTTCCTTGTGGGTGCTATTTGTTACAGACTACCCACGGAGTCATCCATACATATCTAAGGAGGAACAAAATTACTTAAACAATACCATAGGCACAATTTTCACTATAAAGGTACTAAAGTTTCAAGTAGTTACTTACCTTTATTAATCATGGCCCATTTTTAAAGCACGCAAATGCACTTATAAATTTCTATAACATTCTAGTCGACAAATTCTCAAGCTCCTTGGAAGTTGATTTTGAAATCAGTTCCTTTCTGGGCGTTGTGTATATTGAATTTCGGATACGCGTGGATGATCATCGCATTGTGCATACATGGCCCACTATATTATTCTAAAATTGTTAATTACACCATTTATACCGTAAGTACAATGGGATCCCTACATATAAGTATATTTATATTCTTGGACCCTCGCTGTACCTCAATGAAAAGCAACAAACATTTCTTCTAGGCATCAGCTTTGACGTCACTGCCATTTTTCATTCGTTTAATCCTGGGAACAACAATAATACAAATGTTTCATCGGTACAAACACAATGAAAAACTTAAACGAATCGAGCATTTTAGAAAATACTTTATAGTTGTTTGTAAGTCTCCAGCTAGCGAACAAAACTTCATGTGGTGTTGCTTTATTTATACTAGAAATAATCATTTTATATGAATGTTGTAGCACACGTTATACCGGGATTAATAGTATCGATATGTTGGCTACTCCCCGTAGTACCCGGTCCTATTCTACTAACGATAGCTGTTGCACTCACAGCTGCTGGAATGGACCTTACTTTAGACCTCTGCTACGTAAGTCGTCTACTAATTTCCAAATCATTATTTTATTATATCAGATCAATCTCAAAAGTCAAAAAAGTTATCTACCTAACCCACCCAAGTATAGGCTCCGTTACCTTTGGCAATCAACCACAACACGCTTATGAAAAAGTATCAAAACATTTTGAGCCACGCTAAAACGCAAGGCCAAGCGACGACGTTTGAAAATTTACAAACCTAGGCATATACAAAATATAGGCTAGGGGTAAATATGCTTTTCAGATTTCGACGGTATTTTACAGGAATTAACCCCTAATTTTATGAACTCCATAAACACAGTAATAAAAATTATCGGTAACACTGCTGGTATTATTGTTGCAATATCTGTGGGACTGGTTACACAGAGATTTAAGGTAAATGACTACCAAAACAAAGCTGTAGATATATATCACACTTGCCTATACAAGACTGAGATTTTCTAGATTTGTTTTACTTTTACAGAACTATCTATACGTTTGGAAACATATTTGGTGCTTTCATGCAAGTATCTTATTTTTGACTGGAATGGTATTTCTTATTTGGGGAGAAACTAAAATTCAGCCATGGAATTATCGAGAAAATCGGTAAAAACGAATTCGAAAGTACATAAGTAGAGGTGTCGCATTGAATGACAGAAACTAAATGCTTAGAATGTTTTAAGGCCGTATCGAAGACAGCGAGTTCTTCCAAAACATTCAGTGATGTCTAACATTACGGAAGTAGAAGAGGATAGAGATTCGGAGAGAGTTGCAAGTTATATTAAAATGTCCTTATCTAAAGTATTCCAAAAATAAAGCATTGAAAGAAAGCCCATATTTTAATTACGTTAGCAATGGAACTCGCAGTGAACTGAGCTTGCCCGCACGCGACGAAGTCCCTTCGGCCAAGTACCTACAACTTCTACCTACTACTAGATAGGTACAGCTAGTTTTCATGGAAGGCAGGTATCCTACCCAAATTATGAGCCAACTGAACTTTCTTATATCGTCTACACAAGTTCAATTTAAGTACATTTAAATTCAATAAATCTTAATCAGAAACAACGGCTGGACATTAAGCTCTCCCATGGTGAGTGTCAGCACCGAATGCTCATTGTCACTTGGACTTTTGTTTATAGTATTTTGCCCTCATTGAGTTTAGTATGTACGATATTTTGCACTAAGAGATCAATTGCTCTGTTTTTCAATCACTTTACAAAACTGCTAAATATCCAGAATCTTGACAGGATATTGAAAACAAGGCAGTTTGATCTTTGACGCTAACCAGCAAATTTTTTTCTTTATCTATGCACTAACCAGTTAATAAAAAAAAAGTCAATCCAAACGTCATTCTCTTGTAAATGTCAGTTTTCTTTTTTCGGTAGGAAAAGAGGAAAAATCGATTGATCTCACCATTGAGTTTCGATCTCCAAGGATATTAATTTTGTTATTTATTTTGGTTCGAATTAGTAGTAAAATACGTTATTAATAGGTAGATTAATTTTACAGTTCAAATTTTTATATATAATGTTGCGAAGTATTGTGGAGTACTATGCTGAACACGAAAGCTACAGGTGTGGCTATTGCCGAAGACCTGATACTAATTTTAGTCACGGTAAGTATCTAAAAATTTGTTGAAGAACAACTTTATTTAACTAACATTAAATGCAACTTATCACGGACGTACCTTTTGTTTAGGTATGTGGGCGCATACCTTGACTGTTGGCGATTACCAAGACTTGATTGACAGAGGGTGGAGGCGATCAGGAAAATACTGCTATAAACCCACAATGGATGTAACGTGTTGCCCTATGTATACCATAAGGTTGGTATTTAACTGTTTTCATTGGGGTGTGTTTTGAAATCAATATGGTATTAATTTGGAGGCACTGAGCCTGATCATCTGGGAAATGCAAGAGAGACTTGCCCAGCTGTGAATTTCCTAGATGTTATTTATGCTCCAAAGATGGCAAACAAGCATAACAGCCCAACTGATGGTAAGCAAACACTGTAGCATATGGACATCTAGTAGGTGTGTTATTTGCACATTGTCTATTTTGTACCGACTATATTTCCAAACATTGTGAATGCATGAAGTAAAACATTAAGGGTTTTAAACAAAAGATATATTATTATGCTCGCAATACAATGCTTATATACTCATTCAGATGCCGAGCTCAGGAGTTCAAGGCATCTAAATCTCAGAAGAAAGTGCTGAAGAAGTTCAATAGGTTTTTATCGGGCGATGATGTGCCACAGACCGGCCAGAGGAAGATGTCTACTTGCAGTAGCGGCTCTGAAGTGCTCTTTGAAGGCTTTGAGGAGGGAGGAGAACTGTTTGAAGAGTTAACTCAAGAACATCAGGATTTAAATGTTGATGATATTAATATAACAATAGAGCTCAAAGATGCAATTGATGGACCAGCTGGTAGGTATATTATCATGTGCTTGTATTTACACAGGTGCCATCAAAAGTTATTAATGCTAGCAAAAATAGTGGGTAACAGTCAGGGGGCTTGCATTGGATTTTCAGAGGGGTAGGCATAGACAATAATAAGGTAGGTAGGCAGGTTAAGTATATACCAATGAGGTATGGTGTAGGTACATATGTTTTGGTAAAGACACACACAAACATAAACACACACACCACACGAGTGTATTAAACTACTGCTTATCTGTTTATATGCAATGCATGCCACTGGTAACTGTGTGTATTTTACCTTACCTTGTACCATATGTCTGTATGGTACAAGGCAAATAAAAAACATTCTAGGTCAGTGCTCATGACTTGTGACGGCACCTGTTCTGGCTTAAATCTGTAGATTCATCCTCTTGTTATATACTATAGGGATCCATGATTTAAATTGATTAATAATATAGTTTATTTAAGGCTATTATAGCATTCTAGTCATGAAATAATTTCCTAAATTATAATATACAATAATTTAAGAATATTATAAAGTCTCTATTGCAATGTATCCATTTATCATTTTAGATTCAACTTCTGAGGGAATGGAGCCTGTTACTATGAAGGAATCTCAAACAAGTGAAGTGGAAGCAAGAAATACCAGGAATGGTAATGTATAATGAACTTTGTTTTTTATCCTACAAAGTATACTTTGCATATTCTTATTTCTGTATCTGAATGTGTGAGGCTGTTTTTATATAACACTAGCGGACATCACGCGGTTTCACACGCGTAGTTTCCGTTCCCGTGGGAGTATGGGGATAATATATAGCCTATGTTACTCGCTAATGATGTAGCTATCCATTGCTCAAAGAAGATTTTTCAAAATCGGTCTAGTAATGTCTGAGCCTATTCAATACAAACAAACAAACAAATCTTTCCTCTTTATAATATTAGTGTAGATAGTATAGATATGTTGAATAAACCATAAGAATATAACTTTCAGACATTGGTCCCGATCCAAACCGAGCCCCTTGCAGAAAAGCTAAACACTTCAGGAGAGAAAAAAAGATTGAAAAACTGAAAGCAAAAGGAATAGATGTCTCCACATTACAGAATAAGAATAAAAATAAGGAAAAAATATTAGAGGACTTTATCAATGAATTACCAAATGAGTTTAAGCAAAAGTTGCAGGTAATTAAGATTATTTGGTTGAGTATCATATATCTGTATGTAAGTAGTTGTCAGAATTTTACATGAAACAGCTGCAATCTGATCTAAGCAAGTGTTTCGGGAAGTTTTGTTACTTGGGATAAACCAGTTGTCAGTCAGTTCTAAGCCTTTTAAGAGACCTGTTCACAGATTATTATTGTATCCAATGGAATCATTCCTAACTGATTTGGTACATAGAAAAGAGCTCCAGTGCTTCCTAAATATTTTTTTTACATACATTCATACATATATGCTCACATCTGCATTCCCTGAAGGGGTAGGCAGAGCACTTTTCACCGAAGATTAATAAATGCCAATGTGCCAGATGGTGAGGTCTATCACTACCTCAGGCACTAAACATATATCTTTAAATTACTTCTCAGATATATGTAGGTTTCCTCACCATAAAGCATGTGGTGTGAAATCACTGCACATACGTTTTTAAGAAAACTCATTGATACTGGCCCTACGGGGATTCGAACTTGCGTTCATTGCGTAGCAGGCGACTGCTCAAACCCCACCGCCACCATAGGTCTATTAGTTCTTAGTGCTTCGTAATGGAATCTATTGTGATAAAGCATCTCTTATTATACATTTCAGATAAGAGTAGTAAGGACAAACCCAATAAGTCCTGAATTCTTGGCCACTGCAAAGGAGACTCATGAGGTGTATGTCAAGTACCAAACAACTATACATGATGATAAGCCAGAGAAATGTACTGAACCAAAGTTTAGAGACTTTTTAGTACAAAGTCCATTGCTGGTGAGTTTGCATAATTATTATTTCTTAAAACCTTACAAAGATTACTATTGCATGCTGTAATGCCAAAGTGGTGAGCATATAATTTTCTATTAGGTGCATTAACATAATAAGTGTATAAGTTAGCGGTTAATATCTTTTTATGTAGCAAGCACAAACATTTCACTCAAAATAAGGTTAGCAACGAGTCTTGGTTAATAAACATGGATAGTGAGGCCTAGTAGCTGATGGTGATGCATGTTGTCACCCCTTTGAGTTCAGTCAATCATTTCTGTTTTAAAAATAATTTCTAGAAGTTCTATATTGTCTTCCCTGTGCCTAACTGTATGTCACAACATGAAATGTCACCAGTCAGCCAAAAATTTTATATAGAAATAAAGTGAGGTTGGGTTTAGGATGGGGCGGACTATAAAGCATGTGTATATTACTATTGTCATTGTATATTTTTGTTGTCAGGAGGAGTACAAGGAGAATGGTCCTCCATGTGGCTACGGATCCTTCCATCAGCAGTACTGGTTGGAGGGTAGATTAATAGCTGTGGGTGTCATCGACATTCTGCCCAAGTGTGTGTCCGCTGTGTACTTCTTCTACGATCCTCAGTATATGAACTTGACTCTGGGATCCTATGGGGCACTCAGGTAACTAATCTAGTAATTTTATTGACTAAGTATAAGTTTATTTTAATTCACCATTGGAGTGATTTCCACTTTCCAACCTAGCTATTTATAGGTTAGTAATTTGGTATCAAGTGTTCTGTGAGAACTTGTTTTGTGTAATGGCGTAATACTATTAAACATCTTACATAATTTTTTATTGAGAAAAATTAAATTTCATTTATAAAATCAGGGAATGCCTTGACAAATTTGAGATGGATTCACTTGTAGATGTAGCCAAAAGGTAATTAATTTGAGTACATACTATGCAAAAGTCTAATCAAGTTATGTCTATATAGCCTTTGGCCGACTAATGTCACTCAGCATGACATGACAAAAATGTTTACAAATGTGCCCAACTATCGATAAGATCTCAAATAAATATATTCTGCTTTATCCCAACAAAAATTGTAATTATGTAATACCTGTATGATGTTTCTTTTTCCAGGGAGATAGAATTCACCAGACAATTAAGTACAATATGCCCTGATCTCAAATACTACTATATGGGCTACTACATACATACCTGTCCTAAGATGAGGTACAAAGGGAACTACTTCCCGTCAGATCTACTGTGCCCTGAGACATACCAATGGGTTCCCTTGAAGGAGTGCATTCCAAAGCTAGATGTATCACCATACTCAAGACTGGATCCTGATATTGACAGCATAGATTGCAACTGTCCCAAGGAAAGTGATTTGAATTATATACCGGTGTGGGTGAAGGGTACCGTGATGCCCTATAAGCTGTATAAGAGGAAAATTGCCAGCAAGAAACACGACCAGGATGAAGTCATGGATTATGCCCGGCTAGTTGGTGTCAAGTCAGCTAAAAGTTTACTCTTAGTGAGATAAATTATTTATTAATACTATTTCAAGAGAGGTACGGTATTACCGGACTATCCGTTCTATCTCTGATCTGCCTGACTTGGGAGTGTACCTTACAGAAGTAACCATATACCACAGTTTAGATATAAGTTTTACAAGCAATTATGAAACTAGGAACAAATCAAAAAAGTTCATTTAAGACAATGAATAATACAGTATTTATTTAAATCTTTAAGATAAGCCTCACGCTGAATAGGGCAAACATTATTATTTCAAAAACCAGTTGTGCCCTGCGGTTTCACCCATATAGACTTAATTTCATGGATAGTTTTTTTTTCACGGAACCCTAATTTAAAAAAGTACCCTCAGTTGCTCCTTGTAACATTAGCAACCAGTCACTAATAGTCCTGTTAAAATAAATATACTATTTACTTTCATTTAGTGAAAAGTAAGTATTTGGAATTACAAACAGACACTTCAATTTTATTTATCTGTATAGATGTAAAGATTAGGACTAGTTTCATAATTGATTGTAAAGCAGATATTTAAACCGTGCCTATAACTTATGATTGTATTGTGATCCTGCGGTGAGTAAGGCCGCCAGTACTCAATGGAGTGAAATATGAGTGAAAACTATAGTATTTTGTTATGGTGGCGCAGTGATACCATCCCTACTTCCCTACTAATATTATAAATGCGAAAGTAACTCTGTCCGTCTGTCTGTTACGCTTTCCCGCTTAAACCTCTCAACCGATTTTGATGAAAGTTGGCACAGACAATTTTAGACCCTGAGAAAGGACATAGGCTACCTTTTATTTATTAAAAATATTTGGTTTCCGCGACCATAAGGATCAAACTAAATCTACGCGGGTGAAACCGCGGGGTACAGCTAGTTCTTTATAAGATAGGTAAAGTGCGAGTGACACTTCGCTCCATCAACCGACCTTAAGGTCAAGCGGGCATGTTTGTTTTGCCAACTCTGTAGTATATAAAAATAAATATTATTGTTAGTAAATAGATAATTTTAGGTCGAATAATAGTTATTTAAAGTTATAATAAACTTGTTTACTTATATAATTATGTTACTTATGGGAAATTTATGTTTTAATCTATTTTTAATTGAATGCGATACTATATAATATTAATATTAATGTTTAATATAAGTATGAAAAATCTTACGTCCCACCTACAATTTATTAACTTAAGTATGGTATGTACTTAACAGGGGCCTTACCATGAGCTCTTATTGCCATGATAGTTTCACTCATTTATGAGACAGATGTATGTGCCGTGTATACATCTGTCACTCTCGCACAACTGAATTATCATTGCAATAAGAGCTCATGGTTGGGCCTCAGATCTTAAATTGGTAATTTAAGTGGAACTAGTCATCTACAACTTACCATTCGTTATTTATTTAATCTTATACAAATATTGTATATGTATTGTTTGTGACTGTTCTTACCTTAGAGAATACATTACAAAATTGTTTGGAATATAATAGTAAGTTTAATAAAATTAAAATTGCTGTCTTCGTCTGAATTTTCATTCCTATATTACTAGCGTTTACCGCCGATTGCGTTCGCGTCAATTTAAACAATATCAATATCTGCTTGGAATTTTTAAAATTACTTTTAATTCACCAGGACACAGAAAAAATTACATTATATAGGTTTATAAAATGTTACCACCGGGTTCGGAAGGTTGCTTTGCTGAAAAGAACCCGGCAAGAAACTCGGCAATTTACTCTGTTCAACTGAGTCACCATTACCTACTATTTTAAATTTCTGCGAAATTTATTCAGTGGTTAGGTTCTGAAAAGACGATTTATTTACCCACAAGACTATACAGTATTGATTATACAGGGTGTCAGGGAAACCGGGACAGCTCTTAAAATATGTGATAGGGTATAAAATTTAGGAAGCAATTAAAATTATCATGAAAAAAATATCTTCTTCCGTTTTCGAGTAATTGAGGTTCAAAGTAGACCTTAACAAGACTTATTTTCGCATAAAAATCAGCTGTAACGTAGAGTTATTCACGTAAAATCTAACTACGTTTTTATTTTTTTCTCCCAATAATAAATCCTGAAATAATCCCATATAACCATTTTTCGAAACTATTAACCTTCCCCTTAATTTAAAAAGTTTAATGACCGCGTACGGAATGTAGGTAATCGCGGCCGCGCGTTCATTCAATTGCTTAAGGCCGCGAGCTCTTCGGCTATAGCTTATAACTACGTTATCGTTGGAGCTAGATATTTTGCGATTTCAATATAGTGATATATTCATAAAACCCTACAACTTCTAGAAGACAACTGTTCCTTTTTCTCCGACACCTGTATATACAATGATTTGTAAATCAATGAAAAACGAAAATAGCTCTTCATCACCCAGGCCTTATCACATACATTGTTGGGGTCGGCACTTCTTTCACCCCGATGTGGCTGATCGCCTGCTTTTTAAACGAAGCAACTGCCGTCCGACTTTCGTAACCCCTTTTACGAGAAAAATCGGTAATCTGGGTTAAACCAGTTGCCAGTCTCTCTTAGACCTGCAGCTGAACTGTAACGATGCTTGCACGCTTGCAAAGATGTTAAATTGGCAGGTATAATACCTGTCGATTCTGCGATAAAAGCTAAATCTATGTTTTTTTTCTTGCCAGAACCATGACGGTTAAGGAAAAATGTAAATATTTGATTTGATGAAATTTACAAGTGATTAAGACCTGTTTCAAATATCTAAATGTATGTAAATTCCTAAGAAGTTGATCATGAACAACTCTCGTAAGAGCATAAACCTGTTAATTAATTTAGCATTTGCCATTTAACGACCGGTTACATGCCGAAGAAACAATATAATTTGAATCTACAGTCTGTAAAATAACATCTAACAAAGTAGACAATTAAAGAAAGGAAGATATAGTTATTGCTAACTTAAATACAAAAAATATTGTGTGTTAATTAAGTAGCAGGTTTTCGTAAACCCTCGACAAGTATACAGGCACTTCATATGTAGGCTACTTAAGGTTTCGGCCACGTTTCAGCTGGCTCGATTTTGACGGGACTTTAACTGACAGATAGCTGATGTTATAGGAAGTAAGTATACCAGGAATGAGAAATTTTAGAAAAATAATTAATGTTCTATATAAAATTAACGCCACACGAATTAAATGAATCCCCCCATGAAATGTATTATATAAGAAATCGCAGGGCGCAGCAAAGTTATAACTGAAACATAGAATAAGATTTTTCAAGATTCGATGTTTATTTATCTTATCTAACCTAAGTACTAACTTAGAAACAATATGAAGGTGCTACGTGTCTAGCCCTTATCGCTAAGTTGGTGCCAACGAGGTTCGTGTTTAACGATAAATATTTTAGCTATGTTAGAATGACGAATACCTTGTCTAATGAAAAAAAATGCATATCAATTTTGTTTAGAGTTGAATAAATACTTGCTGTATCTATAACCGAATCGTTACAGCATATGATATCCTTTTCGGCTCTATTTCAGGGATATTTACCTAATAGTGGTATTTTAACATACTTAGTAGTTTCTAACCACCTTCCCCTAATACTCTACGGGCTTTTAGAGACACTTCTCCACATGATTCTTTGTAAGCGAAGAAATGCCGATATACATTCTTGCGAACAAAATACCGGGACTATGACCCGCATCCAGAACTGGTCCTAGACATTCTTGATACACACCCATTAATGTCCATATAAGCTTCTCACGATAAAACGAAGAAAAACATAGACATTGCACATCACTCGAGCGGATATAATATTGGCTTGTTTTTAGATCCCTGAGCTGTATTCTATTGGGGGCAGATAGGTTGTGAGTATCTTAACATAAAGCCTAGTTTATCTAGATTTTTTTGTATCATTGGGCGCTTTCCTACTCGGCGGACGATATCGAGACGATTTCATCCGCCGATACTTGACTACACTACAAGGACACAATGAAAGTGTGAATTTTAACAAACTACTAGTCCGACGATATCGTGTCGTTACCGTTATCGTCCAATGTGAAAGCGCCTGATTTTCTAGTATTTAAGAAGTCATTCTATGAGGCATAAAAAATGAACCTGCAAGAAGAAATTTGGCTGCAGAAAGTTTATCTGAAATCTGTTCTTTGATAAATATGTAGGTTGATAATTGTAAATAATTTCAATAAATTCACACAAGGTGGGATCCACGACCTCCTCGTGCATTTTCTCTGCTAATTGAGTTAGGTACCTATGCGTATCCTCACACTATGTTGGGTCGTTTTTTTTTCTTTATTTGCTTCTAGCTAACCATTTTAAGGAACTGAGAATCAAAGTTAATGTGCTGTTCTAACTATAGAGCTGGAAGCTGCTTAGGTACACATTAATTAGATTTACAAGCCTAAGTACGACTTACGAAAGCGTGTTATGTTTTAGTTTTTCTATTCTATAAAATTATTTAAGTGGGCGAGGGAGGCAATAAATAGTATTTTTTCACATTACTTACCAATTTAAAAAAAAAATTCTACACTGACGGCTTCTTTATCCAGACGCGTTCAAGCCCATACAACGTAATCAAGCCCATTATGAAGTTTTAATTGCGTAATTAAGTGCCTACTTATAGCTACTTGCAGGCGCAAATCTGGTGAATATTATGCGAGGTCGTATATCAAATAATATTTAGTCGGAGATAATCCTTCCATGATAGATGCTTCTTTTCACCCAGAATATTCTTACCATCTGTTCCTGCGTGTTTACAGAGGTCGTGGGTTCGAGTCCCGCCTGGTGTTCGTATTTTTCTTTACCATTTTTAAGAAATTCTTACCATCTTCTCCATCACCTCATCGCAAACGGGCCAGTCTTTAACTAACAAAAAAGTAAATTACAATTAAAAACTGCACCGGCCAGCAATAAAGCAAGCAAGCAGCATAAAATGTTACATTGTAACACTGTAAATTGCTTTTACCCCAGCTTTACATATACCAATATCCATATCCATATATAGGTAATAGGGATTGGCAGATGTCTGCAAATGTTTGCACTTATTAAACAACAGGTGTTTTTTTCATTCATAAGTCTGTTACGCTGAAATTTCGTTGAAATTACTGAAGTGCGTGCGACATTTAAATGCAGTCTTTAAATCACTTAGGTTGGGTCTCTTGGTGATCACTACAAATGTTATCTAAGCAGATAAATTTACCAACTATCTACTTGTCTCATCAGTTTTGGAATAGGATACCTTAGATTAGGGTAAATTGAAAAAAAGTCTTATATTTTGTCAGAAAACGTGTGTGAGATTAGGATATTTGTAGACGAGGATTAGTAAATAAAACTATTTAAAAATTTTATAATATATCGTATATGGGTCTTGATTACATTTGGCGCTCCCAGTGAACAATTAAATAGTGGAAATGTAAAGTGTAACGAGGTATTGTAATATAGTAAAATAGGTAATTACTCCTATACAAACTACGATGTTTGTATAGGAGTAATTATTTTTAATAATTTATAGGTAATTACTCCTATACAAACATCGTAGTTTGTATACTTGTTCATTGAGTATCGGGTGTTTGACGTGATGCGAGGTCTGCGCGCAGGTGAGTGCAGTGTGCGGATCTAAAGGCGTCGCAAAGGAGGCAGTCGCAGAAAGACAGGCGTGCGCGCAGCTCGCTGCCGCTAAAATCTAAAGCCTTCGCGGGTGCGTAGCTCCTATCGTACTTGTGCCGTAGTTTTGTGGCGTTATCGTGACTTCTTTTAAAATAACGTGTGCGTGCATGATCTATCAACATGAAATTCCACATTAAACTCTTCGGTAAGTATTTCACGATAGTTATTATAGGAACGACAACAATTAATTATATCTAGGTAAAATTATGTTTGCGTGTTAATGATCTCTGTAGAAAAATAAGACAAACGGCAAATTAATGGCAGGTCTTTGGAATAATAAACTGTATTAATAATTAAGCTGTGATCTCTTATACCTGCATGCTTAAATAGTTTCTAATTCAGAATAGCTTTATGTTTTGGTTACATGCTATTCTAATAGATTTATTTAATGAATACATTTTAAGGCTCCAAGGCTTCTAAATTAGGCTCGTGTCTACTTAAGGAGAAACGAATTACGAATGTTATTCACACTTAATACCAATTATGAATTCGAAAATTTGTTCGTATTTTAGTTACGTATACACACGCAAATAACTGTATAGATTTGGACAGGAGATTATAAATACCCCGTCTTAACATATTTTGATTCTGAGAAAACGGTGTCCAGTGATTGTTTTGTAAAATGTAGTAGGTACGACGGTTATGTGGCAGCTAATTGGTAACATTAATCATAATGGAAAATTAAGCAGAATTAATAGTAATTTCGATTTAGGACCAGGGCCACATTGCACTGATTTCATCAATGGATGGCGTTTGGTGAAAGCGTGTTGATAGTGATATTTTTGAAGTCTGTCTATTAGATAATTATTTATTAATACCCGAATCCGTAGAAATCGATAGATGTTTCGAAGTTATTTGTTATGGCCGTCAGTCGTTCCGCACTTCGATTCTATTTGTTTGGTAAAGTTCATGACATAGTTATATATTTTTTGCCTTAACATTGGAAAATACATTTCATTGTTAAATTTGAACTTCGTGTAACTCATCTCCCGTCGTTATCCCATTTAATTTAAGGTCGGTAAAATTCTCTGCAATTTCTCTCTAGCCGTTATATTATCTGTATTCAACCCCTTTCTGTTTTATCATGTTTCGTGCTACTAAAATGGTATACTAAATAGCGATATTTAAGGATTTAGCTGGTTTTAATACAACTTTTTTGCTAATTATCTTGTTATTTACATGCCTACAAGAATATTCTACCTATCTGCATGGATAGCATCCAATTAATTGTGCAAACATGTTAAAATTACTGATTTACTGTTTATTATAATCATTATGTCTGGTACTCACTACTTACTACAAATTTTTGATCGCACATTTTACATTATTACACATTAACAAATTTACCGACGGAGCGAAACGCAACTCACAGTTTCAAAACGGTGTCTAAATAACTTAATTGAATTATAACCTAATTAATATCTTCACAGGGTTCATTAAACTATAGCACTTAACTAACCATTTCTATGAGATAAGTACACTACATACAGTACGTTCCTAATGGTACATTATCTAGTAATTATATTTATAAGAAATAAAACAGTAACCAGGCGACTGAAATACACATCTGGAAGCCGTACACGAGCAAATGCACGTGTGGAGGTAGGAAATCGGTTGAACGAATGTGTCGTTCCAACCTTTATATCTTTACATGACAAAACATAATGTAGGTAAGTTACTACATACTTGTAATACAAATCTGTAGCGTAACAAAATAGCAGAACAATCGGCTGTGTGATATCATTTATGCTTTAGTAATACACCAACCTGTAAACGTATCTACTTAGATACACTTGACCTAATATTATCCATAAAGCAATTTCCTAATAGCAGTCCAGAGTCAGGATCAGTGAGTTAATGACGATAGGCTCGTCCCCTATTAATTGGAACATAAACATAACTGGTGAAATGTGGGTGTACTATAACTACACGTATTTCTACCCCTTCGGGAAGTACAGAAATATCTATTTCTTGAAATACAAGCTGGTGCCCGCGATTCCGTCTACACAGGCGTGTGTTATTCTGATGTATAAGCTATGTTATTGTACAGTACCCTTATCACGAGTTTGCTACCGTTTTCCTAATCTATACTCGCTAGCGTCTCCGTCAAATATTTGTATGAGAAATTGTACAGCGCCTCCAAGCGGTGACGTGAAGAACTAAAATATGTCATACAAATGCTGTCGTAGACGCTAGCAAGTATAGATTAGGAAAACGGTGGCAAACCCGTGATAGGGGTACAATTTCATTAAATCCATTCAGTAGTTTTGGCGTGAAAGAGTAACAAACATACATCCTTATCCATCCATACAAATAAACTTTCGCGTTGATAATATTAGTAGGAAGTAGGATAGGATAGGATTATAAATGAGAAATTTTCCCAGGGACGTATATAGGGTTACTATCTAAATATATATAACTCAAAGGTGACTGACTGACGTAGTGATCTATAAACGCACAGCCCTAACCACAGGACGGATCGGGCTGAAATTTGGCATGAAGGTAGATGTTATGACGTAGGCATCCGCTAAGAAAGGATTTTGATTAATTCTACCCCCAAGGGGATAAAATAGGAGATGAAAGTTTGTATGAAACTAAATTTACGCTGGGCACAGCTAGTGTACTTATAAAGCAATACGCGGTCGAGAGCACGGTTTAAATGTCTTGTGTATGGTTTATCGTATGTAGATAAGTATTTACATTCAATACTTTGTAATCCTTCTTTACTTTGATTGACAAATGCGGTGAGATTAAACCGCTGATCTGTAGATCCAAATGATAACATGTAGATAAACAACCGTTACAGGAGATATCAATATTCACGCGATAATTTTACCTCTCAGGGATAAGTTTTAAATGCATTTTCGACGTAATTCATATAGTTATATTATTTATAGTGATAGGTATAGTCACTCAAAACTAAGTCCATGTCTAATGTAAGCGATAATTTATTGTCTGCGAAAATGTAAGTTACGTCATGTCCTATATAATCATTAAGGTTACGTTATTTTACAACTAATTAAATGTAGGTTGCACTCCCTCGTTCGTGTAGTACTTAGAGTTTCGCTCTGCGGAGATGAAAACTTTGGATCCCTAAAATACAGGCGTGAGCATATGTATGAAAGAAAGTTGTTCAACTGAAGCTAACTGCTAAGAGTGTATATAAATACCTACATTAAATTATTATTATAGGGCGGCTCCTAAACCGCATAACAAGGGACGACAGAATTCGACGCATAAGGTAGTATCACGAGTATCAGTTGGAAGAGCACGGTTTGCAGAGGTCGCGAATTTAAGAAGAATTTAAATTATTTCAATTAGAAACAAGTAACTTGTAACTTAGTGGGTATAGTACCTGCCTTCACTGTGCTGCCTAAACTAAGCCTGTCACAAAAAAAAAACAAATGAATAAGAAGTATTTAAATAGAAAGGAAAACCAGGTACTTAGGTCATTAAGTCGGGCAACATTGGCATCGTCATTGCCCTATTCACCAGCGTGATAGCTTTGTCCTTGGAAAAAAGCGATGTAAATCCACAGTTCCGTCGCGTCACGATTCAACAACTTTGCCACAATGCCAGTATCTATTATACGTCGTAAACGGCGCCTCACTTCATACGTGGAGGTAGGGGCGCGATTAAATAAAAAAGCAATCCGGTCATGTGTGAGTCGGGCACTTAAGTTATCGGAGAATCCGTACAAAATACACTTCTATTTGACATAGAAGATGCCTTCAATTTGCACTTAATGTCAATAAAAACCATAAAGATATTTATCAGGAAAATAATTATTGGTTCATGAATGGTGAAACAGAAAATCCTGATTCATATTTTTTTATCTATTTAAGCAGAGCGTAATAAGAACTTCTGAGCTTTGTTTCATTTTGGTTCCATAAAATTAAACGTCAAAGCTAAGAAGTTCTTAATACGCGCTGATTACACACACACAGAACTTGAAAAAGGATGTTGTATAATTGATTATCGACGACATATAATGCAATAAAATAATAACAATAATACAATCAAATTATAAACAATTATAGTTACTTTGACAAAAAAGGTTACCTTCATATAACAGGAAAATTATTCCCTCGATTCAATCGTTCAACTAAATCCATGAAGAAAGATTTAGCGACCGGTTCTTGCAGATGAATATCCTTTTTATCTCTTGTTGCTAACAATCGAGTAAATGACTAATACATATTTCAAGCAAGCGATACGAATAAGTAGGCTGTACCGTTATAATATGTGCGGTTTAATCACGTGGAGAGCTTACAGAATAAATTCTGATTAAATATAATGTCATTAATCGTCACTGTAGGTTTTTGTTATGTTTATCAATTAAATACGCATTAAGCTCTGTAATACAAATTATCACATGGTAGGGTAAGTGGAATACCAAATTAAAGAAATAGATGCTTACATGGATGTGGAAAAACCAACTTCGGGCCTATTTAGAAAGTAATTTCTACCTTGATGTACTTCATGATTAACGATGATTGGATTCAAGGAATGGTATTAAAGTAGAAAGGATGTAAGGATTAATCCGTAAGATGTTATAAATACAAGTGCTATGGGCCAGAAACTTGATGGGCTGTAATTAGTTGGTGTCAGCGACGGCGCCGGTCGGCCGCCGGCGCCACCCTGCATTCTTGCACTTTCACCGACGCGCGGACATTCGGATTCTTCCAGAGTGCAAACTTAGCACACCGTTACACTAAGGATTGATGCCGTCTCACGACTCATTAAAACATGCATGCTTTTGCGGGGTTAAGTACATAGTTCATTCTGTTTATTTATTTCCTCGGCATGCGTAGCTAAAAGCTCGGCAATGCCAACACCGCCATTAGATATTACTGGTACCAAAGTGTATGATAGTCAATACGAGACGAGTAGATATTTCCTATAGGAAGGTAGTGCTGCTTATGTATTGCGCTTTATGCATTTAACATTTGAAACCTTCATACATTATTAGTTTCATAAAAAGTTAATTATGTGTTGTTAACCTTTAACTACGTGTCTAATAAACAAATATTCCATGAGTAGGTACGTAGATACATAAATAGGCACATTCATACATTATGTATCATTACGACCGACTAGGCATAACAGGTAGAAATATGTGGATCCTGTTATTTTTAGTTAGAGAGACGAATGTGCCGAGTTCGTTCAACAAATAATAATTATGGGAGGTCTTGATTACTGAGTGCTGTGTGGTATTAAGTTGCCATGATATAAGGCACGTAAAATTAGCTTAACAAGTGGTAGTTGAAAAAGACAATGAGAACAAAACAACAATAGCGCAGTATGTGACAATGTAGGCAGAATACTCCGCCCAACCATTTTTGCTGTAAAACACGACTGTAACTTGCATACCATATTATATTCTGTAAAATAGAAGCATACAACTTGTACTTGTTTCGTGAGTCTAGTGGTTGAGAACACTGCGATCGATCCCCGGGTCGGGCAAAATGTTATTGGGATTTACCTATAATAGCAGACCGGAATCAGGGCTCACCCCCTGTTACATGGGACTTAAGCATAACTGGCAAAATGTGGATGTACCTCTCCCCACTCTTCAGGGAATACAGGCATGAGTATACCAGAGCAACCATGTATGGTACAATTTTTTGGTCGTGGTATAAAATAAGCAATATTCAAAGAAGTTTCTAGTTGAAACAGAAAGATTACATCGTAATATTAGGTAATCATGTTTTGCATAAAAATGAATTAAATGGGAAAATTGTAGCCTTTTTATAATACTAAATGTGATTTGCGATTTTACATGTTACTTTTAAATTCATGATCATCTCTGTAGAATAAACAAAACAGAAGTCTACAATCATGCGACCCGATTTGATCGCAAAACTGCTTGTAGAGTCGAAGTAGCTAATCTTGTGGGTCAAGGTCTTAATAAAAATATTTTCGACTAAGTAATCATCTATACAGATAAATAAAATTGAAGTGTCTGTTTGTAATTCCAAAATTACAGTTTTTCACTAAATGCATAAGAAAGTATACATACTGACACAAAAAAAAATCTCTGTCTGTCTGTTTGTTCCGGGTAATCTCTGAAACGGCTGGATGGATTTCAACGGGACTTTCACTGGTAGGTAGCTGATTTTTCAAGGAGTAATTTAGGCAACTATTACTTTTTTTAAAAACATAAGTGTTCCGCGGGACACTCATGTAACTAACTCTACGCGGGTGAAACCGCAGGGCACAGCTAGTTGTAAATATTTAATTTATACTAATTTTATTTTTGGACTGCTCTACTCACCACCCATCACTAATATTAGTAGCCTAAAGTTTTTTTACCCTTTGTAGCAGATCATTTTACCGCCTGGGCTCTTTCTTATACACGTCTTGGTTCAAGTGTTCTTGGAAAAATACTTTTACGATGGCGAATTTATTATCAGGTTACCAGTTGCCTGTTACCAGCTAACTGTTCGATAAATTAATTTCACTTGCATCATGTCATATTATTTCGGTCTAATAAATTGGTTCAAGTGCTCAATGTGTCAAATAGCTGCTCTCGCTTTTGCCTCACCTCAATTTGTTTCTAATTAAGTATGTTTCTAGTAACAGCTAATGCTCGGTGCAATGAACCGCCAGAGCCAGCCAGACGATATTTGTCAACGCTCTCCTGTCTGATATTGACATTGTATTCGAAAGTTTATCTTCCGTGAACACACTTACAGGTTCCTACGAGGTCGTGCAATCTCCTCGCAAACGCAAACTATTTGCCAAAGTCAAAAACACGCTTAAGTAGCCCGCAGCTATAACAAAGTAATCACTTAGGAGGTTCCTCATCCGTTAAAGGCCGTGACGAAACCAGAGCTCATCTTGGTTTTGTTGATAGTTTCACAATGTTGTCAGTAGATAATTGAGTTAGCTTTATTTATTGCTGGCTTTTATTGATCGATAATGTATTGCTACATCCCAATGAAACGTATTGCATCACACACTGTTTCTATGAATTTGTTCGCTGTTTGTTGACAACAAATAAAAGCTAAAAGGAAAATTAACGTTTATATGTTTTTGTGTAATATCGTAACGAAT
Source organism: Watsonalla cultraria (assembly GCA_964035505.1). Classification (NCBI taxonomy): domain Eukaryota; kingdom Metazoa; phylum Arthropoda; class Insecta; order Lepidoptera; family Drepanidae; genus Watsonalla; species Watsonalla cultraria. Next base: position 5,387,467 of record OZ037727.1, on the reverse strand, counting down.
TCTTAGTATCCGATCACTTTTCGACATTGAGGTGCGTTTATTTATCGATAGTATAGCTATACAGGATGTTCTGAATACCACTTTTTATACCGAACGCTATGGAAAATATTGTGTGAAATTGGCACAATAAAGTTTACTTCTTTCTTTTTAACTTCTTGTATTGTTTAATACATTCTTTGATTTGTAACAATTTTTACCAACTAAGTTCTCGTATAATCAAATCTGGCTCATTGTAATAAGCCTTAGCCCAGTCATGGCAACGTATCATAAGTTAATAGGAGATCATAAGTTCGTGAAGATAATTTAAAGATACCTCTAATATGTTGCAAGCAAGTTTACCATCCATAAGTGCCGTCACGAGCTATGAGCGCTGAATTATGTGCTCAGAAGATGACTACTAATGAATTATTCCTTCTCTGTCTGCCCGTAAGGCGCGACACGAATAAGCACATGCGCAGTTACCCCCACTATTATAATATTATGCTGAGCGCTTATAACTCGTGATGGCATGCGGCACCTGTTCCAATCATGGCATTCAGGACCACCATTCATACCGATACAACCTGTATATGGCATGGCCTCGTGTGATTGCAGATTTGGTGGCGGCGCGGTTCAATGTCGCGTTGATGATGTTCTTCGCGTGTTGGGTCAACTACATGATGCGGGTCAACATGAGCGTCAACATCATCGCCATGGTGCCCGATGACACCACCATCACATCGTTAGTATACACCTCACATACTTCCACCCGCACTTTTACCCGTTAATACTTCTGCTAAGCCCCGTGATTTCACATGCGGATTTAAGTCAGTGATATGGTAAATCCTCGATATATGAACTATCCAAACCTTTCACTAATAGGAATGTACGTCCTTTTAATTATAATCCATATTTTATTTTGTAGTGAAGCGAGTGATGCTTAGATTTCTCTGGTTTTAAAAAGTAGAGGGGTGCGCAGTTTTGACTCGGACGATCTCTTCTGTTGTATCCGGTCATTATACTCGCACGTCCTACAGTTTTTGTTGTGTGCTGAAAAATACAAGCACAATTCGTTTTATTCTACGTCAGTGTACTTAATGGACGGTACGAAAATGTAATGTATTCATTCACAGAAAATGAAGTCAATTAATAATTCTGACGTACGACGATTTGATGGGCACATTAATGGTTTCCATAAGTTAATACGTCAAGATTATCTTCATAATAGTGGCTATGTAAAGCTGCTTATTAGAAACCTATTACAAGTAACTATGGTTGTATAGTAGCATTGTTATAGAGCTGCCCATTCAGAAAATGAGACCTTTAAAGACCGCTTCTAGTAACATCTAAGAATGTGTCCTTGGTTGTTGACAAACTGAACTAAACACTGTAAGACAAGGGATATATCTCACAACTCTAGGGATATTTTAGTTTTTCATTCATTTAATAGGATCCGTTATGAATTGTTAAAGTCTTTCAGCAGTAAGACAAAATAAGAAAATATTTTTATTTATAGAAAAAAACTATCACATTCAAAACCTAGTATAAATCATCCTTAGATAATTATTTTGATGTGTAGATTTGAAAAGTTGAATTGAAATAGATGCATAATTGAAAATATTTGGGTGATACATTTGAGTGATCTCAATGCAAAGTGTTTAGCGGCAAGGTGAGGGCAAGCACTGCCGTACCTGAGTAGTAGTAGTACCTGAACCCTTTAGGCATGTATAAAGAGACTGAACGTAAATGTAGCGACAGTGCTATGTTTAGAGAGGAATAGTGATGGTAAAAGATCTTGTCCCTTATAGAATGGTGCTCTTTACTTCGCCTGCTCTCTTAAGTACTTTATAACTATCATGGATGACTGTAAAAAATGTGTCGTGTCAGCCACACGTGAGGTGACACTGTTTTGCATTGATATCGCACGAATCATTTCGATACGCTTGTGCCCTCTCGAGCTGCGGCTATTCTCACGACCGGCCGGAAAATCGATTACCGTAATTAAAAAAAATACACGCACTGCTATTACATTATTCGACTTTAGCTACGTGCAGTAAGTATGTCTGTACTTAGACCAACTGTTTTTCCAACGCGTTGTTTATTATAAAGTTTATATTTTAAAAAATAGCATTCATTGTTATAATCGTATTTAAAACGGGGTCCGAAAGTTGAGGGAAGCGGTTATATCCTTTTTTATTCATTTTAAGGTATTGGTTATTTATATGTGCTAAAATTACCACAAAATACCGTCCATCCTATCCTAGCCTACGAAAATCAGAATGATGAACAAAAGTCTAACTTTTGTAAACAGTACACGAGAAATAAAACCATGACGCTATGTACGTTTTAATTGAATAACTAGTGGCACATTCAATGTTACTTAAGTATTAAGTATTTTTCCAATGCCAGCTGGTATATATAGTGAGAGAGTGATACCATAAGAAAAACCAAACAAAAAAATGTTTACGTGAAAAAATAAAATAAAAAATGTTACGTATAATGACGGCTTACGCCATGATACAGATTTATTACAATGTAAATATAAACAATAGTCAACTATTGTTGCCACTGGTTGGTTACGGGAAATGAACCGTGAAAACCTGCCACTATCTACTCCATATAAGCTACAAATGTCACAATAGCCTTGTATGGGCATTGCGCGCGTAGATATCACTATTCAAAGTTAATTCAGAAAGGACAAATTTGCTCATGGAAATGTTTCAAACCGAAGTAGTTTCCCTGGGATCAAACTCGGACCTTCTATCTGTCAAGTACTAAACAAAAAACTATCACTGAATATTTGAAGCAACTTGTCTATATATAACGCTTCTATTTACGTCTATAGACATTAATGGTAACTGACATTGTAATACCGACACGTAAAAAATAAGATTAAAGTGAACGAGGCGAAGTTTCACCTTTTAGATATTGTGATCGTAATTCAAACGTGTTGATACTATGTAGATAGGAACCTCGATTTGAGGTCGTCGTTCAAATTTCTGATCAAAACAGCAAAATACATTATAGTGTTATGATTATATTAGTTTTAACTTCATAATAAATTTGTTCGTTTATCTGGTTTGTAGTAGTTTGGTAGTATTTGGGTATCTTATTACTGGGTATAATAAACCAAAATTCATGGAATTAAGAAATGAAGGATTTATCAAAGAACTTTTCAGGCTCGGCGTCTGCATATAACATTGAATCAGACCACACAATTAATTATGTGAGTATCTATAGAAAGGATTATTTAATGCGGCTTATTAAATTAGTATTTATTTCACAGGGTGAAAAGCGAATGCGAGGCCATTGCAACAAACGACAGCTCGCTGTATAACACCACGGTGGTCATAAAGCGGGAAATGCGACAGGTGAGCAATTATAAAAACACAATACACTAACTTCCTAGCTACGCGGTACTTGGTACTACGCGGTGTTATACATTAACTTGCGTGTATTTACCACATATACTCACGTATTCATGTATTCACCGAAGAGGTAGGCAGAGGTGTTGTAATAACAACACCCACTTTTCACCGAAGATGATTAAATGTGACAACGTGACAGATGGTGAGTTTATCGCCGTCAAAATACACAAGTTTTTTAATTACTTCTCAGACATATGCAGGTTTTGTCACGATGTTTTCGTTCACCGTAAAGCACGTCATGTAAAATGACTGTTCGTAAGTGTTTTTAGAAAAATTCAATGGGATTCAAACTTACGTCTTTAATATGTATGTATTTACTATTAACGCTTTAATATAGTATCGGCACAAAGCCCAAAATATAATAACATTGTAAATGATTTATATACCTACAACTGTTATATGTATTACGTACCATTGCTAGTTTTTATTTACTTATTTAATTTTGTGTGTGTATTCTGTCTCACGCACTCGTCTTGCTACTAGAGATTTTTTTACCTAAACTTATCTTTCGATTATCCGTATGTTTTTCAACTGAATAATAGGTAGTGTTTTTCGTTATCTTTGAGAAGCTGTTACCATCCAATAAGGCAAAATAAATAACAATATATAATACCTTCATCACCAGGAATAATAAAGTGTGATATTTTCCTATCTAGAATAAGTACAATCATTATACCTATACAAACATGCTTACTTGATTATTGCAATATAATCGTTACCGAGTAATATATGCTAAGTAACTTTGAAAGTAATATTCTTGATTCGTGTAGAAGGACACTTTCGTCATATTATGCCTATAAATGTATTTATTGTCTATAATATTTTAAATTATTGTAATTGAATTCACTTTCGGAATCCGTGTCTTTTAATTTACATCACAATACATTCTGTAGGTAACAGTTTGCTGTCACCTTTTAAAACATTGAACTGATTATATTCAATGTATTATGTTCACAAGAATCGACAGTTCAAGTAATATCCAATCATAATAAAATAAAAGGCATATACCATCAACTCTAATTATAAAAGTTGTTCTTCATGGACATTTAACGGTTTAAAATTTACAAAAATTCTCGGCAACGCCGTTCTTTATTCATAATAATGTACCGTACGTGTCATTACCTCACAAATTCACAATATTATGTAACATACTTGTGTTATGAATCAGTCTTCTGAAAATAACAGTAATATACACAATTTATTTTGTGTAATAAAGAGCATAAATATATTAAATACTTTTTACGCGTCATGTTTTCAAAGGTACCCTATATTCTTCCTTGGAGTCAAAGCTATTCCAAATTTCAGTCAAATCGGTTCAGAGTTTAAGCCGTGAAACGATAACAGACAAAGACACTCGCATTTATAATATTAGTATAGTTTTACGCATAAGCCACTGAGGTATCTGATTTCTGTAACTCAATAAAGCAATCGAATGTATTTCTAACAGCCAGATGGCGTAGTGACGTTTACGTGGACAGCGCAAGAGCAGGCGTACGTGTTGTCAGGGTACTTCTGGGGGTATGCCATCACAAGCCTGGTGGGCGGCACGGCGGCGGAGTTCTGGGGGCCACGCAAGCTGGTGTTCACCACCATGCTGATCAGTGCCGTGCTCACCGTGCTTAGCCCACAGGCTGCACGGCTGCACTACATGGTACTCGTCGCCTTGCGGTTCGTCATCGGACTTGCAGCGGTAAGCATTTTACTTTTTTATGTTGCTTCTTGTTGTGTGTAATCAAGCAGGCCAGCTAGAAAGCTTTGTGTAATAGGTTTTACCACTGAGGTGGCAACATAGCGTGCGACATTATTATAATCTCTATTCGTATACTTCTTGAAGTAAGTCGTGCAAGGACTATAACTACCTAAGGGATACCTATACCTATATTATTCTGGTCCGTAAAGACATTTATACAAGCAATATAAATACGGACTTTCCTTTTTTAAGTGACTATGAAATTGTGGTTTTCTAAGATTAATGCAAGACTACATAAGAATTGTAATGTATAGTGCTCTAGCTAGGTGCGTGTTGTTACCTAGTAGCCATGTTACTTGATACGTGATTTATCGCTGTTGCTCGCAAGGTACTAGATGTAGAGGGTAAACAAATGTGTTTAACTACTGTGATTACATTTTTCCTCTGAATGGAAAAAAAAAAATGACATACGGAAATTATCTGTCCTCGGAACTATTCCACTAATAAATGCTTCATTTAGAATGCTGGCACTTAGCTATAAAAGCAAATTTTACAATGAATATGTATACAACATTCAATGATTCCTATAACCTTTTATCTATTAACCTGTTTCTATAAAAACTGTATGTTTAAAATATATCACCATTAAGTGCACAGTATAAAATACTATGCTATTTATTTTAGTAGCTCGTTATGACAATATAGAATATGTGTTATAACTCAATTATTCGCCTGTAAACATCACGATTTTACAGTATATTTATCGACGTCAATAACATACTGAGGTGATGATTCATACGATATGAAGTGGTAACTGAAAGTATTAGCGACAAATAACTACAGTTTACCATTCAATGCAAAGCTTCATGAAAATTATAATATTGAAATACATAAGATTGTATTGTTTGATTGGACAATAATGAATATTACTTTTTACCCAGTTCATAATGCTACTTGCGAGTTTCAATTAATTTATCAACATTATATAGGGCCTAGACTTTTTAGGCATACATTTTTGGCACAGGGCATCGGTACGTGGCACGAATCAATTTAAAATTTGTTAAAAAATCTCTTTACTTTTTTTTACTTAACTATACTTATTATTTCTTTTTATGGTTAAGTGTGTAAGGGCTTATTAAAGGTTCGATGTTTATTGGTTGATTACCCCAGAAATGTACAAAATATACGAAAATAATTTTTAAAAGCAATTTTGGATTTTTTATATATTATTATTATTATTATCCTGTGCCAAAAATTAGCAATTCTTCTGCCATTGGAGCACCTTTAAGGCCCCTTATGTACTAACAAATTGTTAACAATAAGCGTGTAAAAAATGGATACTTGTTGGCCTCCATTCGTCTTCTCAGAAAGACGGGACTCTATAAGCTGCTTAGATATTCAATATTCAAATACATAATGTGAGTGTTGTTTGGCAACGTTATGTTTCCGCAATGACAAAGGTACTAATCTATACATCTATATCTATATCTATAAATCTATACATCTATACAGATAAATAAAATTGAAGTGTCTGTTTGTTATACCAAAATAACAGCTTTTCACTAAATGCATATGAAAGTATACACGCTACTGACAATAAAAAACCAAGTTTTAAAATTTTTCTCTGTCTGTCTGTCTGTCGGTCTGTCAGTCTGTCAGTCTGTCTGTCTGTTTGTTCCGGGTAATCTCCGATACGGCTGGACCGATTTTAACGGGACTTTCACTGGCAGGTAGCTGATATATCAAGGAGTAACTTAGGCTACTTTTATTTATGAAAAATATTAGGGTTCCGCGACAATTAGGATGAAACTAAATCTAAGCGGGTGAAACCGCAGGGCACAGCTAGTATGTAAGTAAACCAGACCAAAAAACAACAAAGAAAACCTGTCTCGTTGGTCTAGGAATCGCAAAGGCTACTGCGGAACACGAGGTCCTGGGTTCAATCATGTAATTTGGTAGTAGCAGCCCGGAGTCTGGATTAGTGCCATAATGACAATTGGATCTCCCCCTATTACATGGGACTTAACCATAACTGTGCAAAATTGTTTAGGCATCGTAATATTCAGAGGTGTTATTGAATTCTGTACTTAATCAGTATGCTTATAAATTATGCATTGATTTAACGGTATCGCTGAAATCTTAAGTATACTTTAAATCTTAATTTCGACAGAAGAACAACAGAAGAGTATTCCATACATTTACTTAACCATTTTTTTTGTTGACGGTTCTAGTCTCGGTTTATTCGTGAGAATATTAAAACACTGCGCAATATTTGTTGCCGTAAAAAAATGTGTATGAATTAAATATTTAAGTTCATGGACAATTGATGACCTTAAACAGGTACGCATCAATCCATACAAGCGTGGTCGCTAATCGACAATGTAACAACATGGGACTGACGTAATCTAGTCAGTTATCAAAATATTTTTTACGTAATGTATTTGGCATCAGAAATATGTAGGAGGAATTAGCGAAGCGAATGTTTTAGCTTTAGCAGGTTGATGTAATATTGGTCTCTTTTTTTATAGCCGTAATATTGGCCTTTTCATGAATCCACCAGATTCTAGTATAAACGTTTAAAAATTTTAAATTTGTGTTCGAGCTAGAAAGGTCCTCGATGGGGTAAACAGAGGTGTAACACTACCCACATTTCACCGAAGATGATATTTGTTTAAAAGTATTGTGTATCTATTCTAGTATTTGTGCGAATTCTAGAATAGAATGCGGGCGTTTCATATGTAGGCTACTTTGTTTAGTTTTTGTACGGCCACTTAATTTCCAGGGTTTCTTATTCCCTGCCCTGCACGCTCTGGTGGCCCACTGGGCTCCTCCGGCCGAGAAGGGCAAGTTCGTGAGCGCCTTGCTCGGGGGCGCCATCGGCACCGTGGTCACCTGGTCACTCACTGGACCGCTCATTGAGAACTTCGGCTGGGACTACGCGTTCTACGTACCTGGTAAGTTTTAAGTCAAATGAGTGTTCTAATCCAATAAAACACTGCTGGGTGTCTTAAGTCATTCTCGGCAGAGTGGTATTATACGACTAATATTATAAACAAACGAAACAATACAACCTAAATGTCTTGTACCTGTTCTCCATATACTATGTCAGTCTCGGGTTTTCCAAGAATTTCAAAGGCATACTTAATTAAAATGGTTTTTGTTGTTCATATGAGAAAAAGTAATAAACAGTGGATGCGATGAAAAGACATGAACGCGCCAACTTCGCTTTAACATGTTTGCTTTTCTGGTACTACAAAATCTAGACTTTGGAAGAAATAGGCAAGGAATAATTACTAAATAACTTTTAGGATATTTAATTTATTTAAAGTCTATCTCAAAGTTATAGATACCTTCTAGGTATGCACGTGCCCACATTCAAACTAAAAGCAACCATGGTTCGTTAATTTCGTCATTGAAAAAAATTTAATTAAATTACCAGCGAATTAGTGGCTTAGATAGATCAAGGTTGAATTATATTATAATGAGACGAGATAAATTGTATTTAATTCAAAATTAGATTTCATTTGAATTCATAAACGAAATAGTGAAATTACAATAAGATTACACTAACAATACTTATGTTATTATATATAGGTACAGTCTTTTAAGCGACAGTTGTTTTTCAGTCAGACATACATTTGATAAGGTCTATTGCATATCTTTAAAATTATTCTGAGGTCACACAAAACACTGCGTGATCAAAAATATAACGAATACATTTGAAAAAAATGCAATATAAGATTGTATGCACTGGTGATAACAATTTATTGTTTTACCAATGTATTATTTTGCTGTTTTGTCCATTAACAACCTTTGTTATTGCACAGGTGACTGACTCAACCAACAAGCATGTTAAATAAAACTAAAGTAACGAAGCTTTGTATTAAACATTGAATCGCCAGACATTTTTAATGAACATTTGTAACGAAGTATGTAAAAAATAGATATATCTTAAAAGTGTGATCATAGTATATTTATTTTGCTCTTAGTAAGATTTCATGTATGTATTTTTAGACGTTATATGTGTACCTTTTTATATATTGTTTGGGATTTGATATGGTTTGTTGATAAGATACCAATAATAAGAAATACATTATTTGAACGAAGTCACGAGATGGAATATTAGATAATGTAGTTTATCAAATAGATTCAGTTTACTTTACAACAATATTTTCCTATCTGTTTATCAACCAACGTAGACCAAACTCATAAGTACGCTAGTAAGCGGTACTTATTACAAAATTGACTTTCTTGCAAGTTTATTAAAATTCCATGTTGGTTGTTGCCTACCCGATTTCTACATAGATAATTGTGGCGTGAGGTGTTTGTACAATGGCAGTTTTTTTAGATATTAAATTAAAATATTATGAATCTTAATGTTATTTGCTAATGACAACGAGTAGGTGTTTGTAAATTACCTGTAGGTTTGTCACGCAAGCGAACTTTTTCCCTTTACATAATTAAGATGTCGAAGCAAAGACGATTTTTCAGTAGAATAGCACAGTGTAATTGAATAAACTTACAACGAATTACAATCAATACTTGCTTACTTTGTCATATATTTTAAAATAAAGAAACATTAATAAAAGTAGCTTAAGTTACTTTTTATAACAGTTATCTGGCAGTGAAAGTCTCGTTAATTTTTTTTTGTTATCGGTCCAGCCATTTCATAGATAAATCGGAACCAACGAATAGACAGACAAAAAATGTGTTAATGTGTAAAAAAAATGTTATAAAAATGTACAAAAAATTTATTTTTATATGTCAGTACCTAATATACATTTATATGTATTTAGTGAAAATGTGTTTTGAACATTGAGTTACATACAGTTACTCAATTTTAAGTAATGTGTGGAGGTTCAGTTTGTTTATTAACGGTATAAATATTTTCAGGTGTGATTGGTATCGTTTGGTGTTTGTTATGGTGGTACCTGGTATACGACTCGCCTATCCAGCATCCTCGCATCTCGGACGATGAGAAGAAATACATATTAGAGGCGATTGGTGATAAAGTTCTTCACAGCTCAAAAGATAATAAGGTAGATAGTTATATTTTTTTTTTCTTTACAACTGATTGATAGTTAAGATTAGTGTAATTCAAGGCTTGCGCCACTAACTGTTATCGAATGTGAAATACTCATGGATCTGGGGCCCTACCATGATATTTAGCTCTTATTGTAAGACAGATGTATATGACGTGTATGCGTCTGTTATTGTCACACAGTGGAACTATGATGGCAATAAGAGCTTATGGTAAGGCCCCTGAACAATGATCAATCCTTCTAAGTATCTATTTACAGCATATTTTCAGATGTTATGTGTAAGTAATTACGAGAAATAATTTTGTAGAGTAATTTCAACGAAATATATGTCTAAAATATATAGGCCTATGAATTGCGTTTTCCGAATTCATGTTTTATTAATATTTCGCCAGTCATATAAAAAATAATTTGTCACTTTAAAAAAATTATGTTTAATTTATATGCATTTCGAAGTATTTTTAATATGGTTCAACTACACTCGTGACTCTGAAACACGTACCAACCATGTGTGTAAGCCAATAAAATATCTTAATTTCATACCTGTGTTCTAGATCGTCCCACCGTTCAAGAAGATATTCACCTCATTCCCCTTCCTGGCAATGGTGGTGCTACACTATGGCAGCAACTGGGGGCTGTACTTCGTGATGACGGCGGCTCCTAAATTCGTCTCAAGTGCATTAGGCTTCAACCTCACGTCGACTGGCACGCTCTCTTCACTGCCCTACCTTGCTCGGATGATATTCTCTTTGATATTTGGTGCTATTGGAGACAGGTATGTATACCTACGGGTCCTGCGAAAAGAATGGAGATACTGTGCATGTTCTTATTCGCTTCGCGCCAAACATATAGACAAAGACAGGCTAATAAAATGACTACTGCGCAGAGCTCATAACTCGTGAGGTGGTCAGTACCTACTGTATGTACAGGCTTGTAGATAAATCTTGTTTCTATAAGCGAAACGCGAGGGTAATGTTACTTTGTCTAGTCAGAGGTTTACTTTGTGGACTTAAGTAAATATACGGATTTAAATGCTTATTTTCAATGGCTTTAGCGACTTTTTAGAGTTTGTATGGTGTCCTTTGGATTTTATGCTCTTTAGAATTGTCAAATAAGTTTTTACACCAACCGTCAGAGCTAGCTTACTGAATGAGCTGGTAGTCCACTGAATTCAGATACCTCAGCTGATCTTAATTTACGACCTAGATCAAGTGGTTATAATCCAATATACGTATGCATACGTAGGGAAGTTTAAATATCAATATTTATGAATTGCGATCGTACAGTATTACTGAAACGTGACTAATCAATTCTTTTGATTAAAATGTTTAAGAATTATTGATTGATTGAAAAAACCAGTTAATTGTGTGTCGATCAAAACCGATCTATAGAACCATATTTAGAATTCTTAAGTCACAAACTTTTAATATTTATCATTTATGTTTGATTTATTTATTTCTCGGATTATTTTTAATTTTGACTCGTAGGTAATATAGAAGAGAATGCATACATACCCCCATTTTGATATCATTTTGAAACGCTGAACAATATTATGTGACATGCATTCAGAATTGAATTACTAGTAGCATATTATGTTTGTGCGTTACTAAATGGTTTATACATCACAATAATAACACTGGATAGCAAGGTCTCAGAAGGTGTTCAAACAGCTGTTTTCATACTTTGCTTTGATATAAATGCAAAGCCTAGTTAACGAACCTTTGAGTCAGAATCTACATGCCCTAAATGTGATCGCATTGTACGGCGGCTGCCTTTGTGGTTGATACTAAACATTGATTTAGCAAGCTATGCATACCTACCTACAAGATAAAATTGAGCTCATTTTGTCATTTGTAAAGGCCGCTAAATGTTTTGAACGCTTAATTTGTGTGAGAATAGGTAGATTTTAGTATGTTTCTAAATTATTTAAGAAAGAGAAAATATATTTACTTATATAATTCTCGGCTATATACATAATTTTATTTAGTGTATTTAATCAGATAATGCAAACATTGATAATCTAGCACCACAACAAGGTTGATGATATACGCAGCAAATAAGCATTCTCGTTACTTGACCAGTTACGGTACAGTCAATTGTGTTAACTATATATTTTACGAGCCTTGCGGTTTTATACGCGTAGGATTTACAAAAACTATGTTACTTAGTAATATTATTCCCGTTTTTGTAACATGTCCCATCGATGCTTCGCTCCTATGGTGGCAGGATGCCTAAATCCTTCTTCAATTAATGAACAAAGAAAAATGAAATTTATAATCAGATGTCTTCAGCATTATAATATCAGTACATTTTACGCGTTTTAGTAATGTTTATCCGTACAAAATATAATTATTTGTTTCAGAATCATAAAGCAGAACGTGGTATCGACGACGTTTATGAGGAAGTTCTTCTGTCTCTTCTCGCACGTGGTGCCGGGCCTGCTCCTCATAGTGCTGGGCTACACGGGGTGCGCGCCGATCCTCTCCGTCGCCCTCATTTCCTTCTCAATGGGCTCCAACGGAGCGGCCACCCTCACCAACCTCGTGAACCACCAAGACTTGGCCCCCAACTTCGCCGGGACCTTGTATGGAATTGCGAACGGAATTGGCAACACGGCTGGTTTTGTTACACCCCTTGTGACAGCACACTTTACTAAGAACGGAGTAAGTTGAATATATTATATTCGTGATGAAGCCTATTAGCTAATTGCTGATACAAATTTATAATTAGATCAGTAATTTGTTTGTTTCACTTCATGTTAAATAAATTCTTCTTACTTACCTAAGTCAGAAGAATAATGAGTTATGTTTAACATACTGGTAATTGATAAATACGTAAACACCTAGTTAGTGCAAAAACGCTTGCCCCACTCTGTTATCGCTGAAAAATTCTTGCACACACTTCGTGTCAAAGCGCACGATAAAATACAAGTACTATTGAATTGTGCTCCTTTATATGATACTTACATTTTTCTTTACATTTATCCTGTAGCGACTTTCTAATTTTAATTTGTTATAACAGAGCGGTTTCGCGGAGTGGCGGCCCGTATTCATCACGGGTGCATCACTGTACATTGCATCAGCGGGATATTTCATACTCTTCGGAACTGGAGAAACGCAGTCTTGGAACTACATCGCACCCGCACTTGAAGAAGAAGAGCAGGACAAAAGAAACGAATCCTCCTCCTCTACAGACACCACGGTCACAATCCCTAAAACATAAGTTTCTACTTTAAAGTATAGATACCCTCTGATTAAAAGTAGGCGAACTGCCTTTGCGAAAAACAACAGTTTATAACGCTCGCCCGATATTTAAATTGCATTATTAAAGTGAACGTTTATCTTTCCCATTATTGCTTCACCGATTTGATTAAAAAAGTCGTTGTTGTGGCCATGAAAACTTGTTTAGACAAATTCTGATGTCACTCTTGTTGTATGAAGATCTCACTTGAAAGTATTTGGTTTTGTTACTATTTAATAATTATTTTTATTTTATTTAGCCCCGTGATTAAACATGTAATTAAGTCTCTCTAGATCTTAAATCATCGAAATCACAATTTTATTTCCAATATTCGAATGCCAGATACATAATGAAGTCCTATATCCGTGTATTAAGACGGTGCGGTTGTCAGTCGATAATGTAACGTGAACAAGAATTAATTAGATTGAAGTAGGCAAATATTATCAAGACTTTGTGGGTACATACTACTTTAGTGGCTTAAGCCTAATTTAACAAGTGAATGTCACCAGTGTTTTGTACGTTTTTTGGATAGAAAGTACCTATCAAGATATGCGATGCGAGCACCTTTCAAATATCGATTAATTTTGTGACTTAGCTTGGCAGAGCAAAGAATGTAGGTAAAATACAGTATAGAAATTTAACCTACATTTCTTGTAGGTCATAGTAAAATAAGAGAATTGTCTACAGCTATTCTTTGTTTTAAATGAAATTTTGGACGATTCTTCTAAAGCCCAAAATAAGGCAGTTTGAAGGTAGGTACATAGTACATAATTTTCGAGAAACAAATACTATGTTCTAGGTAAATTCTTAGGAAAAATATGAACACCAACTGGGTCAGCTCTAGGTACCGTTTTGGCATTGCCTTAGTTTTATTTATTATAAAAACGATATTGGTTTAAAAGAAATTTTTCTTACCTGCATTCTTTTTATAGCTAGTTCGTGTGATTGAATTGTTTGCTCACATCGTGTTAATTTCATTGTCGATTTTTTTTTTTATTAGTTCATTAATTGTAAATATAATTACTTTTAAATATTTAAATAAATAATCAATTTTATAATTTGCACACATTGCACGCAAGTTTAATTAAGTAGTTACTACGCTATGATAGTAAATCGTAGATTATAATTCTAATACATATTTTATGACTGTGATGAATTTAAGAATGCGAATTTAATGAGAATTAATAAAATATTTTATATAAGGTCGGCAGTTTTATTCGTTACTATACCTTACTAAAATAGTAATAATTTTGCTTTTTTTTCAATTAATTCTATGTAATATACCTACTGTCAATTTTAAAACAAAATACCACCACTTTTTTCTCGTTTGTAAAATACGAGGCAAACCGGGCAAAGCTGTACTGATAGACCTTCAATAAACTATTGGAAGTCTGTTTTCGTTATTTCTTACATTTATATCCTACTTAGATGAATCATTCAGGAAACCATGGCTAGAACTAAAATAATTATATTTATTTTACTTAGTTCTAGTCATGGTTTAGGTCGCACTATATTTTCTAGTTCCATATTCATAAGTAAATCTATACAGATAAATAAAATTGAACTGTGTATGTAATTCCAAAATAACAGCTTTTCACTGTATATGAAGGTATACACGCTACTGACACAAAAATATCAAGTTTTAATATTTTTCTCTGTCTGTCTGTTTGTTCCAGGTAATCTCCGAAACGGCTAGACCGATTTTAACGGGACTTTCACTGGCGGGTAGCTGATGTTTCAAACAGTAACATAGGATTTTATTGATTAAAAATATTAGGGTTCCGCGACAATAAGGATGAAACTAAATCTACGTGAGTGAAACCGCGGGGCACAGCTAGTATTCAATAAAACATGAAGGTTATCATTACAAATCATTTAATATATTTTAGTATATGTACGAACAATAATATCATACACTATATACACAAGTATAACACTCAATTTTCAATTAAAATATCTCCATCCTCACATGAATGACACGTAATAAGTCATAATTAATTTATTAATATATTTTAGTACACTACAACAATAGCTACTCAATTAGGTAATCATACAAATTTAATAACGGTTCGGGTAAGTTATATTCTAGATATACCAATTTTTCTTTACATAGATCGCGTTAATTATAAAATAAATTTTCATTGAAATATCCATCTACATAATACCATTAAGTTTGAAACTATTCTTACGTCTTTGGAATTACATCACCAAAACAACTCTGGTTATGGTCACATTTTTAAAATTTCAGGCGGGATTCACAAGATATCCTTATAATAAAATCCTAGCGTATATAAGATAACGCTCCTAATAACTTGTAGAGAATAGTAATATAATCAAGTTAAAACAATATTTATTATCAAAAGATTGATAAAGGATCTTAATGTAAGTAGCGAATTGGATACGTGATACAGTTATATTATAAACTGGTGGTTGAAGTGTTTACACATATGATTCGGATTCAGTGTCTGATTCCGAGCCGTCCAAGGCTAACATGTTCTTCTTGTCGACGTCACTGGGTTCCCGGTAGAGGCGGGGCACGGACTTGGACCGCGAGTTCTTGTCGTCCTTGTTCACGTGGACCGGCTGGAACTTCTTCAGCACCCTCTGGTAGACCATCTTCCGCGGCGGCACCGGCGGTGGCATATGCGGAGGCTTCGAGTTTTTGCTTTGGTCCTTCTCGGGGCGGTACTCGGGCTGTACGGCCGTCGGAGTAGCCTTGTAGATGTCCGATGGGAATATGTTAGAAGCCTTTACATCTTGGTAGATGTCCCTCCTCCGGTTGTAGACGGACGTGTATAGGGGCTCTATGTATTGCGTGGTGTAGGTGTTCTCGAAGGAGTGTTCACTCGCCGGTGACTCCGTTGATCGGCTGTTGAACAAGTTCTGGGGCTGGTACAGCGTGTCGCTGCTACTGGAGTCGCTGTTCAGCACGATGTTTGCAAGTGATTTCGATTGATTTAGTTTATTGTTATTGTAGTTTCGAAGTCTCGACTTTTTGTTTTCATCGGAGTTGTTGCTGTGAATATTTTCGACGTAAGAATATGAGTTTTGTAGAGGATTAGCGCGCTTATCCTGTTCCCTGATGTTGGTCATCGGTGAGGCTGTGCAGCTGTTGGAGCACATGTGCGCGGGATCGAAGCGTCTCTTGCGACAGGAGTTCACGTTCACTTCGTAGTTGCCGTTGCGTTGTTTTTCCGTGCTGTGGGCGTCCTCGCTCACTTCCAAACTCTTCGTGCGCGCTGCTTGACGAGACCAGTCATTTCTTGTAAAAATGGTGGCTGCCATGGTTACTTGGCCATCTGGTTTGTTTTGTATTAATTCCCCTTGATTGTTAACTCCCATTTGCCCGTAAATGTTCTCTGAATTTAAAGATTTGTTATTATAATTGGCGCTTTTCTTTTCCCATCCCGTGTAGACACGTGAGTAATTTGTGTTTGTATTTTGTATGTCTGAACGTGTTTGATATTGGTTTTGTCTTTGAATGTTTTCCGTGAACATGGCGAGGTCGTGTATGTTACTGTATACTATATTTTCTTGACTAGATACCAGGTCGCGTTTGTTATCTATTGATTCTTGTTTTGCTTCTAATAAGTTGTCGGAACTTTTAGCTCTGTTAAAATTTTTGTTGTTTACGTTTTTATCTGTTTCCTGTGTTTCGGCGAACATGCTGTATACCTTTGAAGTCCTAGCTGCCTTGGAAACGTTGCTTCTCGGAGGTTTCTGTGGCTCGAGACCAGTGATGTACTTGGCAGGACTTTGCCCATAGATCTCCGCTGTAGAGCGTTGTAATGCTGTTTTAGATACATAGTTCCTTTCATCGACACCATTTGAGATTCCTATATTTATAGAGTTGTGAACATACCTCTCACCTAAATAAGGCGTAGTATATAATTCATCGTTTACTGTGCCATATATTTCTGCCTTATTTGAATAAATATTTTGCCTCTGCGACATTTGAGGCAAACCATTAACGTTGTGATTATCGGTAGAATATCTCGTTACTAGTTTAGATTCCTGCTGCATATTGCAAGTGGGTGCTGAGAGGCTGTGGAGGATGTTGCGTGGGGCAGGACTGTTGCCTCCGTTACTGTTCGAGTCATCTTCAGAGAGCGTCAGACCCGAGTCTCGACTGAGCGATAGCTTTTCTTTACGTGGCGTGGACAGCTCCATGGAGTCTAGAGAAATACCAACCGAATGGAGACTGTCACTCTCTTCGGCCCCTGAATCCAGTAACGCATTTGGAGTTTCTGCACTTCCATTTCCGAGAAGACCGGAGATTTGTGGGCCGAATAGCGCATCGGCCTTTACTATGAGAAGTTCGACGACCATTGGCACTGCTTTGGGAGCTTTGTCACAGGGAGTGTTGGGCCATAGGAGGCTGGGGCCAACGCAGACGCCGAGGTTCATCGGACACATGAGGTTGATGTTAGACTTCTTTGCAATGGCTTGCAGCAGGCACACGAAGTAAGTTAACATCGTATAGTGGGCCTTTGGGAGCTTGAGGAGAAGGGATCGCACGGCTGGTACCTTTTCAGCTTGTGATAAACCTGCAAGAGATTTAGAATACTTTTAAAACGTAGGAATAATTAAGAATAGTGAATCAAATAGCATCAAATTTTTTTTGTTACTATATTATTGTAGTATTAGGTATTGAGCTTTTAATATCAAGACATTAGAATTCCTTACTCAGAACTTGCAGCCAAGCTGGATACAATTCCGCAGCGAGCAGTGGCTGGGGCAGAGCTCGGAAGAACTCCTTAACCAACGCCGCCAGGAGAAGCACCGGCGCGCGCTCCAACTCCGGGCAAGCTTCAGCCCACGGTCCCAGTGTGTCCAACTGGCGAAAGAAATATATTATTTGGAATAATGTTTATTGCGTTCGTTGTACCCCCATCTGTAGTCGAGTAATTTGACAGAGAGGATAAGGTAATGGTTTGTACCTATGGCATAGTCTGAATATTTATTTTGTAATTATTACGGATATTCAAGTAGTATATTTTTTACTTCTACTACTTTTGCTGACTGCAGCTAAGTATTTTAAATATGTTCTATACTAGTGTGCGCGACAACAATTTTAGACCAAAGAGTCAAGAGTTACTATACATAATTAAGTAAGCAGATCAATTTTATGTGTACCTTGTCTCTGAGCAGTCTGAGCGCCTTGGCGTTAGCAGAGCGTCGGAACACGCCGTGCGTGAGAGGCGCGTGCGCGCGGAGCCGGCGCAGAGCGTGCAGCAGCGCGGGCGGGGGCGCGCCGCCACACAGCCGCGTCAACGCCACGCCGAACAGACGACCGCCGCGACGCAGGAGGCGCAGACCACGACCAGGGCCAGTGTTACCACTAAACATTACACCATTACCATTACTAAAATATACTTACCAAAAGTGTTTCACACTCATACAGCTCAAATTATACATAGATCACAATATACCAATAATTCTACTGTAAATTGAAGATCGAATTAGAGACAATGAAAAGACATCAAGTGTGGACGAAAATTAACAAATTAAATTTATACCTAGCTAGGTACGAATTCAATTTGTTCTGTGAATAAGTATTATTGTGGCAAAGAGGACCTCATATTGAAGATAAAAATGTAACAGACCCTTGCATTTTATTCCTAGTTTATACTCGTACGACGTTGAACTTAGCGTCCTTTAATGATTAATTTCGGTTAAGGATGAGGCATATTCACTTACTTCTTTAACCCCTGATTTTTCTTCCTCAATTCAAACACCAGTCCACAGGGATTGTTCTTAGCGTTAACGTGCTCCAAATCAAAGCCATCTTCACTGGATAATGTTTGCCTTATACGTGACATCTGGAATTAAATATATATGAATAATCAAGATTCTAGAAATCTTATCTACCCCTCTGTTTTTTTCATTAACTCAACACATTACTTAAGGATGACAGTCAAGCGAATAGAGTTCTTACCTGTACAGCGTGAGGTCTTTCAATCCCTTGTAGAGGAACCAGAGGTGCCTCCCTGGTGGTTCGGATACACAGTGCGAAATCCGCAGCGGTTCCCCATCTCTCCTCGTCGCCCTCGGACTGAAGTGCGTGGAGCGCTTGCCGCACAACACACCGCGCGCTCATTTCTGGACCCACAGACACTGTCTTACACTGCAAATACATATATATTGATCATTTCTGACGCATGGTTCGGATATTAGGGAATAAACGAGGGGTCGGAAACAGCGAAAAACGCATAAATGTCTGAATTTGTAAGCCGGGGTAATTTTATGGAGTAAGAAAGTGAATGAATACTTACAAATTCGATAGAACTCGTTAAATCCTTATGGAAAACTTGTATATTTGTTGACTTTGGTTCTGTGGCCAGTTGAGCATTTAAAGCATTCTGAATTTTCCTGTAAATAAAGATACGACTGATTAGATAAATTAACATGTTTGACCCAAATTTACAACTACACCAGTTAATATTTTGGTAAGCAAATATTATCAATTTAAAGCAATTTACTTATGAACTTATTTTACATTCCTCGTTAGGCCGCTACCCGTACCGACTGCACCTACTAGTCACTTTCAAATGGAAGTCAGATATTAAGTCTGTTTTAACTTCCTATAGTGTCTTTCGAAGCATGGATCGCTTACAGACTAGCTACCTATTAAGATCGCCTTTTAAAAAATAACAATAATTACCTGTACCAGGTGTCTCGGGCAGCTTGTGTGGGATACGTGGCGAGGTAGTTAGCAACGCCAGTGACAGTCGGCCATCCGATCAGGAAGCCTGTGTCATCGCCATCAGGCAGCGATAGCCACACTTCGGCGAGTCTTACGCTCTCTTTTAGCTTAAAGCAATTAGTTCCCCGAGCCTTGCCAACGAGTAAGAGGTCGCTGAAGAGGAACAGATGGCGTTCTAGCGGTGGGGCGGTGGTGCCCAGAGGGCACAGCTGCACCGGCGCCTCCATGATGAAGGTGCGCGGCGACAGAGAGGTACTGCTCGCGCTCATCGTCCCGCCGATGTCCAGGCTTGGACGCTTGCGCAGGCTCTTTTGCTTCTACAATGGGAACGATATTTTTTATTAATCACCTATTTACGCACAATGGATATAGATAATAGGTAATTGGGGATAGTAATATTAGTAATATCTATCAAAAAAAATATTTTTATTTTTTATTAGTACTTATAAGTATTTACTATGTACTTCTCAAATATAAACTATCTATTAACTATATTTAAACACCTAATTATAAACTAAAAACCTTAAAATTAAATATTTAAATCTATTAAACTATTTAACTTTAATGTAGCTATGGAGTTCTTCATGCATGAATGAAGAACTCCACGCTTGTCTTTTGGAAAATCCCTGAATTTCTTATTAGAAACACAAAGAAAGAGTCCAGAAATTGAGGATTCAAAAGGTGTACCTGAGCATGATGCGAGGCGAGTGCGGCTGGCGCGTCGGCATCGTGCAGCGCGAGGTAATCCTGCGGGAAGAGGTCCTGCACGCGCTCCAAGTCCGACAGCCGCGCCGCTCGCCGCCGCGCGCACCCGCTGCCCACCAGACGCTCATACTGCGCCAATCGCTCGATCTGGACAATACATAAACAATAATAAGTAAACGGAGATACAATAGGATTTCCTTTACATATGGGTGCTTGATAGAGGTGAGAGATATATATTACATTCTCGCTACAAAATACAGTAAATAAATTTCTATATACAAACAATATACGAGTAAGTAGAGGTAATTCACTATCAATTTACTTTATTATTACACCTTTTTTGCTTACTATTACTTATAAATATCTACTCTATTCTATCTAATCAACACTAGAGCGATTTTTAGACAATAATTATCGTCGATTTAAGAGTAAGTATAGTTTATTTATACATTCCTAAGCTTACATTACAGGTAGGTACAAAAGCATTCAATGTTTTGTTTTATTTGATCTCCCGTCATTCACCGAACAATAATACAATACATGTAGTGTGGTGACATTCGTAGACCGACAAAAATAATGACCAAACTTCATCCGCTCGGGTAAGCATTACAGTTGATTAAAGCCGCCTATTGTAATGCAACGGCTCTAATCTAAATTCTCATCGCGTAGTTCATGTATGAGGTCCTGAGGGTGACTTCCCGAACGCCTCACTACCACTATCTCAACCGTGTCCACGACAATGCTACCTTATTATAACAGGACAAAGGACCGTGAGAATCTTACCCAGTCATTGTAAGTAATTTATATTAAAATTTACTGCCGCCAACGCATAAATATCAATTATCCTATTATCTATACCTATATCGTTAAAATATACCCTGTATAAAACCAAGAAGTTTTTATATAAATCTTCATTGGTAAAAATGAATGTCTCCCTCTAAATAATGCGAATTAAATATACATCTGAGCGTAATTACTGTGCAGCTTAAATAAAAGCTTAAGAACACATATAAATTTAAATGAGTTAATTTTATTGCATCATACGAATAATGGACGTTTAATGAAAGACTATCGTTTCGTTTATAATCGAAACGGATTTGAATTGGCAGACTCTATGCTTAGAGAGCCGTTAAGTTATGAGTTTAGTTTGCGGTGGAGTTGGTCCATACGCAGTTACAAGCCACCCGACTCTATAATATTCTGAGAAGTCATTACTGCGCTGGCTTATCATTTACCGAGTGTCGTGTTTTTATTACATCTGGAGGTTTCAAATGGATTAAAAGTAACTATTAGTTTATTGCAACAAGAGCTACATGACTTCGCTAACGTACCTTAATTACCATTAATGAAATGACGAATGAAATATAAGAATCAAATGAATCAACCTGCATATTTATCTCATACTAACTGTGCCCTGCGGTTTTACCCGCGTAGCTTTGATTTCATGGCTGACTTTATTAAGCGAAGAACCCCATTTTTGTTTAAAATATAAGTAGCCTAATTTACTCCTTGTAAGATCTGTCAGTAAAAGGCTGATGTAGTTTATTTATATCAGTCTATACACGTATGCACTTTCATTTACATTTAGTGAAAAACTGTTAATTTGAAATTACGAACAGACACTTCAATTTTATTTATCTGCATAGATTAAAGGTTTATTATTTACAAGGCAATCGAGTTAAATTTACAATAAACTTAGGTATTACAAGTTTATCAGGTACTTTCGAAATTGCCAAAGAACAGATTTCAAAATTTTTCAGTGTTCAATGAAGCGTGCTTGTTTATTGTGTAGCACTAGTTGAAATGTCGACTTTATGTGAATTATAGGTCAAAAAAGGCCACTTTGGGAGAATCATAATGTGGTCCGAATATGATTCATCATCGAAATGACAAAATGGTCACTTAGGTGCAATTCATATTACGATTTACGAATTATTACAATAATTGAAGATGTTAGTCCCTAACTAACTTTTTATGATTCTGCTATTTGTCACAAAAACAATTCATATTATGTGGACCATTTTAGGAATCTTCATAGGAAAGTGTCAAACAGGCGAATTGCGAAATATTAATAATCATTCGTGAATCGATATGTAATATGAATTGCACTTAAGTGACCATTTTGTCATTTCGACAAAGAATCATATTCTGATCACATTATGATTCTCCCAAAGTGGCCTTTTTAGACTATGTAAACCCTATAGGATTTGGCTTGCGAGCCGAACACTTACTGTAGTGTAAATAATGAGGTATTAAAGTGCATAACCGCGAGTTGTTGAGCTCAATTTTCATTAGTCCATTCTAATGAAAATTGAACCCCAAGGTACACCTTTTTTTATTTACTTTAGTTACGCCTATTACAATAGACGCAACTAAAGTAACGGTTTCTAATGTAACGTATTTCAAACATAAATGTGACCTCATGTGATGACATGAATATATATTGTACGTACTTTTCGTTGTTAGATAGGTAACAGTTTCTTTCAATCTTTGGCCTATTAAATAAACAATTACAGGGATATTACTTCAAAAGGTATGAGTATCGTATACATTCTGACTAAGGATTAATGTAGGTATACTAAATTGGATATTAAGCGTAACACAGCATTAAGTAATTACTCAACATGAACAAAACATTAATTAACTTTATGTTACCAACCGTAATCTACTTTGGAAAGTAATAAAAAAATATTTATGGTAAAAATGCAATTTTCTAAGAAAGCATAGTGTGCCTTACGTAAATTAAAGAATATGCTGGAAGGGATTTTTTGTTCATATTAAGTGTAAGTATAACTTTTTTTAACAAACAAAAGTATTTTGTTAAGATTTGAGTGCTGGCAAACAAGGCGATGTTTTTGTGAACGAGATAAAAAATGGTAAGAAAGATAAGCTGATAGCTAAAACACTTAAAGAGGGTCGCAATGGTATTTGGCTTGGGATTGGCGTGAAAAGCTTAAACCACACACAATCTATTGTCTAGTAAAGGGGCTAAATAAGATAATTAAAAAACTAAGCGCTGGAATCTTTTCAAAACAAAAGTATCACAACCGGCGCCTAGTAACATCCTGTAGCCCGAATCCGTAATGAAAATGACGATATCACAGTGATTTACTCGTCGGCGATACGTGTTAAATTCAAAAATGGAAAACAATGACTTAAAGTCGTCGAGAAATCGTTGAGTTCCGATTCTATTGAGATTGAGTCCTATTGAACTACGATTTTGGAACACGTATGTTTGTTTTACGTGAATCGGGCTGCTGAGTTCCGATACCCAAACCTCGTGTGCAAACGGACTTTCTTATTTCCAAACCAGATTCTAAATACTTATTTACTTAAAGTTTATATTATTAGGTACTAATACTTATACGTATTTAATACTAATAAATGGTTACAATTGAACTGCAGTACCTGAGTGTGTAAGATAATATTTACATGTCTTAAAATTAGGTGCAATATCCGATTCTTGTGATCTTAATACGACCCATTTTAATGTAAATACAAATATTATATCTATTACTTTGCAAAATCTGAATGTTGAATGTGAGTTAGCGAAGTTGGTCACACAGTGAGCTCTTAATAAGGTATGTAATTGGTTTCAGTTTAAGTGTTGACAGATATAAATGTTTGCCTGACTCCAGAACATTTCGAGTACCACGAATTCGGAGCATCCCAAATAGCCATGTAAATGTTATCTAGGAACGTGTTACACGGAACTGCACTTTCTAAGTCAAATGTTTACTTTACAGTAAGTGGGTACGGGCGTAAGTTTTAGATAACGAGTGAACTGTCCTAAAAGTTAGATAACCCGTGCGCGTGCGTCACCGGTGCTTTATGGGTCCGAGTTTTTACAAATTATCTTTATTTTTGTCTTATGTTTTAGTGGACACACCTAGTCGTAAAGCAACCTCATGTACTATGAGACGTTTTTAAATCATGTCCTCATTAAGATAGAAAGTACATCACAAACACTAAAATGAGAACTTATTTTGGAAAGTAGAATTTATAAAAGCCTACGATATTATCTTATCGAATAGACTGACATACTTATATGAGACCAAAGGTCACTATAAACCTATAAAGACACAATAAACTAATTGTTCTTCTTCATACTTTCACATACCAATATCCTTAATAGAAAAACCAATTAAAACTTGCATTATCACTTTGAAGTATCGAAGAGCTGTATTGTGTTGTGTTTCATTAGAAGTAGGTAACAAGCTAACCATTGCGCAAAGTGGAAAGTGGTGATCGTCTGCTAATGTGGTCAATTATGTAACGATTGGCATAATAATTAATTATGCTTCGATGATATAGGTACGGTCACCAACAAAAGTAAATAACCAAACAACTTTTTAAATACATAAATATTCAAACCATTTCAAAGGACTCTGTATGGCGGACCATCTCATAGAAAGATCCGTGGATGAAGTTGCGAAAAGAAGCTCCATTCTATATCTTTGACATCATGTTAAGTTACCTCTATGGCTAACCGTACAGCAAGATATAGATAAAGAAAAGCATGAATATAATTTGTGTCATACAAAGGTCAATGTGCATCTTAACGGTTAATAGTTTTCAATGACCCTTCACCATGGGATTTGAAATCTTATGCAAACCATGTTCAATAGATAAATCACATAACCAATTTAGCTGATTTCATGGCAATTAGTTTGTTGGCATAGCCGTGAAAAGGAAACAAACTGACTGACATATTTGTAGTATAAAGTACGGAAGCAAAGATTGATACACACGCACGTAGCACGCCTTTTTAATGATAATTACTATCAATGATGGATTATTAAACGGAACCAAAGTGAATATTGAGCGCAGAATAATGACGCATAATTTTAAACTTTACCAGAACTTGTGGCATTTTATCAAAATAGTGCTTTTCACTTCCAGCGAAGCTGTGTAGGCGCCATAATGGTGGATGAAATTATTACTTGACATTGGTTTAAGAGCTGAATTTACCACCTTAAAGGTTATTAACGGTACGTAATGCGGTGAGCAGGGTATACACTTCGCGGAATGCAAGCCAGAGTGATTCATCACCAGCTTTGCAGATGCGTATACACTGAGAAATCTATTGAATTCGTGAGTGCAATTTAATGTAATCCCTATAATTTTAAGATACATCGTTATTTGTCGATGATTGAACGGTATATGAGATACGTCTGGAGACGTGTGACCTCAATCCGATTGTTTGATACAACTGACGATGCTTAACTATCACACGTAATAATCATAACCTTATTCCAGTTTATCGTCGAGTCGAGTATACCTTAGTAAAGTTATGTTAAAAATATGTTGTGATCATTCGGAAAAACATAGTTTGCAATGATATGAATGTAATCAGGGCGACATCAGCAGAGGCCGGGTCGTGGCTGCGCGCCGCAGCGGGTCGCCTCGGCCGCGACATATATCTGCGAGCATTGTGCGCGTGCGCCGCCCCACTGACGACTCATCCTCCACGAAAACAATCCTCCGATCGACTTTCAATGATTAAAAACATTTCACCTTTGGACAAAATACCGTTGAGTAAAAGTGATTTGTTCATATTTTAAAGGTCAATTGTAGAAACTTCCCACATACCTGGTAATGATGTATGAATAAGTTAAAATAATAATTTTTCGTTGGAGTTAATCAATTACTGCCAGATTTTTGCGAGAGTACATTTATAACCGTCCAGAATAAGCCAAGCACAATAGGTACGTTATTAAGTACCACTTTGATAGAAGTAACGGCACACGCCCAGCGCCGAGCGGAGACTTGCAACAGAAGGTTCAACACGGTTAATTATCACATCGAACAAATATGACCCAAATAGGCCTACTTGTACTTGCTTGCAGATGTATAAGTACTTTACATAACCACAACAATCGACTAGCGAAACAGGTAACCAGAACAGTGCGCTTTCTGTATGCGCAAACTCTGTTGATTCTATTCATTATAGTTACTCTAGTAATTACTCATTCATACGTGTAAGTATATTGACTATGTACGTAACGCTTCGGTGTAAGAAAACAGCAAAATGTAAGAATATTATTTAAATGAATTATAGAAAACCTACACCAAAGGGACACATTTCTGTTGATGTGTGTTTTAATAAAAAAAATCCAAATTACAATATCTGCGTTGATGTCTTTGGTATGAAGCTTTTCGGCCGTCTACAAAACCGAAGTTTAACTAGTTAACTCATTTTTGAATACGCAAATATGTTTGGCGATTTTTCTCATTATTTGTATTGTATACAAATTTCACATAAATAAATCATGTACGGGTATATCCCAGCTGAAAGGCAGAATGTAACTAAATAACGAGTGCCGGTTACAAATGATTGGTACACACAACTCCAGTAATTACGTGTTGGAGGCGCGTCCATAAATCATAAAGAAAGCAGCGTTGTTACCGAAGAAGACATCAAGCGTGGAATTTTCGATTGGGAATGATGTAGGACTGCGCCGGTGAATCGGAATAATGCATTCTGGGCCGAATCACGGCACGCAGGAATCGCGGTCAACGGCCTTCTTACTCTCCCGAGCCCTTCTCGACACTCATTTAAAACGAAATAAAACCATGAAAGTTAACTCACAATCCTCAAATGAGCTGCCATGTTATGTCCAACGCAACTGATCAATGCTATAAAACAGATTTGCACATTTTATTGGCAACGAAACAAAGTGCTCAGATTAAGTATAAATGGAACCTTGAAATGAGGCTGTACCAGATAATAGCGCGCTATCAACTTAACAATCTAATGTAAATCTAAACGTAGATGTGGTTGCATTCGTTTAGTTCATTGTGCAATTTTTATATTTTATAAAATAGTAGTATATTAATATAAAAAGGCAAGGTATTCTGGGTGGCTATGTATGAACAGTGTAGATTGCGATACGGGCTGTCAGTGGCACATCAGCGTACATCTTTAGTAATCATTTGTACATAGGTTAAATGGACGCATCTATTGCTTAACAATTAAATGGCAAGCACAAAGAATACGCATCATTACACATTAACAAAACCATCTCTTTTGAAAATATTCGTTTGAGTGACGGCACATCAAATTGGGTTACGTAACGATTTAAGTTAACAATAGGGCAGGCGTCAATCATGCGTTGGAGACGTTTTTAAATAAGTCCATGGGAGAAAGTACATTGCCTCGGGCGGGCACGTAACGCGGGCGACGGTACCCCCGACCTCGCTCGCGTACTATACGACAACTAATTGAGCCGAGCGCGCCCCCGCCTGACCTCTCAACTAACATTTCAACCAATACTATACGCTTCTTCAGAAACCTACTCTGCAATACCTTGATTGGTTTGACTTAAATGTCATTTATAACAGTGTTGAAACCTTTCCCAGTCATTTCTACAGACACTGATTGGCACGCCTTCTGTAACGCAGATTTTCCCATAAAACCCACACATGCGATAAAGCCATAAATGATTACCTACGTGGCATTTATAGCATTTCTTACCTAATAACAAGTCACAAGTTTACGAACATAAAAGTGGAAAAATGTTACTTTACGTAATAATCGCATTAGATGGGTTTAAATTTATATTTAAAATCCGATAATGCTGAGGACCGTTAAATATTTGATCGGATTTATGTCAAAGTGTGATACATGGGATTGGGTAGTCAGGCAGGTAGGGAGATTATGAACCTACCTCATTCTACAATGGTAAGAGGTTATTAAAAGTGTTGTTTCCTCCATCGTAAACTGTGAGCCATGTTGTAATAGCAGGCAGTTGAAACCTCACTGTATTGCCGATACTTCCCAGTTTCCCGCTTTCTCGTTGCGTCACGTGTAATATTGTTCTTTAACGCACTTAAACGCTGAGCAAGTAATGAATGAGGTAATGAAACATCACCGGAGGACCGACAGTACCCTGTTTAAATAATGGTTAGTCAATGGTATACTTATCTGAATTATGCTAAAACAAATAACAAGTATAAAATTCATATATTTGTTTGTATGTGATGCCTTGTTTGTTGGCGAATTAATGAATATATCTACATAATATTCGCATTTAGTTAATTGTTGACGTTTGCCAAAATTACATAAAATGCGAGAAAGTGTAGTTAGGAAGTAAATTGTGTTCTGTATATAGTTTGTCAATATAAAATCTCCGCTGTCCCACTTTGCTTCGTTTATTACGTAATCGCGTTGTCGTATGCTAAATTCAAATTAGTTCTCATATTGATAAGTAGTGATGTTTCAACAAGCTCGCACTTGTCAGTGTAACGTTCGTGTTGAAATACTATCTGTCAGTCAGTGCAAATGTTCGCCGAAGATCTCATCTGTTGATATTTCAACTGCTCACTGCCAAATACTTTTATGCATCTTATATATATTATTGTGCAACAGCTAATAATTATAAATTATGCATGGTATCGGCACTCGAAATTAATAGCGATGTATAAAGGACACTGCATTACCTTGAGCTTAAAATACCTGTAATTATTTTCAATTATAAGTTAGAACAATCACGATTGATTATCAATAATACCATACTGTGTATTCACTAATATCTAGGTTCAATTTTGAATCAATTGTATCGATCAATGTCTAAAGTTAACCTCGGTAATGACGGACCGGCTCACTGGATGATAAGAGATGGAGTCTTGGCACCACGGCATACAATTGTACATAATCCCGGGTGTCATATAATGATAGTAAAGCTAGGAAGCTTTGAGACTTAGTTTATTGTGTGCAAATAACTTCAATACGTGATAAGTGTAGCCAATGACTTAGCATTCCTGGCGTCATGTCGCGCGTACTCGGTATCACAGCAATTGCTGCCATTTGCTTGTAATAATGTATGGGAAAGAGAGAGATAGTTGTATTAATAATTCGTTAGCGGGTTCTGAATAGGCTTAGGACAAGGACGTATTCAAACGAAGCTTGCTCACAATGCCGTGTTTCCCGGAATATGATTTAAGCGCTTAGCGCGTGCATGCAACGAACCCTTCAAATTTGTTGCTCTTGAGTACAACACTGTTCATAAGTACAATAATTATTTTATTCTAAACTTTACTTTATTCAATCTAGACAATATACGAATTGTTTGCAATCAATCCTTGTCAGTTCTTTTTTGTTTTGCTACTTAAGTAGAGTATTATGTTTCAATTCAGTATTCTCAATGAAATTAGAATAAATGAGTAATATTCAAACTATATTTTCGGTTCGGTTGGGTGTCTTATTCACGGTCACGTAAAGCCGGGCGGGAGTCGTGATGCGCGCCGCTGGCACTGACCATCCTCTGACCGCTCCTTTCAGTAAGTCACGTTTTACACCTGATTTACTCATACAAAAACACTGTTAAACATTTATAATCCTTATTCTTGGGAACAGTAACTGATAGGAATTATATAAATGTACACAAAAATACACAATTACAGCTAGTCGGTGAGGAAAATACAAAATCAACCAAATACTATCGATCAAAAAATACATGGGGTTGTAGGTAACACTGTTCCAGTTAAAACTTGGTTGGTTGTTTCTGTTTCTTTTATATCCTTTGCATTGCGTGTCTTTTGTAATGCTTCATTAAAAACCGTTTAGAGTTTTTTGTTAAAAGGCCCGTTGCGGGGGTTGGTAAAAATTCGGCGATCACCACAGGACGCCGAGTAATGACTTGAGACGTTCCTGACGTCAGCAGGTCAGTAAACTTACTGTTCTAACACGTGCAGCGCATGCCTTGAGCGCTCCATGTTATCTTTAGATGCCGCACAGATTGCACTCTCTACTATTTTTACAATGCATCCTGCGACAGCCCCAGTTAGACACAATAAATGGATATGTTTCGTAACTTATTCAATCAGCGTCACGTTTGGTGAATAGACTGTTGGTTTACGTGACATTTCTTTAGATTTAATCATACGGTTGCATGGAACAAAACAATTTTCAATAGCCTGTTACTTCCTCCTAGGTGTTCGGATTTAGTGGGAACCGCCGCAGAGATGAACAATGATGCAAGTCCTATTAGCCGTGTATCGGCGCGGGCGCAGGCTCGCCAAGAACACTGTTCCGCGAACACAGAACAATGGTGGGTAATTTTGTAATGTCTTCTTATTACCATGCATGACACAAGTTACTCTTATATACCATAGTCCCATATATTTATGTTCTTACTATTCATACGATGCAATTGGTTTTTAAATTAAATTCCATGCGCTGATTGTATGATAAGTACCTTCGATTTGCAAATAAGATAAAACTCGGCACCTCCTTTTATTGCTTACAAAAACGGCACTCATGATTGGCACACCGACATTACTGGGTTAATAATAATTAAAGACTAAGCACAGTCTGAACTCTGTACTTAAATATATTGGCTATCAAAAATATTTTATTACTGACTGGATTTAATGAGATTAAATTGTGATTAGTATACTTATTATAGCACTATTATCCAGTCGCAGTGAGTTTTAAAAAATTGCATTCATATGTTCTCACCACACCTGTATCCCGTGGGGGTAAGCCACATGCTACGATCCTTACATATATCGAAATAGTATAATACATATTCACTTCAGTTTTTGCGTCCTTCACAAGTCTTTCTATAGTCAGATGCATCTCCTGTTTAGGAAAAGTCCTGATGACTGATAACACATGCGATATCGAATTTAATTAGTTAGCAAATGTGGCAAGGGCGCGCGTGGCTAACAACTGCTCGGGTTTTTGTTCACGAGCGCAGTAATTACTGGAGACATCTTTAAAATGACTCCGTATAACTGCCTCGCCATTTAAAAGAAGCAATTAAATAAATTCATTTGTGTTTTGAAACGTTAATTTCACCTCGTACGCTTTAACGAGTGTCAACGAGATATATTTTTTTCCAAACACAGAATTGAGTGGAGCTTATTTATAAGTTACAGTGGTAACAACGCAATATATTAATATTTATACGGTACTTTGGTATGTATAAATATCTCGAGTAATTAGTTAGTTAGTTACAATTCCTTTGAGAAAAATAAAAATATACGGAGTAAAAGAATTATTACGGCAATTAATTAGGATCGCTTACATGTAAGAGATGAGATACCTACTAAAAGGGACGGCCACGATAAAACTTCAAACATTTTTATTATACTAAGTTAACTGGGCCACATTAGATTCACTTTTTAATTAATGGCCAGTTTGATGAGGTATCGATTGATGAATAATGTATAAGGCGAAGTCAAGAGAAAGAGTCTCGAAAAGCTGAAAAGTTAAGTCAGTATATCAGGTTGGGGTCAGGTCGATTATATGTGGAAGATGGAAAACAATTTCATATTTAAATGTGATCCCATTCAGTCTACCTTGATTTATGAAGTGAAAATCAATCAATCACGTAACGTAGTACGTTTGTAATGTTCATTGATACGACGCGATGACCTGCAAACGGACTTTTGGGTTACCGGCCCAGAAATCTGGTTCAAACTGGATACTTACGGAACAATTATGAAATATGAGTCGATCTATCGTGTATCTTCGATGTTCATACGTCTAAGAGCTTTCCAATTGAATGATGTAATATGCGGTGAGGCCCACAAATGCTGGTCTAACACGCACAGACAAATGCCAAATGAACCAAGCTAATACAGAGGCTACTCATTAAGTAATTACTTAGCTATGTTTTGTTAGTCTCAGGTAAAAATAGGACGGATCTTTAATAGATGCACTAACAATATTCATTAAATTTAGTATACAGGGAGTTTTGGGGGCGATAAATTGAACTAGATATGTTGCATTTTTAGAAAACTTAAAAATTTATGAAACGAGCCAAGCGCGGCCATCCATTTACTTATTTGAGGTTCGAGTATTTTAAATAAACTATAGAAATTACTGAATAAGCGCGTTTGTATGTATATCGTATGTTTTTTCTAGATGCTGATTTGTGATTCTAGTCATTGGATATTCATCCGAAAATTCTTGCATTTAATTGCATCTAATTATATTCTAATTGTAAGTTTAATCGCCGTTGATTTTGAGTTTATTATTTCAAAGATGTAGTTGAAACTAGTCTTGAATACTAGATATATTTAAAGGAATTTTACCGAACAATACGTATATTTATATTTCATTGATTCATCTCTAATCGCATATTTACATGCAGTGCACGTTTTATATTGGATACTAAGCATTCATTAAGGTTGCTACTTTAAAGTTGGGAATTCATTTTTTGTTTCAAATTACCCTGGCTTGTAACCCTACCAATGGGAGTGGAGTATTTTATAAACAGTCATTGTATTCTCAAATGTAAAACAATCATTATGGCCGTCGATGTACACTCGAGGTCTAATGACATGCATTGCGGCTACGGACCAAGGAGGGGTTATAATAGCGCTAGGAAATAACTCAATACGGTTATTTTAATACGTGAACGAAAACATCGCGAGGAAACCTGTAAACATCTCAGAAGAAAATATTTAAATGTGTAAAGCAAAGCTTATATCTACTAAGGAAATTAGACAGTGATAAAGGTTTTGTAGCCTAGATAGATAGAGAAAAATCCCATGAATGACAATTAACTCCATGAAACCCGAGGAAGAGAGAGGAAACCTGTACACATCTGAGAAGCTCAAAGACTTAAGAGTGAGTTGGCTCAGAGACGGTGAAATTAACGATTTTTCACATTGGCACCCAATTACATTTGTAACAAAATATGCGTTGAAACTTCTCTGTCTGTCTTTCTATGTCTGTCTGTTTTTTCCGGCTAATCTTTAAAACGGATGGACCGAGTTTAAACAGGACTTGCTGATCGAGGAGTATCTAAAGATTTATTTTTTAAATAAATGGGCTCTGCTCAATAAAGCCAACCAAGTCTAGTTAATAAATAAACCGCGTTCACATACGAGCATATGACCCGTGGCAAGTCAAATTCCTTACCAAATTCACTGAGTAGTCGATCCAGTACAAGGATCTATTGTCGAAACTAGTATTAATTATTGTAAAGAAATAAGCCGTGCTCAATGCTACAGGTTTTGAGCTATGCGTTTTTGTACGCGCACCTATTAACAACTGCACCAGCCAGCACCACCTGCCTCACAACAATAACGAACTAATTTTTATGCAATAATAACTAGTGCTACGACCACCTTTTGTTCACAAATGTAGACAAAAACAGTCGATTAAAATAGACTTTCAGTTAAGCTTTTTTGTCTTACAATGCAACTGCAATGAAGTATTTGCTAGAACTATGGAGATTACTGACCGTAGGATGTATATAGTAAAATTTGTGATCGTTATAATGCAGCAATGTTGTGACTAGAAGGAAAATAATAACGTGTAATTTAAGCTGTGGAAAATACCATGATACGAGGCTCGGACAGGTTTAATTGACTGCATTAGCGAGGACCCTGCTCGCATTAAGGTCGCTGGATGTATTACAAAAACAGGATGTTTAGAAAATTTGTGTCGACACACTATTAAGTCATATCCCAGCGCGAAGACTTGTCGCCGGCCTTTGTTTTGGTTACAGTTTAGATTCACCATTGTTTAAAGGACAATAACAACGCTTTTCAATTGGTGGAAAACAATTTGCCTTTAAGCTAATGAAATTCCACTTTATATTCAATGAATAATTTATCCCTTACAAACGTATAAGGTTACAGGTATTTGTTTGTGCATACAAGTAAATCGTGTATATAGAAGTAAAATATTTACTTTACTATGTAAGGACTAATGTGGTGCATACTAAATAGTTGACATTGAAACTCCTTAGAATTGTGTAATTAGTATTAAAAGTATTCAGTAAACACTTACATGCATTATAATCCGTAGTGACAACGGTCCGTCAGTATGAGAACATCACAGATATCGCGCGGGTCACGTCGACCCTTGTTTGTTATTGTCGGCCGGAGCGGCGACACATGCATCTACTAGCGCAGCGCAGGTAGAACTAAACGCGGGCATGCGCCTGCGCCGCGTACGGTCGCTACGCCGCCGCCGCCCGAACCCGCCCGCCCAACAGCGCAGCGCTACCCCAATGATCTACGCCCGCCCGCATTTCATGTACTTTTTTATTTTTTATGGACTCGGATTTCATATTTTTGAATCATAATTTTTTTTTTTTTTCTTTATATTACTATTTTTTATTTTATATTAACGTTAGCGCAGTGAATGTCTTAAGCCTGCATGTCATATTAATAACAAAGCTTAAGTGCAACTTTTAACATTGATAGAATCTACCATGATTTATAAACAGTCATAAATTGTTGCAGCATGCATTTGATATCTCCCCATAACATCAACCCGGTGACCGGGTCCCATAAACCGGTTATTGCCAAAATGTCCCGGTCATATATCACAGTTAAAATAAAAGCTAAACAATGGACGCAGTAGGTCACAGATATTTACGATTGACAGAGACTATATAAATCATCTATGTAACGTATCAATGCAGTAATAAGCGTAAGAGCAGTATAATAAAAAAGTTTCGTGATGGCAGTGGTCCGGGCGGCACGCGCAAGCGCAATCATAGCGATATGGTCCGCCCGCGGCGATGGGAAGTGGAGTATGTCACACGCCTTGTCAATCATAACCGGCCGCTGGAAGCGATACCTTCAGCCACGCGTAGATCTGTCACCAGATAACACAGGAAGGGGCACTCACCACACTTACCAACTATCACTAGACTGATCACCCAACAACGCGCAAACACAACTAATCAACTTTATTTAATTAGTAAAGCTGCATTGATTTACATAACACCGGTGTTTATGATAATTCATCAACGAATAATCATGGTGTTGAAACTTCCGACAGCTTGCGCCAGAATCGGAATAGGTATCGATTGCTATTCGGTTGTCAACTCTGCTAGTTGAATAACATCTGTTAGGTAATCACTTTTGAATCTTGTATACCTACATATATCTTATGAGGTGACAGTATAATCTGAAGGGATTGTGTTTCAACGGCTCCTACAAAAGAACTTGCCACAATAAAATATTCATTCAATTTAGATTGGTTCTTATTATAGAACATTTCATTGTATTCAAATAAAGTATCACAATATTTGTCCGAGTTGGTAGCAATCTCTGGCAGGGCAACCTAAATTCAATGACAGCAACTGTGTCCGATTCAATTAAACCAGTCAAATTATATAATTGGAGTCTATCGTCAGTAATTCGATTAAATGACGCGCTACGCTCCGCTGAGACATACCACGATATTATCCTCTTTCACGACTACGTCCCAAAATGTTCCGGCTAGTTCCTTTAATACTTTAAAATTACTATTGAGATAAAAAGCGTTTTCCGTTACAGATTCCTTATTTGTTATTGACGAAATAATCATTTAACTCTATTCGTATTTACTTAGGTACCTATTTTATTGAGCGTGTGCTCCTAATACATATGTCATTCTGCACATTTGGTGCGGTCCGCAATTTGTATTCCATACACGCCCATATTCACTCACATACATGTACTGAAACATGTGTCATATCCAAACTTGTCAAACGAAGTGACTACTAGTGAACATAACGAGCTGAATCGGCAATTGACTATTAATGCAAATTTGCAGCGTTAACACGTAGTCACCCAAGCCCCAGCACTGATTGTTAGCAACCAATCTGCTTGCAAAGTTTCTTGTAGGCGATTTTACATTGTTTTTGGGTCACATCAACGCAAGCATTCCACACGTGTATGTTTCTATTTAGATTTGTACACGTATAATGCCTCAGGTAGCATTATATCGTAGTTGTAGAACAGTCTAACATGAAAAATTTAATTCAGTCCATTCGAAACTTTTGTAAGAAGATGTAATATAATCACTAGCGTGCCGAAATTGAGGCGTTAAAGTGGTTAGAACTCTAGCCTCTTTCCTCAGTTGCTCAAGTTTTTATACTTCTAATTGAAAAGTGGCAAACTGCGTACGGAACTTTCTTTTCCATCGTTATGTGAGCGCATAATGTATTTATACTTATATGGTTGGTAAATCATGAGAACCTGGGATCCTATCATGAACTCTTATTGTCGTCACAGATTAACAATGATTACGAGAAATATGTGTATGACGAGTATATAAGTTTATCACTGCCCCAGATGCGAACTATCGTGGCAATAGCTTACCGTCCCCTGAATTTTATTGTAGACAGGTGCAGTTGTATTAATGGCAAGTTTAAACCTACAATTAATCAATTGCACTGCGCACTTCTACGATTTATTGTTTTGATTACATAACAAAGACATTTGTTACAATTACCTACAACACGTGTAACGATTATGTTCAGAGCAGACATGATTGCAGTCTCTATTATTACAATACTTAGAGGTGTACGCGAAATTATATTTTGCAAGTGGCAGTTAGCATTTCTAGTTTCAAAACCGCGAAATAATTGTGTATAGGTACGTTATAATGGAATAGGGCTTTGAAATAGTGCAGCCGTCACGAATGTTGTGAAACTTAACAGAAAGCACGAAAAATGACGAGACATCACTGGATTTACTGCGTACAGCTGTTATTATAACAGTATCCGATAAATTTTTTTATTAAAATTGTAACACGAAAACCCTGTAACACTGTTGTGTAAAAAAAATACAAATAGATGTGCAAAAGGGGGCCAAGTTCTTATTTATGTGCGATAAAGTAATTTTAGGAAGTAATTATGTCACCTAAAGGAGACAAAGACACGACTTCACAAAATATGTAACGTGACTTCTAATTTTTTTTACAGAATATAGGTCGATTGTAATACGGTTATTTGTAAGACATTATTCAATTTTCCACCACCTATTATATGAATGACTCCTACTTTTGACGTGAGCGTGGCGTGCGTGATCAGCTGCGCAGGCGGCTCACGCGATTTACAATACTTAACCAAAACAATATCAACTACAATGAAGTAATAAAATTGTATTCTTCTGTACTTCAATGTGTACTTCCTATGATGAATCATTGTCTATCAAAAATTATGTTCAAAAGCATGCCATTAAA
This sequence comes from Watsonalla cultraria, assembly GCA_964035505.1. Lineage (NCBI taxonomy): Eukaryota > Metazoa > Arthropoda > Insecta > Lepidoptera > Drepanidae > Watsonalla > Watsonalla cultraria. The sequence continues at coordinate 5,349,753 of OZ037727.1, read as the reverse complement.
ATAATTTTGTTCCAGTAACCTCGTCTTTTGGCAATGTTCCTTTTGTTTCTAACCGAACAAAGGCTATGTCTGGCAGCTTATTCAATGTCATGATATCTAGCCATTTTTCTTTTTTGATTGCGAGAGCTACAATATACAAGGCGTGTCCTATCGATATCAATACCATCTTTGGATTATTGGGAAGCTATTGTCTCCTTTTGTTTATGCAAAAGTACCGTATTATCGTCCCACTATCGTCGTAGAAACCTTTGTTTTAAGGCGGCGTTTTTCTGTAGGCACCGTAATAATTGAATGTCGAAAATATAAAAACGGTAATTTCATTACTATAGGGCTTATTAACCTGTGCGCTTGGTCTTATTATTCCGACTAACATAATTGTGCCAAAATAAAAAAAAACGATCTTCATTCTATGCCGCCAGCGTATAATACTAAATTTAATTGATCTAATTATGTAACAGTAAACAGTTTTACATTCAATAAATACTGTTATAAATAAAACTATACCTACGCGAAGTCGCACATACGACCCTGTCGTCTACTTCAATACATTTAATTATATCACAACTGCAAACATGCATAGAAATATTGACACTATAGTGTGAAATCTTTTATAGTTCTTACGGCCAGTCACATCGGCTAAAGTCGGCCGACTCCAACAAAGTATAGTACTTATATGACTGGGCTGTTGATTTCTATAAAATAAACTATCACTCTCCGCCTTGGTGTACGTACCTTATTATAGTAATAGGATACTGTAATTCTACAAAGCGAGGTTGGTTATATTGATATAATCTCCCATTTTTCTACTACCACTCTTTACTACCAGTCTTGAGCGCATATGACTTTCTCCAATAAATAAGAATAACTTGAATTGACAACTTGGTTTATTTTATGGGAATGAGGGAATTGGTGGGTTTTATCCAACAATCATACTCTCCTTGGTCCCTAGCGTTCGTTCAACAATTTGTCCGCTTTAATAAAGGAAGTATTGAATACAAATAAGCCCATAAAACTCCGTGACAAATAAAATTTGATAGTCAAAGAGCTTAAGGTTTATTAACGCCGTCTACCCTCATCGTTATGCGCCGTGGTTGCGCGCGCGCATTAGCCATGCGCGATGGGTTGCGTACTCTACGCCGCGCTGGTATTATCGATTGTTTACACACATATACACATATTTGACGTGTCAAGGTTTGTTGTTTGAATATATACCCTATTACCTAAGGGTTAAGATTAAGTGGAGACTTATGGTGGTTTACTGGTGCGGCCACACGGACTGATGGCGATATGACCATTTCAGGAGTTTGGTCACGATCCTACGCACTATAGCGTGCCACTTTAGAAGGGGATATCGACGTTGACCGATGGTTATGACATTAGAATAACTTTGAATAGAGTAATTAGCTCATGAATACACAAGGCGAATACAAGCTTACTGTAGAAATTATTAAAAGTCATTTCTATTGTTTGTCGTCGGTGGAATGTGAACGCTTAAAGTTTATTGTATTATAATGTGTTCATTAGGGGTGTTTGGTTTGGAACATACCATTAAATCTGTTATTTACTTATGTCAAGAAAACAAATTGTCGTGTAAAAAGTTGGCATAGTTAGGTTTAAAAAAAATAAATTATAATAATTGCTTTTATTGTAACTACTACTATTATGTTTTCTTCGTTGTATCATATAACGTAGCCCCATTACAAATCTCACCTAACCAGAAAATCTGTTCAACCCGTGTTGTTAGAGATTAATACTTCTTATAAGGAACGTTACCTAACCGTGACATAACTTATATTGTGGACAGAAATATGATGGAGCGTTGTCAAACCGCAAAGAAATATGAAATGAATATAATAAATTGATTGTCAGGTATCAGGGCCCATTGTTGGCGGATTTCCGTTTTCAAATACATTATTATCAGCTTAGATTTTAATCAAACTCAGTCTATCTAGCATTCTGTAATTTATTATAATATTTGAGCAATTTGCTCAATTAATATGCAGTAATATAGAGAAAGCTTAATCATATCTACTTATCATATGCCAGTGTTAAGACAATTGTAGAAATACAAATACGTAACCAGTAACAATTAGGCTGTATGCGTTATAAATGATGTGTCACGTCGGACCACGAGCACTGTAGGGCCATTAGCTGATGCCTTTCTAGATATGCGCCGCTATCCTGTCGATCTGGCTGGTTAATTGGCAATGTTTTAGCTAATGTGCCACTCCGTCGTCAGCCTTACACTTAGAAAGTCAATGCACGTGTCACCTTTCCCACTACAAGTGTAAATGAGGTGTTTTATTGACATCCGACTGAGTGTTGTAAATGTTTTGGAGCCGCACCTAAAGGTGTGAACGAAGTGTGCTTGCTTCTAGTTTCCTTCTCGTTTTTTATGTATAATTTTTATGGAGATAAAGGTCTATGTGAATATGTCATATTAGTAAAGTTTAATTTCGAGGCATAACCATGTTGCCCGTCTTTGAAATTTTGAAATATTTTAATTAATTTCTTTTGTAAACAAGAAATTTCTATCAAGTTATTTTCCGAACACAAACAAAACATAGTAATTCTCTGATATCTCGACATTGCCGATACTACAATTTATAATCCAAATATTTTAATACTATTGCGTCGGTGGAGATTCTCCAGAAATAATTTCGTTTGGCTGGCACCACTCATGACGTCACTCGCTTCGACCCATCTTTCAAATGAATGATAATTTAGGCGTTTGTTAACGAGCCTCATAAATCTCTTCTCCAAAGGGATCACTTTCACTTCTGTTGCCAACTAGATGGAATAAATAATACAATTAAGCAATGCCTATGAATTATACGCATACAGTAGAGTCAATAGTCTGTCACAAAAGCTTTTCAACTCGTTATGTGATCTTAGACAACTGCCGAACACATACAAAATACCGTTCTTAAATAAATCTTAAATTAATACATACACACGGTTGATTCTTAGGAGTTGTCTCCTAAGAAACCACTTATTTAGTGGTTGAGTTGTTTTATACAACTTGTGATATTAAGTACCCTACGACCATTTCTCGGGTTATATTCCTAATCCAAATTCCAGCAAAATTAAGCCGTGAAACGGTAATAGTCTGTCTGATACCTTATTTACCCACAAAACAGCGCTTTTTAATATTTTTGGGGAGGTTAAAAGAATGCTGCCAGAATGTAGTCGTGTCGTACATTGGTAACGTTTTCTTAATTCAGTAAATACTCATCTGTCTACTGACTAGACACATTTTCCATTTGAAATATTTACTGCTGCTTGCGTTTAATTTGAAAATTCTAAGTTTGTAGAATAAAAAACCCATGCACATAATTCATCTGAGTTAAATATATCGGATGAGGGACTTACTATAAGTTTAATTTAATAAATGTCAAAAGCGCATTTCAGTTATGAAGCGCGGGACACCATTTGAAATCTGAGCCTCTGTTTAATTTTATTAGCTCGTGACACACATGAAGTAGCTTCTAACGTTCTGAATAAGCATATTTTATGAGAATTAATAATATATTTAACATTTAATTACTTACGTAATCCTATATAACATTCGTACGAGGAATATGATTGCATGCAATAAGGGCTACTAAGTTTAATGATTTTCCTTTACGATTACAGTAAGTAAGCGCTTAGTTCCTTCGCTAGATTCCTTATCTAGTGAAAGGTAGTTATTTGACACATAAAATGCTCAGAAGAATTTAGTAATAAGTCTCAGTAGTTGTAGTAACTGCGTTGGGTAATACCGCAAGGAAGTCGACACTTCACTATGAACATTCAGGTGTAATGAGCTTTTGGCTACCAGAAATTGAATACTATTGCGGCAATAAGAACGTTGAGTTTACGCGTAGCTCGTCATTACAGGTGGTCTTATGGCACGTCTTTTAGTGGTCAGTGGCCTTATCCATAGATTAAAAAACCGCTACGCAGAGAATTTATATTCTATAACCGTATCTAAGAAGCTAGATATCTAAGCACGATCTCAAGTATAGGCAGACAGAGTGCTAATATTTTAAAAATATTAAAATGGGTAATAATTATTGAAGGGTTATTTTTGACACGTGTGAGAGAATCACAATCAACATAAAAGAGGTCAATTTATACTGGAATTATATAGTTTGCTGTCTTCCTCTTATTTATATCTTCGCCTGTCTGCTAATATGCCTTTACTTAATTTTGACGTCAGTTCATTGATCACCAACATTCTTCTACCCTCGTGCAATACGTTTTTCTCTTAATTTCTTTCTGTCAGCCGTCATATTATCTGTATTCAGTTCCTTTCTAGCCATATCCTAATTTTACAAGCTATCGTATGAACCTACAACATTATAAAATAGTGTTGGTGTAGAAACTCCTTTAGATTAATACTGATACTTGGTAGGAGTGCATCGGGCGGCATGAGTGATCGCCCGCGGGCATCATGAGCCTCACGAGTACTCTCGACGTTACATAACCTACGTAATAGATAATACTAATGACGAGTGATATTTAAAATGTATTAGGTACTTACTGTCTCAACTCGTTTTGTCTCGTGCACCTCTCAATGATTGAGTGAGCCAAATTAGATAAGCACATCGAAGATGCATCGCTGTGAGCTTTCACTTTTAGGGTTTAATTATTTTAAAATAAGACTACTTACTGAATGTAATTAATGTTATACAACATTATAGGTACATATACATTTAGATGTAAGGCCAACTTATACCTAATATGGACCGCGTAGATATGTGAAATACCTTTAATTTACTATGATGATAATAAAATATTATTATTTTTATTATTATGAGAATGTTGTGTCCCACTGCTGGTCAAAGGCCTTCCACATATCCAACCATTCCTCTCCTCAGAATTTGATTAGCGTAAGAATAAATACCGAGTTTTCGCAATGCAGCTTTTTTGTTCATTTCATCACACTCGGGGTCGGCTGGTAGATAATTCGCGTAATTAACAGCGCGTTTGTCTTACTAAACCTGTGCGCAATACTGCGCATGTCACCGCTCCACCGACATGTTCGCACACTCAGACCATCGCAGAAGGCACGTGCGCTATGCCACCTATTTCGTAACTGCGCCGTATGCAATTACTGCCCTTTTTGTGTATGCTTTAAAGTTATGCGAGAAAAAATGCTTATTTAAGTTCATGCAGGTGCTGAAATCATGCCGACATCTCACACACAATGAAGAATTTGTAAAACTTACATAATAATCTAAACATCTATACATCTATATCTATACAGATAAATAAAATTGAAGTGTCTGTTTGCAATTCCAAAATAACAGCTTTTCACTAAATGCATATGAAAGTATACACGATACTGACACTAAAAAACCAAGTATTAAAATTTTTCTCTATATGTCTGTCTGTCTGTCTGTTTGTTCCGGGTAATCTCTGAAACGGCTGGACGGATTTTAACGGGACTTTCACTGGTAGGTAGCTGATGTTTCAAGGAGTAACTTAGGCTACTTTTATTTATTAAACATATTAGGGTTCCGCGACAATAAGGAAGAAACTAAATCTACGCGGGTGAAACCGCGGGGCACAGCTAGAGCATTATATATTGCAACATTACTGTATTATGACAATATTTAGTAATGTTGTGTTAGTGTTTCTTTAATAATTATAAATCGAATTAAATAGTATCCCTTGGAAAGTATCGTTCTATACTTACAACTTACAATATGACGCAACCAACAACCGACGATGTCAAGCTACTAGGAAATAACTCCAACTTATCACACGTTCTTTTAAGAGAACTTTCTCTGATAAATGCATTGCTAGCTGAGTGGAAAATAATTATAATATATCTTTAAAGTCGACCCGCGTTGCGTTCGTATCGAAATAATAACCTCTCTCCATATTAATTACGTCCTAGACTTTCTAACGCAAAGACAAATAGTGCCATCGTACGTTGCCGCGTAATAGGATCGGTAATGAGGCATTCCCACAGACGGATGGGTATGGAGTGACTAGACTAGTGACGGAGGAGCCAACACCACAGAGAACTGATACGGGGACACGCACTCGATTACCGCAGGCTCGGATTACTAACCTCATCATGTTTTATTTAGGTGTTGAGTGTATAAATAAGTAGTAACGTAAATATTTTGTTGGTTCCCGTTACCATTTTAGATTGATTGATGTTAAAGTCAAGAAGCTTTCAAACACTTTACACAGTTCAAATGTTTAGTCCATCCATCAATTAGTTTAATAACAGATATTATAAACAAATGGCGTAGAGAGGATTAATTAGTCGTGTGGTTTTAGTAATCACTGGTAAAAAATATTTATTTAAATCCTGACAACAACGTCACTCTCATCATTCACTCATTTACTTTTCGGTAAATTACCGAGTCATAATTTTATATTGGAAGTTACTCTGTCTGACAATTCTATGTTGTTATAGAATAAACCCTCCGTAGGCCCAAAATCCCACAAAATTTTTGCTTAAATTTATCCACTTACCCTTCACATTATATTTCATAGGAAGATATCCAAGAACTTACCTGAAAAAGAAAAAATATTGTTATTAGAACTCTGCAATCTTAAAGTAGTTAGTGTAATGCAGTGTTAGTTAATATCACGTTGCTAAGGTACGCCGTACATGCAACTGGTATTATAGTATATTAACTGCAGCTAGTACAAATCACTGGTTCTAATTTAAACATTGGTACCTTTCGCAACGTGTTATAATGTCGCCACTACATCCGGCGGTCGTCGCAAGTTTCTGGCCACGTGACCACACCTTATTGCATGTGCGTTTAATTACAACCTACCAACTTTATCTATGAGTAATTGAAGTTGTATGTAATCTCCATACATAGTACGAATAGTCACCGTATCGATATCTTTGTTTTATGCGGAAATGAGTATTCCTACTTACGGTGACGTTTCTTATGTACCTACGTTCGGCATTCGGGTAGTGAACTTGATACTATATATTGATAGTTTTATGTGAAGCGACTGCCATCTGACCTTATGACCCCTTATAAGTGGATTTTTTTGGTTAATCCAGACTCAAACTCCAAGTGTCCTGTAACGATTGCCAAAGATGTTAAATTGGTTACTTTACTTCGCTGATCGAATAGTGTGTGTAATAGCAACTGTACCACGCGCTCTTCACATTTGAAAACCTATTAATGTGCTTTATCCGAATAGCCCCTTCACAAAATGATAGAGCACAGTAAAAAGTCTTACTTAACATAATACCTAATAATCTTACGTGAAGACATTGTTTTTATGTTTAATTAAATTTAATTATTATTGTAAATCGATATAAAGTAATTACAGCTTGCACTGTTTTGCGAAATCCGTAAAAGGGCTTCTAATACTTCAATGTGCACTTCTGATGAATAGTTGTATTAAGGTGATAATAGTATAAGGTGATAATAACTGTTTTTTTTCTCTATTCAGTTTTCAACAATCGTTTTAAATAATAAGTACATTAACAATGTAAAAAAGGTTTCAAAATATCATATATAAATAACGTGTAAACACACGTTATTCATATATTACGCGCAGTTAAGAAAATTTATTTTAATATTCAAAAATATAGACGTGGTCTGTGTCGTAAACTTTACGCACATACAAAAAATATTTTAAATAAAAATATTTTGCTTATCTTTAAACACAGCACCGCGTTTACAATGTAAATGTTTTGTTAATAAATACGTTTACATCTATATAACTTTCTACTTTTTACGAGACACTGAACAATAAATTGTCGCATCGACGAATCAGGCGAACATTTATACACGGAGAAGTTACATAAAGTGGAGACGATAGACCTGTTTATTGACAACACACAAATATATTAAGTTGGAATTAAGCCAGAAAAGGAAACATGAAAAAATCTTGCACATTTGGAACATCCTAACACTGTGGCGAAATATTTTTAAAAGAAAACTATCTTATCAACAAAGGTGACAGACGATGAAAAGAATTTGTCCGTTGCTTTTGAAAAAACGGTGATAATATTGATGGACTCATAATCACTGGTAAAATATGTAGTAAAAGGTCGCGAAGCCAAGATCCAGAGTCGTAACATAACGTAATTCAACTGAGTGACAGTGACAGATGTATACCGCCATATATACATGACCCTACAGTAAGTCAGAATGACTCGTTACACCTCCTTCTTAGACGCTCTATAATTTACCGCGAGCAGAGGATGATAGCGCAACGTTATTGGAGATTAAAAATTCTAGGAAGCAATATCGACCTTCAGGCGTGAGGAATAGGCTCAGTACGGAAATTGACTTGATCGCCTCGATTTAAGCTTCCATTAATTATCTCTACAACAAAGATGAAGTAAGTACTTCACAATATACCTCACGCCGTGTAAGTACCTCGAAGAATAAACTTGGTAGAGTGCAAACATATTCAAGCTCTGTTGGATGATCTTCGTTTATCTCTCTTTCTACATTAAAAGCTCTACATTTTTTATTGCTTTTTTCTCAATATGTATTTTAGTGTAGTTGTGTTTTATTAAATAATGAGAGTAGAGATCGACAACTCGTCGGATGTTGTGAGTACGTACTGCACTCTCACTAAATGGAAAGTTAACTAGCATGAGTGAATATACGCCGTATTGATTATTGCGTACAAATCATGTTTTTGTCAACCAAGTACATGGGACGTGTAAGAGAAAACTAATAAAATTATGTGCTATGTAATACTTTTGAAGTACCTTTTGAGAAAATGGTTGCTAAAAATGCATCGAGCTTCGTTGAATAAAAAGTTATATTGTAAAGAAATAGTAAAATAATTGATGGAGTATAATTTTATTGTTATCTTGAACAAGTTTACACGAGATGGGAGCATGAAAAAGATATTGAATTGAATTGTAAAAAAGTGAAAACTACTTGAAGTGCTCAACCTGATAGTGGTGTCTATCAATGCAGCGAATCCAGGGCACGTTAAAAGAATAGGTGGAAGAATAAAGTTTTGATGCGCCCAATACAAACAACAGGGCATTATCAAATTTACATTGCAACTTTAATTACATTATTTAATTTACAACTGGACATAGAGTGTGATTACTTAGATCCTTAAATATTGACAAAAAATGAATAAAAGCGGGTGGTCGATAGCGATGGCCACATCGTTATGTATACAAATTATTGGATAACTACACATAATAGCTACAAAGTTATTAATATATAAAAGTCGGTGGTTTTTCTACTGTTACATTGCAAATTGCAATATCAAGTATCATAGAAAATTGACGCAATTTATAACAGCTACCAATAAAGATACTTAAGTACTATCATAGATCTCCTTCAATCTCGGCCAAACGACACGGTCTATCTAATTACGTATCAGTATCGTTGTATGGTTTGCCCACTTGGTGTTCTGTGCGAGTGGATAACTTGGCTAAAACAAGGAATTCGCCAGGTAATTTGACGAGTGCATTTGAACCGGATGCATCTAATGCAGTTTCTCTTTGGTCGGTAGCAAAGCGGTCAGTTACACCGGGCTAAAGATAGAGAAATTAGCCTCGCAGGAGTCCACGAGTGAATGCACTCGATCGCTGCGCTCGCGCCGCGCCGCGCCGCCGCTCCGCCCATACCATATACGAACAGGCGCAAACTGGGAGATCGATTACCGCTAATTACTGGCCCTGTGCTAAAGTCCCTACTGAAATATTGCAACAACTAACCTGGAGCACAGACATGAAATATCTCCAAACCACTCCACCCCTTATATCTTTATATTCATCGCTGTAACCTTAGCATACCTGAAATGTCGAATGAGATTTTAATTATCATGCAAAAGAAGATTGCTTGGCTGTGTGAGCAATGTTGTATAACTATATCTTCATTATATTAACGTCTACCAGCAAAGGCTCATAAAGTAGGTAGATGTGTTATTAAAACATTTTGTAAAAATATTTGCATTAACTAACATATACATAGGAAATGTTTTTTTTTTTGCAAAATACTTAATTTTATCGGAATAGTACACCCAACTGACGTTATTAGAATAATGATTGTCTATAGTAAATATGTATCTAAAATGAATAGTAAGGCAAGAATTCAAAAGACACAAAGCGTCTAAGACAGCGCCGCCGGCCTGTCTCAAAGCCTGTGGTTTAGATCGAATTACAGTGATCTTAGGGGACGCTAACAATCATAGACTTTCCACAAGTACGCCAAGTACCTACCGGTCGTGAAAGCGGATTGATCGCGCGATTACACGACACATGTCTACGGTCCTTCACGCTATACGTGACATTCAATTGTAACTTGATTCGAGCAATTTACTTCACAATAGTCGGTTAGTTACGGAGTTGTATCTCTAACGATACGGTTATATAAATGTGTTGATCAGAGTATTCTTTATACTTACATATCTCATATCTGTTAATCCTCAGATCCATAAGTATTACATAAAGAGAAATTTGGTCGTAACGAGTTAAGATTAAGTGACATGAACTTTCAACTCTAAATTTAATTTTATTATGATAAAAATGCATAGAGCTTGATGAACATAATAATATGTTATTTTCCAATTGAATACATTAATAATAAGAATAGTATTAAAAAGCTTATCCTTCGATAAAATAAGTGATTGTAATTATTTAAGTATTAAATTGGACATTAACAAGAACTCGTTGATGTCTTTTCTTGGTAAATGAGGGTAGCTCTACAATAATCATAAATCGAATAGCTTATTTGGTGTAACCACATGATAAGTAATGTTTAATATATCAAGTACGACGTAATGAACTCAAATTAACTGCGTAAAGCATTAGATACGCGTTAGATTGAGACAAACATGGCCGTGTTGCGTGTGTGGTATCTAGATCAAGCCAAGTATTTGCAATTAGCTAATTTTCTGTGAACATTCCGCTGAAACACACATGGTTATCTCTCATTCTATGTGCTGTTGGATGATAATATATACTTGACGATATCTGGAATACAAACCGCTGGTGCATATTATCCAATGATTACTGTCGAAACTATTTTATATATAAATATAAGATAACAAAACTGCATGGCAGGATTTTTCCTTAAAAATAAACCTTATTATTGAGTTTACATACATTCTTCCGAGTTTTATTGCAAAAGAAATGTTAATCAAATTGATTAAAATTTATCAAATCGACTCAACAAACTCTCAAATAAACAGCAAGAAGATTTCTGCTCCACTTTTTATAACATAAGGTATATGGTCAGCATTTTCCGTGGATTATTTAAAAAAATCTTAAGTCCTTCCATTGAAACATAATTGTATGGTGTAAAGCACGCATTCAGTAGCGGCTGACAGACAGTAGGATCATTGTGTAGCTCGGAACCCTCGACACAGGCCGTTGTTATCTGTTGTACCTCGTGTTCACACACTCTTGACTAATGATAGTGGAGCCTTGTCAGGCGACTAGGAAGCTACAAGAATCGAGATCCCACTACCTCATTACTTACACAAGTTCAAGTGAATTAAGCATAAACTAAGATAGAAAAGGTATGTTGTAATTTATTTATACTTGCGGGTACACGCGCGTATTTTCAATGGTTTATTATTCGCAATTAGAACTATATAGCCTATTACTCTGTGGTGGTATGTAATTCGATCGGTGGAATAATTTTTAGAATCTGTCAAGTATTTTTTTAGTGTATTAAGTAATTACAAACTCAAACACAATAATCCTTAAATACAAATATTTTCTCATCTTCATATTATATAGTAATATAGTATGTTATATAGTAGAGACGGTGTTTTTAGTGCATCGAAATAAGATACATTTAACATCAAAACATACTAAAGAAACACTTCACTGTTCAGGAAATAATTCAATCAAATCGTATTATTAATACTCAAAATAATAAAATAAAATGTTTTGGTCAACCATTAGCGTCGCCAGCATCTAATTGTACAAAATGAAAGTTATGAAACTGGACAATGGCGGGTGGTCAGATAAGGAATTATATTATTTTATCGTGAGATGATTATCTACTAACAAGCATTGTTGGTATTTTGTGCTCAAACGTGTGTAACAAAAAGGAAGTAAAAGTTATTGTATAACAGTTATGGCAACATAATAATTAAGTTGTAAATAATACCCCTGGGTTTATTGATTGATTTATAGATAAACTCAAATGAAGACGTTAGAACTTTATGTAATATAAACTTTATGTACTTATATTATAACTATTATGATTGAATTATTTTTAATACAGTCCACGACATAAATTATAGGCCTCAAAATTTATGCATGAATACATAACATTAAGTGAATGTTCCTAAAACAATCTCAACCGCGAATTAGAAGGCAGTAACGTACTAGCGTGTTAAAGTACGAACAAATAGAGTATTGAAAGCTATGCTACAGGTACCGTTGGAAGGCACCAAAACTGCAAGAAAGTGGAAGCATGAAGTATTGAGGCGGACGTTATAATTTGCGGGGTGCATTTCCCGTTACGTACGCCGCATTCGTCCGTGAAAATTTACCACGTTGCACCTCAGCTACGCCTGGTAATGACAGATTGACAATAATAAACCAACACTCACAATAATAAGCTTTTGCATCATAAGATTAAGTTTGTCTTATTACATTATGTATACACAGTTGCAATAGCGATTGTGTTGCGGACACTTGTGTAAATTGCCTAATCGCATTGTTGAGAAACAACGAAATGACGGGGGTAGTATAGGCATTGATAGAACGCATAGATTTTCCTCCATCAGATAATACTTTATACCTATTTTATAGCATTAAAACTGCGCACGGTTAAAAGACAATTTAAATAGCAATACCTGAGTGGTTTACTATTCTTGACGAAGTAGACCTATCATTGCGAAACTAGAACGAGTTACCTGCGCAAGAAGGTACAAAAATGGTTTAAAACAAAAACATTGAGAGTCGAAGTGCATACAAAAAAGGTTTACACGAATCAACAAATGTTATTGCGCTAGCATGACCGCGTAACGGTTGACTTGGCATGCCATTAGTATTGCAGTCGGCGTCGTAAGATGCACCTGCGACGCTGAGGATGCGCCTTTCATTGGCGCACAGGCAACAGATAGAAGCGATAGAGCTGCGCTGACGCAACTCGCCCGACCTGCGCCTGACCTCTCATATCGCGGAGTGTTCGCTGCCTCTTACTACGACCTAATCGGAACCACTTCGATGGATTTAACGGATACAAGTTATTACGATTAAATAACAACAATGCAATGTTATCATCGATATTTAAACTTAGTAATTCTAACGACAGGAATAATGTTACTAGCACTGACAGTGTTAAACCATCGCAATGATATTCTTAACGCATTAATATTCTTGCAGTCGTAAAACATGCCTCACTATTATGTTTCTGAGCATTCTGATAGAGGAAAGATAATTCAGTGTCCACCAAGCAGGATAAATCGATGCTAAAATACAGCATAAGAATCGACATCAGATTAATGTTTAACCGGCCTCCTTTGCTTAATGGTGTTCAGTTAACCAGCTGTCAAGTGGTCACCATTCCACTGGACAAATCGTATTGGATGGACCACCTACTGAGAGGAGTCGTAAACATGCAAATTCATAACTCGCAATGATGCTTTGTGCGGTTTGAAAAATACGTAACTCGATGTAACTAAATTCGTACTTATGATCTATGTTAGGTTCGTACAAGTACAACGCGCTTTACAATAATATAATCTGGTAAACGGCTATTTCCTTATCTTAATTATGTAGAACAGTCTCACTAATTTGGTTAGCATAATGTTTTCAACAATTATACAAACGAGTTGTCGCGGTCACAAACCTTGTACGCAAATACATCGCTCATAATACTCCATCTACTCGTTTCAGTTCATATGAAAGATTTGAAGCAAGACATATATAATAGTGCCTTAATATATCTCTCACTGTCTGTCTGTTACTTTTCACGACCTACTCGTAATAAAGAGTTTGGTCAATGCATGAAGGAAGTCTTAGACGTCATAGTCTTTATTTTCCCGGAAACTTTCCGTATATGAATTTTTTCACATTGGACATGGACATTTTTATTGAAATAGTAGAGTTAACCATATGTTTTGTAGAGTTGAAATTCAACGAATTTCCGTGGTGAAAATTGCGCGATGTAACACCTCTGCCTTTCTGGTAAGAAATACATGTATTAACTTCAACCATAAAATATTTTTAACTTGTAATAATTCGCTCCTCTTAGAAGTGAAAAAAAACGAATTCGAGCTAACGGTACATAATTATATAATCTAACACTAAAATGATAAATTATAAAACACACCAGTAGAGTGCTTTACTGTTAAAATAAAGTAATAAAAACAATCCAGTTGCAGAACAGTTACGCGCAAAAATTAAGATACATTATAATAAAGTACAATATAGCTCGCCTTAAACAGCCTCCACTTCGACACGAGTACATACATAGTAGAATAGTGCTAAATACGCGTGCATTCTAAATATTATTCTACTAAATATTACATACGCTTGGTCTTATTGATATAATACAAATGATGACCAGTCACTGCGCCGATGCCGTTGCTCTCGGCTTGCTATAAATCGTTGTAAATATGTACTCGTATACGTAATGTCATGCACGTCCAGATCGACGTGCGATAAGACTTTTTAAAAACACTTTCACTGTGTAATTGCTGTCAGTAAGCTCTAATAAGGCGACAAACGTCCAAACAAGAGACACAGCTACAGCTGAGGGCTTCAAGTACTCGCATTAGAAAGTAAGGCACTCGAATGCTCGATGATGTAAAAACTCGCACAGTTACAGGAAATACTGGAAAAGTGTGGTCGGTGAGAAATTCACTGGATCTCGCATCATCAAGTGTTTACAAAATGTTTAATATTCAAGACTATTGTTTTGCATGTCTGTCATGCATGAGAGCGGAAGACAATGTCGTTCAACAACTAATTGTTAAAACTACACAAGCACACAATAACATCAAGTGATCAACTAAGATGAATTGAACTTGTTGATTTTATTATAGACTAAAAAGTATCCATCGAAATGAAGAAGACTGCCTTACATAACCACGCTCATACGGTCAATGCAATGATTGTGTGAAGTGAAAGATCATTGATATTCGAAAGTATTCTTGTTTTTGTTTTATTAACCATCTCTAACTGCACAATATGCACACCCACCGCCGCCCCGTGGGAATCCCATCACTTCAGAGCATGAATAACGTTACACGCAATCACCAATTGATAGGCTCTACAAACGGAATTGTATGCTGCAAAATTCCTACGTGATTTTTGATTTAATAAAGTTATTTTGTCTATAGGAAACGTGCTATTTTATGATATGAAAATATTGCGGTGTTTGAAACTTTCCTAGCAGTACGTTATTGGTTTCAGCGTTATATTACATTGGTATTTGGTACCGTAGGTATAGTGACACGCGAAGTCAAATATTTCATTGGTTTTTCTTTTATTTGAGCTTACAATTTACACTTTCCGTTTTCATTTAGGAAAATAAACAAATAAAATAGAGAAAGTATATGTAGTGGTCGTAGCTTGTAAAATATTACGCGTGTGTGACGTAACGTGTGGGGTGGCAGACGCATGGTGAAGCCAGTGGGTGTACTTGGTGTTTACACAGTCCACTTCCGAGCGTGTCGCAAGAGATGCACGTGGTGCGCCCACGGCCAGGGCTGCCTACCGCACGTGAGCTCGCTCTTTATACTAAGACGTAGCGTCCCGCAGGTGATTGACGCACATTTGTCAAGGTAAATGGTTATTTCTTAGTACCATTACTGATGACTCAATATTTTTACGTTTATTTCTGCTTATCGTAATAAAATATTGAAAACGAGCTGTGCTCCGCACTTTCAAACGCGTAGACAATTTCTGAACAGTGGCTTTATTTCACGCACCCCTAATTTTTACAAATTTAATCAATTTTTAATGAAATCGACAATGCCATTCCCAAGTTATAGTGTGACCAGGAGAAATATGGGTTCATTTTTATATAAGAGTTTCATGAATATACTAGCTCTCTCTAAACGTATATCAACAAAAGCTGTGCCTAATTATGCATATTGAGTATTTATCTTATTGGTCTTTATATTGCTTAGACTGAATTAGACCTTAAGCTATTCCGTGAGGGACTCAGAATTGTGGTATTATGATGATAATGACGAGGTTCCTTAGAAACAAAATTTTCTTAGAATACAATTTCCCTCGTGGGATGACCCTAGCACAAATACTGCTCATTCTAAGGAAATGGATCCAACAAAAAGCCTGTCAAGTCAAGACGACGAACACTTACGCAACTGAATGAAAATCGTCGTCTTTTTCCCAGAAGCCGTTACGTAACGGAAAAGTTATGCAGTTATGGAAATTAAGCTTAACAACTCAGTTCTACTTAACAGGAAAGTCTTGCAGTTCTTGGTACAGGCAATTTAATAAAACTAAAGTCGTTTTAATAAAATATGTGAGATGTTAGTCAGACGCCGCGGGAGAAACTAAGAGACAGTAATATACTGGCGTATGTAAATTGACCCGGTACATCTGTGCAAGTCTTCTACAGTCCACACAACATATCTACATCAAAATGAAATGTCAACTGATACAATCTAATTACTGCTTAGTTTTTCTGCGCGCTTTTACCAAGCAATTAACTTTTAAAATGATATGATGTGACGGCACCACCGTTATTGAAACCTGGCAATGAACTCTTGGTTAAAACGATGTTCAGTTCAATTAATTTTAAGCGATGTAAGTGAAAAAGTTGGACGTCGATTTCATTGCTGTTTCAAATAAATTGATTTGTGGTCGAAACCATTACAAACTTTATAAAGATTATGTAATGACGTAATCGTCGTAATGCATTGATTTATGCGTAGTGAAATGGTCTACCCACACAGCACCTGTCACAGTAGGCGTGTCCGCGTGACGTATATTTCAGCGCTGCGGCCGCGTCTGTTCTGAGACTGACATCCATTGTGGCGTTGCATCACCATGCACGGGACCAACAATTATCTCCACATCCATTACTTCACCGTCGCTATAATTTAATTACAATTAAGTGGACGATTGGCTCTTTCTCATGCCGACTTCATTTATTCAATTGCGATTTATGTAGAAAGTTGAAAAGCCAGTTACGACAACTTTATTTTATCGAACTTTATGGTAAATTAATATTGTGGTTTTCTATAATCTGCCGTTGCATTGCATGTAAGAAGATGTTGTAATTGAACTCCAATGAATACTACTACGAAACATCGCCTGCTATTAGTCGACGACTCCTTATTTAATTCGAATGACATCAGAAAACTCGTTTAAAATACAGGGCTTACAAAAAGACATACGGTTTTTGTAGCGTTAAAAAACGCACAAATGCCATGATTATGGGACCTGCAAATAATGAATTCAGACAACCATTAGGTACATAGCTTATACACACCTAATGAGGCAGTAAGGAAGGTTTCTAAGTATTTATGCTGTGAGGACAAAGACTTGGAATCTAAAGATAAAAATGAGATGCGTAACGCATTTTGCATGTGCTGTAACGGAGATGACTTGCTTTGCGGGCGGTTGCGGGAGATCGAGTGGAATAACCTCGTGATTGACGTCGCTCGTGGTGGCTTCGCAAAGTATACTCTTAAAGGGCAATGACAAACTTAGCGACTAAAAATGCACTCTGCTAGCAATGACAAGGTACCTCATTCGTGATTTCCTTGACTCTATTAAAGGTTATATAATATCAGATTGTCTGTATGATTTTAGTTAGTTAATTTAAGATAAATCACATTCCTCTTGAATCCCACAGCATTCGTATTTCCAAACCATGTTAGAAGAATATTTTAAACTTCCTTGTCTTTTTTTGAAGTCTCAGCATCTGGAAACTGTTACAGAGATACGTTGAAACTTCAAGTAAGTATTTTTATGGCTATGGTAATGAATATAAAAAAATCTGGCTTCAAAACAGTCCGCAACATTCGCGCGTGCGCGGGGCAAGCGGGTCTGACAGGTGAGGGGTGCCGAGGAGTCGAATTCCTCGACACGGAGCGGCCCAGGCACAAAATACAATCGAACCAGAAGGCCAGCTTCCTGAAGTAATATGAAATTGTCGTCCCACGCATACAGTTGTACGTGTACACGGTTTTCGGAACAAGTCCGGGTAATTCCAGTACTAACTTTAGAACGAGGCGCTACTCGTTGATGCGTGCGTATTTGTGATGTAGAGTGGCTTGCCTTATGTAAAGTTTTATTTCATGTCCCAAGGAGGACGGGTCGTCTGCCATGCCCGGAGGGATACTACTACGTGCGCAATTTGTCAACATATTCCAAGAAACAATGCATTTATCCCCCCGCGGAGTAATCACGTTCCAAGTCCTTGGTTTTTTCCGACAATCAATTATTTCAAGATCAGTGTAATACGCTAAGTAGCAATTATTTAAACATATATTAAGAACAGTTATTTTAAGCGATTAATTAACTGTGCATTACGGCAGAGCTTCAATTAAATGGAAAGCTCGCAGGGTTAGGTATATTATACAGCACGCTTAATTAATCAAAACCAGTTTGTGATAATCAGCCCAAACACTGTACCTCCCAGTTATTACATATTATGGTAGGCACTATAGTATGATCACATTAATATATCGATGCTTTTATACATTATTTGCACGACTCATTATGAAACAAAACAACAATATAACGATGTAGCAGATAAAAATGAGCATCGTGTAAATAAAACAAAACACGGCTGCCACGTGAGGTAATTCTCCGAAGGCTGATGGTTTATCTGACCCCAACAAATGATGCTGGTAGTACCTGCGATCTAGCAACACTACCAAATGATATCATTACACATGCCTATAATGATTTTGATGTCGGTATAAATCAAAATTATTTCGAGAGAATAGGTAAAGCTTGACAAAAGTGTTTTACGTATGTTCATCAAATTACCCGTTTTTTATCACTTTTAAGAAATTAAGAATCAATAAACAATTTGCATGAGAAAGTGAGATTTTTTTTTGAAAAGCAACTTAAAAAAAATAATCTACATACAACTAACAACGTTTGTTAGAATTGATTACAAGTCGTAGGTATTGTACCTATATTGAGCTCCGTATTCTGAAATTGTGCGTGGGCGTACTATTCAACAATTGCCCATTGTGTTGCAGAAAAAAAGGTTCTAAGAATGAAACAGAAGTCGTTAGAGGTTCGTTTTCAAAATATTTTGTCATAACGGTATTGGATCATTCATCTCCACGTAATGAACTTGTGGCATATTACGGCTAAGGTTACAAACTAAGTAGGACGCCAGTACAAGTTATTAATTATTATCTATCGACAATCGACATCGACATACATGTACAAAGATTTTTTGTCTCGATTGGAAACAAAATTGCTGGCTCGAAGTTCGTGTATAGAACACGTTTTGAATAGGTCGTGATGGAGGGAACAAAAATAATTTCTTTGCGCGCTCGTAACACTGCGCCAGGCATTTGTTTTGATGCCACCTCTGCCATATGAATATCCGGCTTGAAAAGTAGAACATAGTGAATTTAGCCAAACTGGTTCCATATTAATGCTGTTCTCATATGCAGATGTATTTGAAATCTCAAATTCGCGACATGAATTCGTAATCGGTCATAGAGAGACACCAATTTGGGTTTCCACATGCACAAACGCAACTAATTAATCAGGCACTGATGTTAATTATTAAGTAGCCAATAAGTAGCAACGACCAGTGAGGTGTAACGATCAAGCGCCGGCCATACCAGCAGCCCGATTCACGTAAAACAAACAATCGAAATACCGTTGAACGATTAAAGTCATTCGTTTGAAGGCCTGACCAAATGTGATATTCACGTGATCCAAGATCGTAGTTTGATCGGATATTATCGATTCTAAACGTGTCGATAATATTGGGTAAGATTGGGTATTGGGTATTGGATAAGACTAAAAGTTATAACGTGTTTTCGTTGATATTTCGAATACGAATACGTTGTCAACGACTAAGTCGCTACGATATAGTGAATCGTGCTACTAGGGGCTTCCTGTAATGGATGTGCCTATCGTTTTACAATCGGTTAATTGATCTCGCTCGGTGAGTCTTTGTGACGCCCAGCCACCGTTACATTACACCATTACAGCCAAGTCAGGAAAACACGAATCGCTACCAGGAACATGACATCATCCAAACAAAAAATGGTGTTCAGCTTTGTTTTTTATTAAGTAAGCAAAAATGCCACTCGAACGGGTAGGATAACAAGATTTAATTACAGTTCGAATTACAATCTCAATATATACCTACGTTGATGCAACTAATATTATTTAAGTCGGGAATAGGTAAGTATTATTTTTCTATACGCTGCTTTTATAGCAGAGGTATTGCATAGGATTAAATTTCCAGGTCAGTTTTGACAATGTTTTGAAATTGTATACCTTTTTAGACTCTTATTGTATGTTTGCTAAAAATATGTTCACAGTTTGAAGAAAGTAGTATTTTTTTTGCATTTTCCGCGTGAAACTGAACCCAATATTAAGGCATTGATGTCAATCGTGTTCTTCGAATATTTAAATATGGAAATTTACCTCACAAGCCAACGTTTTAAAGATATATCACCGCTAACTGTTTATTCGGCTTCTAAAAGATAATATCAATCTTATAAATAGAAACAAAAGGTAGAATATTAATTGTTACCCATTATTTTAATCTTAATATGGCACTTACAGCTTATAATGCGAGACATCGCTGACAACGGCACGCAAACAAAGCAATCAAAAACATCTTAGAGGACTTGTATACACCTGCATGTACTATAATTATAACTCCATCCAGGTATACGGACCAAATTTAATAAGGGCTTTTTTAAAGACGCATGAGCTCTTCGTTCTGAACGACAGACAAAAGGCGTTAACGTGATAGAGATGCTCTCACAAAGAGACGACCAGATGCGCATGTCGGGGCATGGCATTTGTCTGTAAATCACATAGGCAAACAGCGCGCACACACCCTAAAACCACGTGACGACGAAGTTTGCGCGGGTGTGTGCGTGAACTACCGCCAAGGCTGCGAACGTGGAGGCTGGCCGCGCCGCTACCTGCGTGTCTTGCATTCTTGCACTATCTGCGACTATCGGAAGGTCTAGCGGCGCGTGTGTCGTAACGGTGCCCGATCTCGATATGAACTTTACTCGAACACTTGTCGTGTCCTCGACAAATCGTCAGACGATTATCACGTTGATTGACAACATAATTAGGAATGCACTGTACCTAATCATTAAACCTTCGACATGCCATGCCATACATTTAAAATCTATTAAATTATTTTCTAGGTTGCGTCTAATTCAGCGCCGATGTAACCTTGTTCGGAATATTTTGTTACATAAGTATATAATATTCTTATTCTATTATATTATGCCAACATAAACATAATGGTTCACGCCTAAACAAAAGTCTACAAGTCTGCTATTTGAAAAGACGAACATGATGAATACGCAAAATCGTACGAAATTGTAATTTAATTTCTTGGAATATATATACTTACGTGATGGGAAAGTGAGAAAAATATATTAAAAGATAAGTCAGTAAGAAAGTCAATGGTGTCATATTTGCGTTGGTTACTTTCAAGCAAAAAAACCTTACCAAAAAGGTACTAATAGCTGTGAACAGCGCGATATTGGTGTCAACTGTCAACCTTATATACGGCTCGACAGTGACACAGTGCAGTGAGTTCTGGATATGTCAAAGGAAGTATGAAACTAAAATAAATGGAGTTGGAAATGTGGAAAAATGTAGCTTGATTCATGTTATAAAAACCGTAGCAATATCGCATCGACATAGTCGTTGAGAGCGTTTTCGTAATCAATGTACCTATCTTATATATCAAAGAAAAAACGTACTATAATCCTTGGTTTAAAAATAGTCCCATCTCTTTTTGGGACACGGATTTAAAACGGGATGGACATACTTTTAGTCCGAGTTTGATCTAGTCTTGGTTGTTTTGTAATAAGGGGGGTTGAGTTTATGTACTATAGAACTACGATTATAGAACACGTGAATTGTTTGTCTTACATGAATCGGGCCTCGGAGTAGAGCACGTAACAATTTGCGAATCGAATCCGCAACATGAGATCTTAAATAAACTCGTTTTACTGACGACTTGATGGTAAGGATAATGAAAGCGTGATACTGATGATATGTATGATGATGATAGGGTTTGAAATGTATCGTGAGCGAATAAAGTTCAGTGAGCTGCATGCAAAAAGTCCAGTGAGTCCTCAAGTTATTGAGGGAGATTCAAATATCCCTTGAGCAAAGTGCTCTATCAAGTATTTTCGAAACAATGTTTGAAACATTTATCAATAGCGCTCTACCTAAATATATGAGTTCGTATTCATGTTTTATTCGATAGTGCGATCGTGTATTAAAATAAAATAATATAAAAAAACTCATGGGAATTGCGTGCTATCAACCGACAATCAATGTTATCAGTGGTATCATCATCTACTAAGAGAATGCTTAGTAAGTGCCCACCCTAAAAGCCGTGCACCTTGGATCATTGGAGTTTGATCTCATGTTGCATTATGATTCATGTCATGAATTCGTCGAATCATGGCGTCATGCCGTCAAATGTCTGATCCCTTGTATTGTTTGTATTGTCTTATCCAACCTAATGTGATGTCATAGTTCATAGGAACGCCCGAAACCATTACTTCAGTATTTCGCAACTTGATGGACGTATATTTCGGTGCGTTTGATATTTCGAGTTCCTTTGGTGCAGGTATTTTAGAAAAGTGGTCAAGTCATACTCGTAACGATAGGTGTTATCGGTTGTGCAAGTAAGGCTAGAGGTTGAAAGCTGAGTGCGGTGAGTTGGTCGCGGGGGAGGTGGAGGGGGGTCGCAACAGGTGCGCGAGGCCGGCGCGCGCGCATGGGAGCGACACGAAGGCCACCGCTACAGCTCGTGGCGTTCTCTAGTGTCGCAAGTTGTCTAAACTGATTACTTACCGTAACCCCATGCTTCTATATTCGTTCAATGTTCAAGGTAATATAATAACAAGTTTTAGATAGTACTAACTGTAGGAGGCTTGCTATATAAAAATTCCAAATCCTTACGTCGTCCGTCCGCACATATTACAATCTTATATTATCAATCATATTCTTAATTAAAACAAATATGCCCTTGGTGGCTTAAATGATAAACACCTTCAAGACGTCGACATGACCGTAATAAACTCTAAATGACATTGACTTATAGGATAGGTTATGTAGGTATATCATGAGCACTCACCTCTTTTAAGCCGTCAAGACGACCGAGAGATTTGGATTGTCGCAGTGGCAAGAATGCTTTAAGCGCGTCCATGCGCGACGTGCGCTCAGGTTCGGCATTAGTAGCAGCGGTGAGATCGGCGCAGGAGAGGCGCGCTTTACGCCTCTTGTCCAGCAGCTGCTTGGCGGTGCGCGTGCGACGTTGCGTCGGCGCCGCATCCTCCTCCGGCTCGCTGCACACCTCGCGCGCCGCGTGCACCGTGTGCCGCCGCCGTGACACCGGCGGTGACGTCAGCCGAGATACCAGGGATTCAAACATTGCGCTTCTCGCTAGCTGCTTTGGTATTTCAAGGACCAGTCGTGAGCCACGCTCACGCCACCCTCAATTGAACCCATGTTGATTTCTTGTGCTGTATACCCCGTGTCGTCGTACGCCTACAATCAAACATTACGCTCTGTGACGAAGATATTTTAGTCGCAGCGGGGGCGACTCTCCATGGCCTCCTATTGATTGCAGATTGTTTGTACATGTGATTACAGCACCTGACCGCCTCGGGTGTAGCATAGTTAATTTGGATCGTTGACCGCGTGTATTGTCACTGAACTGAACCGATAGTGACTCTCGAAATAGCTTTGTTTGGGATTCATTCACACAGTGTGCTTTACCGTGACCGGCGGAAATGGCAGAACGCGACCAATTTGCATAGCACGCTCGCGGTCCTAAATGTTGAAAATTCGGAATTCGTTAATGAAATATGTAACTTAAAACAATAGATGTGGAAAGAATCGCAAGTGTTTAAATTCACACGTTTTCTGTGTATAACATTATTAAGTTCGTTAACCCAGTTACCGAGATAATATTGTAATTAAGTGAAGCTGGGTCTAATCTCACGAGATGGTTGGCTCGGAAACATTTAAAGTGTGCCGTGTCCACAGCGCCGCCAGACTCCACCACCGTCGCCAAACACCAGCGTGGCATCGTGCCATCCGCTCATCAAAATAGAAGCTCACAAGGCCAATAACTCCAATCGAAAATAGAAACAATTCACGAAAAATTCCTATTACATGTTCACAAATTCATTTTCGTACGTGACTCTGACTTTGCGTTTCTTGTTACAAACAACATCAACGGATTGGTGTGACTCTGAACAAATATAGCGCTAGCAGCTAAGCCAATTGTTGTTTGCATAATATTTTCCTCAAAAGTATTGAAGACAACCTTCTTACTACTTATGACAATTTGCCAAAAGACCGAAACGAGTACGACAATGTTAGTTTGTTAATAGCTATGTTGTGCAAAATGTATGACCGCCGATACATCACGCGCTTTAGAGAAAACATTAGCTTTAATTTAAGTCACATTCACAAGAGCTTTCATGTTTTATATGAAATCAATTGTCAAATTAAATCTTACTTATAACATCATTGTTTGTCCATCCACCAACCTATTGCTTGTTCATACGTCTTGGTGTAGGTGAGATACATATATTTATTTAAAATATTCAGCTATAGTCGGTAAGTATCTTTCCTTGACAACGAGCATAGTAGTAAAATGGAAATATCTTTACGTTTTTTAGGTTAACACCATTAACGCTAACGACTATGCATATGAGATTACTGGTGGAGTGTGCCATTAAAGGGTTTCAAGCGTTGTAAACAATTGCAAGTATGAACTTACGTGACTACGCCAACACATAAACGAAATGTGGTTACATTTTCACTTTTACACCTGTGTCAAGAATGACGATTGTTTACCTCCTTTAAGATTGTGAATGTGCCGACTACTACCAGACTAGAGGGAACTAGGTCACTTTGTTTGTAAGCCAAATGGTAAATTCTTTAATTCAATGTCGTTCTCAATATACTGTAAAGATGGTTATATACTTCTACGCATTTATACGTATACAATAAATAACGATAATTTACCTATAATTAAGTGCATTGGATGCGAGTATGGATTGCATTACAAGTGTTGTGTTGTGGGCGCGGCGCCCAAGGGCTTCTCTGGTCGGTAGCCATCGTTTGTGGAGCATGGCTCAACTAATAAAACGGTTAGTCCTAAGTCGACGACGACGTTGACGCAAACCGGTACGCAGACCGGTCCTGTATCCCCCCTCTGCTCTCCTCGCCCCACCTTGAGCACCATCACATCCCCGCGTACTTCAAAAATACACGCATACGTTCCTTATCAGCCTCATTGCGGCTCAGCTTCTTGACCGTCCACTCTATTTTACCATCAGTTAAGATACTCCATCGATGGGCGCATCCTCTGAATCAACCAGCAATATAATATCTGTTCAGCGGTCTGTGTAACCGCAGTTTAGTTTTACCACCACGTGCAATCGACAAATGAACATCGCTGCCTTTCCCGTACAAGCGATGTCAATGACTGCGTACGAACAAGACAGGCGGTCGCAACTAGCGCGTTAATATGATGCAATCGCTCCAAATAACATATCAAATTTTTATAGACAAGAAAACCGTGAAGAGATCTAATGTAGCGTGAAAACAATTGGCGAAAGTCTGGTATAATGACAAGTTAGCCAATAGCCGGGCGCAGTGACAAAGGCGTAGATTAGAAAGTGTGTTGTGTTGTGTATCAGAAAGCCCGTGATACGGTGTGCGCACACGCTCTGATTGGCGCCCTATCTACAAATCTGTCGCACAGATGCCTCCCGCTTAGCCACCTCATACCTGTTGCCATTCATACCTGGGATCTAATCTGTAACTAATCCAACCAATTCTACTGCCTCACTCGTTATTGTACGCTTATATAGCGACACTGTTAATTGTAATCAATCTTCACAACAAATAAACTAACAACAATATTAAGATATAGCATTATTTTTCTACGACGATCAGTCATCAGTTTAATTAATTCGCTTCCAACACAATGCCCCAGGTTCTATACAATAATAAAAACAATGTTGTCTACCAATCGATACAAATCTGCTGTTGGTATGATCGATGAAGCGTTCACAATTCATTTTGAATCCCGTGTGGTTTTTATGTCTTTGCACGTCAATGCGTCATGTGTGTTTATTTTTAAGTTTTGCCAGCACACCTGTGGCGCGGGCCTAGATGTAAAACTATCAACAATGAGAGTTTCAGGTGCAATCAGTTGGAATGTAGGTAAGTTAGGAAGGTCATGCGGTGACCTTCAGGTGTAAGTGGGTCGGTCGTAAGATGGGCTATCGGGTGGCAGACGTCACGCTCCAGCCCACCACACCGCGCCGCCGGCCGCCACGGTGACCTGCCACGACATTTACGTCACGTCTATCCAATGCAATAAACAATTATTCTCTCCTCCTCTAACCTTAAATTAGGTACATTGAGCTAAGCTAAGTTGCTGAAAACTGCTTTCTTCTTTTACAGGGTTTCCAGTTCTTCAGTTTACTTATTGTCATCCATCTAAACATATTGTGTGCTATTTATAAAGTTAAACGTCTAACCACCGACCAGAATCGTTTATTTTAATGACAAGACGTGAGTGAAAGTAAAAAATATTTTTATAATCATTTATTTAGGTATATTAAAATAAAACATTCATACCGCGTAAACCACAGAATAAACCAAACAGTTACTTTGTAAATATAAGTGTTTCGGTAGATTCAAATAAGTATGTATTTTGGTAACGTATATTAGGTTTGAAGCAAAGGGTAAAATGAGTTGTGAAGATGAAAGATGTGATATTTTCATACGCCATAAAGCCCACTCAAATATTAATTTCTGATGTGCGCAATCGTAGAATTGCTGATGCAATTCATGCCTTCCTAGTTAGCCAAAATTTGTGCGTTTGCAATTATTAGGATATTTGCAAAGCAATGGAAGTTGGAGAGTAGAGTTATGCCATGGACTACATCTTCACGTTATGCACATTTAAAATGTAATGAAGGGCGAAGGCCCGTTAGATTGAGGCTACTCGTATACATTAGCTGCAGCGTGATAGACGTATTTAAATACTTGTAACTGTTGCCTGCCGCTTCAAGAGCTGTAACCCGGTCGCGCCGCCTCGGATGCACTCCGCAGTAGTTAATATACATTATTTTTCTTCACTACTAATTCCATGATCAATCATAAACGTCCAAACAACACTTCTTCCCAACGAAGCACATCTGTTCTTCGACCCTAAGCTATTAAAGAATTCGTCACAGTTTACGATGGTTCATTTGCAACTGCCCCGGGTCTAAATGAAGCAGTTTTCGTATTACTTAGTAAAGAAACGTATGAGCGTAGATAATTCTTTTGATTATGATTCGACTGAGATATATGCGTAGACGAAAAAGAAACTCTACTGTTTTGAGGTCTGTAAAAGTGACCCTGATCATTTATTATTAATTAAGGTGAAAGCCTACAAAAGCAATTATGACATATAATGGGAGCGATTTATAACCAATAAATAACATTTCTTCATTGCCTATCTATTTTATACCTATAGTAGAAAACACTGAAATGATATTGATACGAAGTGAACGAGACATAGTTAATGTTCCCATTTCGTTTGAGGTCAACGAAGACATTAGCAAAGGTCTACTAGATGACGATAAAAACAAGAAAGTGTGAAGGCTAGTAATGTTACTCCTGGATTTATTCACGCATTAGGAACCTATGACCTCAGGCATACCATTGCGATAGTGATCTTATTCAGACTCGCGTTGCAAATGCCATTTGTAAATGGTACAAGAGAAGCTTAGATAGAATCGCTTCGCATTCATATGAATGGCGGGAGGAGAAGCGTGTCCCTATAATGAAGAATATACTATGAAGCAACAAATAGTTATGGTCAAATAACTTTTAGTACTGGTACTAAGTGCATTCCAAATAAGTAAAGACCTACAGTAGAATGTAAATTTATTTTCACTTGTTGGAACGGTATATAATCATTAGTTAGACTGTTCAGTTTTGGCTTTTGCTTAGGACTTCGACAAAGTAATTAATATATCAAATAATTAGTATATTATATGCTTCAATCAATCTTTGGTTCTTACGAGAAATAAACCTAAATTAAGCTCTCATATTTTACTGCCACTGACATGTGCTCTTCGTATATTTATGTCCAAGTGCTCGTTAATTATCTTGTCTTTATCCGAAAGAAAAATAAAATTTTATGTTCTCTTTTGAAGAGCAATAAAAATTCTTTCTGTCCGCTTCAAACTGCATTCTAATGCACCCATAGTTGACATGAGTTGTTAATCTGTTTTAAGTAACCAAAATACTTTGAACAATCCCCAAAACTTTACTATCCCATCCACAAAGTTGTGTCTGTATGGTGTTTTACTTAGACCTACATTAGCACCCACTCGTGTCTACGAGTAAGGCATCTATTGCTTGCGTTACGAAACTGCCGTATGTCAACAACAACAATATTTGTTCTGTGATAAGCTGCAAGAGACTAGTGAAATTTGATAACTATTAAGACCAATTATATCTTATCTTGCATCATTAACTCCGCCCACTTACGTTACGTTTATGTTCCAAATTTGGGTCATTTTTCAACATTTCTACGCTTGTTTCTTAATAAATATTCATTAATCGTAAAATTTAATGAGTTGGATTGACTAGTTTGAACAGACAGTAATGAAAAACAAGCATGCGTCGATGTAGATTTAAGAAACTCTTATAAGTTAAGTAAGTAATTACAACATAATTAGCCATCTTAGACAAGTAGTGACGCAAGGAATGTTCCATAAGAAATATTCACATTTTGACTTAAGCTTTTGACACTCAAAACCCATACAAGCTATGACGCAGCAATGAGTCGTTAAGTATTTACACTTTACGGTTAAATACCATTCACGCACTTGGTCTCACTACGTAGTGCGGACTACTAAAGTTAGCTATTTCGCATGGAAAAAGGCACTAGTTGCAATGTGTGTGACAAACAAATGCTCCGATTTTTTATGAAAAAATTGATGATATCAATGTATGTCCCAAAATGCAGGCGAATGACTGATAAATTAATTTTAATATTTGATTAAGATTGCTTCAATCTATCGCAACTTAATACCATCATTAGTATGAATAATTTGTGGTATTAAAATTAATGAAAGAGATAGCGACCATCGTCGTAATGATACCAATGAAACATACAAATATATGCAAACGTGAAATAAATGACGCTGTTAGCTACACGACATTAGAACATGCACTAACGTTCAATAGAAATGTTTATTTTCCGGTGGTTGTATTGTACATTTCTAACCGTCTGCTGAGTCTTTGAATAGCCTCTGTGTTAATTAGTGAAACCACATTACCACACTAGGTCAATGACAGGCTTAATAAAAACCAAACTAATACAATATTGACAGAAAAGATCAATGCTGTAAAAAGTGCGATGTCCTAATTAATGTTGTATACAGTCCGCGGTGCCCGGCATGCAGAGGCCGCCTGCATTGTTTCTACTAAATGCGATTTCTCCGTGAATTTGTCCTTCACACGATGATGGTAAAATGATACCAATTGGCAGAGAAAGTTCTAAGACAGGAAATAGCTCGCAAATTAATTGCGTTTCGTAATACAATGATGTGATTTTAATTGGACGATTGTATTCAAATGACTACCGAAACTTAGAAATTACTAAATTTAGTTAAATTAAATTAAATTAAACCAAATTTAGTAATTTCTATGTATAAAGTCTCATATTATAAATCGTTTTAAAACTCCACATATTTGTCTAATTATTCATAATAGAGTAAGCATGTCTACATTCTTCACACAAAACTGGATTCATTTGCAAAAGTCATTGCTCTTTAAAAATGTACGACTCTTAAGAATGTTAGAATTGCAGTTTTACTTATAACGTGATATTATAATTTACATATCACGTTATAAATACATAATGGGCATATTTATATACCGAGTTGACCACTAGAAATCCTATTTGATCTGGCAATGGAGCAATGTTCACGCGTGAGTAGGCATGACAAGTGCATCATACCCACGTCAAAGCATTTGTATCAACCAGCACGTGCAGTCATGAAGCCCTACATTACCTAACCCTATTTACCGGCTAACACTATGGAAAGGATATAAGTACCTCATCAGAGAGTTCATTTGCAGAAAATAGGCTAATTCCTATTAAATTTAGTAAAGTGATCGTGGTAGACTACGACCTGCAAGGGGTCCATCCATGTCAGTGGAAAAAAATAGGAGGCTAATGAAGTGTAGATCTTACTTAAGTACTTACGTGAATTTAAAACACTTTACCACAGCTAAAAATTCAAATGTTTTAATTTACGTAGCACAATATCAGATATCACAAACATTTTAAAGTGAAATATTAGTCAAGCTAGAGGTCAATCCAAACTCAAAAACGTGACAAGTGTTCGAATAGACAAAACGTTTGGCTATTTCTGCCTCAGGGCAATACCTAGTCTGATTTTAAAATCGAAGCTATCCCAGTTTCAACAACTATAAAGTGACATCTGAAAGTACACATGTCTAGTATGAGAATATAACCAGATCATCCGGTGTTGGATCCGGTGATTCAGTCCGGGAATAGAAAGCGTTTCTAGTCACCAAACAAGCCCTGCCGGAGGTTGCGGATGTTTACACTAGGGATACAAATTAAAGGTAACCAATAACACTGGCTTAGATGAAACTGGTGACGATTATCTGGAGTCGATATTGGTTTGACAGACATTTTATGATCTTGCAGTCCAATATTCGGCACATAATAGTCTGTAGCTTTACATATTATAAGACACTGCAATTGTATTATTCAAGAGAAGTGCAAACATTTCCAACACTAACGCCTGCATTGAATTTGATTCAGTGTCGAAATATTGATATTTGCAAATTAACCTTTTACCTTTATGTACGTACCGGTTTCAAGCTCAAGTCTGTACCTGTACGATGGGATCGAATATTTCCGTTGGAGAACTTTTTTTATTGAGATGCTTGGCGCGCTAAAACCTGTCCGATGAGGCTGACTAAATTGCCACTCCTGATGTCGTTATGGTTCTAGGAATCATTTAATTTTTCCCAACTACTTCGTCTATATTTACATCTTAGACTTTCCGTATTACTTTATAGGATATTACAATCATTCCACAGATTATAGTTACTAGGATCCTCCAGTCAATTTGTTTATGATTGACTCATGCCCATAGGTACGTTTATCGGGTCTAAGACTACTAAGGTATTTTAACTGAAGATAGGTGAAGAGACCGTGAGCCGTATAATAAGTAGCTAAACCTAGAAGTCTTTGAAAGTTTTATCAACACGTTGCATTGGATTTCAGGAAGGCTGTTAATTCAGTTAGACCAACTGATGAGGCTTTGGAGAGTATAATGTATTTAAGTCTAATGCGATACTATTTATCTTAGACGAGCACATTTATATTAAATTAAGAGTGTCTTATTATTATGCAGCACTTCATCTATGGAAATTATATAATGTTTCTTGTCTGAGTGGCATCATCATCTTTATAAATTTAGTTTTTTTCTTTATTCAGTTGGGTATTAGGAGGAGTTGTTTCAATAGAATTGAATTTCACAATTCTAGTTTTAGAATTGATCATCAAGCCTTCTTTTCTTTGATCGGCGGTAGCATGTATAATCCTGTAAATTGTGTCATTCTGACGATTTGAAAGTGCTTTGTATAAAGTCTAATCGAATAAAGATATTTTTGACTTTGACTTTGACTTTGACTTTGATCGGAATAACATTTCAATCTTTTGAGTGAAATTATTTAAATTTTTTTTCATAAGAATGGAATTTTGACTTTATATTTGATGTTTTTTTAATTAAAATTAAAATGCCTATAACGCTTCTCTAATACGTTAGCTTAAGTTAGTTACAAAAAACTATAGTTTGGAATTATTATCTCATAGCAAAGCAGGGTGCTCGGGCACGGGTAGGCAGGCACATAGACTAATTATAGGTTGCTGTGATCACATGTTTAATCATTTGCTTAGAATGAAACCTTTTGGTTTGTTGAGGAATTTTAGGAATTGTTCATCAACTAACGGAACATAAAAAACGTAGATTATTGAGGCCATAATAGAGTCATCCCGCTGCATGACCAAGGTTAACACTACCACATACTTAGAAGGGTTTTATTTACCGTGTATCATAGAACATCACAAAATCCGGTTAATGAGTTTGGAGCACTGGGTTCATCAAGGGCTACTTTCCATGTAGGTAGACGGAACAGTCACTCACACACGTCCGCGCTTCCAGCTCACCGCGAGCGTCGCACGCGATACAAAACAAAAAATAACACGGTTCTTTCACAGTCAATATCGTACTAATAATTCGAGTTCTCTGCAGAGATTTCACACTTGTCAATAAACTAGTCAATTTTGGAAAGGATCACTGGAAAGTTGTGCCGCCAGCTATTTTCGACGAAGAAGTTTGTTGACAGATAGCGAATGGAGACAGACGAGACGTTCTCACCGCGCTCGCGCATACTGTGGTGTGAAGTCTGCCGCGGACCAGAGCACGGTCGGGCCACATCGGCCCGCCTCGGCGGCGCTCGGGTGGAATGCGCGGCATGCGAGCCTAGAGGCTATGGCTTCGGCAGCTTCGTTGAAATCTACGCAAGGCCTGCTTCACTTCGCATACACAAAATATAATTAAATTGCAACAGCCGATCACCATCGCAGCGCTATAATGTACACTTGCCTAAGATCAGGTTATGTCCAAAGTCGACATTAAATCAACGGGAAAGTACAGTTAGGTGCAGGCGCGGGAATGCGTGAGCGAGGTCACGGAACTAGTTGTAAGTGACAAGCCTTCCGACGAGAATACTATTCTGCTGGAATTACGGACCACTAGGATGCCAGATATATCCCGAGGAGCTCTTTGAGACTGACTAACTCAGCAAGTGTGAATTGGGATATTTCAAAATATTAAAAGTATTCACTAATATATACCTAGTCAAGTGTCGAACTTATTTTAAATTATTTTCTTTAAATTAAAATATTTTCATGGTTATTTCACTACTTTCTTTCACTATTCTTTAGCTGAATGGTAGATTGTTGAAAGCAAACTAAGCAGTTAATTGAATTGAACCTGTTGAATGCGGATCTGCAAGTTTTGCGGGTCATTGACGCATCGGCTGCCCACGCAACGGTTACTGGTCAAAAATGTCCTCTAAAATACCTAACGTAGGAACTAAAAGCTTTATTGGATTACTTCGGGTGGATTATAACCGACAACGCTCAATAAAGATTAAAGCATTAACTACGGCTACACAAATAAAACATTAAGACCTCAGTTTTGTACAAACAAAGCCCAAAAATGTTTGCGGACACGTGCGTCGGTCGTCCTTCATTTCGTGTGTGTTCAAAATGTTTGATTTACTTTGAAGACCCCGCTATATGCACAAAACATGTGGTTCTGTGAAGTGAAGTGTTTTTCTAAAACAGCTTGGTCCCAACAGCTCATAAATCTATATCCACAGGTACATTGTGACACTCCAGCCAGATGATGCTCATTAAGTTTTTGCTCAATCGTTGACCGAGTTCATTCTTGGTTCTCCATATTCTGCAATAAAATGGTCTCATTCAACTGCACATGCATTTGGTTTGGAGCGAGCGCGAACAGATGATACAATAGAGCGGACGTTGCATGAACACAATCAAGTACAATCGGAACAAGTGAACTTCCGGCGCGTAGGTACACGCTATTCACACAAACATAAACCTAGCCGTATTAAAAATCCATAATAAACTTTAAAAAACATATAAAGTTTTTTTTCTTCAACATTATTTTGATATTCTTAGCTTTTGTTAGTAAATGTTACTTGATTCAAACGACTCAAAGTAAATTGTCCAGTTAAGTTTTTTGCCATTATGTATTTGTGGCTGTCAACCAAATTCCGCTCGCCCCAAACAAATTGTTCATAACTAATGAAAAATAAAAAAGTATTAAATTGAAATAAATTAAAACATTAAATTAAACAGTGCCAACTTAAAATAATGGCATTTCGAGTTTCATACCCCGCCTATATTTTGATCGAAATCTGATGATTGCCAACAAATTGTAAAATGCTTAGTGTAACATAATGTTCTTTGAATCGTGCACGCTATGCAAAGTTACAAAAGAGCTATTTGACAAGCCTCTGATCATAGGAATGACTATGACTCACTGGAGCGCAACCTGTTTTAAGACCTTCGGGCTACTCGAGCTTAGATATTCAATCTCCTATGAAAATATGATGCTAGTAATTTTTAAGACTAAATAATTATATAGAAACTCATCATGATATGCTTGCCTTGCTTTGAGAGAACTTTGCACGTAAGGGCTTAACTAAAATTCAATCTGAGCTCTGAGTCAGAATGTGAGTCATGCCAAAGAAAGTCCCAACGGGTTCTGAACCAGGCGGGTTGGCAAAAACATTCAAAGAATCTTATTGTAAGGGCCGCAATATTTATTGCGTTATCTAGCGCATTGATACTACTGGTTGCCGTCTGAAGTAGGAGCGAAATGGAGATAAAGTGAGCTTACGGCCAAGAATGTCCTCGGTGATTGTATCACATTCTCTATGAAATCTGTTGCTGTTAGCATTGGAGCTGTTGAGAATCAAGCCGGAAGGTTTTTTGCTCAAGTACTTGTATCATTTACGTTTAACGTATCAATATGAACTTGATTAGAACAAGTTTTTGTGGCGATACAAATACCTTTACCAAACAACAAAGTAAATGTAAATTTAAGCTATTAAATAATAAATAAAACGACGGTAATAAATCATTATTCCTCCATTCCGTACGAGTGACAATGAAAGGCACATGAGCATGAAGTCGGCGGTGATGAAACATTCATAGACATTACGTAAAGTATAACGCAAGTAGTATCGTTACAAATAAATGACAAAATTACAGATATTTGTTGAAAATAGCGTGTGGTGACACGACAAGCAGCCCGGGCCATCGGTGTTAGCGCGGGCGCCGTTGTCAGTGAAATCGCGCGTGTAGAAAGCAGAACTGGGAGGGGCCGTCGCACGCACCGCTGCTACTCAACAACACTTTTCGTCAGGAAAAATCAACAACATTTGAATATTGCAAAGATTTTCTTGAAACTAATTTAGCATAATAATCTAGTGTTAATTAGCATCACAATTGCTAAACAAACACACAATAATCACGTGACGTTTTACTTCGTTTACATAATTTATCTATGGCTAACAAGCCCCGCAGCATGTTGTAGTCGCAGAAAATTTATGAAAATTCGAAGGCAAGGAATTGTGATTGGAAAATTTGGTTTATCATTAACAATGCTCGCTGGATTTATTATAGAATGTACGTAAGTAATCAACAATCGCCTCAATTAAACTCAATAAAAAATATAGTACATGATAACGATGCTCAAATTACAAAGAGCACTTTAACAGAGGCGACCGCTAAACTGTTAACTGAGTTGACATGCCATCGTACTCGATACTCTTCCATCATCACCGGTGCGTTGATGACAATCGTAAAGCTCACAGCGGCCAAGGATGGACGTGAATCAATCAACAAATGTGTTCGTTGGTACCGTTAGTCGTTTCACCATTAACAGGGCGAAGATAGTTCCTGGCTCAATTAAAGAACTAAGAGCTTGCCCGCTGACAACATCACTTATGCAATAAACCATCCGTCCGTTTTCACGTTAACTATCGTTTAACCGTTAACATTTATATCTTTTATTTATAATCGCAAAAGGTCATTTATTGGGTTTATAATATGTTTGGAAGGAGCAATTATAACGAAAGCTTCAATGTCACACATTTCAGTTCTTATATTTTAATTGATATGGATAATAAAACCGTCTGTTGATGCGTGTTCTCATGTCGGCGAATTCATCTATTTCGCAATTTGTAACAGATTTCTAGTTATATGTAGGTTTATTTAATTATTCACGCATGCAATAAGATCACGCGCTTAATTAAACTTAAAATGAACTTTTATTCACCATTTAAATTGTTATATTTGATAAATAGTCAATATCACTTTACGAATTTCAACTTACCTACGTTTAGGTTTTTAGGTTGTGATCGTATTTCTAATGTGTCTATGTAAAAGGCACTACCACGAGTATTCCATGTCAATAAAAACATTAAGTTCCATCTGCCAGCGATAAAGGACTTTTTCTGGAAAGTTATAGTTGTTTCATGACCCAATAAAACTCAAAACGAATTCCTATAGATATATAAAATGTACACTGTACACGGGCTTTCTTATACAGTTTTCATTTAAATAGAATCCAAGTTTCTGAAGCACGACGGTTCCAAATAAATAGAGAATCACAAATAGGAAAATAAATATATAAGTGAAATGGAAAGCACTGGCGCCATTACTGAGATAAAAAACTCCGCGACAAAGAATAACTTGTGTGTATATTATGTATATTATATATGTATGTGGAAAAATATATCTTATGTAATTAAGAATATTGAATTTTAAAACAGTTACGATGCAGATTCAAGTCGCGATTTTCACACAAAATGATTTTTTCTGTTTCAACGAATCATTCTCCTAATTGAGTACGTTCCGGATCTTGATACGGTTTTTTACTAACATGTAGGAGTTGTACTTCACACAACATAATTATATTTATAGATAGTAGATGAAAGTCAACCTATTGTAATAGTCTTAAAAAAATACCCGAAGTGAACGAGGGCGGGTCGGTAGTATTATATCATATTAATTACTTAAGCCTAGAGAGTATACTTAAGTCTTAGATAATAAGCCATTTGGTACAAGACTAAAATCCTATAATTGCTGTTAATCTATACCATTTCAGAATACACGAACTAATAACTTTACTTAAAAGTAATTAACATTTGGGACTGAGACATCCAAATGGTAATTAATACAGGTGTGCCTTATTACGAAAAGTTGACGAGAAACGAGTCGAGTGTTGCAACCTCAGTAACCCAAGTATATATAGGTGTTGATGTAGGTAGCTGGACATGTGTTGACCTGTCATCTTTGTAATTTAACCACAATCCCTACTGTTTGGGGGGATCAATCTGGCCTTCCAAAGATTGCAGGAACTAAATAAAACTGGTATTCATATTCAACGGTTTGTTATACTCGTAATGTCAAAAAAAAGAAACAAATAATAATAGACGTATTTATGTAACGTCATCTACTTATCTATACATCTATACAGATAAATAAAATTGAAGTGTCTGTTTGTAATTCCAAAATAACAGCTTTTCACTAAATGCATATGAAAGTATACACGATACTGACACTAAAAAACCAAGGTTTAAAAATTTTCTCTGTCTGTCTGTCTGTTTGTTCCGGGTAAGCTCTGAAACAGCTGGACGGATTTTAACGGGACTTTCACTGGTAGGTAGCTAATGTTTCAAGGAGTAACTTAGGCTACTTTTATTTATTAAAAATATTATGGTTCCGCGACAATAATGAAGAAACTAAATCTACGCGGGTGAAACCGCGTGGCACAACTAGTAAACAATAAAATTAAAACATACTCATGTACGATTCGTACGTACTCCTACAATCTACAAAATATCCAATCACGCATCCATTTCCAACATATCCAAATCTAAACTTAGGACACGGATCTAAAATATTGGTCTGAATTTTCATAGTTGAGTTAAATAATATTATAGCTTTTGTCGTTTTACAAGAAATATATTTTTAGATAATATCTTTTAAAGGGCTTGTTTCGTAGACGCAGAAAACCACATTGACATCATAGTTGAATCGTAAAATGCGCACAAAAACATAATGAACGTCCACTATGCTTTTAAGGCAACAATGTTTAGACCAGTTACTTGTGGCATTAAGATTTTGTGGCGAGGCCTTCTCGATGGCGAATTTAGAGACGCTTACGATTTTACAGCAGAAGAATTGTGGAGGAAAATTAGAGATTACAAAAGTAAAAAATCTACATGAATCACTTTCTATTCTTGTTAAACTATTTCTTTAGTACTTGGATTTCAGTAAATGTAATTGAATAAACATCATTATGGGAGTATAGACTCTAATAGTATGATACAAAAGTTCAATACCTACTGTGTCTATGCTTCATACTTTTTAGTATGTTTGGAACGTCCGCTCCGGACGTGGCGAGAGTATCGCGGATTTCAAAAGCGAAATGTTTTTAGGTAAGAAGTTTTTTCTTAATTTTTGTAGGAATACAACGTTAAATAATTGAAGTATTTAATTGACGGCTGTGGTCAGAGTAATGGGTAAAGGAAATTGTTTATCTAACTAATTCCTACCGAATTAGTTGGAGCGTCTCAGCGAGTCTTAGAGAATGTTCGACCCATTTATACATATATTGTACACATATTACAATACAAAGATATAGGCTAATAAACGTGCGATTCTACTAGATTCATAAAACCGTTACATCATTTTAATATCTTAAAAGGATTTTATTATCCATTTCTCGAGCTAATAAGTTATAACGATATTATGATTTATGCTTTATAATAAAGCTGCCATTCTAATTTACAAAGGCTGATGACCTTAATTTAATATATTCTACTACATTGCCTACTGAATGAGTCGACGTGAGCAGAGCAATGCAACATTGAGAGTGCCACGGCTTCATGGAAACCATATTATGAATCTTAAGTGAAATAGTTCGTAAAAGCATCCGAAGAGAGTATTCTGCAAGTCTCGCAATCAAAGCCATCTAAAAGGTGTTTATAGCATGAATATAAGTGCAGTGCAGAGCCTAGAGTCTATGGATCACACGCTACGATCGTTTAACATTCCAGCCACGATGGCGGTCGCTTCTCGCTGTTCACACTTACAGATACAAATGGCGAGATTGTGATTTCGTGGCGAGATTATTTATATTTTTCAATATATTCACGCCTAAACTGAAACTTAGGAATGTTATACAAAAATGTGAATGAATATGGGCTAAGATATAAATATTTTATGATAGAATATTTTTTGCAATGAAGCAGCTTAGACTCATTTAATGGTAAAGAATAATAAAATGGCCGGGTCTACGAAAAGTTAGATAAACCAGAGAACTACTTTACTTTTCTCTTTGAGCTTAAGAATATCTAATTGCTATCGGGCACTAATCCAGACTCCAAGCTACTGAGTAACTGCAAGTGGAAAAACCCAGCTTAGCTACTATGCCCGACCCGGGGATCAAATACTACTTACCTACGAGTGTAGTAACTTTTAAGTAAACTCCAAAATTATTTTTTATTTTTCTCTTTTATCAATTCGTAGTTTGAACGCGCATGAGTGTGGGCGACATCTAAGGATAACTTTACGTTTACCAGAACATTACCATACTAATATAACTATAACACACACATTATGCCAATGTTGAATTAGGAATTGGTTCTGCCACTTTTTTCTTTTCTGATTACTCATTTTAATAATGTGAATCATTGCGTGGGTCTATTACGAAGAGTTAAATAAGTTATTATTATTTCACCAAGGGTTGCAAGATTTGTTAAATTATATTTTGACTTTAAGTGCTTGTGACATTTAAAATAAAAAACTGAGTTTCTTCTTCTATAAGTACTTCATCGTATAAACCTAGTTTGTGCGTGTACATGGACAGAAGAAGAATAATTAGTGGTACTTTTGTCACGACACTCATGGCTGTCTCTAAACTAAGATGATGTTTTTAAAATATGAATCAGTGGGTTCGTAAGTAGTATTTAGCTACTAACTATTCAACATTTAATTCAGACGTAGGCAACCCTACACTCTTGCTAACGAATCGTTGATAGAAATTGAATAACTATTCTATATTTTACACTTCTATATAGATACCATAACTATAAAGTGATAATCATTTATTTAGCATTCATCTTGACATTTCTGCGCTACTACTCTAATGCGCTCTATTTTATGTTTACAGACCATGGTACTGAAGTCACCTCGAATGCTAGTTTTTATTAGGCACTAAATACATTACTATTGTAAAAAAACTAGATTGATTTAATGTTCGGTGAAAACAGACACATTACTCACCACACATTCTGTATCACCAAACCTTGAATCTTTTTAAAGGTTTTGGATACACTGTGATTTCTGATATATTTTGCGGTGGCATTGAATGTTGAATCTACGATATGAACCAATGTTGAGGGAAACAATGTGCCAGTAATCCCGGCGAGAGAGAGCTTACACGTGCACTCTTCCGGCCCATTAGCATTGAATGGACGGCGCGTGCGCATGTCGCGCGGATCATTGTCGCTCGCGCCCGCTATTAAAACCGACTCTTGATCTAAATCAATCTCCTCGAGTCGCGCTCTGTGTGCATTCTTCTCATT
The DNA here is from genome assembly GCA_964035505.1 of Watsonalla cultraria. Lineage (NCBI taxonomy): Eukaryota > Metazoa > Arthropoda > Insecta > Lepidoptera > Drepanidae > Watsonalla > Watsonalla cultraria. Next base: position 5,309,330 of record OZ037727.1, on the reverse strand, counting down.
TCCTTCGCCGATTAAAGTTAATGACCACATTTAACACGTTCATTACTTTCGACGCAATACAGCATTTAAATACATGAAATGCATGTGCAGAGAAGTCGCAACATGATACAAAGTGCATCAAAGAAATATCACTTAAAACTTATAATAGTAAAGCTGTTGTATCCGTTAGTGCTGTATATGATCAAATCGTTGATAGTACAAATGCTTAAGTACGAGATAACTTACCGGAAGCTCGAGATATTCAGCAATGGTGTACTTAGCGGCTCCCCGTCGGATGTCTGCTAACGCTGAGAAGTGCTCGTCCCGGCGTGCCTTGCGCCTCAGAAGCGCCCGAGCATACGGATACGCCGACAAGTACTCGCCATAAGCGTCCATAAGTTCACCCATAAACAATTGTTTTAGAAGAATCGCGCTCTCACTCACGGCACCATCCGCCGGCGGAGGGGGTAACTCGCGACACTTTAACGACTCCGGGATACTTTTCGTAGCGAACGTACTGATCCCGCTAGTCGACTCGCACGACGTAAACGCGCCTGTAGAATCACTCGAGCCGCATTTCGAAAACGGAAACGCGGATGAGACTCCGCTTTTTTCGCTGCATGCGGAACTCTGCCGGGTGGTGCTCGACTTTTCATAATAGTCCGGATATTGTGGCTCTGACTGGCTCTCTGTTGAAGGGGAAGACTCCTCGGCTGCTGCACTGCAATAGTGTGCGTTTTTTATACAATCATATAAATCCTCTATGGATTCGTATGGTGTCATACTTCCGCAAGATTCGGCATCGTGCAATCTTTCGTAAAGCTCTTCATTTTTTCGCTGCGCTATAGGTGTGATAGCTGAGTCAGATCTACTTCTCTTTACACTAGGAATTTGATCGTAGCCAAAATCATGTGGATTTAGAAAATCCCATCTAACATTTGCCCATACGTTATCTGTGGCATCGGCCGATATCCTGTGATCGACGCAACACTGGCCACCGGTCCTAATGGTTACAGTAGTCACATTATCACAAGTCTCTATAACTGAACTGTCAGTGATGGATTCATTACAGGCAATAGGAATGTCCACAATTACTTTCCGAAGACTAGAATTGCCTGAGGAACTATCATTACATCCATTGTCATCTTCCAATTTGCGGTTTTCTGAGGAATTTTCATTATATTCTGAATGAGTGATAACGGAGGTTGCATCGATGTCTTGTTGTGTAATCACGCCTTCCTGAATAAGTTCAGTAAGTATGCTTTTTGATTCCTCTTCTGTAACAGATTTTTCGGATGTACTATCGTCATCGATTTTACTATCGTTTATAAGTAACCCTGAGTCTAAATACTTTTGCATTCTTTCCGTAAGTGCTTCGCTCGCTTCAGAAACGCATTCCAGATAGTAAAAGAGCAAATGATATTCTTCTTTGGTGATGACAGCAGCTCGCAATAGGGGCTTTCCATACAGTTCCACTGCCGAGAAGACCGTCGATGCTGAAATAATGGAAACAATCGTATAAATATGATTCATAATTAATGCTTTACTGTTGAAATGTAGCAAGCTACGCCTGTACGTCTGGTGCTGTCTGACTGCATGTCTAAGATCGCCCGTGGGCGTAATAAAAGGTTAAATTATACATCAGGTAAATATTCACCTTGCGTTAAAGTTCAACAAACAAATGACCCAGACCTTTTAATATCCTTGAACCAGTTGAACCCTCGTGATTAGACATCTCCCGTACATGTTCAACTCATCAATAAATTCGAGAGGTTCCAGATTAACAATCACATTTATTTTATCTGATTCATTGAATGCAATCGAGCCTATTGTCTTTTATTTAATGCACAGTACTAGTCGTTTTACTATTTTCGCTATAGTAAATAAAGTTATGTCTGATAGAAAACTCGTTGCTGTGTTAGCAAAACTAACATTTTAACGTGTGTACCCTGAACGTTATCGAAAACGGAGAATGGAATTAATTTCGCAACTTTCTTTGTCACTAAATGGTGTATCGACAAATATTTTCACCGTACGATTTACCCGTAGTGTTTTGATTTAAAAATCTTTTCACGATGTGGCTAACGGTTACTGTAGATTTTTGAAATTCGACGATCATGAGTATAGAGTCTCCACTATGCGCCCTGTGCAAACTACGAAGACATACTCGACCCTCGCACGTATACGTTGTCTACACCTCGCCGGTTTTCTCATGATATCTTGTTCGCTAAGTTACGAGGTGGTTAAGCTTACTGTATTCAAGATGTTCAGTTCTAATAAAGTATTACAGTCACGATGGGAGCAAAGCCAGTACATACAGTGACTTCTACGAAAGATTATCGGACAATAGCGTGCGTATGTGCGTTATTGCCAAACCGCTTTCTACAAACATCGCCGTGTGTGCCGGCGGAATACTGAATGAACAACGCTTCGTTTGCGGCCTATTGATCACCACCCATTAGGTGACATGTACGATGATGAAAGTTAAATGCTACCTTTATAAGGAAAGATGTTTACGCCGAAATAATATTCTAATCGTCTTAGCGACTGTTTCGAATCCGCAAGATCGGAATTCTAATGCAGTCTAACTCTAAACAACAAAATTTTCAATCGTGCCCTGAACCTTACCATAAATTTTCTCCCAAGCGATAAAAATCTCCATGTCCTTTCCATCCCATGCTGGAGGTTGGTATTCTGCGACGAGAACCTCGCCTTCTAGTGCTGTGGCTTGAGCCCTTGGATCTACGGGGGCTTTGGAACCTCCAAGGAAGAGTAAGGCTACTGGGGGAGCCGTCGGGGTGTCCATTGAGGCTGGGAGCGGCAGCGGACCTCCGAGAGGGACGGCTTGTGGGGCGGACAAAGGCCCGCTGGGAACACCTGTGACGACCGCCCCTGACGCTTGCAGGGGCTCGGATGCCACTTCCGCTACAGTATGGTTACCCCACACTGAAACCTGTAACAAGGAAATTAGAACTACATTAGCATAATTTTCAAAGCAAAATATGATTATATAATTATGTTTTGATTTATTATACTCTTTAAGCGACTAAAAAGCGGCGAAAAAATAGAAGATTTTGTTTTTTTTTCTTTGCTGTTCAATTGTATAATATCATATATGAGACTTTACATTCGGTGATTCACATACTTAATGACCTAACAGAGCAGTTTTATAACTTTGTTTGTGCCGTATTCTGGGATAATTCGATCAGTCAGCTCCAATCACTGCTAACGTTAACGCGCCTACGCATTATTCACCTTGAAGTTTTTATTTCGTCCTATAACTTTATAATCAAATAAAAAGTAAACGTGTTTTTGCTAATGTGACGTCATTAGAGGTAATTACGTGAGCCTCGGCTCCAAGTCGCTTGCTATCGAACTCCGTATCTTAATTGACCGATACAGATCTATCTGGTGGATCCAATAACTCTCGAAGATGATGGATAGCAAGCGATATAACAAAATTAGCCAGCATTATGTTCTTTTTCACGGTTAATTACCAATTTTACGAGCAGATTTAGCATGGTTATATTTTCTCGGCTAGTTCACGTCATCTCCTAAAAAGATATAAATTTTAATACAACAGTAGGTAGGTTAACTCCCACTGTTGAATTCCAATCCACACGCATTAAGGATAACCATCAGGAATAATTTTGGAGCTGCACGGAACTTAATTCCCAGGTAGGCAAGTACCCATCTACTCATAGTTATGCAGGAATGAACCTCGTAGTGGTGGTGGTGCGATCAAATCGCATGAATATGTAGTACCGATAGGTATAGGTATAATAACATGTTAATACTGGAGCCTCGGAGGCCTTGCTTCGGGTTCATGGCGTTTTTTACTGGGGCTGGTTGTGACGTCAGTGCGGAGTTATGCGCAGGCGCACGCCCCGCGCCTCGCCCCGATACCAAACCTCCAGAATAATGCGTCTGATACATCTTCAACGAGAAAAAAAAATTAAACAAGATCCAGCGAACAAGGGGAGTCGATTTTACACGGCCAACGCGTTTTGGCTTTACAAAACCAGAAAGATGGATGCTGCTTGAATTCCTTTTATTTCTTCGAAGCATTTTACTGTCATCAACTCGTCTTATTTACGATTCTGTAGGCTTATTTATATTTATGGTATATGTACTAAAGAGTCCGATTAGCTTGTAGTAAGTAAGTAGCAATAACAAGGTACAGAAGTAGAAATGTAAGTGTCTTCTTTTCCCTTTTCTCAATGTTTTTTCACAACTATAGACAGACCTCGGAACTATACCAAAATATAATTTTCATGTAATTAAAGATACCACCTTTTATACAAATTCACTATTGACAATTTGGTTTGTTTTATTAATTACAGCTCAACTTATCTAATTTCGAATTCCACGCAGACAAAGTCGGGTCCAGAAACAGGTCTTAAAATGTAAGTTACGCCATCTGCCGCTCGATAACAGAACTAAATAAAATAAACTACAGTATAGCGACATCTATCGAAATACAAGGTTACTAGTACTGCGTTTCATAAAGTTGTGACGACCGTAACATCTGATGTTCTTAGTGTACAATACGTTACAACAGATGGCGTTAAAAGCGCATTTGATAGTTTCTTGGCTAACTTTTCAACATGTTGTTGAAAATGTGGCCGCACAAAACGACAAGAGATTTTATACACTTCATTCATGTATTATTTCATGAAGCTGTAGGACAGTACAAAATATACCTAGGTAGGTTACATTCTTTTGTTTAAGATTTAGTTCCATCATTTCAGGTTGGCACTTTTAGTGAATCTCCTTTCCGCCCTTCTGGGTCATTTCAGGTATTGTTCGGTTAGTTTCTTTGGTTCGTCGCTGTTTTTCATATATCCCCATTTATAACAGCCATCCATTTTTGTCTGAATCGTCTTAGGCTGATTTGGCTAGCCATGATGGCACTGTACGGACAATAAAGACCAATAACTACTCCGGAATACAATCCAAACTGTAAAAATATATTATGAAAATAAAACCAACATTGAAGTAGTGAAATTTAAGATATTAAGAGTATGAAAAACAAGTTGAAATTAATATTTTTACGTCCATAGCTTGAAGACCTATTGGATAAGGTTTTCAACGAGAGCGCAAGTGCTTCGTGCGGGCTCACGTAACAACGTGCCCATTCACAGACCCGGCCGATCACAGTCGCAGGTCAATGGAAAAAAAATTGTTTATTGTCGCAAAGCTATTGTTATTATTGCCAAACTATTTGTATGTGCTTTTGAAAACGGCCAAGTGAAATCAGTTAGGTAAAAGGCTAAATTATTAAGAGCCTACTTATAATTTCGAAAAAGGCATTTATAAAATGAATTGTATTTTTACCTAACCTTACCTTTATACAGAGTCATTTAGGCGTCTGCAAAAGCAAAGGACCAACGATCTGAAAAATGATTGAACACAAGAATGTCGTATTTTTCGCTAAACACATTTCATTGTCTTGTCGCCTGTCACTCGTCTACTCTTGTCTGTCACTAGTCGAGTCGACCCGTTACTAGTAGCATGTTAAATGTTAATGTGATACAAGTCTATTAATAGAATGTAAAAGTTATACTATACCGGTTTCTATTTTAGCCAACCATAAAAATCAACCAAATGCATTTCACCCAACCCGGCACGTGAGCCGCCCGGTGGAAATGTACGGGCTCACAGGTCACAACGTTAGAAGGTAACAGAACGACGGCTTCCTACAATGGTCGAGAATTAAAAATGTGATTCTCGGATCTATTCGGACTAATTCAAATTGGCAGTCAATTTACTTAAATTTCATACATATGAGTGTACATATTATGTCATAGAAACATAAAACAAAGGTGCATTTTCTTTTTTTAAATCTGGGATCTATCTTTGCATCACCCAAAGGTTGACTGGTAAAAAATGCCTGTGGCATTTGGTCTGCCTACGCGCCTGTTCAACTTGTATTGCAGGATGTATTAAACAAGCAAATAACTTTAGGCAAAGGCAACGTACTTATGTGTTTATGTGTGCGTGCGCTAACCAATGTTTGGTAGCTGGCCTTCCGTATGTTTTCATTTTATACCCGGGCTAACGTGTCGCCGGGTCGCCGACTGGCACACTTTCCACGCGGCGCGATGTTATAATTACATTATATCAATACCAAAACACCCATGTGTTTGGTGCTCATGTTCCCGTCGCTATCGGAAACTGCCTACATTCATATTTACATTATATTTTCACTTTTCAGCTACATTGACACAGTTCTTAGGAAACGGCTAAAAGGTGAGAATCTATCATTATGAAATAATTGAAATACGGTGGGCATTTCACTATAAAGTGTTTTCTTTTGTCTATAAAACTGATATACACTTGACAAATTACAAGGGAGATCGGGGAGCATGTCACTAAGTGGCTCCTAGTAAAAATTTAATCCTTGGTTTAAGTAGTCCATCTCTTTTTGTTATCACCTAGTCTTTGTTTAAGCAAGTCCGTGTTTTGTAATAAGGGTTGTTAAAGTTCAGGATTATCAAATTAAAATATACGAAGGGTTTTAAATTTTTGTTTCGCAGCTGTATAGGGTTTAAGTATTTGCCAGTATCTTAAACTTGTTAGCTACACACGGTCCTGACCAAAATGAACGACAACGAAATGAACATTAGATCTAAAGGTTATTTTTTACCTTGAGATAAGTAAACACAACCTGAGTGCTAAAAGCTGTTATCTAATACCCCTAAACGAAAAACTCTTGTATGTTTTTATATATATATATATACGTATAATCTTAATCCCAGAAACGGTCCAAACGATTTTCATGAAATTTAGTACGTAGGGGGTTTCGGGGGCGATATATCGATCTAGCTAGGTTTTATTTCAGGAAAACGTCGGAAAAGGAGCAAAGCTCGGTCATTCAGGTACAACTTCTTTATATACCTTCAACATTGTAGACAAAAACAATTTGTGAATTTAGAAATCGCCAGTGTTTCCACGGTCTCGCAATGTCGCTGGGCTTCAAGGGTCGTTACATTTTGGCGAGTGGAAAATCGCTTCCGACCTTTGTAATGCAACGTCGGCGACAGAGGTCACTTTCTACTGAATGTTTGGCAAGATCAGCTACTTGGGTGGCGGATGCGTTTCGCTTGCATTGTCATTTCCTCATTCACCATTGTCACACCACTAACCTTATAATTCACGTCTACTTGCATTGTCTATTTGTAAACTTTTACTGTGTGCCAGTTTGCATTCATTTGAGAAAGTGTTAAGTAAAGAACTAAGCAATGTTTTTCTTTTGATATTGTGTGAATCACCGAATTGAATTTGTATAGGTACTTAAACAATACCCCTTTATTGTATGCCTACATAGAAATTAGATTGATAGCAATAGATAGCTAGGGAAGTTTAGAATTCGTTTGGGTGAAGGTTCATAAAATAATCATTCAAAAGTACTTTTAGTATCTAAATGTGAAGATGTATCATCCTTCACAACACATTAAATCTATACAGATAAATAAAATTGAAGTGTCTGTTTGTAAATCCGAAATAACAGTTTTTCACTAAATGCATCTGAAAGTATACACGCTACTGACACAAAAAAACCAAGTTATAAATTTTTCATCCCACCATCTCGGAAAGAGTATTTTTAATCTTCAATATCTGAGTGGAAAAGCCGTTTTTATTCTCTAGAGGATAAAGTAAATTGAATTTAGAACATCGTGTGCACTAAGTTTGTGAATTAAAAAGATTATTCTGTAATACTTACCTGTCATAATGTAGTAATTAATACCTAAACTGAAATAAAAGTGTACCTATATTGTGATTGTAAACGTTTTTTTTTTTTGCATTTAGTCATTTCCTCGCTGTGGTGGAATGAAAAGTTACGTGTTGCACTCGAGTGCAAAGATTTTTCACCTCGTGCTCTTTTGATTACCTCGCTAACGCTCAGGATTCTAATTTTGAATTTTAGAATCCTTCACTTGCTCGGTCATCAAAATTGAACACGCGGTTAATAAGCAACTTTGCACTCTTGTATAACAAATAACTATTTTCTCTGTCTGTCTGTTTGTTCCGGGTAATCTCCGAAACGGCTGGACCGATTTTAACGGGACTTTAATGTGCAGGTAGGTGATGTTTCAAGGAGTAACTTAGGCTACTTTTATTTCTTGAAAATATTAGGGTGCCGCGACGATAAGGATGAAAGTAAATCTACGCGGGTGAAACCGCGGGGCACAGCTAGTAAGTAAATATATTTGAAGAACACAGTAGGTATGCCAAAAATTTTTTGCAATGATGCAAATAATATGTAACCGCTCTACACGTTGTGAATTAAATAAAAATGTGATAATGTTTGTTTACATTTTCCTCGTACTTGAGTGTTAAGTTTTTGGGTCAATTACATCATGCAGTTATGTAAAACTTCCTGGAAAGGGGATTAAATATAGAATCTTATTTTTAGATCTCACATTTCACATTCTCACCTTTTTTATGATTTAAAATAAATTGAAACGGACTAATAGTAAGACCCCTGGATGCCAGTTTGGTATGAGTATAAACAAATGTTGGTATCATAATGCTTACTCTACTACAAAGGTCGGTCTTACTTATAAGCAAAAACCGCTGCTCCATCGAAATAATGTCATCTCCACTAAGCGTTATTCATAATTCCTGGTACAATACCATTATTATTGTTAATACTAGGAAACGATACCCATGGAGGCTGAGTCATCCGGGCGTAACGGAGGCCGGAGCGCATGGTTGGTTGCACCACCACTGGTATACCGATATCGACATTATCGACTTCATATTCACATTAGAGAAGAAACAAACTAATAAATTTCATACTGCCCCCAACATACTCGTATAATGTTCAGGGAATTCAATTTATTAATACTTAATACACATCGTTATGACAAGCACATGAGCATTTCTCGGCCTAAAGTATGGTGATTTAAGAATCTAAATATACCCGTATATAACTCAAAGGTGACATAGTGATCTATCAACGCACAGCCCAAACCACTGGACGGAACGGACTTAAATTTGGCATGCAGGTAGATGTTATGACGTAGGTATCCGCTAAGAAAGAATTTTGATTAATTCTACCCCCAAGGGGATGAAAGTTTGTATGAAACTAAATTTACGCGGGTGAAACGGCAAGGGCACAGCTAGTAAATATATAAATATCTTCGAACTGAAAGAGAGGCGGTATGTGAGGATGCTTATGTCAATAAAACTTCCTCTACATATAACTGGCGAATAATGGGTGTAGCATAAGTACACCTTCGGAGAGTATTCCCCTTCACCTGTATCGTATTCGCCATAGGCCTGAGCACATATACATATGTAGAATTGTTAAAATACAGATTCAAAATCACACGGATGGACAATGCGTCAAAAGACTAATATGGCAAGTTACGCAACTTGCTGTGATTGATCGAAACTTTAAATTAATCTTATTAATGATTGAAGAAAAAAAACATCATCAAAATAATTGTTCTCAATCCCGGTAGTCATATAAAGTAATATATCTAACACGTCTAATGCAAACACCAACACAATAATAATGTCTATAGTTTGTTTACGTCATTACGTCACACTCCTCGCGTCAGCATTGTGTAGATTTTTATTTGCGCCCAAGTCTTCATCATTATACTATTATGTGTCATGGATTCTACGGGAAGTGAGTTGACCTACAAGCCACGCAATCAATAATGTTGTGATGCACTTTCAATTCAGACTCATTTATTGTAATAATATTATTCTAGTAATATAATTCTGTTTTAAAACTGTTATAGGTAAAGGTCGAATCAATGAGTTGTAAGTATTTGTGTACTTAATAGTTCAATATTATTTATATCGAGTATGAAATGTACAATATTTGTAATACAATACTTGACTGTAAACTTGTGGGTACAACATGTATTTTAAATACTGATAGCTTACACACTTCTTTGTTAATCAGTTTGAGAAGTACGTTTCATATAGTACCCACATAGATCAATCGGCCACTGGATTTAAATATTTATGACTAGCTGTGCGTAGGTTTAGTTTCATCCTTATTGTCGCGGAACCCTAATATTTTTAATAAATAAAGTTACTCCTTGAAACATCAGCTACCTGCCAGTGAAAGTCCCGTTAAAATCGGTCCAGCCGTTTCAGAGATTACCCGGAACAAACAGACAGACAGACTTGGTTTTTTAGGTGTCAGTAGCGTGTATATTTTCACATGCATTTAGTGAGAAGCTGTTATTTTGGAATTACAAACAGACACTTCAATTTTCTTTATCTGTATAGATGTAAAGATTTCTAACACGTTGGCGCTTAATCATCTTGGGTGAAAAGGTGTTGTTATTAGAACACCCCTACGTACCCCTTCGGGGAATACAGGCGTGGGCCTATGTATGTAAGTATTTGTACTTTAAAAGATGAGTGGACAGAAATTTTGAGTGACAAATTCCAAAAGACTGTCCTAACAGAATACAATGCACAGAATATTAAAACATTAAACAAAGTGAGTGACTCACATTGCCTGCCCATACATAAGACTATAATAGTAACATTCCCAATTTGAAAGCATTATTAATTCCCGTCTCTATTACTTCAACAAAGCCCAATAGAACAATGGCCAGATGTTCACTTCATCAATCAATCTGTACTATTAAATATACACATAATATGCCAACACCGCACTCGTTACTGACTTGTTTTACAATTATAAATCATGCAATTTAGACGGTAAGGGTGATATTCCTATGATTTCTTCTTGCAGGCTTTTTGATGGTTGATTACAGACATACCACGGCACGACAAGATATAAAGATTATTATTATGCTACAATACAATGAGCCTGCGCGTTGTAGATATTATATTGATTGACAATGCATTTTGTATTGTTTGTTTATTCGTTAAATTAATATGTAATTGACAAGCAAATATGACTTGAAGACAGAATAACACCCCTGAATAATCACATGAACAGAGTTGAGGAACAGTATTACAAAGTACATTACTCAAACTGTTCGCATTCTTTAAAAGAAAAACATGCATAATTCAGCAGAATGAGGTCTTCTTTTATATGCTTGGAGTTGGTGACAAATGAACCACAAAGAATTAACGTAGGTAAGTACTTAAGTGAGTCAGACATGAACTGATATTAAACGGACAATTTTAAATTAATCACTTATATAATTTTAATATTGTAAGTGAGAGTGTTGTGTGTTATATTTTCTACTTCTCACGCTCAATCAGTTGCACTAATTTGGGTGAAATTTGGTATAGTAGCTTAACACAATCCTACGTTTTACATAATATAGACGCGTTATGCTCTAAGGTTTCTCAGCGTCTCCCTCGTCGTCGAGTGTCGGTTTTAAAGATACGAAACTAAACCTTATCCTCTATGTATTATGAATCAATAGGTATCCTATGATTGAAACTAACGCTCGTCGTCGAGTCTTGAGAAACCTTAGTGAATAACGCGACAGGTAATACTGAGGATGAAACTAAACTATAGGTAAAGGGAAAATGTATAAAAGGTAAAGTTTTCATGTAGGAGGTATTGTTCGAAACCAGTGATACGTGTGCAACACATAATATTTCGAATGGCCTTTTAGAGTGGGCATAGACAGACAGTATAGTATAGAGTGGCAAAAACTATCTATAGATCTACACAGATAAATAAAATTTAAGTGTTTGTTTTTAATTTTAAAATAACAGCTTTTCACTAAATGCACATGAAAATATAGGTAGGTACCTATACTTTCACGGTACTGACATAAAAATACAATTTGTAAAAAAAACTCTGTTTGTCCGTATGTTTGTCTGTCTCTGAAACGTCTGGATTGATTGAAACGGGACTTTCACTGATAGATATCTGATGATACAACGAGTAACACAGACTATTTTGATTTATAAAAACAGGGTTAGGGTTCCGCGGGTAGTATTCAATAAATTCATAGGGTCAGTTATAAGCGAAAGTACCTATAACAAGTTGAATGAGCTTAAAATCAGTTCGCATCGGAAATGCTAAGCGATTATGAAAACGTTACCTCATGGACAGTTAACCTTCGTATTTGTGAGCCGGGGATTAAGTAGTTGACACCTGTCTGAGGTTAATATTCAAGGCTCAAACGACTGTCTGTTGACAAGGTACCTAACTGTTAGGTACGATATTTGTAGGCACGCGCGGTTAAAACTTCCTGTGAGAAACATGTGGGGAGAACGAGAGATCATGCTCATTCCCAGCAAATGGAAGATTTCTATGCCAGAGGGGTGTCGTGGCTGGGGAACCGCGGCTCCAACTGTTCTTATACTACAATCGAAAACTCTTATTGTGCGATTTAGGTTCTCGTGTATTTGTACTCAAACTTTGCAATTGTTAGCGAGTAGCGCCATCTATGTAGCGAGTGAAGAAGCGCTGCTGCAAGAAACAAACGTATGTGTACTAATATTAATTCTGTTTTTCGGAGGTATGCTAAGCAATATTTTTTGTACGTCCTCTGAGACCTCTCATGATTAGCTGCTTGAAACATATGCTCGCTCAAAAAACCAAGGCAATACGGTAGTCATTATAGCATAGCCCCGAGGAATAGCGTTTTACTAAGTACTTTTATTGTACATGTACTAATAATAAAGATTTAGTTCAATAAATATAACTTGTACAGCTACTTTTTTAAGGTACTCGTACATCTGTTTCGCTTCATTCCTTAATACACAATTCCTCATCGACTATGTATTTTGTTTTGTCTACGGTTTATATCATATATCCATTTAGAATCTTAAAAAATGTAAGCTCATTTATAGCACTTAATAATGCAACCTACGCGAAACCCACAGCACTGAACATAAGCCAATTAGATAGTTTAATTAAACGTAACTTAAGGTTGATATGTGATGTGAAATCAAGGCCATTCGACTCTTATGTATTGATTTGATAAGATTAACAATAGATATAATCAAAAACTGGCAACTATCATTAAGAGCTTACTGAATACTAGCTGTGACCCGTGGTTTTATCCGCTTAGACTAAATTTCATTGATAGCTTTATTTAGCGCAACCCTAAATTTTTTTTAAAGTTACTCCTTGTATAATGAACTATCTGCCAATGGAAGTCCCGGTCTAATCGGTCCAATCTTTTCAGAGATTAGCCGGAACACAAAGACAAATAAAGTTTTTTTTTAATGATTATTTGTCCATATACCATATATTCTTATTCATAGCCATTTAGTAAAAAGCAGTTAATTAGAAATTACAAACAGGCACTTTAATTTTCAGATTAATACATTACACTATTAACACAATATCGTACATTTCATAAACATATAGTATAACCTAGGTGCAAGCATCAAAGTGCATGCGTTGATGTCGTTTTCAAAGAAAATTGCTGTTACTTTACAATTGTATTATAGTCTTGTTGTTTATATTTTGTATACATTCTTTCGTAAAGGATTTCAACATGATGTTATATTTATTAGGGTTTTCAGCTTTAGGTCTCTTCTGAATTGTGTTAGGAAGGTGTTCTAAAATATGTTCTTATTTTATTTGCATTTAATTACAAGTTACAAGAACATCATGAATAATAATTTGGTAAATAAAGTGGTCTTAATCCAAAAAATATATACACCGCGGTCCGTATATGGTTTGTATTCGTGTAAGTTTTTGAGAAACAGATCTACATTACTTACCTAAAAACACAACCTTACTTATATCACTTTATTTATGACTAGCGGGCGTCACGCGGTTTCACCCACGTAGTTCCCGTTTCCGTGGGAGTACGGAGATAAAATATAGCCTATATTGATCAGTAATAATGTAGCATTCAAATGTAAAAGGTGAAAGAATTTTTAAAATCGGTCTAACACTTTTTGAGCCAATCCGTTACAAACATACATACAAACCTCTTTATAATATTAGTATAGATGTGTCTATAAGATATTACCAAGTGCGATAAGACCGCCCTTTGTACCTTTAATATAATGGAATCCATGTGTAACTTATTTCTGAGGTGTACAATAAAGTGTTAATAAATAAATAATTTCAGCTTATAAACATGTACAGGGGGCTTACGATCATTGATTTAAGTAGAACGTATTAAGAACTTCTGATCTTGACGTTTCATCTTTGTACCGTAAAATTAAATGTCATAGCTAAGAGGTTCTTCATACGCGCTGCTTAAGCGATCGAAGTTGGTCCCCAGTACACGTTTCCAGAATAAAGTCTCTTGACCTATAAAAGTAATATTACGTAAAACGTGTTTACACATACATTACAACACCGATTATCCTCAAGCCGTCCCTTTCGATGCTTTTTAGGTTTCTCTGAAACGCTGAGCCGATTAACTACCTGCTCTGAAGTAAGCCATTATTAGATAACGATCATTGTGGTCAAGTTAAAGCGTGGTCAAGTTACCTGTTCAATATTATTACCCTTTTTAAATATTAAAGATGCGAAAGTATATCTATTTTATTGTTTTTTTCCCGACTGAACCGCTGAGCTTATTTTCATAAAATTTTATACGTGAACATTGTAGGTACATGAGGAACATGGCCTCAAAGTAAGAAATTGTTTCGTTGTAAAGGTACCTTTCCGCACGGGCAAACCTCTCTGGCTTGCATTGCACGTCATAAGAATTTCAGGACAAGGCGCTACTAATAACAAATGCAAAGCATTATCTCACCTTGAGTGCAACAGAATGGCGTAAGTTGAGTAACAAAACACGACTTCTGCAGTTCTGCTCGCTTGTGACTCGTTTCACTCATTTAAATCAAAACTGACCATGCCCAAGGCTTTTTTACACAATTAAGGTAGAAATAAGCGTCATTGAGCGCTATGATAGAAATCGGCTAGTGGCTATGAATGCTAGCTATATAGCTATATACGATTCTAATACATATTATGTGACAGCAAGCACTACTGCGAAACACGGGGTTTGATCCCCGGTTCGGGGTCATAGTGTTATTGAGTTTTTCCATATATCCTTTCCCAGCAACAGTCTGAATTCGTACCCGCTAAATGGCAATAGGCCCCTATTACATGGGACTTAAACATAACTGGCGAATTGTGGGTGTACTATACTAGCAATTGACTGAATACATAACAACATTTTATGAATCTGTATCCAGCGGTTTATGTTTAGCTAGCTTGCGCCGGCAGCTTCGCATCATTGATTCCGATCTATGAGATCAGGACCTGAAACGAACTACACCGCGACTGCTATGTCTCTACATAATCATAAATAAAATTCTGTGTGTGTGTCTTGGGATGGGGGTAAGGAATAGAAAACATATTTTAGAAATAAGCGTAAGTACGAATGTATAATTTTATGCACTAAAACAGGCTTTTATGTTGGGGCTTATGCTGATACGGTAATACATGGTTATGTAGCTATGGTTATAGCTAATAATAAAGCTATGAGTGGGAAAGTCAGGAAGTCAATCGAATAGGAAATATTAACAGTTTGAGGAAATCGTTTAAACGCAAACGCTACCGTGACGCTAGATAGGTTAATTAGGACTTTGTTTAATGAGATACTCGCTTACTTTGTCGGAAAAAAGGTTGCGTGAAGCGATCGGACGCTATCGCATGCAACAGTTAGGTGTTACGGTAACGCCAGAAATGATTGCGTGCTCCAAATTGAATGGGATACACCTGTACTTTTATTAATAAACGAACAATTTACTCCAATCAAATCGATATTCCGTACTTTTCCTTATTACGCAACCACTTTCGGACCTTTCCGTGGCTTATAACCGTACCACAGAAACAGTATATTTTGCGGAATTTTCGCATCTTCGTAGGAACATCATTATTATAGGATAACGTTGAGATATGTCGTTCGAGGAAGTTAAAATGGAAAGAGTTTGCTTCATATACAAAAGTTACCCTATTAAATAATTATTGATGTTGAAGGGAAAACATTATAATACTTCATTCCTTAAAACGCAAGGCAAGATTCCAGGCGCTACTGTTACTTGGAATATGCTAGTAAGATTTGGTCCGGAATATGTAAACCTAACACAATCGCAACACTTCTTTAGTGTCGTCCATTTGGACTGTAGCAAATTTGCAACTATTGCTCAACCCTAGATGCGCTAACAAAGGATAAACGAATGAGTCAGTAGCAGCAACTTTTAAACTATCTAGAAAAACATCAGTTGTGATTACCATGTCCAGAAAAATCACGTTTCAAGATTTGTTCATAATGAGTTGGAAAGTTTTTATTACTTTCAAATTGTATTTACAATGAAACCTACACAATATGTAAGTAGATAAGTAGGACTGTAGTCTATCGCTCCTCTGACAGAAATACATACATTAGCGCTGTTTAGCACTATACAACTATTGTACCATGCAGCCGCGACGCACGTCACATATTATAACGGGTGTGTGTTAACAAGGCCTAGAATGGATATTATTTCTAGACAAGGATGCTATTAAGGCAATAAAAATATTTTTAATTCTCTTCTACAGTTGGAGCCCGTCGAGACAAAATAAAATGTGTTATTTTTATTTTATTTTAATGTTTTGCTTTCTTTTTTTATTCTGCAACAAGACATTGCATGATGAATTTTTTCCCCTTCGTATAATAATCTTCTTCTTCTTGTTCAACCCGTAATCAACCACTATTCAGTGTATTGTCTCCGCTTATGGACGCCACAAATTTATGCATTGGGTCAGTCCAGTTTTTCCGAGAGCTTATAATAGGAGAGGCGGGCATCACATGATGAATTTCAAAATATCAATGCTGCCGACTGTTGGTCACCGGTACTAAAAATAAAAAGCTCGTATTTTTTTCATGAATAAATAGTAAATCATAACATCGTTCAATGTCACATGTACAAGTTGCGTTTATTTTATATAATTATAATGTTTACTCAGTCACTAATGTAACATCTGTAAAGCCTGACCTACTCATGGCAGACACTGGCGAATTCCTATTTAATTGAATACTATAAATATTACTCACGCGTTCACACAATGATATTTGTTATAATAGTGCCTATTTGAAAGAAAGAAAAAAATAATACCTTGTACACAATTATGTTTATAAAATATAATTATGTTATCTGTACATTAAAAGGTTATTTTTACATTAAGTGCAATTAGATCCTGGGGAAAATCACTTACGAAAGAGTGCGTATTTCCGCACTGAGTCCATAAATAAACACATAATTTTAAATACGATTTCTATGCATAACTATAAAGAATATTAACTTAAAATATGTTTATTGAATAAATAATCACAATTCATGTTTGTTTGCCATAACAATTGCACTTAAATACCGTATCGTAATGAATAAACAGTGCTTTAACTCGCTTTATAAGAAATTACATCCACTAATGCAAAGCAATGAAATAATCATTTGTTCAACCCGTCATGCTCCAAATTTCACAATCGAGGTCAATATCGGCCGGCGATTAAATACGCCGAATTGAGGATGTAACATAACATACCTGCTTCACAAATTCATACTATTACGACATTGGTAATATTCGCTTAATTCGCATCAGATAAGATAAATAAAGCAAATCAAATCATTTGTACTCAAAGATTTCATTTAGTAAAATTCCCTAGAACTAATATTTTTGGGGGTTGAAAATTGTATCAACGGAAGTGTTTAGCTATCAAATCTCGTATAGGTAAGTGTTGTGGAATTAATGCAACAAGTATTTTTCAATTTTTCAGCTAAGATTATAAATTATAAAGAATCATCAGCTTGAATATCACAGTAGGATGGTTAATTGTAATAAGTATGTTATTGCTAAACAAGTTATTATTCCATCTGTTTTATCACACACATAATCACACACAAACGTATGTTATAATTCTCTGAAATTATTATAATTTTACGGCTACAGAGGGTCGATATAATTATAATATACTGATTTTGTAAATTTCGGGAGCTACCTATATAAATACTATACTGTAAATCTATGTAGAACATCTAGCAAATCTACTTGCCCTTACGTCGCGATAGAAAATATTGCTGGAACCTACCCAAAGTAAATTGTTTGCTTAGAAACTATAGCATGTACGTGAAATTCTTAAAATAATATAAAATGTTTCTTTAGTTGCTTTAACAAATATAAACTCTGGTCATTTTCATTAAAAACTTTTTATTTTACTTTACGTTTGCACGCAGTATGAACGATTTTTTTGTCGTAATTACTTCTGCTTCTCATCTTATAAACACGCTATCCAATAAGGATATCTCAAAGGTGTAACAGCACCCATCTTTCACCAAAGATTATACAAGGTCGTAAGACTTTCACCGCATCTCAGGCATGGCTTCACATACGCTACAGGTTTTCTTCTTTTTAAATGACTAGAATTTTAGAATTCTGATGCCGTCAGATTTCAGCTTCACGAAACAGCGTAGGTTCTTAAAGCTAGGTGAAATGTAATATGGATAACTGATTATAAGTTTCAATTGCAACAGGCACCTACTATAAATTATAATGTTTTCTTTATTCTTAGCTAATTCAATTACCTGAGAAACGAGTCTTGTGAAACTAGTTACATATTCAATTGGAACAATCAAATGTTCACGTAATAACATACGTACACGTATATAATATTATGCTTACCTACATGTGTGTAGCACAGATTTGAAAAAAATACTACATACATAGTAAAAAAACAACAAATTTAAATCTCTTTGTTTGTGTGCGATGTCATAATATCTGGCGTATCGCAAAAAATAGTTTGACATCAAAACTACAATGACATTATGTTTTGTCCTCGTCAAGGGTTGGGTCAAATTTGACGGGACGTTGTTACCAAGGATTTAAAAAAAATATATTCACTTGATAATTCTAGCATATATCTTTCTTATGCATAAATATTTTGAGAACAAACATTTTGGCTGTCATCCATTTTCATAGTATAAATCAGATATGTGAACTGTCGGTGTTCAGTTGAGGAGAACATTTAAAGATTTCAGTGATAATTGTGCGGTCTTACTGACTTGTGGCGCCATCTTATGGGTTAATTAGTCTGTCTGTCTGGTACATTTATAATCAAATAAAAAAATTGGAAGAGAGATAACTTAAGCTCCAAGTGATAGCTAGTAACTAGTGTAAAATTCATATTGATAATGCGCATTAAGCCTATAAGTGTATGTTATCAATATGATGCGGGCATCTGTTAGTCACTCTTTGAGTTTCATAGTTCATTGTTTTGTAATGAGAGCCACTATAGTCTTTCGTGTATTCCATAGTAAATAGACCACCCTGCCACGCATGCGGAATATTAGAAGCTAATATTTATATAGTGTATAAGTTTATATAGGTACAGTGTAAAATAATTATGAAGCAAGCCTAAATAACACAAAGAATTCATTACAAACAAATTACATGACTACAAACACATTTAACAGAAAAAACATATTCGCCCCTCCTTTCCAATATTCAAATTAAGTAAGTACCTTCGTCTCTCCCGCAATAAATACACAAATTCTCTTGAAAAACATAACTCTCTTTCTCGTACAGTCAAATAAATTACCACTACGACTAGTATTACTAGAAGGTCAATAAAGCAAAAAATTATAGCTATCATCACTTATTAAGTATGTAATGACATCAGTTCAAGGTACAAAATCTGTAACCTTATTTCGCACACTTCTTTAACAAAAAACACATGTTTCTGAGTTACTGTAGTGTGAAAATCAGGTCATTGACCTTGAACATAATATTTATTTGAGAATCAGTAACAGCGTACCATTATTATGACGACACATTAACATAAGATAACATGTTAGGCTTGAAAATTGCTTAAGCACTCCTGGTGTCTAAGCAATTTTAGTTGACTAAAGATCCGTGATACTACGCATTAGTGATACTAAGTGGGTGGATAGTAAAATTGAATGTGCATCGAAATTGGTCTTTCTAGGCTTGTAATATAAGGATATCTAGGTAATTCATGTGGGCAAACATTTTGGTGAGTTACACAAAATAAAATGCAAAATACACTGAATTAATAAAATGACCTCCTACTTAAAACTATTTAATTCGTAGCCTTGTTCCAATGCTTACTTTATCTTGCAAAGTGGGACCGTCAAATACTAGCGATTTCACCCGCGTAGATTTAATTCCATGGGTGTTTTTTTTAGCGGATCCCTAATTTATAAATAGTCCATCAGTCAATG
Source organism: Watsonalla cultraria (assembly GCA_964035505.1). Lineage (NCBI taxonomy): Eukaryota > Metazoa > Arthropoda > Insecta > Lepidoptera > Drepanidae > Watsonalla > Watsonalla cultraria. The sequence continues at coordinate 5,289,245 of OZ037727.1, read as the reverse complement.
TGACTCCTTGTAACACTGCTAGCACTGCTTGTAGCTACCTGTCAGTGAAAGTCCCGCTAAAATCGGTCCAGTCGTTTTAAATACTAGCCGGAATAAGCTGACAGGCCAAAAGTTTTTTGATGTTTTTGATACACATTCGTATGCATTTAGTAAAAAGCTGTTAAGGTAAGATAAGATAAAAATCTGTTAATTTGGAATTACAAACAGACGCTTCAAGTTTATTTGTCTGTATTGATATAGATTATAAAATCTGTATTAAATATAATATTCAATCTCATACATCAATGTCAATCTATACTCTTCGAAATACCCAAAGATACATACAAGGCGCAGTTTTCAATGTAAGTTCCATTACTACCACTTGCAAACACCTACACTCCTTTCAAGTTGATTGTTGGTCACCTAAATGCAAATGTCCTCTACCTTTTATGTGCAATGTTCTGTCTGTCTGTACGGAAAGTGGAACGACTCAGTGTAGGTGTAGCAAATGTCCTTTTAAATGAGGTAATTTCCAACGATTTCAAACGAAAACAAAGGCAATGCACCAACTGCCATTTAGTTTAATTGATTTAATAGACAGGTAGTAAAAAAACGAGGTAATTATGGTGAGGATACTTTGTCATCATTAAGGCTATTTAACACACTTTAAAAAAACTTAGAATCCCACCCACATGATAATTTAAGTTCTAATATCCATATACGAGGATATTTATTAAATTGACCTATTTAATTACGAGAAAGTCACTCAGAGTAACAATAGCTTAAATATCAATGAACGTAATGGTTACGATACACCCACGCACAAATTACCCGCATACTTGAAACTAATACACTGTGTTCATAGTAATATTAACAAATACGTTTTAATTCTTGTATAAAGAGTTTAATGAATGAGGATATGTCATATTTTGGGGTCGATCACGAAAGTCCTTTAAAAAAATTTTTTCATGACCGGCTTTGCCTTCCTCTTCTGACCAACATTATTATAGAACGAAATGGCACCTTTTTTTCTCTACCGACCCCACAACGCCTTTCTTGTCTTTTGAGACCCACCCCGTAAGTACCCCGACCTACTGGTCACTTCTCTCGTCACTCGTCTGAACATCAGTTTTGTTCAAAGCAATTTTCTACTCACTATTACACATTGACGACCGTAGTCGGTAGGTATATTAATCGGTCCCGTAGTATTATTTAAAACACATGAAATCATCAATAAATATTGCCGCAATTAGTAATCGGTAGGCATGCAATTTTATTTACAAATTATCACTTTCTTTGTTTTGAAACAAGATCTATTGCTTATTTATGTACTGTTTATGTACCGTAATTTTCGAGGTAATAAAGTTGTTATTAGCTCATCACAGTTAATCAAGGTTGATCTCTTTAGCATATTTATCTAATAGTTTTCTCGTAGAATCTGAAGTAAATATAAATGTTCCTTAATATAATATGAGATAAGAAGAGCGCGTGTAGACTCAGCCATTGTTTTGAGTAAAAGCGTACTGTTTGCTTTAGTAAACTGAGATGAATAAGGGTGACAATCATGGTTTTGTGAATGTTGAATATAAATCAATTACGAGAACTCGTACTGTTCTTGTCGTTTGTCCACTCTACCCACGTATTTGTACCAATAGTTAGTTACCGTTGTTTTATTCGAAACCGTATCCTGGGTTTGAGCGGATTTGTTTTGATTTTTATGGGCATGCAAGGATCACATACCTATTAGGACATATATATGTCCAATTGATGGTCCCCTCAATGACCACGTTCAATGTACTAACTGCGTTACCGACGTGATCCGTGATAGACACATTTTTTGGCACGTTTGGCAATATGTAAACACTATTACGCCTACATACAATGATCAGTTTGATTTCCTGCCAATATTTTCACATGAATGGGAAAGAGTGCCCAAAACTTTTATAGTTCTCAGTATAAATCAAGAGCTATAAAATACATAGTTTGAAGAGTTTATGAGTGTGTTCAAAGGTGCAGTTAATCAAAAAAAGTAACGCAATTATTTTGAAGATAAATACAGTTTTGTCTTCAATGTCGAAAAGAGTACGAATGAATGTTCTGGAAAACCACTGTGCTAGTAAAATTGCCACTATTACGTCCTCATGTGATTTGCCGAGTGTCATCAGCAAACTCGCTATTTTAAGTGAGGTAATAATTGATAGCATTGTGATTTTGCGCACAAACCGTGGTAGCATCCCATTTGCGCACTCTTCGGCGGCCACGACCTTGTCAGATTATATACATTCTACTGACATAACATTGTTGAATAAATCCGGTTCCATTCTTAAATTGATGATATTAAAATAACTTGTAACATAGATATTTGTTGCGAATCAAAAGTTCACGGAATACGATGTTCGATGAATTTCGTTCCCCAATGCAAATCGGTGTATTAAAAACTAGCTTTAGTCCGCGACTTCGATCACATTATTACATATTATTTTAAAGTGCCCTTTGTCATTCTTGGCAGTCGAAACTATCGCTATTCGACTGGGTTCTGTCGTGAGAAGGTAGCAGGCAAACAGGCAAACTTTGACATTTATACTTTGAATATATATAATATTTAATAGAACAGCTAAATGGATAGATTGTAAAGACAACGTAACGAAATAAAAATATAATTTCAACGCTGAACAATGTACCTACTGAAAAATAATTTCATTTATGAAGTTCTAACTTTTCTTGAAAGTTGTAAAGTATATTTGAATATTGATGCAGACAGGATGCCATATCGTCAGTTTCGTGGCGATGACGATCTCTCCAACCAATTGTTTACAATATTACACTCGTTTACGATTGTTACGACAAAATGATCTTACAAAAAACATAAATTATGTTTTTGTGTTCCGCAAGTTACCACAATTTTCCGGTAAACACCAATACTTATCTACATCACTACTAATATCAGTAAAAAGAAACATTTTGCTGTGGATTAAAGGTACCTATCAGAAACAAAAAGAGAATTGATCATAAGATGGTTTCGTTTTACATTAAGTTTATATAAACCTGTTTACTTAGTTTTGGTGACAGAATATTAATTTAAGAAATATGTTTATGCACCGTGTTTCTCAGCGTGGCACTCGTCGTCGAGTGTCGGTTTTAAAGGAACGAAATTGAACCTTATCCTCTTTGTATTATGTATCAACTTCCTATGATTGAAACCAACGCTCGTCGTAAAGTTCGACGCAGAGAAACCGAATTTATAATTACAGAATAACGCACCAGATATCATTAAATTATCTTAAATGGCACTTGCTTTTTGGTCTAGCTATTATTAATATGAAAGGTATAATACCAAAACTTGATAAAATATTACGACCGTGTATAGAGAAGTGTTTTAATAAGTATTAAACATTCAATCCATTAGCAGATTTTGTTAAGACGTGAAAGCATTAAATATTCTATTAACACAAAAGTAAAATAGACCACTGCTTTCACCGAATACAAGATACGGTGGCTACAAAAATAACCAGCTCGACTTTCAACACATATTTTTTTATGTTCCTTTAAAACAAAAGACACAAGTGTGCCAAAAATTAGCCATTGCCTACTTTACTGGTAAATACATAACAATGTGTAGTAAAGAACTAACTGTTGAATCATTGAACGGTTACAGTCGGAGCGAGTGTTCTGTGACTTTCGACAAAATGGAAATGGATTTTAGCGAAGTCGAAGGTTGAATTGTGTTACGTCACGCTTGTATAAGCCTTTAGAAAAAGCTAGACATTAATCCCATTCTATTTCACAGCATTATTATAGCTATAGGTACGTCTATATATTTTTTTACATTAGCTGTTTGTACCCGGCGTTACTCGTATGATTTTAGTGTGTCTATTTTCTGTGGCTGAAAGTTTTATACACGAATACGAAATTTCTGGTCGATTTTCAAAAATCTCTTTTCATACGAACCATAGCAATTAATATCAGCACATAAAAAATAAATAGTTTTTGCTCGAAAAAAAGATTATTAGTCGTGGGAATCGGATTTATTTATGAGATATACATCTATTATTCATAGTGCACTACTTGGACTCAATTCACAACCGCGCAATGTCAGCCGATCCTGATAATATAAACCTGTGTAACAAGTTGATATAAGTCAATTTAATATTCTAAAACCAGTATCTGTTGATTGAATAGGTATGTTGGAAAAACATTAACAAATTCAGAATTTTAAAACATTACATACACCGTTGCCATTGTAGCATTTAACAAGTATAAATATTACAATTTGAGTATAGACAGGGCCTTTGTATTTTTCAATTATGTAGCTAATCAACTGTTTGCATATAATTATACGGACAAAATGGAAAGTTATCGTATCGCAATTCCGTTCTTAGCAGTTGGCACCATTGTTCGCAACGCCGCCTGCCGCAGGTACTAAGTTAGGTAGTTCGTACTGTGTCATTGTAGTTCATACCAAACCATGTAAGCTGCCACAAAAACTAAACAATGCTTTTATTTACCAATGCCTACTAGATGACGACTATGTACGATTGTGGGAACATAGTTATACCTACTTCTCTTTAATATAAAGTTAACTATTACCATACAATATGAATAGTTTACTATATATATAAATCCTATAAAATTTGCCTTTTTTTTATTTGATATTGCTCGTCAAAGTATAATTTACTTTAGTGAACTACCGCGGCTCTTAATATCGGCATCATTTGCTCAATATCACTCATAAAATTCACAGACGTGAATTAATAACCGCCTATAGGTATTTGCATACTCACACATCATCAATTTTGTTATCCATTCGATTTCCAAAACATACTTATGAATTATTTTCATTTCGATGTTAGGTATATTATAGGAAACTAACTGATCTGCCCTGGCTTCACACAATGACTATCACTTTACTTTTAATTTATAATAGTACGTAATTTAATTAATAATAAAAGCTGTATCCGGATACACATAATAAAGACGGACACAGAGGATGATTTCTTTTGAAGTTAAGTTAGTACATATGCTCACGCCTGTATTCCCTGAAGGACTTGGCAGAGGTTGTAATAACAACACCCACCTTTCACCGAAGATTTAGGGCAAACGTGCCAGATGGTGAGTCTATCGCCATTTCAGGCACTATACATACGTCTTTGAATTACTTCACAGATTTTTTTTTCTAAATTTGAGCTTTGTAAACTATAATTCACTCAAGCATGATGTTTTATGAGTTAATTTAATGCACAAAATAAGTTGCTCAATATTTAATTTGTTTCTGTAAATTGAATATCTCACAAATCTTCCGAGCGTGGGATAGGTAAGCAATTCTAGTATAATATTTCCCACACAAAGCAAAGCGCCATGAAAGTGGAAGTGAGTGAACGGGAACTATGCGAACTATGTAAGTGATTATGTATCTTTGTTATGATTTTGTGTTATTAAGAAAACCACGTTTATTCTAAGCATAAGAAGTAACGATATTACTGATCGAATCGAAGGATATTTCATATGATATTCCGAGCAGTTTCTTAAGCTTACATAATGTCGCAAGCAAATAAGGCTACATTAGATTAGTACCTATATCATGATGCGTTCGTGCAGGGAGTAAAGTTATAATGGGAGGAGAAGTGAATCCATTACAATTTTGACAGTAGATATTAGTAGCTTACCTGGTAGTAGAGCTGTGTTAGAAAACAAAAATAAATATATTATATCCTGCTCAGTTTATTGAAAATAAAGTGAAAGTACATTTCAAAAGTAATAAAATTCAAATATAGTGGTCAGCTCGTTTCAAAACGTAGGATCCATATTTGTAGAGTCCTTTATACGACAGGACTTGCATTTTTATTATCAGTGTCATGCATCGACACTTATTAGCATTGATTGGAAATTGCCTGTAGTAATTTATGCAAATGAGATGGACCCAATAATTAAAAAGTAATTAAGTACATTAGGACCATTTATACTAAAATATATACGTCTTTAAATGTAAGTATATTTCTCAGAATACTTATGTTTTATGCTGCCTGTCTCATTGGTCTAGCGCCAATGCGGAAGACGAAGTCCAGGGTTCGATCAGCGGGTCGAGGTTAACGTTATTAGGTTTTCCATCTATAAATTCCCAGAAGGAACCCTCCTATTAGATAGGGCTTAAACATAACTGACGAAATGTGGGTGCACCAAAAGAACACCTCTGCCTATCCCTTGGAGAATACAGGCATGAGAATGTACGTTTATTTATTAATACTTACAGCCCTTTATAGCAATTTAATGAGCAAAAACGTTATGTAGAAACTATATGCTATTTGGGGTATAAATAGTTAGTTTTATCCAAGGTTTAAGGAAGTCTTACAGTCGGTAATCCCTTCCCAATGTTATTGTAGTAAACGCCGAGCTAGCCAAACTGAACGCACATAAATAACAGTTTAATGCTGCATCAATTATACCGACAAATAAAATTTACGATGTCTGATTGATTGTCTGCAATGAATGGGTTACTCTGTGATTCTGTGGTATATTAACCTCAATATGACGTCAGTACTTTAATAATTACAAATCCTAATAATATTATGAACGTTGAAGAGAGTATAATAAATATGGTATGAGTGTTACTCTTCCATATAGAAACTACCGAAAGGATTTTAATGAAACTGTACAATACTATAGCATAATATATCTATGTAGTTATGTGTCCAAAATATGAAGATCAGTCAAATCCACCACCAACTAGTAAATAATATTGAGACATAGCCATACACCGCTATCTATTCTATGCTCATATTTACAAAGGATAATATATAAAAACACTTTTTTAAATACCCAGACTCAAGGCGCATAAGTTTATTTCATCATATTTTATTCTCCTACTTCATCAATATCAAAGTAAGTACGAGTGGTTAAAGTCTCAATCTGTCATCATTCATCTTTCATCTGACTTCATTATATAAACTTTTTTTTACCACAAACAACACTTAACCTAGATACTTTTTCGGATAAATTAGTTCCTGTACTTATTTATTTCATTTTAATATGTTACGTGAACTGATAAATGGAATCTTCATCTATGATTTATTACATCTTTATGGCTACTCATTTACTCTCAAATTATAATGAATATTTTAGCTTCTATATATTATTAATCCAAGCGACAATCGATACAGGCAAGAATTTATTTATTCAAAATTTTAGTTGGTTCGTACATATTCCGAAAGTCATCGTCCTCCGTAAAGTTTTTATATTCATTCATAGGTAGAGATATAGTGAGCCCGGTTGGTCTGCAAAACCGGTGATATCGTATCGAGACGGACATACAAGTAGAATATACTGTTTCACACATTTATTTTAAGGTAAAACTACTCGTTGAACACGTGTCGCATAGTGCAAAATGCCGTAACAAGGTATGATTCCTAATTGCTATGAATTATTTATTTTATGATAATCTGCTTTGTTCGTCATTATACACCAGAACAATATGTATTACCTAACATACACGTATTCATCCTTTCGATTCGTCATCTCTATATTCATTCATCTATAACTATATATCTACACTTTTGCTAAAATAATTATGTTGATTATACGTACGAAAACCTCGAATAAATTCCATCAGATGTGCGTGTGTAATGTACGTATCCACCTTTATATATGGACGCAAAACCCCGAGAAACATCACAAACACTTGCTCATTTCAGAAACCGTGACCGTTGGCCCCAATTCAGGAGTGAAAAAATTCTTAGTATGTATATTTATAAAACATAGCTCGAAACTAAAATACCAAGAAAGTAATAAAGAATGATACTGATACAACGTAAAACGGTGTGACCTAGATTTTAGTCCATATGAGATGAGAACATTTTTCTTAATGTCTAACGCATAGATCTTTTGCAACTAGAATTCCATTCAATATTACAATACGAATTTATGTTTATTTAAATATTGAGAACTAAAACTATTACGAATTTCCACCGGATCCGACAGAGATACAGGGGCCTTACCATGAGCTCTTATTGCAATGATAGTTTCACTCATTTATGAGACAGATGTATGTGACGTGCATACATCTGTCACTTGCGCACAGCTGAAGTATCATTGCAATAAGAGCTCATGGTTGGGTCCCAGACCTCTCGTGGTTTATCACTGTCAAATTTACATGATGTCACAATGTTACTAGTTAGAGGAAGGCATCCGAAGTACCCAAATATGAATATTGCAAGTCTTTGGCAAAAATTACCATTACTTCTTTGTTTAATCATTGTAAAGAAACAGTTTATTGTATATTGAATTTTCTGTGTTTTTTGTATATTCACAAACTTTAATAGTCTGTACGAGAAAATAAATATTTTTCATTGTATTCTTTCTTTTTTCTATAGTACGAGGTGAGGATAACATGGCTAAAAATAAAGAACAATATTAAATGAAATAAGCAGAATGTAGGTGTATATCAGCGCAGTTGCATGACAGCGCGCTGCAGATAAGGTCTATTATTTAATTGTGACGGTCTGACCTCGGTATGACGCCAACTTCACAATCGAGACAATACCCAGCCTCAGTCTAATGTTCAATACCGCCTGGTGATTGTTCAGTTAAATTAATTGACTACTGAACTAAATTAGGAAATCTAATAAGCTATAAACGCTCACGGCACGCCTGAGTGTTTTGCTGAACATGCGGGTGCTTCTCGGCGCATATACGAGTACGAGTCAATGAAAATAATGCTTAGCTGTGTGGTCTACAAGAGATTAACCTACCTTTAATTTTAATGGTATGCCTTAATACCACTTGGAAGAACAATTTAAATATTCTGGGTCTTAATACTTAAAAATAGTACCTGAATTTCCATTAAGTTTATTATTTTACGTTTCACAAGTAAGAATCCTCAATATTCACTAGTTGGTTGTGTCCCGTAATGTTAAAAAAATTGCTATCTAAGAACTAAATTGTATCATTTGGAGTTAAAATTAATCAGTTTGGCGGTAAATCATCGAGATGTCGCAGCACAAAACACTGATATATCACGTAGAGTGCAGTTAATACGTGAGTTTTAATAGCTAAAGAAAAGGTTACATAATCGTTACAATAGTGGAATATAATAGATACTTCTCATGTCATGTCATTAGAGATACTTCTAAGCAATTGTGTATAATACTTTAATATTATCTCACAGACTCGCCCATTTCCGTTTTGAAGATAAACACACGATTTGCGCAGCGCACGCGTCATTTTCAACACACGACTTCTAGGAATATTTCAATAGAAACAAAAGAAAAATAACGCATTCCGAATACATGGAGCGTTGTCCGGATGTGTAAGTCTTAGTTGCATTTAAATTCCTTTTGCGGTAAAGTCTTTTCTGATGTCATAAATGCGAAAGTGTAAGTAACTCCTTCCTTCCAATACGGCGCTACCGACCGACGCGACGCAGCAACGTGATTTTATTGCACAAAGATATGGTATTTAGGTTATTTTCCGGGAAACATTTTGAATAATAGATAACGCCAATACCACAAAAAGTGTAAACCCTAAGTAGTAGGTATATATATATATATAATATATATATATAATATATATATATAATATATATATATAGAACATAAAATGCAATCTTGTTACTTTGGATTCGTTTAAATTGGAATGCGATTCTTACAGCATTACTTATTCTTTATTAAAGAAAATATTTTTATTAAATTATTGTTATCTTTCATTATAAGCTAGATTAAGATACATAATTCAATCATATTACCAGAAGTAAGATAAAGGTATATTTTAATAACGGACTTGGGAAAACAACATTACTTACTTATCTGTAGAAGTTTTAGGCACCTTAAATTTAGGTTTATCCACCCAACACGTATACTACGCTACCATAACTAGGTAAGTGGTTATGACGGTCCTAAAAGTTAGAAATGTTAAACATTGCTTTTGCAATCTCGCAAGACAAGCATGAGTGTAGATAAGGGCTATATCACACGAGCACAGGAATGCTGCGTTGACCTTAGGTCTACATTCTTAGAATGCTTCATATCGATACTGAGCCAGCGCTCCCTGCAAAATAAAACATAAAAAGATAGCCAAGCCATGGACCGGCCATCCACCGATTGCTTACAACTGAAATATAAAACCGGAATGTATAAATACTCGGTATATTCGAAACTAGCTTGTGATTCAATCCTCTACGGGAAAATGTTAATTTTAATTAAGTAGGTAAAGCCTAAATAATCATCGATTTATTCAAACAAAGAAAATTATTTTGGATGGAAATGACGACATCAATTTAAAGGTTTACTTTACCTTAAAAATCTATACACATAAATAAAATTGGAGTGTCTGTTTGTAATTCAAAAATTACAGCTTTTCACTAAATGCATATGAAAGTATACACGCTACTGACACTGAAAAACCAAGTTTTAAATTTTTTCTCTGTCTGTCTGTCTGTCTGTTTGTTCCGTGTAATCTCTGAAACGGCTGGACCGATTTTAACGGGACTTGCACTGGCAGGTAGTTGATGTTTCAAGGAGTAACTTAGGCTACTTTTATTTATTAAAAATATTAGGCTTCCGCGACAATAAGGATGAAACTAAATCTACGCGGGTGAAACCGCGGCGCACAGCTAGTTATTTAATATATTTTGAGGTTCCAACCACATAAAATTACATTAAATTTAATAGGTAACAATAAGTATACACGCGGCATTCCAATGTCCCTGAAGGGGTAAGCAGAGATGTTATAATAACAACACCCACATTTCACTGAAGATAATTAAGTGCCACCAATTAAATAATATTTATACATACTATGAATCATAAGTAGTACCTTCATAATGCGTACGCTCGATACGAGTCTGGGAATCATTCTTGTATTCACGTGGCACTCGCATTTCACTTTCCTGCAATTAGGCTGTTTGTTGCGCATCAATGTGCAAATGATTATCCACCTCATCTTACCGACGTCGTTATTGTAATTGTAAAGGCGTATATAGAAAATAAGACCTGCGAATGCAACGAACCCATACTTTAATACTTAAACACAGTCATTATTAAATTATTCTAGACCATTTTGCAATGCAGATTTTGATAAAAAAAACGTAAGTGTTGCTGTAATACATTTAAATTAAGGTTAGGTTAGTTTGAAAGTGAGAATATAATTATGATATCAGTGCAAGATGAATCTAAATATGTCGCAATCCTAATTATTTACTTCACTAAGGTCAATACAATATCTTGGTTTATACATTCATATAGAGACGATTTAAAGTAATGCAAGATTGTATCAAGATGTTCGGACGTAGCCAATTAAATGCGAAAGGTAACGTACGAATAAATAGCTTTAACACGTCGATTTCTTGATAGCAAAGGATGTACGATACGATATTCGTACCCCTGGCCGAATTCCTCGCGCTCAAAACCTTGGTGTTGTTATTAATTTATTATAATTGATGAAATGTTGAATATGCTAATAACAAGAGTATGTGAGCCGCGGATCCGTTGGCCGAGAAGGACTCGTTGCTTGCGAGTCTCTTCATTAATTGCATAACTGTACCATCCTTACGGTGCATTCACATCATCACATTACGTCGAAGCCCGCCGAACATCTGTGTGTTACTTTACTTAACATCAAATGTGCTCCGAGAACATATAATTATTTCCATCACTTATTTTTCTTCAATAATTTTGAATATTACGACATTTAAATGGGATTGCGTAAATAAAATGCTCCCAAAATTATCGCATCTTTCATCTGACACTTTCAAGACATTGTCGCCGTCGTCGAGTGAATTCGTTACTCACGACATTTTCGCGTAAATATTTGCAGTGTTAATTTGTAATATATTGTTTGGTATTCGGGACTATTACGAGAGTGACCCAAAACTGCCGCGGACAGTTTTCATCGTGTCAAAACGAGAGTAACGCACGCACGTGTCAACTTTCTCTGGACACACGCGTTCTATTTCAGTGGCTGTGGCATAATTTTTTAATCACCCTGGTAACATGGAACGTGACAGCTGGAAAACGAGCATTGTTTTGGCGGAATAATTGAGAGCAACGTTGAAGTTGGCCATTTAATCTGTTAAGAATGAACGACGGAATAGAGCAATAATGATCGATAGATTCTCGTGGATCTTCATCGACACAATCGTCTTCGAGCGATTGAAGCAATAAGTAAATCAAACCACAGTCTGTTTTAATTCGCAGACAAATATCATCAAACTCTCTTCTTTATTACACGTTTATTTGCATTCGTAGACGAAATAGGCAGAAGGATTAGAAGTTATTAATATTACAAAGTAGGTAAGTAATTCCTATTTCAGAGAAACAATATGCCTTCGTTGAAAGAAAGCCAACCAAATAATGAATGTATTTATTACCAATGCCCTTGGGACCAATGAGTCGACGATAGATACAGGCACAACGATTTCATGCTTTATTGAACAACAAAGAGTTTCCTCTCGATTGGTTAACTAATCGATTACTTCACCGAACCTATTTATAAAACATTGTGTCACAAAATGTTCCCATGCCTAAAATTCCGCATAATTTTTCAGAGACACGTCGAAAATACCTCTCTCTAACTTGAATAAGAGCTATCTAAAAAAACTATATAAACAACATACCTATAATAAAAAAATACCGAATAATATATATTCTTTTACATATCGTTATGCCTGTGAGAAACAAATTTTTGAAATTACTCACAAAATTTGGTTAATTCCATCGCAATTACCGAGAATTGTTCCAAATTTCACACAAAAAGTGTTTATCTACAAACAATGTTTTATTTGAAGCGAGGATAAATCAATTTACATATGACATGGTGTTTGAAATTTTGTTGACTCCGCACCCGTGTCAGATATTTATATGACAATGCCAACGGTCCAATGCTCACGGAGTACTGCCGATTATGATGTAAATTAAGGTATGTACACATTTACATATTATTTGCCATTCACCAATCATACAATAATGACAGCCTCACAGTCGAGTAATCATCAGGACTGCCTATGAAGCTAGAGGTTACCGTTTCGATCCCCACTAAGGGAAAATTTTATATTCGTGTAATAAACTCAAATATTCATCCCTTAGTAGGTATTCTATGTTCTCTGTAAAAACTTTAATAAATAATAAAATAAGCTATAGTAGGAACTTGTGCGAACAATCCCAAGATATAATATTATTAGCTTATTATAAATGCTATGTATTGAGTAACGTTGACTCTTCATACTATCCCGGAACAAACACATCATGATGTAAGACTATGTTTTATTTATTTGCTTCATTTTACAGTCAAGAAACTTTGGGTAAAAGCCAAGTAATAACAGCACATGTTGTCTCGCGGTACTTGTTTAGTCCTAAATTAGTAGCTCTATGAATACTATATTTAGAACAACTTGCCAACAGGGCGCTTTCAAAACTATAACACTTACATTATCTATTTACTAACAGATGCTATTCTCTTGACTTACTGTCGTATATATATTTTTAAAGCAAAATAAATATGCACCTAAAACATATTTTTTGTAATAATTATAATTATACACTGGTTCTGAAATTATTAGTTATTTTCAAGTAAATTACGTTCAAAAGACATTTTGTCCAAATTGCGACCATTTGTTATGGTTGGAACTATTTGGAACTCTACATTGAAAAGAAACTAAAGTCACCTTCCAATTATTTTAAGTAAGCTGAAAATGACAGTGAATTAAAAAAATTATAAGAAAACAAAAGAACTATGAAAAAGTGATAAGCACGTGTCACAATTGTTTGTAACAAAACTCTTTCGAAACAGCTTAACCGATTTCATGAATGCTTTCGTGTATAATATTCGGTTGGCCTGAGAATAGGGCGTAAAGTAAAACGAATAATTAAAATAAAATATTTTTCATACCCCTAAGTGTAGTCCACCCTAAAAACATATGGCAAAATAGCATTTGCCATACCTTAATATACATATACCTGTCTTATACATATATTTATAAAACTTAACTATATACCTAAGTCTAAAGTAGCGGTCTATTAGTTCTGTCAAACTAGTGCCGTTAGAGATTCAGCGCTACGCGTGATGATAATTTATGTATGCATGTATTTATGTAAATAGGTATAGATCTAAGGTTATATTAGATAGTTATTCTGTCATTATATAATGCACTGCATATGTAAATAACGAATCGATGTGTCTGCTTTCTCGCGCGGATTCTAATACAGCATGAAAATCAGAAGTCTAGCACATCCTTTCACTACATTTGCATAACGAAACTAATGTCATTCTCGTATAGTCTCTAAGCTTACGATCATCAGATACCGCTGAAAATAGTCTGTTCTATGCCCATTGTTTGGCTCTATTTGTATTTATATCGTAACAAATAAATTTAATTAAAGTAAGGATACAAGATGTGTTTTTGCATTAGTGCCATATCTACGGAGGTCAATAGAACTTAAATTAATCAACAATTTATATCCGTAATTTCTTTAATGTACGCGGAAAAGTAGCGAGCCCGGCAGCCTACTCTAATCCTGATGAAAATTGCGACATGTTTTATTTTAAAACGCTAAGTACTGACTGAATATGTAGTCTACTAAATAAAATAAAAACTTAATATTATGATTGATTTATTTTCTATTCAATGAATATATCAATCTTCGTATATGCTCCAAAGTAAAACCACTATTTGTATTCATTTGTAATGCAAAAATAACCGCTTCTTACTAAGTGTAATGTTCTCTTAGGGGATTACGATTAATATACGATCCTCAGCACTTAGGATACCGATGAGGCCCAAAGGACTACATACATTCTAGTACTTAAAAAAACCTAAGAATCTGTTTATTCCAGCCAATGTCCGAAACAGTTTTATCCATCCAGATGTAGAACACAAAAAAAAATAAGAAAGATATATAATCATCTAGGTATTACAAAATTCAACCAACACTTTTTGAGTCACTCTTAACCGTAGCAAGGTGGTCTGTAAAGCTACCAAGTTACCCACCAATTATATCAGGTTCAGAACACTGCGCTTTATATTTATACCTCGATTTGAAATAAGTACTTTGTTAGACAAGTAATATACAGTATATTACGTACAATACGATACTGACTATTTGAATTCAAACTTCGTCACCAATCTATTCTTTTAGGTCTTGTTTTTGTTGGCGCGCGGCCATTGGGTAATATCATTGGTTTATTTGTCTGTCTACAAATACTAACTACCGGTAATCATTTTGTAGGAGCATCATAGTTCTGGAAAGTACAAACTGGTAAAGAGAGATTCGCATAACGACTTAAAAAAGTAAAGTAAAGCTTGCTTGACCATTGCGTACACGCATCGTAAGGCGCGGAATATGCGCAGCATCTAGTCCGCATTCGTAGACCTTTGAACCGGTTTCACAGCACCACTGCTACTTAATTTAGTTTAGATACAGAAAAGTGATAGTCATTGCATGTATGTATATCTCATACTCCGATCAATTGCTTTCCACATGTAGTTGTGAATAACATTTTAGCACGAACAAATACCTAGTTAGTATTGGGTGAATTTAGGCTTTCAAATATTCGATGAGGATTATTGAGAAGGTCATTGATTCAGGTGACTGGGACCGCTAGCTAACTAGAACCGTGTTCCGAGATGCCTGATTAAAGCAATCTAACAACAATGGTTTAGGAACCTAAGATGAAATAATATTTTTTATACAATCGTTCCCTCTTACTCATAACCAATTCTTGGAATTCAGCTATTCTTTGCTGTGATAGTAAGCTTGCATAAGCATTACATAAAATTATTTTATTTTATAAGAAGGCAGTCCAATATTATCATTTCAAAGTATAATCTTGGAGTTCCGTAACATTCTGTGAAATTCCAGACGAATACTTGGGCTAGTATTTGTATACATTCTATTAAGTTGAACGAAGTTCGAACGACAATTTTCGAAACGGATACGGCTGAAAAAAAATTTATTCATTCGAATTTCATAACAGTGATGGTAGATTTTAAAAATGTTTGATTCAACATTGACACGCAAAAAAAGTTTGTGATTAGAAAGACATACTAGACATTTAATAATTGCCAAATTCATTTAATATACTTACGTACTTAATCACTGCAAAGTGTTTATAAAATATTACCCAACTTACATATTCTGCCGAACCTTAATTACAACATTACTCGAGCATTACTAGAGTTTACACCCACCGCACAGCAATGATCTAATGGTTATATTATCAACATTATGTAGTTATGTCTCATTTCATATGATCTCAATGATGTCGTTCATCATTCCTCAATGAAATGGCACCAATCCAACTGATCAATTAACTATTTACAAACATTACTCTACTAGCGTAATTAGGTACTATATAAAAATAGTGGTATAAATCTACCGGAGCTCGTGGCACAGTTACTATTACCCAGATCACAGATTTTCCTCGTTAAAGGGGTTGCGAAGGTCAGATGGCAGTCGCTTCGTATAAAAATCAGGTGATCAGCCACATCGGGTTGAATCAAGTGCCGTCCCCAACAATGTATGGTATAAGGCCTATGATGATGAAATCTAACAGATATTTGTAATGTTCCACAATATTATTAGATACCATTAACTTGTTCGAACAATATAAATACGCGTCTATACAATCTAAACAAATGGCAACAAGCACTTTCTATGGTTAGCAAACATCACGAAGTATGACACGGATCCTTATATCAAATCAAATTAAAGTGAAAGTAAATAGAACAATGATTGAACTGTTGCTATACATGAATCATATTTATCGCATGATATAGATTTTGTAATGTATTAAAATAATATCTGATTCTGCAAGAGTGGTTTTGGTGAATACGGAATATTCACCAAAACTATATTATGTCGTGCTTGTTCCGCTAAATCACTAATCGCTAAGATGCCAACTGAAATCGTATTTGGACCGCCAAAGAAGTAACGGCAACTAATTTATGAGTCCAGTAAGATGTCGAGAACTTGAACCACATAGCATTACGATTGCTGCCGATCAAATTAAAACTATCTTCACGGGTCCCGCATGTGGCACGCGTACACGCTACCTAAGTAATACTCAGTTACAACATCACTTTCCCCTGCAATTTGCTAGTCATTGCTACCTATCATTCTGTCTATCATTAGTATGCTACTGAGTTAGATTTTCTTGAAACAAAACAAACAGTGGGTAATGTGAATCTTATTGTCGCATTTCCGTTAGGTGTAGCCGATGCAGCCGTGGTCTGTGGGCGTTCTTCCTCATTGAGACTAAATGAATCGTCTGTAGCTATATCTACATCGCTCACGTATTAGTTGAAGGTGTCATTATCTTGTTCTGCTTAGTTATTACCATTAATTCTATGTTATTTATCAGACCACACCCACATAATATTAGAAAGGTGTGTTGTCACTGAAAGCATTCTATTACATCATGAAGATATGGAATTTGTTTATTCGTTTCTAATTCTTTGCTTACACAGTGCTAATTAAAATTTACGCAATATAGTTAATGTAATATAATTAAAGTAGTTTTTATGTTCTGTGGGTAACCAATGACTTAAATGAGAACCGGACCAAATCCCTGTACTTCAAAATTTAAAAGCAAAAGATTCACTGTTCATCCAAGACGGCTTTGCCATGAAGAGGTAACAGACAGATTCAAATACAAACATTCCTTTTATAACATGTGTACGGATCATTATTATTACTGAAACAAGGTCGTAGATATCACATTTCAACAAAGACCAGCTTCCCTTTGTTAAGATCCACGACTCATGTAAAACGGTAAACTCTCACAACAAATATTCGTTTAAATATTGCTGGAGACCGAGATGACTTCAAGTAATTTCAGAGAGGTGAAGGCTCTACACAGCTGCTAATCATACGTATAACAATACGCAAAAAGTTCAATTTTCAGCATACACAAAAAGTTTGACAAAAAGATAAAGGCAATCATACGAGTAGACGTAGCCAACACTAGAAAATAAAGTCACAAAAACAAGAGAACGACATTGATTATTATGATTCAGTTGGATAATAACGATATACTTCAAATCAAAATTAAACATACAAACTTTGTACCTATATTAGCCTTATAATTCGATCCGGCAGTCAGTGATTAATTGCGCCAAATTAATTAAGGAAACAAGAAAATTATTAACCGGAACTTATTGTAACTGGCTGAGGAAGTGAAAGAAACAAAAAACCAGAGCTAATTAGTAAGCCATGATCTTTAACCACGAGACTGGAAACCGCAGACCACGACATTCTCAGTTACTCGATTAAGTTGTCGTACGACTCGATTTGTATCTAGTTTGAAGCTTTAATTTAAATATAGCGAATGCTCAAGGAGTGGTTTCTGTACACCGATAATAGAGCATGGCTGATGATACACAGAAATCGCATTGTACTCAAACAACCGGCCGGTAGTCCCACAATCCGCTTCCAAAGCGCCGCAGTTCCCCGGTTCAATGACAAAGGCAAACAATGCTGACGACGGATTTGAACACGGTAGGCAATTGTGGCTTGTTATTATATCAATGGAGAAATCAGTAGTGTGGGCGACACGAGGCTATGGTGAAACATACCACGGTAAAATTGCAATGAGTCAGTAAATAACATATTTTAAATGCACGCCATGTCACTTCTGCCAACATGGGTCTCCAATGTAAAATCCAACCGAAAGGTAAATAAACTCTAAAAAGGTAATTGAATACACTTTTCGTCCAGAAGTCAAAATTGCAAGTGCCTTCTGGATTAGACGTGACCTACCGTCTATTGTTTTGCAACAAATAACGAGTTAAAACTATTTGTATCAAAAAATGTCGTCGTGTTAGTTAAAGGTTTGTCACCTGTATGTAGGTACCGTGCCATTCACTGCATGCATCATTATGTAATTACTCTCATCATTTCCATTCCATCGGCGAGCTCTCGTGTTGTACCAGAAATTGCGCCAACGTTATAATGTTCTCATTCAATGTTAACAGCCTATGATTAAACATGTATTTCATTGAAATGAAACGTATTAAGTTAAAACTTTTTTCGTGATTCCGATTTTGTATATGTGATCGAAATTTATCTTTCATAAATAGGGCACAGATATTATCCTCTTATCTTAACTTAACCGAAATAGTTTTGTGGTTTCCTGATATTAGTTATTGCAATTACAATATTACAAATCATACTTACAACAAAATTGTAAGTAATTATCATAATAGATATTGAATATTGATACAGACATTTCGAACAGATAAGCTCGATATTACTGTACTATATCATTGCTTAAAAACTTTAAAAACTAGATAAAATTATATAATTTACCTGTTTTTGCGTTTTGTCGGGTAGTATGATGGAGAGCTCAAAGGACCTGTTTTTCTTATCCCGGCTGCTAGATTTCATTAGCTTAGAAGAAGAGCGCGTGATGCTGTGCGCCTTCTCGGGTAGCTTGAGAGCCACGATGGACATGCTCCTGGAGAGCCGGCGGCCCAGCTTGCGCGTACGCAGCGACATGGACCCGCTGAGACCTCGCTTGGTGCGTGTCTCCACCGACACACACGAGGCCTCCTCCACACCACCACCCTCTTCACTAACACCAGCCATCGCACTATCCAAATATCACCACCAGAACAACAACGTCAACATTCACATCTCCAACGTTATCTTGTCACAAACACTAGCACCAGACACTGAGAAAGTCTTACTGAGTCATCTCTACTGCACGTCTAGCTTACACAAAGAAGTATTATTTTCAATAGGTGATCCATATCACGACTGCGCAACGATATCGGAAATCAGGGCCGTGCAGTTCGAGTCCGATGCGGATCATATGGTCACAGAGCCGGTTTGAGGTCCGCGCCGCCGACCGATCCTGCGATTTTGTTTTGAAATACAGATGTCGCAATATTCCGTTATATATTAGTATTTGAAGTTTAAATTACAATTTGAAGTTAGAGTGAGCGTTGCGTTTAAATAGGGCGCGTTATCGTCAAGCGTGTTGCATGCGGCGAGTGAGCGATGGTCGAGGCGCGACGTGTGCGCGGTTGTTCGCGGGCGGAGCGACTACAGACTAGCTTCAAGTTGAGGCAGCCGCACAGCCCGAGAGACAGGCTCGCCCCCGCCGCGCCTGACACCGTCACAACAGTTTCAATCAAATTACTTATCGAAATGTATTGTAGTACTAAACGTTGACACAAAACAAATGTTCGGTACCTACTTTGACACAATGAACCGAGAAACTCTCCCACGAGATGCTTGACTCTTCGTTGTTTTAGAACAACCAGGATCGTATAGTTGAGCTATGCTCATTTAACGGAACATCTTTTGAATTATTTTCATCCATTAATGCTTTGCAACACGCTGCCATTTCTTTATTGTAAAGACATTTTGCATTGTTGTGGCTCAACAAATAGGTAGTGTTCGAGAACTAGGTTTGCTTGTTCGTTACAGGTCAATAGATCTCAAGGCAATCATGTTTCTCAACAAGCTCTATTATGGATGACTTGCTTGCTACTAGGATAGATAGATACCTATATCATCGACTTAAATTCAGGTGTACATATCATATTGCTGTTAGCCGAAGAACATAAAGATATTTAATTACTTACATGATAATGTTTCAAATTCATGTCTCTGTATCAATTTTGTTTGTCACATTTGTATATACTTATCCAACACAAAGTAAAATTTTTAGCAAAATGAAACCAGTTAATGGCACCGTAAATTACCTACCTAAGCTACAAACACGTTTCTTGATGGACGATGTAAATCATTAGAATTTAAATTTTTGTCGGTCGCTAACGAACAATGGCTATTATAGCTCAAGGATCCAAAAAAACTTAATAGAACTATGGTTAAAAATAAAGATTTATTTGCTATACATTCTCTTTTGTATTGTATTGGTACGTGAAGTTATCATAATTGGGCTACGTGAAATATTTTTTTATCTTTGGCGCAGCATCAGTCAAAAAAATTCAGGATGGCAGTCACCTGTCAAATTACCGAACGCAAAATAAATATTGGAATGTTGGAATGATAAGATTACCCGGTTGATCTGTTTAATATCAACATTTGCAGTTGACTATTAAATTACACTGAAACACATTGCACTGACCGTTTTAAATGCAGTAAGTACCTTTCACATAGCATTCGAATCGAATAAATTTAATACGTTCTTTCAGAGGTTCTTATCGGAGTTCCAAAAATGTACAGATAATAAAAAAAGTTGATACAGTCAGCGTCAAAAGTAAAGTGGTCATGACATTCATATCTGCTATGCATATCATTTTTTTTCAAAGCGTTTGCTTATTACGTGCAAACATTAAGTCACCTTACAAGATAAACGCCATAATTAATTGAGCCCTGTACCTAAACGTTTAAAATTAATTAAATAAAAAACATTTCAGCTAAACAATATTGACAAAAAAAATACATATATTTCATCATCAGGTTATTCTAGAGCGAGCCTTAAGAAGTGGTTAATTATATTTGCTACTATTTACATGGCAAATATAGATGTGTTCATTTATGATGATGATTGTATTTAAATCAAAGACCTACAATGTATGTAACCCTCATTTTATAAGTGTCAAGCCTTTTCTTTAAAAATCAGAAATTGTGTCCTGTAGAGCTAATTCAATCTCACCTTATATATCTTATGCTACTGTTATGCAAATCATAGAATAAACATGTAAATTTTTAATCTGTGATGGAAATCTTGCATTTTTCGAACACTGCTGAAGCTAACCTACCCAATAAAAATCCAATTATATAGAAAAAAAATTTGTCTAAATATATATTTAACATAGAACAGTAGAGCAACTCCAGTTACTTATAAATAATTAACGTGAAACATCCAACGAGCCTTTGTACATAATATAACGGCAGGATTAAAAGCTCTGAGTGTTAATATTTTGACTCTACCCCACAGCTCTACCCTGAATAAATAAACACTGCCTCAGTGAAACACTTTAATATTTAATGTGGACTGAAATTTCAACAGTCTCCCGTACTTACATGTGCTCTTATTTGAATAATGCTAATTACTTTAATAATTATTAAGAGGCTGGACACGTGTACATAAATATACCTGTAAGTGAAAATATATTTTACTTTTCCAAGTGCTCACATTGTGGGCTTAAACTAAAAAAAATACTACCCATTTTAACCAGACACCTGATTTAATACCTATTAAATTATAATTAACATACTTAAACCATCACGTAAAAATGTTTGTCTAGAAGCGGGAATCGATCTCGCTAAAGTTCTATAGCTTAGTAGATAGTTACAGAACTCTACCAGCTAGACCAACGCAACGGTGCATTCAACTATACTTGATAACTCCCTGATTACAGAACGTAAACTTAGATAGTCCTTGGATTAAAAGTAACTCCACCTCGTTTTGAGATACGGATTTAAAAATGGATAGATATATCTATAGGTTTTAGACCGAGTTTAAACCATGTTTCGTAAGGGGATAAGAGTTTAAAAGCATAAAACCTTGAGGAGAGTATTATCTACAAAGAAATTGTTTTAGCACTTTAGTGACGATCAATCAAGTTAATAGTTAAGGAAAAAGTCTCTAAAATCTACTGAATATTTGAAAAATAATCTTAAGAAGAATCTTCCATTGTAAAGAAGCCCGTAGCCAATTAAATAACTGAATGATTGGTAGTTATTTACTGTTCTCACTTACATCAAAAGGGTGCTAATTTAATTCATGTTTAAGTTTTTCATGAGCTATTGTCTTGTTATGGGCGGTATGTGGTTTGGCGAAACCGCAGTTAAATCGACCTTCAACTTACTACGTGCCCAACTCTCAGGCAAGAAATAAGAAGTATTTACTCGGGTTTAAGAAAACAACCAAGTACTGCCGCGTTATTCTGTAAGGTTTCTGAGCGTCAAACTCGACGTCGAGATTTAGTTTCACTCATAGGAAATTGAAATATAATAAACTAGCGGATGTCACGCGGTGTCACCGTAGGTCCCGTTCCCGTGGAAATACGGGGATATAATATAGCCTATGTTACTCGCTGATGATGTAGCTATCCATTGCAAAAATAATTTTCAAGATCTGTTGAGTAGTCTAGTCGAGGCCCATTCAATGCAAACAAACAAAAAACAATAAAATCTTTCCTCTTTATAATATTAGTGTAGATAGAAGATAAAATTCAATTTTGTATCTATCAAATTGACACTCGACTCGATGTTAAGCGCGACGCTGAGAAACCTTACAGAATAACGCGACTGCAGTGTTTTGTTTTTTTTAACGATAACGCCTGCGGTCTAAAATCTCTACATGACAAAGGCTCCATCCTTTTTCTAGCTATAGTTTAATTATATTCTTGTACATCAACTTAAGTGTTCAAAACGATAGAATACAATGAAAACTGTTTTCGTACAGTTTTCTGAATTAATCTATGGTAATGTAGTGACGATGACTGTAAACTGGTTTTATTCACCAAATTCGTGATGACTCAAGGGACTGAAATGTCGCAATTGTAAAAATGCTAATTTATTTTAAAATAAATTACATGTTTCCTAAACTAAGTAGCTCTTGAAATGTACATAATATAAAGTACTTATTGGATAAACATTTGCACATTTGAAAAATTAACTAAAATAATGCTATATAAAAAAAACTGATCAAGTGCGGGTCGGGCTTCTCATGTTGATTGTTGTTACATAAACTGACACTTGCAAGGGAATAAAAGCCTATGAAGTACTTCTCGTTGACCTCACAACATGATATTTGCCAAGCAATGTCTTATGGCACATGTAATGGTCAAATTAAATTCTTTACACAAAGTATGCGACATAAAAACCTTTTGATTGCATTGACTTAACTGAGAAAAATCATAGACTTCACCTAAGATCTTCCTCATTTGCAAGTCATTGGAGACACAGACAGACAGACAAATGACGATAAAGTTGGGTCCATTTTTCATTTTGAGATACGGAAAGGAGATATTCGGGAAGTGGAATTAGCATTTTTGTTTTGTTTTTTATTTGTAGAGAAATTTTCTAAGTCATATATATGTACACATTAAATACGATACTTCATGAGAGATACGACTATTTCATGTTTTGTGTTCCACTCCTATATATACGAACACAAAATATTGTTTAGGTATTAATGGCTAATTTGATTAACAATAGTCAAATCTTTACCGTTACTTACTTGTTTCAGAAGAGTTGAAACTGCTTGGAGGAAAAATGGCGATTGGAAAGCCCGCTATACAAAACTGTACTCCTCACGACGCACATCGATGTGAGTATTATTGTAAAATTATACTTAGCTTAGCCTATGCGTCTGCGAAACAACATTCTAACAGGAGAAATTACTAACTTTAAACTTGGATATTTATTTCTCATACCTTTCGTTGTTAATTTAAAACATCTTGCTTAGAAAATGGACCGCGTATTGCTTGCTCACTTTATATAGAAAGTGTGTTTACATTAGAATATAAATGAAAATGTTTCTTTAAGTAACTTATACAAGTTTTGCCAGATAATGCATCCTCTTTGATTTGTTATTTCAGACAAAGCAGTTAGTCTGTTATGTCTACACTACTTTTACAAAGAGGAAATATATGTATTTTGTGTGTATGTTTGTAATGAATAAACTCAAAAACTACTGCGCCGATTTCAAAATTTCTTTCGCAATTTAAATGCTACATCATCAGCGAATAACATAAGCTATAATTTATTCCCGTGCTCCCACGGGAACGGGCACTACGCGGGTGAAACCGCGTGACGTCCGCTAGTTATTTATAAAGGTTTCTGTGCTCAATATAATTTCAATTTGAATTCAATTGGTTTCTTTATCTTTATATTTCACTCTGTAGATTGTGACATCATACCTTGCACCTACGACCACTTTGTAAAATATGACTTCCGTAATATTGTATACTAGCTGTGCCCAGCGGTTTCACCCGCGTAGATTTAGTTTCTTCCTTATTGTCGCGGAACCCGAATATTTTTAATAAATAAAAGTAGCCTATGTTACTCTTTGAAACATCAGCTACCTGCCAGTGAAAGTCCCGTTAAAAGCCGTCCTGCCGTTTCAGAGATTACCCGGAAAAACAGACAGACAGACAGACAGAGAAAAATTTTAAAACTTGGTTTTTTAGTGTCAGTATCGTGTATACTTTCATATGCATTTAGTGAAAAGCTGTTATTTGGGAATTACAAACAGACACTTCAATTTTATTTATCTGTATAGATGTATAGATTACAAACAGACACTTCAATTTTATTTATCTGTATAGATCACATATTTAGTATAGACACTCATTGGATCTAGACTCTTACCTTTAGGTAAAACTAACCTTGGAACAATATTGGGTAAGCAGTCTAATTGTTCGGTACATTTGGTTGCATCGTGACAATCGTCAAGGCCCACTGGGAAATAAGTTGCACCTACTTATTAACAACAAATCAGTAAAGTCTGACTCACCGTAACGTGAGTCACGGAGATGAAAAAGTCAACCCGGCATCAAGAGTTAAGTTCATCACGATCTTTCTCGCTGGTCGTCGTAAAACCGCCAACAAACAATTGTTTATTGTCATGTCTTTCCGTTGCTTTAGCAAGGTCTGCCTTTTTATGCGGTAGTTACTTAGGTCTATTTTCTCCCAATACCCAATTAAGTTTTTACAAAATATTTATGCTTTTACTGTAAGACTTACACGACGTGACTAAGGAGCATGTATTCCATACGGGAAAATAACACCAGAGGAACATAAAAGGATAAAAAGTAAAAGAGTAATTGCCGCGATGACACGAAAGACCTCATCAAACCAGATCAAATATAAGGTTCTTAAAGTACCTGCTTAAGTAGCTTTTGACCTAGTAATTACTGTTTTATTGAACCGGGCATTTTAAATTTTTTGATAAGTAGTACATCTGATGGAATTATGTAAAGTGCGTCCGCCCCCGAAACCCCGGCCAGTCTGAAAGACTTCAGAAAGAGATCCGTCGTGACCAATAAAGAAACTACGTAATTATATTATTACGTAATTGTATTTTTTAATTTAAGTACCTATTCGTAATATAATGTTTAGTCCGCAAGAGGAGCCACTGGGTCGGATTTCTTTCATGAGCAATGAATCCGCTCCCTACGCATCTCTGCTAATAAGGATGAGATCTAATCGCACTAGTGGAGGCTCATTATCTGGCTCCGACATGGGCTCTCCTTGGTACTTCAACTCGCAGCAGAGTGGTTTGTACGAGGTGTTTATGAACACTGGCAGCGTCAGGTTAGCGGAAATTAAAATATTTTAATTTTATTATACTGAAGAAAGTAAATAGGTAGTCATTTCTGAAAGTATTTGCAGCACTGTGGTAGACGGATATAAATTTATTCATAAAATATTAAATGTGGATACAAATCAGCCATCCCTCTCGAATAGTACGCGAGTTACTTATTCCTTTGAGAATGCAGAAATGAACATAAAAATTATGATGATGATCATCAATTCACATGTTACAGGTCCGATGATTTAGGAGAAAATGGCACGATGCTATTGAACATGGTAAGAGCACGCAGTCGGGAATTGGATGACGAAGCTCAAGATCAGACACTCGACTTGCCTCACGATCATAGTGATATTGAGTAAGTCGTATTTGGAGAGCCTAGTGCGAGTTTTTCACAGCCGTCGTCACGCCATTGAACTTTGAATTGAATTGTGTGATTGAAACAGCGCCATCTGTCGGCCTACAGACGATGATCAGTGACGGTGATTTTAAGAAAGCTCGCACTAGTCACTTTGCGTATGTGTGTTGTTACAAAGTAGGCACCTATAGTTCTAAAGTAGAAAATATTGAAATATAAAATGATCATGAAATACTGTATCCAAACAAACCGGAAACATGGTTTTTAACGAGATTTGGTAATAGACGGTATAGGTACTTACCTAATAATATGTAACTACCTATGGAAGCTAAGCAAACTGAAATCTCATTATTGAATGGGGTATAGCCCAGTGTCAGTGTTACGTAATTTTCCAAAAAATTGCATTTTTCAAAACAATTTTTCACAGAGTTCTTGTTGTGAAAAATTTTAAGCATCACCGCATCACCATTTGACAAAGACATTTTGACAGCTTTAATGGCGTAAGAGCGTCAGGATGACAAATAGCATTAGCAAAAAATCTCGTTTTCTCACCTGACTTTCACTCTCAATGCATTTAGGTATGTCTATTTATTACATATACTTTCTCACGGCTTTGCTAGCTTACTGTTACGAAAGATCTTACGGCAGATAGATACCTAATAATAATAATAATCTCATATCATTAATGATAATATTTTTTGTGAGATCAGTATTAGACAGCTAAATTACACTACATTATTATGTGTAATTTACGTGTCTATAATAGCGAACAGATAGCTACTTAATTTTAATAAGTATCACTTTAAGATTCACATTCAAAACTTTCATTGATTATAAATCAACGAATGTTACTATACACCTCTACTTTGTTGATTTAATTTACAAATACAAATACATGCAAATAATGCTTTAATAATTATGCTAGTGACACAACAGACGCCTGTGTGCATGGACTAAGCATGCGCATGACAGACCGCAGCGTGTCGCGCTCCCGTGTGTCACGGATATCAACCCGCAGAGATATGGACATACCTTCCATACTAGCCTTCACCGCCACTAACACCACATCAGCACCCGTAAGGGGTATCCTTTCTTATATCTAATTAAGTAATTAACATAGGTAAATGCAATGAAATGAAAAGTTGCATGCCTTTGATTGTTTTGACATTTTGCCCAAGTTAGATCGATTGTGTTCACTAGGAAACTGAAAGAGATTCGGCAAGTTGAATTTAGTGATTGTGAGTTATCCTTAAACTAGTGTTGGTCCCTTTTCATGACTAAACTGCTGAACCGACTAGATACAAAAACTGAGGAGGAGGAAGGACAGAGGTTGATCGAAATAATTGCGGGAAAATTAACTATTTTTACCGTAATATAATTGATTAAATCAAATTATTGAAATGTATATTTTGCACATTGCTAGGCTCCACTCGAGATTCCAGCCTTCCAAAAACTAGCTCCGCAACGCGAAGAGTTGCCGCGCTGGTCCATTCGACGCTCAGTATGCCCTGTTTGTTCTCAGAGATGGATGGACAAAAGCTCCATCAAAAATGTTAAATCTTCGGGTAAGTATACCTACTATGTGAGTAGATTTTATTTGGGTTTAACCTACCTTTGGATTCTAAGGTAGGTAATGCGCTTGACTCTTTACAGCACCGCATTACCTACTATTTTATATCAAGTCCTAATTTTAGATAGTCATTGTTTTTAGCATGTACCTAGTAGGTAGCCAATATAAGTTCAATTCCAATTTTGTTAAGCTACACGTTACATATAAAATGCAGGTACTTACTTCTGCCTCTTACAGGTCTGAAACGTAATTCATCGTCAGAACTACCCTCTGTAATAGCGCCGGCGCGATTGCGAACTTCCATCACCATGGCTTAGTAAGTGTTACGCATAGGTTTAAATATTTACGTTATTTTAATATTTTTTCTAGATTTTTATTTTTTATTTGATAATATTATATATTTACTCATATTTTTTAGGATGGTAAATATAAGGTCTAAAATGAAGTCAAACAAAACTAAACTTGTAATTTTTATGTCTCAGTTACCCCCGTCCGACGCTCGCGGTAGTGGACGAAGATATAGGTGGGAGCCACAGTTCACTGCGCAACACGAGCACTACTTGGCAGCTCACCAGAGCTCGAAGATTCCGTGCACCCAAACCCCAGTTACCGCCTCCAGAAGCTATCGCGCCACCGATCGCTACAGCAACAGTCGCAAGAAAAGATTTGGAAACACGCGTTATGCGATTTTTGACAGATGCTGATATAGTAAAATAAATCAATAATTACGCAAAAAAATTATTAAATGCCTTAACCAAAATGCAATAAAATTTTAAAATCCACATGTAAGCTAACGTGTGAATTATATAATTGTATTATAGTTTGATTACCTTACCTTCGTGTTACAATACCTATATAAGTATTTACTTATCTATCTACCTATCACCTGTAATGTATGATCACAAAAACAACCAACAATTAACGCGATAAATAAGTATATGATAATGAATATGGAATATGCATATGAAAAATTACAAAAATATACGTTCCTACCTAACGAAAATATAAATCGCGACCCCTATACCCACCGCTTTACCCACAAGTGGATGGACTAGACGAGCCCAGTTAAAACACATTTATTTGGGCTGCGATAACGTAAAATTAACAGAAACAGAAGAAGATATTAAAACCACAGACAGCACAATCATCCAAGTTGTCCATGTAATAATCATCGAATTGTCAATGTCAGTCAAAAGCAAAGTCCTGTCAGTTATGTCAGGCAGACAAGCGGGTGACATGTCAAGAGTGCGAACGAACTTTACATTCAACAAGAAATTGAAATAAAATTTGCCATGTTATCAGTATAGATAAACAAATATTCTATTAAATCTAACAAGGTCAAAATTTCTTAGTTAACCAAAGTCAAGGGATATTTTATTTACAACCATGACTCCCTTAGCATACTCAAAAACAGTGCTTTCTGCAGTGAAGTGTTACTCCAAAATTGCAATTGTGCCGATGAGAAATTTAATGTCAAAACAGCTGGTATACACTGAATTTGGAGATCCTCTTCGTGTTGTTAAATATAGAGAATGCCAAGTACCTCCTCTGGGTAGTCAGGAGGTTTTAGTACGAATGCTGGCCGCACCGGTCAATCCTGCCGACATAAACACTATACAAGGTACACAATGACTTTTATATGAACTCTATCTTTTACAGAATACAGCCTTTATATGTGCAATATAATTGTGAAGCCACTCTTTGTTATTGTGTTAAATCAAGATGTTAAGAAAGGTACTTTTTGTTTATTTTTTTGCTATTTTATTTACTGTTTTCTTTAACTGTAATCAGTTTATGTTCTTGTTTTAGGAAAGTATCCAGTAAAAGTTAACCTACCATGCATTCCTGGTAATGAAGGAGTAGGGATTATTGAAGAAGTTGGTAAAGATGTCAAAGGCATTAGTCCTGGAAACAAAGTTATTGTAACAAAACCAGTTCAGGGCACTTGGAGAGACATTGCTACATTTAATAAAGATGTAGTGAGAGTTGTACCTGAAGAGTTGGGTACTGTTGAAGCGGCTACACTTACTGTCAACCCTTGTACAGCCTACAGAATGCTATCAGACTTCATACCAGTCAAAGATGGTTTAGTAGTCATACAGAATGGTGCTAATAGTGCCTGTGGCCAGAATGTTATACAGATCTGTAAAGCTTGGGGTGTTAAGAATATTAACATTGTTAGGGACCGGCCTGAAATTGATGAACTGAAAAAGTATTTGGAATGTTTGGGAGCCACCCATGTCCTAACAGAAGATGAGTTGCGTACAACTACTATTTTCAAGGACAAAACAATAGATCGCCCATCATTAGCACTTAATTGTGTGGGGGGAAAGAGTTCATTGGAAATGTTAAGGCATTTGCAGCACTCAGGCAAAATGGTGACTTATGGTGGCATGTCTAGAGATCCGGTGTCTATACCTACTTCAGCATTTATTTTCAAGAACCTTTCATTCTTTGGATTCTGGATGACTGCTTGGAATGACAAATCAAGCCATGAAGACAAAGACAAAATGATGAATGATGTTATAGGCTTGATGTGTGAAAATAAACTAAGAGCCCCTGTTCACAAAATGGTTAAATTCAATAACTATGAGGAAGCACTTGGAAATGCACTGTCTTCAAAGGGTTTCACTGGATGTAAATATGTGTTAGACTTTAGTTGTTAATATTTTGTTAATATTTATTTGTGGGAGCTATGTAATTACTTTCTACTAGATATCTAATAAATGAGATTGAAATAATAATGACTTTTAATGTTATAAATATCTAAAGTTTTGGTTAGGTAAAGTAAACAATTTATTAGGATACTATGAAGATTACACTATAATTTAAAAAAAGATTCATAAGTAATATTATATTAACTCAATAATTTTATGGTTTCAGGAAAAAACACTTGCCTGCCAAAATTGCCATCTGTACCAGGGGATGAAGGAATTGGAGAAGTGCTAGAAATCGGTAATCAAGTTTGTGCTGTGAAGCCTGGTCAAAGAGTAGTCCTCACGTCTCGCCTCAAAGGCACTTGGCGTTATTATGGTATATACCACGAAAGAGATGTCAAAATTGTTACCAAAGGTTTACCACTTGCAGAAGCAGCAATGCTTACTATTGCACCTTGCATGGCCTATAGATTGATCAACGATTTTAGGAAAATGAGAAATGGAGAGACTGTCATACAAAATGCTGCAAATAGCCCATGTGGACAATGTGTGATACAATTATGCAAAGCTTGGGATATACAGACATTCAATATTGTAGCAAATCATTGTGGATTTGATGCAATTAAAGAACATCTTCTAAGTCTAGGAGCTACTGCTGTATTTACCCTAGAAGAAGCACAAGAACTTACTTCTTTTAACACATCATTATCAAAACCAGTATTAGCTTTAAATTGTTTAGGCGGAAAATATGAAGATGTCATGTTAAAACTACTTGAGAAAAAGGGAGTCATTGTATATTATGGATGCGCATATGATTTACCTATGGCAATGAAGCAAATCATAAGATGTGATGCAGCGTTTTGCCGATTCCATTTCTGTAAATGGAATGAACAAGCCTCTGCAGTGGACAAAGATATAATGCTCAGTAAGATAGTACAGCTAATGGTTACTGGGCAACTCAAAGCCCCAACATTTGAGCCTGTTTTATTGCAAAATTATACTCACGCATTTAGAAATACTGTTCATTGTGAAGCGTTTTCAAAAATAAGCTACATATTTGATTTTACTTTACCATAAAATTAACCCAATAAAAAAAAGTATAGTCTATATCTGTAAAACGATATTATATGTTATAAAAAAAACTTCATTCGTTGTCTGTGGTAACTGTCAATCAGGTGGAAGTGTCAATAAAGCCAGCTGATCGAGTTGAAATATTTGTAAATTGAGGTAAATAAAATTATCTTGTTTCCTGCATGCTTATAAATAAAAGTAGGGCTAATTACTTTCGGTGCACTAATTCATGGTTTTGAAAACAGAAGGGTGAGATACAATTTTAAATAGTTTGAGTTCCAATGTTTTTGTCGTCTACTTGTCGTTCTATGTTATAATTACAATGTTTTCAGGCTTAAATGACGAGAAATGGATAAAACAACATATGAAACATACGAATTCCTACCCGGCAACAATGTGGAAGCTGGCGCAGATCAGTTCTTTGTAGTACAAGATGATGGCACTTTTCTCAGTAAGTCTCAATACTACAACTACTACTGCTTGATAAATTAATAAATATGTTCACCCCATCCCAGAAGGACCCGTAAAGGAATAACTGTTGTTTTATTTAAAAAAAAGGTAGCCTATGTGATTGATGGTGAGTCCATTACTATCTCTGGCACACTACATACATATATTGAGAATTTCTTCTCAAATGTAGGTTTCCTCATGATTTGTGTTGCATGTATTTGTAACATGATAAGCAACAACTCTATGATACGTTATTTTCCATAAGTTTATAAACCTTGTTACTAACCATAAAATATTTTTTATTTTGTAAAGTATAAGTTTGATTATCTAAAAATATAATGCACATGTTTACAGTAAACAGACAAACGCAGTATGTGACCCAAGTTGAAAATGTAAAGGAGGCATTGGAGGATGTACAGGCGTGCACTGTGTATGATGTCTCAGCACAACAATACTATGTTGGTGTTGATAGTACTTCGGAGCTTATAGTTTCAGGTATTTTAATATCTCACTTGCTGTGGCGCGTGGTTATACTCATAGGGTGTTAAATTATTATTTTTTGCATCATCATTGATGCTTCGCTCCCAGTTGTTGCTGTGCGATATTGCAAATAATTATTAGTAAAACACTACTCAAGCTAAATTTTTTTATTTCAGATCAATTTATATTACCAGAGAATAACTTATATGGCAATAGCTATTTACTACAACCTGGGACTAGTACCAATGAAGAACCAGTATGTATAGATTTATTTCTTAACATTAAGTATAAATCTTGATCAATAAGTCACCCTGATGATGATAAAAAAACATCACACATTCTTTATACATTATGAAAGCTCATGAGATTGGAGCTTGCCATAGATTTGTAAGTAGTACAAAAAATATATAATTTTGATATTTCTAACTGTGAGATGAATTTAAACACAAGTTTTAGGTGAGATAGATTTAAACTGAAAATTTTCATTAAAATAAATCTATTGGATTTAGGTAACTCTCCAGGCTCTCTCTCTCAGATTCAGAGGAGAGCAACCAGGGTTAGAGCCCCGGGGCCTCCACAAAGGAGGGGCCTCCACCATTAATAGTTTGGAAAAAAATATTTTTATTTAGAAATTAATTTGGAAAATTTATACATATGATTATAATTAATAAAAAAAACTTATAAATTTGTACAATCTGACTTGAACACACCATTGTTACAGTTTTGTAATATTGCAGATGTCTCACTCACAGGTATGTTTTTACCATTACAGATAGAAGTAGCTAACATTGCTCAATTAGATAAACAAGAAACACAGGAAGCCAACACTGGTACTACTCATCCAAACTCATTAAATAGCAGTTGCACTGAGGTATGTACTTATTAACACGTGCCGTCATAAGTTTTGAGCGCTAGCCATGAATTAATCATTTTTTGCAGTATAATTCAATCATTGTCTTTTACAGCGCGATCGCGAACAAAATGTGCAGTTATCCCCATTATTTTCGCTGAGCGCTCAAAAGTAATGACGGCACTTGTATTTTCTCTCAGTTTGTATATACAATCAACTTGCAAATACTTGCCACTGTTTACAGTAAAAGATTTACCCATTTTCCATGTAAAATATTAACCAATAAATTAAAACCAAGGAAAACTGATTGAAATTCTTAAGCTAAATGGCCGTAACTTAGTCTAGATATATTATAATCTATTTTAGATCATAATATTATCTTACTATTAACCCAAGAAATTGGTTTTAATAAAATGTATCTTTATAATCAGCCTTTACTTATTAATATTGTATTCTATTACTTTAGTGGTGAAACATATATTTTCTAGATAACTCTTACTGATGAACAATATAAGATGTTGGAACAGAAGGGATGGGTGTTATTGGAGTTTGGTGAAAAGATATTTGTATTGAACAATATGGGACTTCATGATATCACAACCAATGATAGTAAGTTATCACTTTGTTATCTATATCTATATCTATACAGATAAAAACAAATGAAGTGTCTGTTTGTAAATCCAAAATAACAGTTTTTCACTAAATGCATCTGAAAGTATACACGCTACTAACACTAAAAAAACAAGTTATAATTTTTTTTCTCTGTCTGTCTGTCTGTCCGTCTCTCTGTCTGTCTGTCTGTTATTCCGGGTAATCTCCGAAACGGCTGGACCGATTTTTAACGGGACTTTCACTGGCAGGTAGGTGGTGTTTCAAGGAGTAACTTAGGCTACTTTTATTTCTTAAAAATATTAGGGTTGCGCGACAATAAGGATGAAACTAAATCTACGCGGGTGAAACCGCAGGGCACAGCTAGTTAATAATTAAATCTTGTTTAAAGTTTAATGTGCCATCTAAACAAGCTTATGTAATGAATGTTTAATAAAGATTAGTCATTATTATGCCAAGGTTAAAAAAATATATATATATTTGTCTATGTTTCAGAATTAATACAAAAACTGAGGAGTGAAATTCAAAGTGATTCCACTGTGATAGATTCTGGGTATGACTTTATTTTATATATAATATCGAACCCTCAGGACGATATAGGCTCATACAAAAAATTTGCGAAAATGAGTTAAGTTCATTGCCAGGCTTAAAAAATATAAAATGATATTTTTTAACATTTATCGCAAAAGCACAAAAGTGCATTACCCGAAGGGGAGGGCAGAAACGTTGTAATAACAACACCCACTTTTCACCGAAGATGTTTAAGTGCCAACGTAATAGATGGTGTCCATCGCCGTCTCAGGCGATATACATACGTGTTTGAATTACTTCTCGGACATATGCAGGTTTTCTTACTATGTTTTCCTTTACCGTAAACCACATGGTGTGATGACACTGCATATAAGTTTTTTTTAAACTGATTGGTACAGGACCCACATTTAACAACTATTAATTAGCAACTTGGTTACTTAATGTCCTTATAATGTGTTAATTAGTCTGTAAGCTCACCTAAACAAGAAAATATCGCAAACTGTACTCGACAGGGCTTTACAAGTAGAAGCTCTAGCAGTAAGTCAATATCCAAACACGAATACGTCAAACCAACAGGACGCAGAAGTGGAGCTCGTTAAACCATGTGATGATAATGTTGGTCTGAGCGAAAAACATTTGGAAAACGAAGCTCCAAGCAATACAGGTACATTTAACTTTTTATATACATAATGTTGCATTGGTCATCTTATATAGGCGCCGTCACGAGGTATGAGCGCGCAGTGAAATTGTAGGAAAATTGTTTTCATAGACCTCACGCCATACATACAGCCAGATACAGACACATAAAATGACTACTGCGCAATACGTACGCGAATAATAAATAATAAGGGATAACGTACTTAGGAACATGAGAAAATGTAGCTATTGTTTAAGACCAATAATTAATGAAGAAAAGTATCCTAACTAAGTATCTAGAGGTAATCAATAAAATTTTATCCAAATCTGTTATAAAATGTTTGTTAAACATACTAACTTTCACATTATAATATTAGTCAGACTACTTAAATAAATTCCATACAAATTGTCCTAGCTTCACAGGCAGGGAGGGAGTACATAAAAGTAAAATGACGTACAATTAGGATCATCATAATTGAAATCACAGTTTTTGCAAATAAAACTACTATTACTAAAACAGTTTTGTATTTTTGAAGGAAATGTAGTTCCATTTTTTTCAGTAGAACCAGCCGATTGTTCTAATCCTCGTAGTATCGAAAATAGCGTTGTGGGATCTCAAAGCCTCGCAAACACGAATGTGGATGCCCAGATAAGTGACGTGTTAGCGACAGAACCAATTGAAGTGACCACGTGCGTTAATGAACAAAACACAGTCACCGCCGTGAAAATAAAAACCGAATTAATGTTTAGAGGTAAGTTACAAGCTACCCAAAAGTTAATTTAATTACACACGTGTTTGCCATCGACACGATAAGCAAGATAAGGTTAATTTGGAGCATAATTTGCAATACAGATTAATTAAAATTACTAAGGAGTTCTTCAGTCAATGGCTCCTTATAGGCCTATATAGTTACACTAGCTGTGTCCCGCGGTTTCACCCGCGTAGACTTAATGTGATGAGTTACTTTATTTCGCAGTACCCTATTATTTTTTAATAAAAGTAGTCCAAGTTACTCTTTTTAACATCAGCTATATATCGGTAGAGATTAGCAGGAACAAAGAGATTGACAGATAGACGGAGAAAAATATGTTTTTTTTATGTAAGTATATTTACTTATGGTATACCGTATATACTTTGATTTGCATTTAGTACAATGCAATTCACATATTAGTAGATATTTTTTCATATATTTACTTATTGAGTGTAATTGCAATAGATGGCATACGAAGGCCACCAGAAAAGTCTTCGTGCATTTAGTTACGGGGAAGAAGTCGCTTTTAAGGCCCACATGGGTATATTACAACTTGCAACATTTGGTTCTACCAATAACCCTGGAATTTATCTCAGTATTTTTTTTGTTTCAGACATTCCTGACAAAATATTTTTAGGCACCACTGTCAATGGCAAGAGATTGGTGGCGAAAGTGGAATCAAGAAACAATAAGAGGAACATAAAACGACGTAAACTTGATCCGAACAGTGTCAAGATTGTTTTTGACAAAATAGACAAAAATAAATGCATAAGTGAGTACTCGCGTACTTTGTAATGTTAGCATGGTCAGAGCCAAATAGATCACAGAGTTGGAACAGTGCATTGATTTGATAACGTGCTCGCACGCCCCCACTGTAAAAGCGACGTGGAGGAATGTGGGTTTTAGCCGGTACGAGTCCGGCATAGACCTTCCGCTGCCCCTGCAGCGGTTAGCGTATCCATGACGGATTTCTAACGGAAAAAAAAGTGCATTGATTTGGTACACACACACTATTTACTTCGACTACAATGCATTATGGTGCATGCGTAAAGAACCACAATCATCAGATTTGATTTATGTCATAAGACAATACTGTAATTTTTTTTATTTCTAGATTTGGCTGTATATCTTCTACCTTTTCCCCACTTAAGGAATATTATTATTAGGTGCATTGACAATAAAAACATAGGTGTACATAAAACATTCAAATATAATTTGCAGACATGGCGTTGGATGAGGCTCAATTCTTGAACCTCGTTCAAATAGCGATGAGGGGCCATCCTTCAGTGAACTGTAGCGGCGAGGACGTGAGTGCGGCCGAGAGAGTGATCGCTCAGGTGCTGCGAGTACACAACTTGAAGCGGTCCCTTCTTGGACACAACATGGTCGTCACTAAAGTTAGTACTTACTGCAAACTCATTAAAAGTGAAAGTGTCGTGATTTTTAAGTGGTGGCTTTGAATGCGCTGTAGTTATTTTTTAGGTTGTAAGCGTTAGTTTTGGTAGGCGTTAGCGCGAACTTCTACATATTCAGTTCGTGACGGTACCTGTAGCTTGTCCAATTTATGGTTGAGAAAAGTCTGAAAGCTAAAAAATTTGGTGAAATCGATGGGATCACATGAACACTCTGAGAGAGGATTTAAACTGTTTGTTTCTGATTCTTTCCCATAGTTGATCAAATAAAAATACTACAATTCCATTAAGCTGAATAAAACATTTTTATTTATACAACTAAATACTTTCTGCCGCAAAGCAACACCTAATTATATTTAAATATCACGTTGATTTTGTAATTAGGTTATTTACAATAATAAATAGTTTGTTTAAAATATTTATTCTAGAATGTCAAATCAGTGAACATAATATAACCTCCAGTTTGCAAAGTGGGCGAGATCCCTGTACAAAAAATACTTTGTTTTTATTTGAGTGGGTGTTGAATTTAACCTTTTCCCAAATTCCAGGTAATAGACAATCTAGACGAAGCAGGTAAAATACTAAGCCGAAGTGAACCTACGTTTGTTAGCGGAATTATAACCCCATTGGAAGAGGCAGACGGTCGCTTCATACACATACCAGATTTACTACAGAGGTTGAAGAGTGAATCGGGTAAAAGTGCAAACATTCTCTTCGTAAAACATATGATTAACAGCTTAGCCTTAGAAGGACAGCATTTACGTGGACTTCCAAATTCATATAATAATATTAGTACTTAATTAAAATTAAGATCAAACTAAGTATCACTACACCCATAACAGATTTAGGCTTATGAACTCAAGTAAGCGAATTTAACTTAAAATGCGTTCCAAATTTTAATATTAGTTGTTGGAACAACGATCAAAATTTTTTTAAGTATGGTGGTTTAGATCACTACACCCAGTTGTCGAATCTACAACTCTCGAATACTACTGATACTAGAAAGGATGAATTAGTTATAATGCAAACATTACAATGACATGTTTGATTAATTTATTTTAACACACTTATAGCATGATTTCAATTTCAGACCAAATAAATAATGTAGACAACACGAATGAGTACAAAGATAGCATACAATCAAAAGCAGTGAGTGTCATCCACATCAATGTTTGGGAATCAAAACGTGTCAGCAACAGCACTCGGGTATCAATCACGTTGAATAAGCGAAGTAAGTACACAAAGTGTATGAAAATATTTGAAGGGTGTCCTATTCCTAGTTACTTCTGTATGTTACAGGATACCTTGAGACAGCTGTGCTCCAAGACGAGATATAGGTTTAACATGTTTTTTGACATTAGCACCTGCGTATTTTCCTTATTTTATTTGGGTTTATAAGCGCCCCAAGCGGCGAGTGTAGGAAGTTGTACGTCAAAACATATACTTGGGGCACTGGTATTAAGATGGTTCTAGCAATTACAGAATACTGTCAATGCCAGATATTACAAACATTTATAAACTGACCACATAATTAGACAGACTGACAATCAAAATAAATCGCTTTACACGTTTTTTTTATTTCAGAATTATACCTGGATTTAATATTTGACTTAAAAAAACTTCACCCGACTACTGTGTTTGTATGCGATGCATGTGCAGCTATATTCAAATCAGAAGACTTACTAAAGGAGCATCAAGAGGTAATAACAAATGTCATTTTACAATAACAATAAAATTAATAGATTGACTAACCTGGGTGGCAGCGCACATTCCGTGTTTAAATTCAATTTGGTACAGCTGGTTAGAATTCATATACGAAACCATTTGTTCATCTTTGAACCATAGAAAGTGGTGATTAGGCACACTTTGGCTTGCTGAGTAGATTTAGGATGAAAACATGAAGGTTAAAGGAATTATAAAACTTTGTATGGAGACTTGTAATGATAGGTGTCCATGGGTGCATGTCTTAGCTAAAGCAATAACTTTAATATTTAAACTTTTTTCAGAATCAATGCATAGAAAGTGATGATACACTAACAATGGATACAAATAAAATAGACAGTGCAAATAAATTATACTCCATGATAAAGTATGGTAAAAAGATCGTATATGCCTGTTTACAGTGTAAGGTAAGATAAATTGTACCTATATAGAATATACCAGAGAACTATATAAATATAGTATCACTTGTATTGTTGGTTATAAATGGAGATTTTATGTAATTCATATTTACTGTATACCTCCCTGAGATTGTAGTTGATTGATGAGATATAAATTTAACTAATGGTTAAAACAATACATTCGTGGCTTTAAAATTTGATGTGCATCTGAAATCAAGGACAAGCCTTAATTTTATTCTTCCATTCCAGGCCAAATTTTCAAGACATAACAATTGCAAGAAACACGTGAAGACACACTTGGTTTCAGATAACACCATATCAGAAAATATAGACACACAACCGAAAAGCAATATGAAGGAAATTTATAAGTGTAAAATGTGTCCTAGTACATATTTCCATCCATCATCTCTATCAAAACATATAGTATCGAGACACATAAAAGGAAAATAAAATTAGCTGCAATTTAATATACATACTTATTTTTATTTCTTTGAGTACCTTCATATATCTACATTGAACAAGGCACATACATATCACAGTATTGGACATTTCACAAGTCTTAGGAAACTGAAGTTCATTATAACAAGATCACACCCCAGCTTCCGGAAATCAAAACACATCATCAGAAAATATACTATCTAACTCATCATAAACATCATCTGTACCTAGGAATCCAATGTTGGATGCATTATTTGTATCTGAAACAAAAATTAGAGCATCATGCAAGGGGGCAATGAGATATCAAATCCAGCCTTTTGAATTCATATAGGGATTAATTTATATGCCTTGAAATAAGTTGTGTAATAAAATGTTATTAGGTATCGGTACATATTTCATATACATATAATATGCACTAAAATTTGATAATTCATGTAATTTGTTTTGGGTTTACAAGTTTTTTCTACTTATCAGAGCAAACAGACTAAATGTAGGTACCCCTAGGTAAAAAAATGGTATTTCTTAATGGAAGAAGACCTCATACTACATTAAGCATTATAAAAATGTGTATGCATTTATATCCTCCATATCCTTACCTAGGTTCACTGAAGATTCAGCTTTGATGACTGTACAATCATCCTCACACACAATCCTGTAACCTTCAGGCATTGTTTTGCTTTCCTCATCCTTGAGCACAGCTGAACTGTATATTGCATAAATGTTACTCAGAGTAATATTGAGGTAATGTTTCTTGAAGGCACTTCCTGTGGTCAGTATAGTAGGCTTCCACAACACTAATGCACAGTATTCTGACACAAGATATGGTGAAAATGTAGACCAAGCATCTCTATGTAAAGTGCATTTTATACTACCTGAAATTATAAATGAAACATAATTGGTAGGAAATAAGTCTGGCCTATCAATTTATTGATCAACTGGAAATAGGGGTTGGCTTGAAAGGAATAATTATTGAGCTCAGTAAAAGTCACCTTCCATACCTGGCAATAATATTTATAATCCTATGTATTCATGTCATTCTGATGATTTGAAAATAGGTGTTCTTCTTTTAATTCTATCCAAATAAAGATATTTTTAATTTTTAATCCTGCCAGTGTGTGCATGCTAAATAAGATTACAGTGGGGAGAGAAACTCTGCTGCATAAACATTAGTGTATTATTGGTAGCATACCAAAGTGCAGACAGCATATATAAAAAATTGTGATATGTGATGATGGTCCTTACCAGTACTATCCCTCAGAGTGACCAGTGGATCGGTAACAGATCTATCAACAGTCTCAATAAATGCCACAACAGTCTGTGCCTTCCTCTTTCTTAAGCGGCCCACTAAAGCATGTTGTTTAATTGATTTTATTGAATCTTCATTTGGCATATTCCAATTCTTTATATCGCCTAGTATTCTATGCCAGAGTGGTGAATCAAACATACTTCGTCTTAAATGGTTCTCTGAGAAATCAATATCCTGGAATACATAAGAGTGAAAGTGATAGGAAAAAGAAATTAGTAGTAATTAGTAAGTAAATAGTTACTTATCCTATTCTAGCAATAGATAATGTTACTGATCACTGATTTGGCAGGTGATCACTAGATTACATACCTGTGATAATAATTCCATATGACAAACACTTTCATCATTAGGTTCTTGCAGGGTGCCATTCAAAATACCAGCTGGGCCAGGGAACTTTCTTTTATTCTTATGATCAAAATATGAGTTTATAATTCTCCGTTTAGTATGCTTA
Organism: Watsonalla cultraria; assembly: GCA_964035505.1. Classification (NCBI taxonomy): domain Eukaryota; kingdom Metazoa; phylum Arthropoda; class Insecta; order Lepidoptera; family Drepanidae; genus Watsonalla; species Watsonalla cultraria. The sequence goes on along the minus strand of OZ037727.1, from coordinate 5,247,355 downwards.
GGTGTTATGACATTGGTATCCAGTGCGCTGTCATTTGTCGTAAGAGCTGGTTGCGCCAAATCACATTCTATACCATTTTTAGCGGCTGTAGTACTGAGCATCAACACAGGAGACAGTAATGTAATGGGAGTATCAATATTAGGAGATTTGTCTTCTGGATCAGATGAATTATTTTTGGTCAGTTCTGGGAAATCAAATTGGGACAAAATCTGAAAATATGCAGATCTATTAATAATTTCTTTTTTATATGACAGGTTACTTCACATCTATAACAACTTTTACCTGATCAAAATCATCCGACTCAAACATTTTGAACACAATAAATACTAAACGATTTCGTCTATAGAATAGAAATTTTAAATTCCATTCTTTCCTATACTAGCAAGAAATAAACAAGCATACAAAATTAAGTTTCAACTAAAAGTTAAATTTTTTCACGGCTTCTATAACTTCCCTTGTTTTTGTTTTGAGACTGACGGAAGAAAGAGGTTTTTGACTGACTGTCGATGAGCTGCATTGTGCGCCGGAAGCATATAGTTTACTCTGTGGCCGTTGAATGAATTGATGACAATGGTGACATTAACATGACACATTACGAAAATAACAGTAATAACCACAGATTAAAGTATTTAAAATTGTATCAGAGGAAATAAAATATTAAAACTTTTTGTTTTTTTTTATCTTAGCGCTACGCAACAGATACAATTTAATTTTAATACGTTAATAGAGTTATATGGTAAAGTCTGGGTAAAAGAATGTATTTTACGAAGCAGTCACAGAAATAATAGGTCAGGGTAAATCTAATAGTCACACGCCACGCAGAAATAACTGACATCTACTTAAATAAAAAAGATATTACCTATTATTATGATGTAAAGTTGTCAGTTAATAACAGACATCTGTGATATTTTTGTCAAATTACTCTTTTCAGTTGTACCCATTTTGATACAGTACTTATTTTAATTTTGTTTCCAACAGTAAATTTTGGAATATTAATATGGCGGTTTTTGACTTTTTGAATCCTCTGGCGAATATAACGCCTAGATTTACAGAAGAGCAGCTCACTACTATTTTAGATTATTTTGATGAGAAGTCTAAACCACTTCTCACCATAAATGAAGGAGAGCCAATAAATGTAATAACCATTGAACAATTGATATTTTTTTTGGGATTGAAAATGTAGTGTATCACTATATCGTAATGTGTAATGAATTAGCTAGGAGCTTTATTATATTTTAGCGTTAAAATGTTGATAGATTCCATCGACGAAGTTTTAACTACCCTACTTATTCAGAAATAATGACTGAAGCAGAGAAACTCAAAGCTGGTTTAACAAGAATGCTAACCAAAGATCAATTCGTTTATATGTTGAACAAATGGGTTTTGGAACCGAATATAAAACATGAACTAATTTTAGCGTTCAAGGTAAGTGTACCACTTTAAACATTGATTCAAATAAAGGTGCCTGATTATATTGAGCTATTCTAAATTTAAAATAAAAACTAAAAAGCTTATATTATCTACCATATACAAGATGATTGTATGAAGGTAGGTAGTTGGATACTGATTACTGGGGCCTTACCATGAGCTCTTATTGCCATGATAGTTTCACTCATTTATGAGACAGATGTATGTGTCGTGCATACATCTGTCACTGTTGCACAACTGAATTAACATTGCAATAAGAGCTCATGGTTGGACCCCTGAAACCCCCAAACTGTACAATACCAATCATAATTCACTACCGAATTTAGTATCTGCACCTAATTTGTGAAATAATTCCATAAATTTATTATTTTGTTCGTTTATTATCTCTTTAAATGCATACCCTAAAATATACATATGAAAAAAACTTGTTTTTTAGATTTTTGACACAGAAAAGCGAGATTTTCTGGAAGTAGATGAAATAGAGACAATAGTAACCGAGTATGCTGATGTATTTAATTCTAATGAAGTTCTTGAAATGAAAAGAGATGCTAATGTACGGGGAGATGGAAATGTATATTACGCAGATTTTGTGGATAGTCTTTTCAGTCTTGCTCCAGAATTGCATGATTTGAAGGTATTGCCTATTTCTATAAATACAACTAAATTATTCAAGTTTGTATGAACTATTACTTGCCTTACCTGCTTCATATTTTGAAACTAAATAGGTACCTACCTACGTAATACCCTACTTTCTGTTTTCACAGATTAAATATTTATATGACGATCCTGATGAGGACCCGTCAGTACCTCCTGAACCAGTAGTTAAGGAAGAACCACCTCCACCTCCACCACCGCCGCCGCCGCCTGCTCCACCAGCTAAAAAGAAAAAGAAATAGATTTTGAATTGGATATTTGATTTAAAAAAATTTTTGTTTTATTAATTATGTTTTATTCACCCATAAGTACCTCATTTCAAAATTTGTATTTGGCTTTACGTATTATTATTCTAAAGTGTTCGATTGGGTACCGAGAAGCGTACCATAAATTTTTATTGCCATTATAGTTCCACTGTGCGACAGTGTAGACAGATACACGACATATACGTCTGTCTCATAATAAGATTTAAACCATCAATATGAGGTCATGCTAGGGCTATTGTAGGACATTGTGACTTGTGGGCGATAATGAAAAATATGTTGTGTACGATAACAGAAAATATATTCAATATTTTTAAAAACCACCGAACATCTCTTGTCAAAACATCATTGCCCTTTCTAAAAAAACAAATCAGTGTTGCATGTTATTAAAAAAAATGTAGCCACTAAGTATAGATAATAAATTCTGCCATAAGTATGTTACAGAATTAAAATTATGAACTTGTTCTACTACGACTAATCAATTTAGAAATTATTAAATATTTAATTATTCAATATGACTTTAAAATATTTATGTGAAGCTTATATTTATGGCAAACTAGTGTTTCCCGTTAACACTCGGCCATCCTGCATCTGCGTTCGCGTCCCGCGACGCTCGGTGTTCTTTTTCAGAGTCCCCTTTCTGAAAAATAAAAGAAAAAAAAATTCGCCGCAGTAAATTATGTATGTAAAAGAATGAAAGGACCAAGGAGAGTAATTAGATAAAGAGTATTTGACTTGACAAAGTTACTTCACACAGTTACTATTGTTTTTATTACTAAGTATATACTCGTATCTACATAATAGAAATGCTTATAATTTATAACTCCTGTTTTGTCACACAGATCACACAGACTTCTTTATCACATGATATTTTATGTCACACAGTCACATAGTATTTGTACTATTTATAGTAATGTCCTTATGTCACACAGATCACATAGACTTTATTTTCACACAGTATGTTATGTATTTATGTCACACAGTATGTTATGGATATGTCACACAGTATGTTATGGATATGTCACACAGTAGTTTGGAATGTAAATAGTCTTCTCTACCTACCCCAATATGATACCTACTGACAGGCAGGTATGAACATGATATTAATAAGTATGTATAAAGCAGTGCCAGTATTTATTTAATGTTAAGAATAATAAGTTTCAGTTTACAGTGAAATTAGAAAGTATTAAATAATCATATTATATTAAATGTCAAACGGTAACATATATGTTATAACAGATGGTTATGGGGTATGTAGTTTTGTTATCTATAAATGGATAGTATGGATACAATTATTATTTAACTTTAAAATATATATATCAAAATAAAATAAAAGAATTACACTTTACCGAACAAATTCTTGAATACTTCCCAAGCACAAAGGGAGTCTTGCTTAAATATACTTATTTTATTCATACTTTTGCCAATATGTACCTTAAGTACTACATTTACATTTTCATTTAGCTTTCCAAAAGATCAATTAGATCGTCTCTATCAATTTCGTGATCACTACTTGAGTTATCATCGTCAGATATGGTGGCATTATAAGGTCTGAGGCTTTCACCTGGAACGACTGCGTGGAATTTTTTGTAACCTCTCATCCCTTTGATAGCTGTAATTGTATAACGATCCAGCGCGTGATCAGTTTTAGAAATTTTATAAGGACCAGTATAGGCACCAGTTAATTTTCTAGTAACTTTAGCAGTGTTATCCCTAGCAATCCCGCCTTTCCATAACACTAATTGTCCTAATGAATATTTCCTACATTTCTTATGCTTTTTGTCGAATCTTTCCTTCATCAAAGTCATATTCCTATCAATTCTTAACTTAGCAGTTGCTCGCCGCTCAGCCAAGTCATTTTGTCGATCATCAAAGTTATTCACATCATTATTTGGATATGCTGGAAGACGGGAATTGTTATGACCAAACATAAGTTTAAAAGGTGCAAATCCTGTAGTAGCGTTGACTGTGTTATTGATTCCCCAGACCACATCATCTAATTTTTGATCCCAAGTGCATTCATTATCGGACATTGTGTTCAAACCATCTAACAGAGTACGATTCACGCGTTCGACCTGACCATTTGAACGAGGGCTCGCTATCGCGTTTAAGATGTGTCTAAATTGGGCTTCTTCCGCAAACTGCTTAAAATACCGGCTTGTAAAAGCTTTACCTCTATCTGTAACCACCCGTCTAGGGTTGCCGAATTGATTAATAATCTCCTTTAATAGTTTAATAGTTTCAATTGACCTACAACTTTTTGCTGATTTAGCAAAAACGAATTTTGTGAAGGAATCGATTACCACAAGCACATAGTTTTGTTGCCTGTACGAGTTCTGACGAAAGGACCTAAATGATCAGCATGCAATGTATGCATAGGGATAGCCTCCTTGCTGATAGGGTGCAGTTCACCCTCAGTTTTACCGTAGTTACCTTTAGCAAAAGCGCAATGTAAACATGACTTTATATATTTGCGTATGAAACGCGTCATGCCAGAGAACCAGAACTGATCTTTAATAGCTTTTTCGCACCGATCAAACCCGGGATGTCCTATTTGGTCATGATACTTCTGTAGGAGACCGTATTTACCTAGATTTGGGATAACAAATCGATTTCCAGCTAAAGTTTTCCTATACAAAATGCCTTCCTTAACACAGTAATTCGACACGATATCGCGGTTTGATGTGCCTGCCTCAAGTTGCGTAAGTATGTTTTGGGTCTTATCATCTTGTAACTGTAAGGTTAATAACCAATCAGATTTATCTATCATTAGAATATTACCAAGCACGGGGTTCCTACTGAGGGCGTCGACATGCTTCATTTTTTCCCCTGGCCTATACTCAATTTGTAAGTCAAAATCCTGTATTGTTAACCACCAACGAGCGATTCGTGGTATTAAGTCTTTTTTTGTCAGTGTAGTTCGTAATGCTGCACAGTCAGTAACCACTTTGACAGGAATCCCTGTTAGATATATACGGAATCGTTTTAAAGATTCCACAACAGCAAGTGTTTCTAATTCGTAGCTGTGGTAAAAACTTTCTTCCTTACTAGTGACCCTACTAAAATATGCTATTGGCTTCAAATCACCATCTTCTTGATATTGCATTAGGATACCGCCTAAGCCTAATCGACTGGCATCGGTGTGGAGCTCGGTGGTAGCTTCATTGTTATAGATACCTAAAACAGGTCTTTGTGATAATTTCTGCTTTAGTTCTTGAAATGCATTTTCTTGGTCAACTCCCCAAATCCACGGGCTATCTTTTTTGGTTAACTGTGTTATGGGTCGTGCAATTTCAGCAAACCCACGAACAAATTTTCTAAAGTATGACGCCAATCCGATAAATTGGCGTACTTCATGAACGTTGCGTGGTCTTTTATACTCTGTAACACAGTTTATCTTGGCTAAGCCTGGTTGTATTGTACCAGCAGTGATTTCATGCCCTAAATAATTTGCACTCTTTTTCAAAAATGAACATTTACTTAAATTTAACTTTAAATTTGCTTCAGATAGAAGACTAAGAATGCGCTCTAATAATTCTAATCCTGATTGTACTGACACCGTGGGCAGCATCACGTCATCGAGATACAGAGCAATATCATTACTGACTGTTCCTAGAACCATTTTTATAAGTCGAGAAAACACTGCCGGAGCATTAGCGAGTCCAAATGGCATTTTGACATACTCATATTGACCTGACGGTGTTACAAATGCTGTTTTACCAATAGAATCCTTTGCCATTGGTAATTGATGGTACCCCTGGGCAAGATCTAGGGTGGTAAAGTAGGCTTTACCACTAAGCTTGGCTACCTGATCTTCGATATGGGGCAAAGGAAAACGATCTTTCACTGTGCATGCATTTAATGCCCTGTAGTCTACGCAAAGCCTATAGTCACCTCCCTTTTTCTTGACTAATACTACAGGACTGGCATAGTCTGATGCTGATTCCCGGATTACACCTGCGTGCATGAGGTCTTGAATTTTGTCATTGACAATCTGGTTTTCTTTATGTGAGAGTCTATACGGTTTAAAATGCACTGGTTGTTCTGTTGTAGTGTGAATGTGCATTTCTAAAAGGTTAGTACATCCTAAATCTTTAGTATCTCTAGCAAAAGAATGCTTAAACCTATTAAGTAGGATTAATAGGTGCTCTACATCGGCTACCTCTAAATCTCCAACATCAATGTCTGATATTTTAATGGCAGGTACTACTTTTTGATGAGATAATTTGTTCACACTATCCACCATTAAAACATTATAATTAAGACATTCACACTGAACTAAACTTTCTCCCCTAGCAACTAATTTTCCCGCACACCACTGAATATCATCATAACCGACGTTGATAACTTTCATATGACAGTTATTACTATTGATTATCACCTGAGGTATAACATATGCAGTCTTACCCAGTTCAAAATACACAGCATGGCTTAAAATATCTAAATGGTCTCCAGTAGTAATATTACCAACATATACCTCAATATATAATTCACTTTGACTCGGTATATTCACATTATGTTTTAAGAAAATAGGGAATTTGCTGATATAATCAATACTTTTCAGTTGTATGGCGCTGAGAGTACTGTGTAAGTTTACATTAGGTGTGAAAGTCACAGTGTTTACTGTAGTGATCAAACTGACATTCTCTTGATTTATCATAGGTTGACCAATAATTAAATCTATCTCAGACAAATTACAATCAGTAATTTCTACATCCCCGTTAATCAGCATATTGTCAACCTCAACATTGATATTCACTTTACCTAATGATTGATTGATATTGCCTCCAAACCCTTTCATAATCACATTTGATGGAATGGGCCTTAGATTCAAGTTATTCGACATTGCGAGTGTAATGATATTCAATTGACTCCCCGTATCTATATATGCATTCAGTTTATACCCATTCACATAGACCAATTTTTTATACAAATCTTGAAACACATTATAAGTCACATATAGTATACTGCTCACCTTTTGTACCGGCTGTTGCGAAGATGTAGCTCCAAACCAGCAGCTCGCAGTGGCATGTCCAAATCGTTGGCAGTTCTCGCATCTTAGTTGAGTTCTGCATTCACGAGCCTCGTGTCCTGGGCGTCGGCAGGAGTAGCAAACTTTTGGAAGAATTGGTTGTCGCACTGTGAAAAAATTCCCAGGGATGGCAGTAGTACTCATGTTAGCCATACTTCCTGCGTTACCACGTCTCCAAGTCGATTTCTTCAAATTGCTAGCTGCTTCAACGCTTCTATAATTTTCTAGAGAAGAAAGATACCCAAAATAGAGTTCTTGTGGTGATTCGCACTTAAAAGCCTTAGCATTTGCTCGAATTTCTATAGGTAGACCCCGGATAATGCAAGATATAGCATCCTCTCCTTCAATTTTACATTTCTTCAAAAGTGACATCTTCGTGTGAAAATATTTGGTCATGGTTTCTGAGTTACTTTTAGTTCTAGATAGCATTTCCTCCAAGCGATCAACAAACTCAGTGGATCTGGGAAAAGCAGTTCGCAATGCCGTCTTCCAATCATCCCAAGTGAGATCATAAGTCTCTAAATCATCATACCACTCCCTGGCGGATCCTCTTAGACGTAATTGCATTACGAATTGTCTATTTGTGCTATCCCAGCCGTAAACATCTCCAAGCTGATCGATCTTGTGCAGCCAATTAACAACGTTACTTGTTTTTTCGTCTGGTCGAAACTTAGGTATCACCTCTGCATCTATTTGCGAAATCCGTCTTCTTTTCTGTTCACCGGCCTCATTAAGAAAAAAATTTTCTATATTTTCGTCGTGTGTAATGGTTGTTAATGATTCACTACGTTTTCGGTTTCTTCTTCCAAGACCTTCTTTGTATGGGCCAGACATTTTCAGATCCCACTTCTGAAGTGTGACTTGTGGGCGATAATGAAAAATATGTTGTGTACGATAACAGAAAATATATTCAATATTTTTAAAAACCACCGAACATCTCTCTTGTCAAAACATCATTGCCCTTTCTAAAAAAACAAATCAGTGTTGCATGTTATTAAAAAAAATGTAGCCACTAAGTATAGATAATAAATTCTGCCATAAGTATGTTACAGAATTAAAATTATGAACTTGTTCTACTACGACTAATCAATTTAGAAATTATTAAATATTTAATTATTCAATATGACTTTAAAATATTTATGTGAAGCTTATATTTATGGCAAACTAGTGTTTCCCGTTAACAACATGGTAGAGCCTGGTGTTATGTGGTTTGAAGTAATATTACATACCCATAAATGAACGACTCTCATATTCATAATCGCCTGGGACATCATAATCTAAATGTCGACCTTAGTTTATATTACATAAATATGTAATATAAACTAAGGTCGATTAACTAAAGACAATTTTATGATAAAAATGTGAACAAAAATTTTACACCTTAGCCAGACAGAGTGGTAGCAAAACGAACCTAAAACTTTATCTGTGATTGAAATGTACAAGTGAAGTGAATGATAGACGGAATGAGTGACAGATCGGATGACAACGCGATGTGATAAATGTCATGTCGTCCGTGTGATGAATAGAAAAGAAAAGTAATTTATTGCAAAATATTTTCTTTTACCTGAAAATAACCATAACCTTTCATATTTCAATATGTATCATTAAGTAATTTTTTCTGCAATTTTGCGTATGAGTATTGGTTTAATTTGTTGTTCCTTTAAGATATTTACTTAGTAGGTACCTACATAAAAAATCTAGGCCAATGGATCTCGAAGACAGTGCTATGGGTTTATCCCACGAACAGACTGACAAAATACTACAGTTTCAAGATTTGACGGGGATAGAAGATATGTCTATATGTAGAGACGTTCTTCAGAGGCATCAATGGGATTTGGAGGTAAGTAATAAAATTATCATGTTTTTGCCATTAGCTAACGTGAACAGTTCCAAGCTGTACATAGTACACAATAACACAATACTCTGTTCGTGGAGAAGTGTCTATATTATGTAGTAGTTTTTTAGATATTTACTTTTAATTTGATTGAACTTAATAAAGTGTTATAAATATGGTATTTTATTTCACCAGGTGGCTATTCAAGAGCAGTTAAATATAAGGGAAGGTAGACCATCGGTGTTTGCGACAGAGGCGCGCGCACCGCCCGTTGTGCACGACCACATAGCCCAGCAGGTGTTCACGGACGAGCAGCCCGAGGGGCCAGGCGGCGTCCGCGGCCTTCTCAGCTATGTCGTCAACTTAGTAGTGTCCATGTGCTATTCCACACTCACATCTGTGCTGAATTTACTCCTTAGTTTTGTTCGTAATGATGACAGAAGATGTAAGTAGGTTTAAATTTACCTAATTCAATAGTATTACACTTAAAGATCTGGATCTTTCTTCTGGAGTTCTGGGCATGTCATTTCTTGGTTTCTTGTACAGTTGTAATCAATTTAATTTTAGTATTATCTTTGTAAACATGACAGTTTCTTTAAAAACATATTAGAAGGAAAGAGAGGAAGAGGAAGATCCAGGTTATCATACATGAGACAAGTTAACACATTCGCTGCTGAAATTTGGTCTTCTTCGTAAATTCTCTAATGGACGCGCAGGTGCGCCGTTAGCAGCGAACGCGTTAAGGAAAAAGTGTCTGCCATGACGTTTAGGGAGATCAAAGAGATGGTTTTAAAGAGATGGAAGAAGTTGCATCAGTTACACCGACAAGAGTCACAAATCTTAAATTTATGATTGATGATTATCGTTGTATTCTACCTAACCATTTAGTTCCATCACAATAAATTAAAGCTATCTTTATTTTAAAAACTGGTCATAAAAATTGTATTAATGTTTATGTTTCAGTGGTGACTGACCCTCTGGGTGATGTGATGGGTTTCATCACCAGCTATCAGTCACGATTCAACCCACACCCAGTGTTCTACCAAGGCACATATGCGCAAGCTCTCAATGATGCTAAGAATGAGCTGCGCTTCCTTATTGTATACCTACACTCAGAGTCTGCAACTGAGACCCAAAACTTCTGCAGGTTTGCCTTAAAACAAGTTTATTATGAAAAACTTCATACTCAGAATATATACAGCAGTATTCAGTTTTAGGGGTGCAATCACAAGATAATATTAATTACCACACTGGGTGTGCCGATGTACAAGCGTGGTTCATGTGAGTGATCATGCTCATCCCCAGCTAAGGGAAGATCTTCCAACCAGGCGAGTGTCATGCCTGGGGAACCGCGGCTCCAACTATTCTAGTTGGAAACTTGTATATACATATACTGCAATGCACTTGAAAACTCTTATGCGCAATTTAGGTTCTTGTGTATTTGTACTCAAACTTCGCAATTGTTAGTGAGTATTGCCATCTATGAGCGAGTGGAGAAACGCTGCTGCAAGACAAATCATTGAATGTTAGACTTACACAACCACTATTGTTCCAGGACAACCCTAGCAGATCCTGATGTGATTCAGTTCATTAACACCCACGCCCTGTTCTGGGGCTGCTCGGTGGACACGGCTGAAGGCTGGCGCGTAGCGCAGTCAGTGGGCGGGCGCCGTTTTCCCCTCCTGTGTGTGGTGTGCGTGCGCGAACATCGCATGACCGTAGTGGCGCGCAGTGAGGGCGCCTGTTCCGCCCACCAGTTGTTGCAGCGTCTGCGCCGCGTTGTCGCCGATAATGAACTGCATCTAGCTGCTGCACGAGCTGACAGGTCTGTTACAGTTTCTTCTAATGGGGGATTCTATTTCAGTCAAGCATTGTTAGTTTAAATATAATCTTAACTAGCTAGTTTCGTGAGACATTATGCTTGTATTGCAAGTATTTTATAACATACCCGAAGTTTTAAAATATGTGATAGTTTAAAAACATGATGCTAGTTGTTCCAATAATATTCTATTGCAAACATAGGGTTATTCAACTGGTCAAATGCTGTTTGCATCCAATATGTTATCAGGCATTTTTATTGGAAAATGTAAAATGATACCGTAAGTATCTTTTGTTTTTTTCGATTGTGAATATATCTCGTATATATTTATCGTTATCTATCAAGACTCGTGAACGATACTAATTTGTGTGGTGATATAGGGTGGAGAGGGAGGTGACTGCTCGTCTCCGTGCGGCGCAGGATGAAGCGTACGCGGAGTCTCTCGCGGCGGACCAGGAGAAGGAGCGCCAGCGGGCGGAGGCGCGCGCCGCCACCGACCGCCAGTTGCACCAGGACCTGCAGAGACGGCATCAGGAGGAACTGCGCCAGCACCAGGTAAGCAGAAATTTTTGTAAGATTTGCTCAATTTTTTTTACATCATGACTTTTTGACAATTAATTTTATTTTTAACAAGCCGATTATTGTTCAAAATATAAGATATGCAAAAATCACGAAATACGAGAACTTTCATTAATATATTCGTAATCTGGGCACTTGAAAACATAATTTTTTTTAGCAAGAATATTTTTTTAATAGAGCTGTGTAATTGAAATGTGTTGGTCAGGTGGCTGAAGCCCGCGTGGCGATGGCGGCGCGCCTGCCGCCCGAGCCGGCGGCGGGCTCGGGCACCGTGGTGCTGCTCATACGGCTGCCCGGCGGGGAGAGACTCACGCGGCGGTTCACGCTCAAACACACCACGCAGGTCACACTACAATATATATTACTTGCCCGCATCTTATTACAAATCCCTTAGTAACCTCATTAAACAATATAACCTATGATGCTTGTAGAAAATGTGACTTTTTAACAGTGAAATATTTTTTTAAACACTTTCGAGTGATTTTAAGATAAATCTTAAGAATTTTTTTCTTTTTCATATATTTATTATATGATATATTCTTTGTTATAAATAATAAAGTCAGCGTCATGTAGTACAAGGAAGTCAGTGTTAACTGACAATAGAGAGGGTTGGCGATTGCTTCATCGACAAGAGCCTAGCTCTTAAATAAATGATGATGAATAACAAATAATTACATAGTTTCATTTTATTTTCGGTCACTTAACCAATAAGTATGAATGATAAGTAATGGTAATATAATTCCAGGATTTATACGACTTCGTGTTCAGCCACCCGCAGTCGCCGGAGGAGTTTGAGATCACCACCAACTTCCCGAAGCGCGTGGTAGCACCCGGGGGCGATAACCTCTCCGACGCCGGCCTCAAGGACAGAGACGTGCTTTTCGTAAATGACGTCAACGCATAAAACCTCGATGAGAATGTGACTTAATACTTTCCAACTACTCCTTGTCCAACGAATAAGCTGCCCTGAGGTACTTTTTTTTCAAACTACTTAAGCGCCAAACTTCTTCGTCCGTCTGATGGTAAGCTACTGCAGCCTATGAATGCTTGTAACATCAAGTGTCACACGTCAATTTATTAAGAATTAAAAAAGAAGCGCTCTTATTGCGCGATTTAGGATCTCATGTATTTGTACTGAAACTTCGCATTTGTTAGCGAGTAGCGTCATCTGCGTAGCTAGTGCAGAAGCGCTGTTACAAATCCCTGAGCTAGCATAATGACAACTATTGCTAGCATAGAGACTTCACTCCTACTCCTTTCCTCCATGGAGCACTACAAAGTTAACTATTTGGCTGCAATCTTCTGTAAGGTGGACTTGATAATTAAGTACAAGTGAAGCACCTAACAATCAAAACAAATGGAATCGAATACTCGCTGAATATTCTATTGGTACGGCGTAGGGCATCACTTTTGGCTCTTTATCTAGGGCTACTTATCGTCGTGGGACAAGGTGTAGGTATTTCACTCCATTATTAAGACATTTATTATTAATCGGATCTCCGATATTCCAACCATGATGATTTTTCAAGTCTCTAAAAGCCTTTTGTAGTTCTCAGTGAAAGTATCAATAGTGTCCGCGTAAGTCTTAAAAAGTAGAAAGCTCCAATTGAGACGATCAGCCGCTTTTAGGAGTAACAGATGGTTATAGCTCAAATACTTGGGCACTATTTATCAAAGCGTTGTAATACAAGTGAGTAACCATGGCAACGCGTGTTAATCTTTGGAAATAATATCGACTGATTGTACCATGTTTACGTATTTGTAATACAATACTGTTCATTCATAAACATCTGTGACCTTGTAAAATATTTAATCAATATTTCGATACACCTGAGGCGAATTTACATTACAAAGTAGCATCTGAAATAAGACTCAAAGCTACACTTGAATGTAAATTAGACTTGACACATGCAATGTCAATATGACGCCCCATGCTTTTTATAAATGCAGACCGAGATATTGTTTACTATTTACTGAAATCATTCGATTCAAGGCTGAAGTTGCCACTGCCAATTTAACACATTAAATTTAAAACTTGCATTGTTGAGTCACGGCATGGGCTCGTTGGAATAATATGTAGATATATAACCGGCTGACTTAACATGATTCCGAATGCTTGATAGAAATAAATTAAGAAAGGTGTAACGCGAATAAATGAAACGTAATTTTTATGTAAAGTCGGCCAAGACAATATAGATCTAAAATCAATTGCACCCATGTTAACGAGAATTGATAGCGTTTGCATATTAAATAAATGACTTTGGGAAAGAAGATTCCACCGTATTTTAAATTTGTGACTTGTCAAAAACTGGTAAAACACGTTCTTGGCCGACCTTACTTAAGGCGATATTATATGGTTAAATTTATGGTTTTATTATATGGTTCACTTTGGGCTTTAAATTTTGATGGAGCTGTCAAATTAATGTAATCCTGAGAATGAGTATCATTGACGTAGAACGTTCATTTATCAACGCAGTTGATCGAGAAATTACAGTGTTACTAAAGAATTCAATCGACATTAATTTGTGCGCTCATTAAGGACCAAAAATAACAACGGGTATTTGAAGATATCTTCCAACTGTGAATTAAAATTCTTGAGTGTAAGCGACGAGAAAATACTCGTACGAGCACCTTTCGATCAAAGTTAATCAATTCTGTGAACCGTTTAATATCGCCATTATGAACATATGAGGTAATTTTTTCATGTATAAAGTATATCTGGACGTGTATCTATGTATATTTATGTCATAAATAAAGACAGGGTTATTGCAGCCGAGTGTAATTTAAATATTAGTGTAGTTTCTTTACAACCAAGATATGACAGATTAAAACTATACTGATTTTTTTACATTTTAATACATGGTGCCCATAATTTCCATCGAGTACTGCAAAACATGTGTAAATGTTGAAATTTACTCGACACAGTAATAATTTTAAAATTTATAGTACTATATATAACTGAACCGTTAAGCCGTTAAAAATTACTAAATCCCTGCAAAGGATCCCTATGCACTAATTGGTTAAAAAAACAGTCTATGGTGGGTGTCATAGATATTAATATCGTGTGTATTTCGACTGATTTATGGTCGCTGGTCGCAGTTATAGCATTTAATACCTATGGTGGGATGTGAAAAAAATACAAAAGTTTGTAACAGAAATCTAATTCTATTTATTACTTTTAAAGAATATAAATGTATCATACTTTATTCTTAATGTTTTTTTTTGTTTCGTGTTACTTAATTTAAATTGATGTTCCAAATTTTATTTATTACTAGCCTGTTTATTATTGTTAATTCAGAAACATTCAAAGTTTATCGTGTGCCCTGGCAGGATGAAATTAAAAACATAAAAGATGTTTTCTTTTGTTAATAAATATAGCTTTATTTCTGAATATTTAGGATCATGAACATAATGAGGATTTCGTTTTGGGTTGAAAGTTATATGTTCCCTTTGTATTGTGATATTGTAGTGTTGTATTTATATTTTAATATGTAATTATGTATCTCGAGTAATTACAAAAAAGGTGAATTGGTATATTATGTTGTTAATTTCGATGCATAATTTTAGTTTAGTTTTTAAACGCAACGGTCCAGTTGCGTTTTCCTACTCATTTTATTTGTGTACAAATGGAAGATTTGATTTGGCCATACAATTTAATAACACATGAAAACTGGGGCCCAACCATGAGCTCTTATTGCAATAATTCAGCTATGCGACAGTGACAGATGTATACACGTCACATACATCTGTCTCATAAATGAGTGAAACTATCATGGCAATAAGAGTTCACGGTAAGGCCCCTGATTCTTTACAAATCATTTGTTGCGACTGCAAACAATGATTAAAGTATTATATTAATTTATCTTCTATTATTTAAAGGTTGATTCTCCGTGATGTTTGCCTTATTATTGGCTAGTAAAATCTGTCATTTGTATAATATAGGTATATAAAATCATAATTGGTAAGTTGTGATTGATATTTTGTAAGTTAGCGATATATAAATCAAGGAAGATACGTGTTACTTTCTGTGCATTTTAAGATCATTGCTCGATTATATTATGTTCATTTAAGTGTCAATTGTTAAAGGAAAAGCGACTCTAGAACAACTTCAATAGGGTAGAAATTTACCTAAGGAACAACTACCTATGTATTACACCAGAGCTGTCGTGTGTATCTAGGCGAGTTGCGTTGAAACAATGGATATGCATTTATTTCGATAACGAACTGTTTATATTGAGTTTTGGTGTATTAAAACGTTCCTTCCTACTAATGTTTTTATTGAACAACCCTTTAAAATAATTGAATGTTCACCGTAGACTTAACTTCTCAATCAAATAGCATCCACATCTATACAGATAAATAAAATTGAAGTGTCTGTTTGTAATTCCACAGCTTTTCACTAAATGCATATGAAAGTATACACGCTACTGACACTAAAAAAATCTGTTTGTCTGTTTGTTCCGGGTAATCTCTGAAACGGTTTGATGGATTTTAACGGGACTTTCACTGGTAGGTAGCTGATGTTTCAAGGAGTAACTTAGGCTACTTTTATTTATCAAAAATATTAGGGTTCCGCGACAATAAGGATGAAACTAAATCTACGCGGGTGAAACCGCGGGGTACAGCTAGTCAGAAATAATATAGAAGCCCTTGGCTTAGAACTAGCTGCAACAAGTATGGCTGGAAATAAAAGGAAACATTATTTTTCTCTTTCATTTATTAAATAAGAACAAAAAAAACACTTCACCTGGAATGTAGGCACTTTTAATATTATTTACACATTAATTGTCATTTTATATTCTAGATATTATTAATTAACAATACAGTAGTTTAACATTGAAACCAGACAAGAGCGAAACAATCATTTTAAAATTCTAATATGTACACAAAGCATTATTTCTTATCTTGGTAAGAAATATAAAAAAAATAACCAGTTGGCGTAAGCTACCCGCTGAAACAAAACTAAAATGTAAAAACAAATTAAGGCTAATCATTCCTCGCATGCCGATTTTGAGATTTGCCTAGATTTTGCTTTATTTAACGTGTAATTCATGTTGATATGTCGAATAGTACTACTACGTGTGTCAAATAGAACAACGCAATATTTTAATTTGGACGAAATGTGCTTTGGACCAAGTGCTAATGCGACTAATGCTTATATGTATTAACGCTGAAATATTTTGAATGTTTGGTAATAGAATCGGAAACTATCAAATTAAGATAGATATGTGTGTTTAGGAGGAAATAAAAATCAACATGGCTTGGCAAACAACTTGACTCGAAAGCAATTTTACCTCGTTATATGGCCTTAACTATAGTTATTTCACACGCGTTCACTGCTAACGACGCATCTGCGCGTCCAACTGTTAGAAAATTTACGAAGAAGATGAAATTTCAGCAGTGATGTGGTAATAAATCAGAGTACTAAACGTATTTGCTAACTTCAGCTCGAGCGGATTCTGGAAAGTGGGTCAAATTTACTTTCATGATTGACCCAAATATACATTTACTCACTTAAAAATTGAAAAGCTTTTGCAAAATTTCCACATTCACTATCGTGTCCTTTTTTAGTTTCGGATCTTGGTGTCATTACTCATAGGCAACATGCCAGTAATTACATATATAAACCTACATAGTTTTTGTCTTTCTGTACATTGAGCTAATCTAATTACCAAATCACAATATTTTTCTAATCACTGTCCTAATATTTAGTTAAATCTGGACTAAAACACTAAATTATCACACTTTATTTTACACTTATTTATTAAGATTAATACGTTACTTTATTAAGTTATGCATGAATCAAAGCGTTATTGTAACTTGGTGTCAATTGTAGTTATTTCCTAAGGTGATAAACGAGTTATAAGTTCTATAGTTATAGTTCTCATGTAATAAAATATGTGGAATCTGTCTTATCTTCATGCTCGAGTCTATGTGTCTGTCTGTTGGCGAGGCGATCATACATTGCTTAAAGTTTTCTATATTTATCTCTCACTCATAGGATATCATTCCATTACAATCAAGTGTAATTTTCTTAACTAATTTTACCTAATTAATAACTCACTATCCCCAAGCTCTAGTCGACGGATAAAATGTAACCTACACCATTACAATAATTATAATAATGTTACTTCGGTCTTGCTCACACGTCTTATAATAAACTGAGAGGGAAATATAAAATGTGAATTCGACGTTCCTATAATGTTAAACGAATACATTTTTAAACCGGCTGAGAAAAAATGCAGATACAGAATACAGCTTTTTTGTTTACTAACACGAGTGCAGCTTATATTACATTAATATAGGACACGACATACGAGTTTAAGACTTACTTGCTGAGTAATAGCCTTCCTGTATCGAGAAGATGTAAGATAAATTCTTTACACACCCCTATTACGAGCTTTGCACCGTTTACATTTCTCTTTAGCGACAATATTTCTATCAGGTATTTTAATTCTTTATTTGTCACCGAGGCGCTCTACAATTCATACAAATATTTTATTGTGTAGAGACGTTTAGCATTCTCGTACTAGGGGTAGTGTATGGCAGTAAATCTCTACGAAAAGAGATGGCACCTGAATTTTATGAATCTGTAAAAACATTTGAATAGTTCTATCCCATAAAGGCGTGTACACAACTCTCGCTCATGCCTTGTTTCTGTAACATGTCGAGCGCCGCGTGTGTGAACTCAGTAGGGCCGCACAGGCAGGCGAAGTGTGTGCACTCTTCGTTGCACTTGACGGTATCCTTGTCTAACAGATGTGACAGTAGTTGGCTGGTGATACGACCCCTTTGGCCACACCACGATGAGCTCGCGTCAGAGAGAACGTGTGTCACTTTTAATCTGTAAATGGAAAACTTATTGAAATTAAAGTAGAATGTGTGTTTTTTATCGAACTGACTGCAAAAATTGCGAAAATATGTCTAATTTTCAGTTATTGGTGGATCGAAAATAATTTAATCCCTTACAATCCTGTTGGGATCGGCATTAATGGCTCTTTTGATGCCTTTGATCATTCGCAAGTGATGTATGCGACTTAATCGAAATAGATCACGAGAAATAAAATAAGCGAAATATTTACGATACATACCTATTGTCATCTTTCGCCATATCTTCGAAATTAACATGAAACAAAATGTCTTCTTCTGTTTTGTTGAAGAATATTACATGCGCTCGCTCACTGAAAGAGACAATTTTATTTAGGTAATATTGTGCTTGATACATCACTTTATTTAAAAAGTAAGTATTCATTTATATTTATACATCCTGGAATATACGAATGAGTGATGCGGTGCAGTAAATTCAGTATCCACATATTTAATCACCAAAACACATTTTAGAAAATCATAAGCTACTATTACGTACGTAAGTAATTGCAAATATAAATCTGCACCTAATATAACGAACAAAAGATGGCTTGAGTAAAACAATTACCATCTTGGATTAGATCTGGCGAGCATGAATTTCAATAATCCCAGCATTGGAGTTATACCCGTTCCAGCTGCTATTAAGTAGATTGTTTTCACTGGTTTCAGCTGAAACAAACCAAACATTTAATTTTGTAATTATATTAACATATACTTCAGTTATAAACTAGGTACAAATTACAATTAGACGCTAAGCTAAAAAGTGTTATTATAAGTAAGAAGTTACAATGACCTTTTGTAAGTGGAAGTTGCCATAGGGACCTGAGAGTGTGATGACGTCCCCGACACCCATAGCAGTGAGATGTGGCGACAGAGCGCCGGTGTCGTATCGCTTCACAGCCAGCCGGAGCGCCGAGTACACATCGCTGCCGTCCGATGGACCCCAACCTTCACCCACTGGTGTGTATGATCGGACACATTCCGAATCTGGAAAAAGTTATAGGTATTGACTGTGAGTAGCACATAAATATATTTCACAGAATAAATTAATATAATTATCTATCGATCAAATAGGTAGCTACTTACTACGTTATAGATTTTATTTTTTAGATACAAATTTTAAACTTCGGTAGGATACGTACCTGCATTTAATTCTATTAAACTATTGTTTTAATTCTTTCATGTTTGTTTCCCCACAGTCAATAAATTGTCATTACATTACAAAGTATAAAAAATGATAATCTGTGTTGGGAGCTCAGATGTCTATATTACAGGCTCTCCGCCTAGTTTAGCCATCTGCGGCAATACCACATTATACAATATTATTATAATAATTACCCATTGTAACATTTACCTATATGACTATGTGTGTTAACTGTGTACTTACTTACTGTGGCAAATAAATCATTATTATTATTATTATTTACAGCTGTAGTGTGTAGTGAAAGATTTATTTCGGAAAACCTAATTATTACAGACATAATATGTTCACATACTCGAATCCATACGTTTCTCAAATCCTACCTGTAGAGCTTTGTTTTATCTAACTACTCCTTAAGGCATTACTTCATGTACGAACTACGTGTAATAGTTTAAGTAAGGCAAATAACCTTCAAGCTTCTGGTGCACCCGTACATGGTGTCCCAAAGGTACGACGACGGGTCCAGCGCGAGGCACGACGGCGAGCAGCATCGTGTCGTGCGACACGCGCCCCACGCTCATCACGCGACACTCCATTGTACGAGGCAACGACATCCGACTACCCGCACCCAACGTCACCTCCCCGCAACCCTTCCATATCGCCGTTTCCTCTTTTTGAGCGATTACCTACAACATGAAAAGGCAATTTAGGTCGAGATTAATGATAAAGCAGCCGCTATTCGAATTATAAGTCATTTGCGCCCGTAATAACTTTATCGCCGACTTGAAATTCTATAAAGCTTTCAATATCAAAGACAAGCCACACAATAGTTGACAAGTAACCTTAATGAATATGTTCCCAATTAATTTCTGCTTATTCCGTGAGTGATATTCAGCGTTGTTGATAACAAAAATTACCAAGCCCTTTTCTGCCTTGACAAACAGCAATCATGTGCAAATTTTATCCTCTAAATATTTCCTTTACATGAAAGGTGGAAATCACTCACCTCAATTTTCCCACTTTCAGAAAATACTCGCAACTGCAGAGGCTCGCGTAACTTCGCTTCCGGTGCCATTTTAAGTGTTCTTAGCCAACCGTTCGTCGCTACTTCAATAAGCAAAAATCCTTCTGTGATCCTTGCACATCCACCCGGATTTGCGAGCGGTCCCGTATATACAGATATAGTCAGCTTTGTCGACGTTTGGATCCAGTCGTATCGAAGCGGCACTGGTGAGTCTGGACTTTTATCTACTTTTTTCACAGGACTAGCCGCTGCTCTTCTGCTAATTGATACGGGCAAATCGCTCGACTGTATTAAGCTCTGCATAATTCTACTGGGTGTATTACCTTTAACATTCTCATCACTCTTAGCTGCCATCTTTTTTTTAACTGGCGTAATACAATTTGCTAAGTTTTCCATTGACTTTCTGACTAATTCTTGAGCTTTAGATGGTTCTCTGAGTCGGTCGGACTTGGGAGACGGATTGGAGGTGTCGAAGAGTTCGTCGGCATCGGGCAGGTCGAATCGAAGGGGCCCTACCAAGCACTTTGCTAGTAGAGAATCGTAGTTAACCCACGGATGGACTTTGTCAAACAATTGCGTAGCGTCCATTCCCGCGCCGCGCATTAGTTCTTCGGGACCTAAACAAGTCAAAGATGTAATAAGAATAAGGGATTTATTTTGTGTTTCAAAATTTGTAAAGAGCAGTTTCTTTATTACTACTATGGTAAGTAGGTATACGATTTATTTTTGCTAGATTACCTCCGGGATGATACGGTAAATAGTGCGTGATGTTGTAGACTCGACCTCGAATTGCTAACCAGGCATCTTCTGCAACAATCAACAAATATATTTAAAAAACCATAGTCTGTCTCAGGTAATGCAAAACATGCATGTTAGGAATCCAATAACTCGAAGGTTTGTTAATATTTATATTATTGAATTACAACCTCTCCGGTTGATAGTATAAAATGGGGACCACGCTGGCGAATATATAACGAAAAATTAAGAACCTTAGCCGCTTATATTAGTTTATTTAAGCGTATCATGATGCTTATCTTACTATTAGTATTGTGCGTCGCCAGTTCGCTAGGGCTGACGGGCCTCATCCGCCCCCCGACCCCCGTTAGATCCTTCCCGGAGTTGCCCAGTCGGATCCAATCCATGAGACTGTGGCCAGGCTGAAGAGCACATTTGTTCCGTGGGTTGCCTGCAACAATTATTAATAGCTCTTATAAATCCACTTCCATACGAGAGGGAACGTAAGAAACATTACCCATACTTAAGGTAGGTTATTGAGTGAGGTATTAAAGCGTTATTTATTATCTGTTAACATCAAAGTCTAATATGTTACGAGATCGTATTTTCAGATGTTCCCAAAAAAACATAGATTTTTTTTTGCTATATATTATCAATCAAATTTGAGAGGTTTCAAAATGTTTTCTATGTAGGTATTGTATTTAGATATATACATATAACCATATATGCTCACGCCTGTATCCCATGGTGTTAGGCAGAGACCACCGTTCGCTACTAGCTACGATCCTTACATACTTCTTTCGTGTCATCCACATTCATGCATCTCCTCATACACTTCTTGCAGTTACGAGAGCTCCGAATTTGACCTTTCTGAAAAATACTATTAATTTGGTCATAGTAGTTCTTCCTTGGAGGCCCTCTAGCGACACTTCCGCTCACAGTCGCTCTATAAATTTGTTTCGTTGATCGCCTTTCACTCATCCTTTCGATGTATTTAGATAATGTTTCAGAAAGTGTTGAAGAAGTCTCCATATACTAGCTGCGTTAGTGTAGCAGACGGATCAATTGTTGCTTCGATAAAATTACATTGCCTCGACAGGGCACTTGAACTATAATTAGGTAGGTATAATTAACGGACAAGCGGGGAACGAATATCCCTTACTAAAAAAGTAAACCGTGGCTTTGGCATATTGTTTGAAGCTCTCACATAACACAATACATATCCAACAAAGCGAACAGTGTTACTAGCGTCGTACCGCAAAATTCCATTGAAGCAATAGAGGGACACGTCTGAGGGGCTTATGCGATCCCCGGGGATATATTACGGCAACTATAAAGACATGTACCGAACAAATAAACGTGCTGGGAAATAGGAATGTTTCCTATTTTTTATTTTTCATGGAAACCATAATAATACGGCGATGGAAATAATGCCACAAGTTTGTATTATGTAAGTAGGTATCACGCCTACTATCAAAGGTGCACGAAGGCCCGACGCGGTGGGCGGAAGTGACATTTTCATCACATTCCCTTCTGTAACTTTGCACTTTGTAAATATTTGTTGATAACATTATGGAGAATAATATTCAAATATAAATCAGTCCATCAAACGTCTACAGAAAAACAACACAACGCCGGTCGATAAATCAAAGCTTACCAAAAGTTTGAAAGCTTTCAAAGTTTCCCCTTTTTCTCTCGTCCAGGGTCAATCAAATACTTTCAGCCCAAATATAAATTACTTGTACCCATTTAACAACGTCTAATGGATAAAAAGATTTCTCCAAAGTAATAACTTCTAATGAAACTTATTTAAAATACACTTTATTTCAGGAATTACTTGAAATACCCACACATGGACCAAAGCGAACTATCAAATCAAAATTATCCTACAAGGGTTCCTATATGGTAATGTCCCATATAAGTTATAACATGGGTTAAGGCTACAAGGGCCTTAATGCCTTCTATGAATTGAAATTGTAAATGAATTAGGTCCTGTAGTCACTCACCTTGTATCTATCTCATGGTTTCATTACTTCAATTATTTCTCAAAGTCCAAACAGATTCTTTTTAATAACATTTAATTTCGACCGGAGTTTTGAATGGCCATTCATTGCCTTGTTTACGGTTTATAAGACGCTTACTTTGATACATTTGTTAAGGAGCTCAGGGAGGATATTAGATTAATATTTATGGTACGGAGGTAATGTAACGTCCCTCGGAAGCTTCTCGCGTTACACCTGTTACAATAAAGTATGCTTTAAATTTATGGCGCTACCTAAATAATAAGATTACGTTTGCGTGGCGTGTGAAATAACCCTTTATATAATGTTTGCAATTAGGTGTTTGTGTACACCCATCCTTCTTGGCGCTTCGATTCATTTATCATTGCTAGGCGTAGGCGGCAGACGTAAATATTTATGTGTTAGTTCACTGAGACAAGGGTCTAATGATTATAAACTCCTTTATAATAGATAGTATTGGCTTCCCTTTTGAATACCCTTCTAGAGCCGCTTATGCTGAGTACATTTGAGCGGTCGCATGATTGATAGATAACAAGACACCGGAAGGACTTCCAATTAATTAAGGTAAAATAAGGTTGACCTTCACACTTCGCTAAGTATACTTCACACTTGCTATGAAATTATTAGAAACTAGATAAAGTCCGCGACTGCTTCTACTACATACCATACATTCTAAGTAGCATGTGAAATCTATGCAAATAATATGTAAAGCTGAAGAGTTTGTTTGTTTGCGAGCGCGCTATGTAACGTGTTAATTTTAGGAACTACTGGGCTAATTTGAAAAATTATTTCAGTTTTAGATAGCCCGTTTATCGAGGAAGTCTATAGGCTATATATATCGTCACGCTAAGACAATTGCGGGTTAAAGTTACCGTGAGCCCAAAGTTACAATTCCAAGCAGATGATGTCGCGGGCAGAAGCTACTATTATGATTCCACTTCTTTATTTTTAGGAAAATAAAAATAATTACCATGACCTGCCACGCAATGTCTATAGAGTACTTAACATTTTCATATCAATAATGTATTGAAAACATTAGCGTCGACCCTGAATACAAACAGCCATTTACTTAGGAAACATGTAATCAACGTAAAGTACAGTTTAGCCGGTCCATTAGGCAATTGGGGAGATTAGTCACGATAACACGTCACCCGCGTACGTCGAGCTTAACACATGGGTCGAGATAAATCAATCAAAATTATAGAACCGCTGAATTATAGCGGCAGAGGTGTTAAAGCTTACGTGTTAGCTCGTGTATTTAATTTGTGGTACTAACGTCTCTGCTTTTGCCCGGAATGGCACACATGGGGCTCATTCATATTATCCGTAATGTAACTGGTACGATTAGGTAAAATGCAAATAAAATATAAATGGGAAAAGGGTCACTTGTCAGATGAGGAGCATTCACAGATTAAGTTGTCTGTCTATTATCTTTATTATCTTTTGTATCGCTGAACCGAATTTGATGAAATTTTGAATACAGTTTTATATCAAACTTCAACTTATTTAAAAAATCATTAACCGAACGAAGTCGTGCCGAAAGCTGGTAATAAATAAACAATGGAATTGCTTCGATTAATAAATGGATATGTATGAAGATATTATTACAGATAGCTTTCTATTCATTTAAATATTCCTTAGAAATCAAGTAGCAAATAATATAATAGTTGTCTTAGAATGGAATCATATTTACAAAGCAATAGGGCTTCACTAATGTTTTCTGATTACTGTGCTTTCAGATGCTCGACAGTTAAATTATGTGGGTCTAGCCGTAAAAGACACGGCCTGGAATATATATTAGCATTAAAACATCTGATAAAACATTTTGTGGATACAAATGAAATGAGGGGTAAGTATTTAGGTTAATAGACCCTTGAAGAAAGCCGCTTTTGCGATGAGATTGTAGGTTAGATTTATTTCTTTTCACAGCCTCGTTCATGGTTGATTAAGGGTTGGATAAATTCCGATATCCAAGAAAATAACAAGTTGTAAGTAGGTACACATTTTTAATCGAACAAGTTCCCCGATTTATATAAATTTAGTATTTATTCACTTATTTAATTTTATACAGTTTAGTGATAAGTTTTATTTTATTGTATGTGTTCATCAAGGCAGAGATTTTTTTATTTTTCCAAACTATAGATTTAAACACAATTAAACCAGTATCACTAGAGGTGACCAAATACCTCAAACATTTAAATTTACATTCATGGTTTAAATATTTCGACGAGATACATTTGGATAGGTGCAGATAATGAGAAAACGCCCCCAGCTTCCGTAAGATCAAATTAATGGGTAATTGATTTCTTTATCGAAATCGCCTTAATTGGAACCAGTGTAAGTAATAACGTTCAGCCGAAGTAACTTCGGAAAGTTTGGGAGATTCCTATTTTTAACATTAATAGCAATAAAATTTATGTTAGATATTTATTAAGTAAACGTATTATAATAAAAATATGTTTATCTTCTTTACTTGCTTGGAATAATTGTCTTAAAAAAAGAGATAGAGTTATATAACGTTATGTTTACTTTAAGTTATAGCATACATTTTTCTGGTAACATGACTGCTGTAGTGCTTGATTTAAAATAGTACTTAATGTAGAAAACTTTCATTTAGGATAACTTTGCTTTGCGAATCTTAAAAGCTTTTACCCGAAGCTAGCGAAATGAGCACATTTTAAATGGTGGAGTTCTAGATATAATATATATTCGTAATTTTAAAATTATATATTAGTTCGCAACAGATACTTACAATATACATAGTTTATATGATAGCATTCACTTTGGAAATATGATAGGTTTGTACCTCTATAATATCACTATTAACGTATATTTCTAACAAACATAGCAAATTCATAAACCGACTAATACGATAACCTACTTAGCTGAATTGAATCATTTATATCCGCAGTTATATAATAATGCGATGCGGGGATAGCTTGTTAGTTGGCTGAACTTGGCTGCCGGCCGGGAATATAGTGCGCTATGCCCATTAGTGCTAGAAATTAACTTGGGAAAGTTAAATTTGTATATGCAAGCAAATCGAGGTTACGGAAGTCCGCCCCACTGGAAAACATAGTCGTTAGCTCTTTATTAATGTGAGCTACCATTAAAGTTCCTTAATTTCCGCTGCTACAAGCTAAGCTCTTAGGGTTCTAAGTAAAACTATTTCAAGTCAGTACTTATTAATGACTGTTCAAAATTTGAATTTCACTGTGAAAGGACCACTAAGTTTATTGGAGTTAATATTTTATGATTGCGACCAAATTGAGTCGAGTTAAGCATTAACATTGCTTTAAATTATATCGATCGACCAGGTAGGTTCCAGAATAAGAAGCATAAATATTCAGCTAGACATATAGTAATAGCACATAATTAAAACTGCTGAGAAAATCATAACACGTACCTACTTACATGAGTATGCAACTTAAATGTTTATTTATTGAACATGTTTCTAATAAATGTTTGGAATGTCTCTGATTAAGCAAAGGTTTTTTATTACATGATGGAATTTGGACAATGAAGCGTTTTAAAAGAAGCAAAATGTTGCCTCTCTGAAAATAAAAAACGAGAATTTTCTTAGGTATTTGTTTGAAAATTAAAATGAAAATGATTTATTCAGTTTAGGCCCTGGTAAGGCACTTATAAATGTCGAGGAATTTACCACCGGTTCGGAAACTAGCCTTCTGAGAAGAACCGGCAAGAAACTCAGCTGGCATCATGTACATTTCATTACACAGTACAATAAAAACATTTAAAATTATTCACAATAGTGAAAATTGTATCAGCATGCATGTGTAAAAAATAATAATTAAAAAAGTAAAAACAATACCAAATGATTTACATAACATGTTTGCATACCATGTCATTGCCAGGAGCTACTTGTGCAGAGTTTTAATTCCATATGTCTTTATCATTTATGTAATCCGAAATTGTATAATAAGCTTTCTTCATCAGTACAGTTTTAACATGTGTCTTAAATTTATCATAACTAATAAGCATAACGCGTTTATTGACTGTGGGATTTTATTGTAGAAACGAACGTAGTTTGAACGGTAATGTAAATTCACCCTTATACAATGTTAATCAATCAAAACCTTGGCAAGGTGATGATTTAGTGCTGCTTAGTATGCAGCGCCAAAGTTTAGATGAATTAACTCTTGTTGTTCGCCCAATATTTGTACCAGCCACCCACTCCGTAACCCAAATTAACTATTTAATTAAATCTTGTGTTAAGGTAAACTAAGTCAATTAATCGCCACAAGGGTGCGCAAGTATAATTGGATGTGTCTTTGAACGAGAAACGGCGATTCAAACTTGAAAGGTTTTAAAGTCAAACTCTATACGTGGAATTGGGTAGTTCAATATTTGTTCTACTTTAGTAATTCTATAAAGCTTTCACTCCGTCTAGCTGGCAAGCGAACGTAGGCCACGCTCTAATGTCAGAAGTTTATGTTTTTGCAGCTTTTATTTCCCTCTTCCACAGAACAAATTGAACGTTACCCTTTTTATGCTCTATTAGATTACCGGCTAAACTTTGCGACTGGTTAGCGTAATGTTAGAGCAATAAAGCTACTATATAAAAAAACGCTTTATGTGCTAGAGGGAAATAAAACTTAATACTTAAAGGAGTTAAACACACGCCGAGAGGCAGGGAGAAAAATAGAGCAACTCCGATGTGATATAGGAATAGTTTTATAAGCGCAAACCTAAAAACTGAGAGAGCATTTAAAATGTATCTACCCCTTTTGAACTCGTAGTCGAGGAGAAAATAGTGCTTTTTAAATCCTGTTAAAAATAGAAGGTAGGTTTTTCGGTTCGGCCTTCTTGGCTGACTAGATCAACAAGGAAATGGTGTTATAAGGTGTAGAAATTATCAACTTCTTTTTATTTTGCGGTAGTCTGCTTTATCTTATAGTCAATCAAAAGGTACCTATATAGTTCGTACAGATTTTACGGAATTTATTAGTGAATTCAGAAGGTTATTTCGGTTATTTGATACGTAGAGATATTTACGAAGCGCAAGTAAATACATATTTCAGGCTCAGCGCGGAAGGTCCGGTAGGTACTGTTTGTCTGTTTACACTAAGAATATTATCTTTTTATCTTCGGAACGTTGATGTCGTACCAGCGGGAAATTTCTGTGTTGGACTGATGAAAAATATAATTTAAAAAAAAATTGTGATTTTTGATCACACTTCTCGAAGGGGTCGTTTGGACAGATAATATCAACAGATAATTATTGTACAAAGATGAACAAGAATCTACTTCATACGAATGTTAGCCCAGGTCAGTGCAATAAAGCACATTTTCATATTTAAGTCATTGTATAGTAAGTGGAGTAAGAATCTGTAGTTCTTTCACATTTTTCTTATACGGAGTTCACGAAGGTTTCGATCGAATAGTGCTTCCGGCTGTTTATAAAGGTAAGCCGCTTTGTGACCGCCTGCAGCAACTAAGTAAGTCGGCTCTCAGAGCTTACTAATGCACGTCTCAAGGGGGTCGCAATATGGTTTTATACATGTATACTCGGTTCCACTTACGATGTACAAATGTTAGGTTGCTAGGAAGTGAGAAAGGAACATTTTGTGTATGTGGATATACTACTAAGTTGAAGTCGTAGGTCCGCGAGGAAGGTCATCGCTGTAATGGACCGACCAGATTATAACAGCATCGGGCGGCTCCTTACACGAGTGTACCAGAATGACATCCAATAGAGATCGATGACTAGATATCGTGAGGTGAGTGGCGTCAGCGCCGTGCCACATGATGACCACATCCGCTCTGTCAAGAGCTAAGCGAACAAGAAGTTACTAAAAACTATGGTACGTAATTCCGTAGGGTAGGTCTGGCTCTGTGAAGTTGGATTAGCCTTTACCGTCGAAGGGTCAATATACACAATTTTTATGTTGTAGCTAACCTTAATCCTTATTCTCGATTAGTAGGTATCGTATAAGCAAGATAAAGGTAGGGTTGATTAAATAACAACAGGGGTGTTTGGGCAGGCCAGTCACGGCAGATCACTGATTACGGAACCCGATCGACCCAAGGACCGAATATGTTTACTCTATTGGGTATCGAACGTTTGACCTTTCGATTATTCACCTGTCACCCATCAATGGGAATGAAACCCCTGTGAAAATCGTCTAAGCTGAAATTGCGCGTCCTACTCACCACTTTTGTTCGCCTTCTACTACATCACGCTTGTATGTGGAATGCGGTAAAGGGGTAACCAGCTCGATCAAGTGCTAGGTACCTATATGAATGTATTTCTTGACTGTTTAAGCTGGTTTTTGGCGATGTTTTCCGGCTTCTATTTGGAGTATAAATCTTGTTATATTCTTTTTTCAGGACTTTATGCTCTACGCACTCGAAAAAATCTTCTCTAGGGAACTCATCCCACAACCTGTAATGAGGATTCGGAGAAAGAAGCTCCATTAAAACCCGACATGAGACTATACGAGAGACGACAATATGAGACTATTTTGGCTAACTCCTATGTGTTCGTATGAAGTCACGCTGATGACATAAGTACGATAAAAGAAGTTGAACATGGGCACTCTAGAACGTTTCTGCGATAACATCTATTTATACAAGCACTTGTAGACCGGGAGGTAATTAAATTTCTAGACAGACTCAGAAACTCTAGTTCGTTGGCTCTGTGATAGTCGGTAATTCTAAGAGCACGTTTCTTAGCCGAGTCAAAGGGTCGAAGCTAAAGCTACCGCAGCTCGTTTGATGTACAGTAGTATGATAGGTACTATTACTGCAAACTACAACCGATTGCGTCATCTTTAGGGATGAACTGAAGTGATATCTGATTTGAGCGATTTGAAGTAGTTTATTCATTCGTATCGCACAACTTATGGAAAGGGTTTCAGATGGACATGGCAGGGGTCTCCTATCCCACACTCACATTTACACGAAGAACCTTATATTTAAGTGCCAACGTGGCAGCTAACGTGTCACTTTTTCCATAAAAAATAAGTTCAGTATAAGGTACGATTTTATACTATTATGCTGTGCTTTTACGTAAGTGGGTACCGATAAGTAAAGGCTTATCGTTGAAAGAACTAGCAGTACTAAATGCACAGGGGATAAAATTACAGTTTACTTCCCTCGTGGTGTCTAGCCGATAAAAAGTTTTATTAGGGAGCGAAGGACCAATATACCTAAACTAGGCTTATAAAACGAATGGAAGGATCTTTCTACTAGGGCTATGCAATTTAATGTGTTCGTGGAGTCAAATCCACATTACACATATTATATGGCGTGAGGTCCCATTCCTACGAATACGGTAATATATCGCAATATAAGGCTATTAAGCCTTAATAATATTTGATATTCCAGTTTTATTTCTATTACATTCACTCAATCTCGTTGTATAATAATCAATCAATATCAACAGCCGTCTTACCTGTCCAACAGTTTAGGTTCCTTCATTAACCGACAAAATGAGTAATTATTTATAACGACCGAGCTCTTAGTCTAAGCCCGTCCGGAGCCCTGCCGCGTACATTAACGTAGTAAAGAAAAACGGTGGCCCAGGTTTTTGTCGAAGAAATTCACTCGAACAAAGGAAAGTTCTAGTAAGCATTATGTATAGACAATACAGAAAGGTATTCGTAATAGTAGTCGTTATCGAAAAAGATGTGAAACATCAGACATTTTCGAAATAAACAAAGAAGATTCGGAATTTCAATTACGTCACGTGAGAGTGTGAGGATTTGATCAATGAGAAGGCATCAAATAGACGATCCTATTCTTACCTTTTCAGGTCCGCCGGCCTTCGCCGGTGAATAAAAGATGAACATGCAAATGTTGAAGCTGCCGAATAAACTACGGCGGATATTTCTGATATTGTGTGAGCTTTTCAATAATAACATTCCCAATGCAAGACACAAGGGTAATAGTTTAGGCAACGTTATGGGAAAAGAAAGTCCACATTTACCCTAGTGAGAAGGTATGTAATGATGATATAGTATGTATGAATGTCGCCCGCCGTGTTACATATGTTTGTTTATCTGTCAATCGATAATAAGAAATCGAAACTAAGTGGATTGACACGAAGTTAGATCAGTTTCGTAGGAAGGCTTAGATTCATATTACATTTTATTTTATGGCACACATATAGCGATATAATATTCAACAATACTTATAAGCTAATGTTATTAACTCAGCCAGTAGTCAGTTCAGCAGTACCGTTAGTTTGAACACTCAGTAAAAAGTATAGCTATTTTCCAAGAAGATAAAATACAAAATTAAATGAAGAATATGAATAAATGATATGCACTTATATCGTGTGAGAACTACTTTCTTGAGATCAAAACTTTACAGCTTGCTTCACAATGTATCCCAGATGCAGCGTTATCTGCATCGTGAAGATACATACGAACACTTCAAAGTGATATATTGTAAGTTACTGTGACGATGTATCATGTAGCTCTACTGCGACTTATGAAATAGGGACATTTCTCTCGTGAAGGAAGAAAATTATAGTGCAAGTATTAAAATACCCTGAATAATGTCAGCGAAATAATCTAGATCTAAAACGTTTTCCTCCGTATAAAACATTGTTTAAACGAAGACTAGACTAAACTCGGACTAAAGCTATGTCCATGCCTTTTTAATGACGTATCACAGAAACAGCTGGAACTACTCTTAGACCACGGACTATCTTAGTCTATGTTTTGTAATAAGGGGTTTTGTGTCTAAGATCAAATAATTTTACTTCAAATCTGGTATATTTTATCTCGCTAAGATTTTGGCAGCAGAATTAATCACTACGATTTTCGAGCTTCGAGTAAATTGAGATTGAATTTCAAAAACATACATTCAGTTTTAAGTAATTGGATGGTTGCTTCTATAAAACCATGTCAAGTTATTTGATCAATTATAATGAGTTTTTCCTCTAAATAAATTCAAACGCGCTTTTTCTCGTGAACAGGGGTCCAACTATGATCGTTTAAGCAGCACGTATTACGAACTTTTCAGCTTTGACGTTTAATTTTACGAGTCATTTCACACCACGCGCTTTACTGTGAAGGAAAACATCGTGAGTTCAGGCATATGCAGGTTGCATATGCCTGAAAAGTAAATTCAAAGACGTATGTATACTGCCCGAGACGGCGATAAACTCACTATCTGTCACGTTGGTACATAATCATCTTTGGTGAAAAGTGGGTGTTGTTATTACAACACCTCTTCCTACCCCTTCGGAGAATATAGGCGTGAGCATATATATTTTACGGTACAAAAATGAAATATTCCCTGAAGCTCAGAAGTTCTTAATACGCTATGCTTAAACCAATGATGGAAGCCGCCTCCCAGTCATGCGGAATGAAACAAAAGAAGGAATGAAAAAAAAGGGTTTTGCAGGTCCAGAGATTCAATAAAGTAGTACAATGAATGACAGCCGTCGGTTGTTAGATGGGTCAAGTGGGCCGTGAACATCGCATGGCTGCACAAACCTTTGTCCTTCCCCGGAATTACCCGTCGCGAATCTTCCTATCAAACAACCTTAAAGACATTTGAATATTCATGACAGGTGTCTGTCTGACTAAATCAATGGTTTCCGTAGGTACTTTAATGTTATGGCAAACGTATATTACCTTCCAAATAATTATTCTATGATGTAAATGACGCAAAACCGAGATTACTATAAACCCAAGGATATTATTTAAATCATTACGCGGACGAAATCACGGGTGGCTAATAGACCAATATATCAATAAATTAATTATATAATTATTTATAGTTGTAGGTAGAAAGAGACCGTCTCTAACTAAACTAAAACTACGCGCCCCTCTACGATTGTTCGTAGAGCGCCTACGAAGTACTACGTGGTTCTACGAAACACCGTAGAGCGCGCAATTTCCTCGAAAACTACTTACTTATTTGCTCTCTACTTTTGATAACTCAATTTCAGTCGGTCAAAATAAATATACGTCTAATAAATAAGTTGCTTCGTTGAAGAATGATTATAAAAGTCGATGTTTTTGTGTTAATTTGCGCCTAGGGCGAAAACAAGGAAAACAAACTAAGTACGAGCGGGAAAATTTCAATGGCCTCTTCAAAGTGTTTACCTTTCCCGAGTGTAATTAATCACAGGCTGTATAGTTTTTTGTGGGACAGAGGACGAACATAAAAATAAGGTCAAAAAAGTACCTATACTCAAAGTAGGGCACATCTACGCTTCTATACTAATCTATACATCTATACAGATAAATAAAATTGAAGTGTCTGTTTGTAATTCCAAAATAACAGTTTTTCACTGCACTAATGCACATGAAATTATACACGGTACAGAAATTAAAACACCATTTTTTTTAATCTCTGAAACGGCTGGACCGATTTTAACGGGACTTTCACTGACAGGTAGCTGATGTTACAAGGAGTAACTTAGGACTTATAATTTTAAAATTCTGCGGGCCACCCATGAAATTAGGTCTACCCGGGTGAAACCGCTAGTATTATTATAAAGATAAAACGTTTGTATTTTTGTTTGTTATTTAAAAAGCTACTAGGAACAATTAAAAAACCACGTAGTGGCCGTGGGGTTTGAGCAGTCGTCTGCTACACGAGCGACGCAAGTTCGAATCCCAACGGCTGCACAAATAAGTTTTTCTAAAAACTTAAGTGCAGTACTTAATTTCACCGCACATGATTTACGGTTACGGAAACCTGCATATTTCTGAGAAATAATTCAAAGACGTGTATAGTGCCTGAGACGGCGATGGACTCACCCTGCGCCACGTTAGCGCTTAATCATATACGGTAAAATGTGGGTGTTGCTGTTATAACACCTCTGCGTACCCCTACGGAAACCCTTCTGGGATGGCGTGAGCATATTTATTTATTTTATTATTATTTTACATTATCGCTTAGTTAGTAGTTACATAGATTAAATTAGAGATCTCTATTATGTGGCCAAAGCCGTGTATGGAATAAGTGTTTAATGAAGTTATATACGTGTGTCTCACTTTATGCGAAAATGCCCCACGCTCTAGTCATCACAAAAAAATTACGAAGGTATTAAACTAACTAACTTTCGACAAAACAAACACACTGTATGAACATAATATAGAAGGGAATGTTTAAAATGGTTTTGGTCCAACTTATACAGCGTGTAGACTTTTTAGGCTTAAATTTTGGCACAGACCATTGGTAGGAGGTAAGTCCTGTGCCAAAAATTTCTACATCCTGTATATTTCAGGGAAACTTTGTTATTATTAACCCTTAGTCAAAACAAAAAGTTTGCTTTTAGTATTAAATTGAAAGAAATTATCAGTCACCCCGTAATATATTTTCATACAATCAGTTCGTTCATTTTAGTACAATGAAAACAGAGACCGCTGCGACAGATAACTTTAATTGCGAAATTTGAGTTTCTCTCCTTGAGTTACCTTGAATTAGTAACGTTATATTTTACGTATAATTTTATACCTTAGAATATTGAAGGCAGAAGGGGGCCCATTATGATCGTTTTAAGCAGGGACATCTAAGCTTTGAAGTTTAAGTTTGGTACCATAAAATGAAACGTCAAAGAGAGCACATTTTCGTTGAAACCCAAACTGTACCGATAAAATAAGTTAGAGAGAAAGCAAGAACACGGAAGTAAAAAGTTTGTGAAGATTTCTTTCGTTCAGTAAGGGCGCAAGACTTGTGTCCAATTCCATAGTTCCATGTTAGAACCTTGGGATCCTTAGATAGCATCCGTATGTAAGGCAAGGTCGGTCGTAGCAGTTGTGATGAATGTGTTTAGTTCGCAAACATTGTAACTTGCAAATCGTCGCTTTAACATTTTGGAGGAGTTAGACATGATATGAAGATCCTATGTTTATTTTTGTACAACTAGCAATTTCATCGCTCATCCAAAACGTAGGAACAATTTCTGCACTTTTCGCCTTTAGCACGTCCTTTGAGTTTGAACAGTTCAATATTAATTTGAGATTAATATAAAGTATTTATGTATTGTTATATTATTTTGTTTTCATCTCTTGTTCCATTATACAATGCACCTACTTATTCTCTCTCTGCACCACTCTAAGGTAGACTGGGAGACAATGCCCATGGCATTAAGTCCGCCTATATACTTTGTGTATATGGAGTTTTTAATAAATAAATAAATTGAAGATATTAAATAAATATTAATACAGATTAATGTTTACAGAAGGCTATAATTATTAATTCAAACATAAATCGGAGAGCGTAAAAGAAAATTAAATATTAATCATATTACTATGAAATTTTAAACTTATCATAACATATAATAAATCGTAAGTAGCTATGTGATATATTGGAGCCAACCCATAAATATTATAATATTTCAGTTTTGCCCTATAAACCTATTAGGCGGTGGTCCACATTTACGCTATTAGTAATCATTTTCTCATTTAGTGAGGCCGACCAAACAAACGCATGAATAAAACATTAGGCAAACTCTATGCCGAAAATAATGAAGTGAATAGGCCACGTGGCGTGTTGTGAGTTGTGACGTGGCGAACGATCCAATATTTTCAATGTGTATTTTTATAGAATAAAGTTTAGTAATCGTATTTCACGGGCAGATATTTCCACTGAAATGTTTAGGCGCTTATACTCGTAACACGCCGCACGTATACACTTTTTTACTATATTTTTGTACTAGAAATATTTTGAAGCTCATCAAGTTGTAATAACGTATTGGTGTTACAAGTCACTAAACGCTTTAAATTATTGGCTAAGGGCAATTTTTTCTGGTATAGCCCTAAAATCAATAATTTGAGGATATAGTTAAGAGCCGTATCGAATACATGCAAAATCCAGACAGCCAAATATAAGGGTGCACATGTTTATATCAATCAGAATAAGGAATATGGTAATGACAAGTCGTTAGTTAAATAGCGAATGATATTACCAAATTAATTACATCGGAAAGAAATGTTTGATGTCTTCGGAAGTATAAAGCCTCCTCAGAATAATTCAACGCGACAAATCGGGATAAAAATCCGTGGAATATAATGGAAGGCGCCTCTCGGATAATATATGAGATAAGGCTTAATTCAACTCCCACGTACAGGTCGTAAAAGGTTTTATTAAATCTCTAGGTTCACGCAATTTTACAATAAATATACTGGATATAGAAACTGGCTGTTTTGAATTGGATAATGTGTTTTATTTACGCACAGTGTAAGTTCAGGGCTAGTTACGTGACTATTGAAAAAGTGATTGATTAAGGTTACAAATTGCTTTCATCCATTGTCCGGATCAAAAAACGGTTTGAGGCATTAAATCCGTAAGGAATATTGAAGTTCAGCAGGTTTGGTGATTGATTTACCGATTTATAAAAAGATACCCATAATACACGGAAAAAATATGTGAAGGAAACCAAAATGGCGAATGATTTCTGATAAAAACACAAAAGGAACAATCCAAAACAAAACAATACAATTTTAAACAGTATATTTATTTTTATTTTCAATTTAATATAAATCAAATTAACCCTTTTCCTGGTTGAGAATTTTGTCGTAATTTGAACTTGGATTAACGTAAAGTGGCGCGATCTTAGATAAAAGAAGTCAAGGAAAATTGTTCCATTTTCTTTTAGTTCTGTATGAACTGGAAATTGTAGCAGGCAACGACGTATATGCTTGCTTAAGCCTGCAGAGCGATTTTCAATACAAAGTGTTTATAAATTGGCAGTTTTGCATGTAAAGCGGTTGTATCGCTATTATAGAACTAGTGTGTTTAACATTATCAAGCTCAGTTGTAGTACGCTTTGTATTAAATGAGGGTATAAGCTATCTCCAGTTTTAACATCCAATTCCGTCCACCTACTAGAGCAGTGATGGGCAAAGTACGGCCCGCGGGCCAGCTCCGGCCTGCGAAAGCATTTAATCCGGCCGGCCGACGGTTTTCGTTCGACGGGAGTAGTACCTGTATGGACTGCGATAATTATATTCTTGACGGTTCAGAATTTTATCCTTTAATTCTGGACTGTGAAATTTCTTAAACTTTCTGGGTCACATTATAGTTTGCCCACCACAGCTTTTACGACCACTGCTTCAGACTTATAATTTAGTTGTAATTTCCCTACATCCCATATGGCTCACCTACCGATGGACCTGTAAATTGGTATACAATTTGACGATGCGGAAGAATAATCGAATAATCATCATTGTCACAAAAAAAACATTTTATTATATTTGTTTATTACATTTATATAACAAACCTTCGTGGTTATTTGACGGTCTTTTGATAGAAACATGAAAACAATCAACTGAACGAAAGTATTTTAATTATTTAATTTCATATAATCTACAAAATGTATATACTGCTTACATAAGTGCTCACAATAACATATTATTCGGCGTGAGGGATTAAATACAGGTCAAATTCGAATATGACTTATATTCTGAAGATTCCGTACCCATCTCAGTAATATAAATAAGTGATACTTCATATACGAGCACAACTCTTCAAGGTGTCAAAGTTATTATGAACCTGCTTTACAAGTTTTGCCAGTTGCCGGACGCCAAAAGGTAGAGTCCTTTTGGCGTCCGGCAACAGGGATGTTTTAAATTTTGAGGTACAGATCCCTAATATAATACAAAAGTAACCTTTCCACAAACCGGTCCCGAATATTTTAAAGAGTGTTTGAAACGAATCGGGATTTATGTAGGTACCATGCATATTTCATATTCATCCTTTATTCATGAATTTATGATCTTCTATTATATACGCTTATACTCGAGTTCAATTTTTTATGCATTAATACAATACTTGTTTCATTCTTAAACAACGTACACTATTAAAGTGAGAAATGATGTTTCGTGAGTATGCTATGTGTGCAGGTGTAAATCTCCGGAATTTAGTTCAAATTTCAGAATATATCCTAAGATCAATTAATATCACGCAAAGAACGCACAAAGCTGTAGGTATACTTTATTACGAGCCGACTAGTTTCCACTCATGATTTCGGCGGAGTAGGCTTTAACCCTTGAGTTTAAGAGGAACGTGAGCCAAAGTTAAAGCTAGCATACTCTCACATATCTACAAAGCCAACTAACTATGACTATTGACCCGATTATATTTTTGTAGAGGTCCAGTCACTCGTATTTGGGACTACGAGTAGCCAGAACTCATAACTCAGGGATTATGCATACCTATTCTAGTTGACCCAAATTGCTACCACTTTATCCGAGGACCGTGGGTATTTGGAATAAATGTTGGGAGCGGTTTTGGTTCTATCTTGTATAAATATTTATACAAAATATCGACTACGGTCGTAACAGCCATATTTGAGGCTGGATTTGAATAAACAATTAAAATTTATAGACGAGATACTTTACGCCATTTTGACTTAATCAAGCTAAGCCTTTTATGTACTTAACAAGTTTATGCTTATATTACGATTACATAAATATTAATTATCTGAAAACTTTTGAGACATCAAGGGATAAATCAACCAGATTTTAACAAATTAAACATATAAAGTACTAGCTGTGCACCGCGGTTTCACCCGCGTAGATTTAGTTTCATCCTTATTGTCACGAAACCCTAATATTTTCAATAAATAAAAGTAGCCTATGTTACTCCTTGAAACTTTAGCTACCTGCCAGTGAGAGTCCCGTTAAAATCGGTCCAGCCGTTTCAGAGATTACCCGGAACAAACAGACAGACAGACAGACAGACGGACAGACAGACAGAGAATTTTTTTTAAACTTGGTTTTTCAGTGTCAGTAGCGTGTATACTTTCATATGCATTTAGTGAAAAGCTGTTATTTTGGAATTACAAAACACACACTTCAATTTTATTTATCTGTATAGATGTATAGATATAGATGATTGAAATTGGTAGGTACTATAAAGTTGTTGACTTCCAAGAATATACGCCGTTCTACTGTAGTTTACACACTGAGTCGCGTAGCAACTATTTACTGAGCATACATTCCATGATAACGCTGTATGTAGTGAATGTATCCTTGGGCTGGAAGATAACATTTGTACTGATTTATATTACCTATTTTGTGTCTTAAATTCTGAATTCTACCTCTCCCAACATTAGCACATTTTGTGCTAATTTCATTACAATACAAGGTAAGGTAATAATTTTAAATTGCCCAAGTATCTATAGGTTTGTAAATGAAAAAAAATGTTGGTCGTCATTCGATTGCGTATTTGGTGTAGCTCGAAATGTGTGAACGTGTCAATACCCCAAGTAGGTATGGGTAATTGACGGAAGTGTATTGATTGATCAAAATAGCATACAGGTTCGAATTTCGGGATTTTTTTTTACTTCTACAATATAAATAATCGAATTATTCTACCTACGTCAAGACTGAGTGACGCACTCACCTAGCTTGTGATAAGCCGCAGAAAATAAAAATTTTAAAGCTTTTTTATGGCTGCGCAATCATATTCATACATCCCCATTGATCGGCTTAGAGTCGGGGCTCATTCCGAATTCAGTTACCGCACCGACCAAAACCATTGAAATCTATGTAGATTTAACCGAAATCGTACTGAATATAATCACTTATATAACTACCTACCAACCTACTACTGGGCTTACACTTATTAGGCGATCATATTCGGCACAGGGCATTGGTATACATATCAAATTAAAAATATTCAAAAGAAACCTTTTGGTGGTAAATTCTCGACTTTCATAAGTGCCTTACCAGGGCCTAAACTGAATAAATATTTTTCATTTTCATTTTCATTTTCTTTAACATTATTTAATTTTTTCTTCGTCGTACTATTTTTATTTTTGAGTACACTATGTAGTTATTGGAATTAAATTTAAAAATGTTATTGAAGGTTTTTTTTTATTAATATGTATCACCAACCGATGCTCTCAGCCAAAAATGTTCGTCCTAAAATGTCTAGACCTATACCTCAACTAGGCAATATAATAGATGAATAACCATTCTCATGACTCTTAGTCCCTCGACGTAAAGAACATTATTGAATTTATTGTTACATTATGCTGAATACAAATTAATACTAGCAGGCGTAGAAGGGACACTTTTGTAAATGACCGAAAGCCGAATAAACACCCTTGCGGTCTTATTGCTTTAGCCATGTTTGTGGTGGGACCAGAATAACAATAGGTACGTTTCTACGTAATACCTATAATGAATTATCGTATTACATTTTAAACTGTAAGCTTTATAAGTAAATACATTATAATCACACCTTTGTATTTAGAGCTTAATGTAATTCGTTGGAATTTTAAAATACTCGCTTTATTTAGCCTGAAAGCTTGAACTGAAACTCCAGCTCAAATACATTCCTGAATCATGTATTACACTAGCTACAAGTCACTGAACTTGGAGACCTGAACGCTGTTTTGCATTTAGTTTTGTACGAGTACGTGAGCTCGCCACTCTTTAGAATAGATGTGATTATTATGTTTGGTATGCATAATGTATTTGTCATCTGCATAATATGTTGTCTTATAAAATAATGTGAAACAGCCTGAATCATGTAAATAGCAGAAACTTAGAATAAAATTGTTTAGGTAACTTTTATACGGCAAATTTTATAAGCTTACGTACAACGCTCCTGATGGTAAGCGGCTACAACATTTTTGCTACTGACTACTGACACCAGGGGTGTCGCACACACGTGTTGAGTGGAATGGATGTGTGTGATCAGTTCCCAAAGGAGTTGTCACTTCAAGTACACAATAACACAATAGAGCCGTGAAATCTGTATTTTTTTGTAATCTAGTCCCGTTTTACTCTAATAAAGTGCCTTAGGCGGACTTTTTTACTTTTAATAGTGAAAAGAAATTGCGCTTGAATTTTCTACTAGTTCAGCTCAATCTAATATATAAAATTATCATGTCGCGGTGTTTGTTATCAAACTCCTCCGAAACAGCTGGACTGATTTGTGTGAAATTTTGTGTGCATATCGGGTATTTGTTTCATACCCCTCAATGATAAGGGTGATTACCCAAAAATATATGGCAATACAACGTTTGCCCGGCATAGCAAGTTTTTTCAATAAACCTAATGTCCTAATTATGAAACGGACGCAATTAAGAGTAACAAATAAGATTACCTAGTACCAACCCACCATAATTGGAAAAATAAATGTAGACTTTAAGATAAAAAATAATATATAAAAGTAGCATCAGTCAGCCCTTTACAGTGTTGACAATCATACACATTATTTCTCTCTGGCAAAAGATCATGTTTACTTTACTCACATACAGTACATTTACTAATAAAGTAGTTGGAAGACAGCTTGAAGCAATAAAAAGATACGACTTATTTACAGTTTGAGATTAAGCAGACGAGTGTTGCAGATAAGTAAACTAATTAAGACCGGATCAGATACCCTATCCAGTTGAGTTACGTTCCCTTAGCAAGAAATATGCCTTTATTAACAAACGTATAGTGCCGTTTAAATCCCCAAATTCCCGGCATTCCCAACCTAGACACAAAACAATCTCGGCTAACCAGTCTGTTGGTTTATTATATAACCCTGAAATCCCTCCACATAGTACTGAAACAACATTTCTAACGAAGTAGGCACTCATTTTATCATTTAACACCTCGTTGAAAAACGTATTATTTTGTGCCAGGTTACGGCTAGCTCGTAAAAAGACTTTGGACCAATTGAATGAATGTGTTAACGTTGAAACACGTACCATAAAGTGAAAGTTCCAGAAACTGAAGGGTCCAATTTTTATCATCCAATAAATGTTACATTTGTGTTGAAGATTATTCCATTTGTTTAAGAAATCGACTTATACAAGCTGATGGTGTCTTAAATATTTAATCCAAATAGCAGACATGACGTAAATACATTCATAGGAATTTCAGAAAACTGTCGTGGAAACTCCACGAATGTTTATTTGTCGTAAAGAAAACTTTAAAAACATAGTAAATGCGCCTTAACGTTTTACTGAAATTCCATCTCTAAGGGGTTTAGACAGAGGTTAACAATTTGTATGAAAAGCCTTCATCTTTGGAAAGATGATCCGTATTAGTTCGTGTTATTTAAATAAATTACGTATAAATGTATCAGGCATTTTGGAAATTTTGGATCAAAAGGGGGTGAAAATTTACTATTGAATATCATTAAGTTTTGAAGACAAATTCCGATTAGAGTGTTTATCTTTACTAATATAATAAGGCTGTATGGTTTATTCGCGGGTGAAACCATGGAGCCCTGTAAGTGTATTATGTAAAGGCATGTACGCTGCGACCTATAAATAAAAATGAATAGCTGTGCTAGTTCCCTTCTCGTGAAATGTCAAATAGGTAGGAATCGATAAAACAGATGATTCATAGTCGAGCCAGCCAGACGGCAATTTATTGTGTTTCCTATATATTGCTACTGCCAGACTCGCGAATAGTAGATAGCTGCTCCGTGAAATGTTATGCACTTATATGAAGGTAATAATACTTTGATCACCTAATTCAAACGACTGTTTTTACCTTACTTATACCTATCCACTAGCTGTGCCCCGCAGTTTCACTCGCGGATAATTATATTCAAGAATGGCTTTATTTCACGGATACCTATTTTTTTGTAAAATAAGCCAAGTCACTCCTTGTA
Source organism: Watsonalla cultraria (assembly GCA_964035505.1). Lineage (NCBI taxonomy): Eukaryota > Metazoa > Arthropoda > Insecta > Lepidoptera > Drepanidae > Watsonalla > Watsonalla cultraria. Next base: position 5,204,401 of record OZ037727.1, on the reverse strand, counting down.
TCAGATCTGCTAGTGAATGTCCCGTTAAAACCGGCCCAATCCAGCATTTTCCGACGTTAGTCGGAATAAACAGACAGATAAATTTAAAAAAAAGTTTTGTGTATACTTTACTTTCATAAGCCTGTAGTGAATTGTAGTGAATGTTAATTTAGAATTACAAACATACACTTAAATTTTTGTTATTCGATAGACTAGTAATAAGCAGAATCATTGGACAATCTGATTCTTATAGGTAACTAAACCGGCTAATCCCAATAAATCACGTCGAACCATTGCAAATCAATTTAATTATTGAAAACGAAGTGGGTCGATGTCTCGTTAGGATTCGACCATTGATTCGAGCCCCTAATTGCTTTATCAAAGGATTTGTAATCCAATTAAATTGCACTGCTTATGAAAACTATTAAACGACGTTTTTGTTACCATTATTCCTGAACTGTTGTGGATACCAAATATACAAAATCAATACAAATAAGTACGCTATTTATTAACGATTCGACATTCATTTGTTCACTGTACTATCTATGCTTTATACAAATACAATACAAAATAATTTATTCATTAGCCTGGTTTACAGTATCTCTAAAGTGGATGGGGTTACCTTTTAACTTAAAAAAATACCTGTGTTAGGACACCCCTAACACAGGTATTTTTAGCTTTGTAGTTGCCGTAATGTATCAGCAAAGCACGTATTTAATACGAAGAGTGCTACTTCAAGTCAATATAATAGGATTATTTATGCCAATTTGCAGTAATGTGAAAGCCACATTTTACCTCTCCCGAGAGTTACGTTATTTATGAAAGCAAATTGTCAAAGTGGTGACTAGCTTTGAAGTCCGAGCCCGTCAACAAATTGCCTCTCAGCCGCCATCAAACCATTTATAAAAAATAATATTGGCTGCAGCCCGCGACTTTGTCCGGATTTAATTGATAACACACAGCTCGAAGAAACCAACAGATATTTACAGTCACTCATAATGTATATAGTAGGTGAAATTGATTTATAAATGAACCCGCAAGTAATTATATAAAGATATTAGGTACATCAAAGAAATATTTTGTTCAGACACGGTTCGTGACAGTTTTTGAATGTATATAGGAAAAGTCGTAAATTTACGAAGATGTTACAAGTATATAGTAAATATCAAAAGACAACACACGCCATTAGATTATATAAAACCAAATGGACAGGGTGTTTAATTGCGCTATCGTGTATGATTTATGTTCTAATTTAGAAAATCTCTTCTTATCGCAAGTAGGAACACTTTCCTTCAAATATCGACAGTATTATTTATTTCATTAAATAGAAACAGAGCACAAGAAAGGGATATAGGTAATTCGTTTTGGATTTTCGAGAGCGAATTTATTCCTCTTGGGAACATCGAATGTTCGAAAAATTCTCGCATGAATTCACAAACAATTCAATATCCTTTGTATTGGCTTGAATTGGGACAAGTTTGTGAAATGCTTAAGTTACTCGTACGTCACGACGTGAAAGTAAATAATTTGATCTTAAATTATTATATGAAATACCTAATATTGATCAAACGAGATTGCGCAAAGCAATATTATGAATTTGCGTATAATATTAAAATTATATTATTAGGAAGATTGCCAAAAGGCGCGCGGCGGTAAAATATTAGCTAACTTTAAAGGGATTGGTTTAATTTCTCGACGGATTGAATGTGATTTGACTTGACTGCCTTTGGCGAGGTTCGAATAGTAAAGTTAGCTCAAATTGCTGACGCTTTAGATATACCTTAGTAGGCGGCTGTCAACATTACGCGAAGGAATAAGAAAGGAACTTATATTACCTTTGATTGAAGTATTCAAAAGGTACGTAACATTACTTCAAATGCTACCGTGTTACCGTATAGTAGGGGTAGCCGCATGGGGTAGATGCATCATTTTTATTACTGGATCTTAAATACTTAAAACAAATAATAAACAAAGAGATGATTAATTTGCGTGAGAGGTGGATGGCATACTATGTAACAAATGTTTGTCTGGACGAGGAAACTTGGCGCCCGCGGCTGTGCGCCGTACATCACTGAAATTTGTTTACGACATTTATTCGCTGGCGCCAAAAAATGGCAAGAATGACCTAGTTTTATACCTGTCATATTAATTTTCATTTACTTAAGGAGGGATTCATGAAAATGTGATTAGTTTTATGGGCGACTATTTCATTAGTCTTTCTTTATTGTGCCGTTATTTTCGGCTAAGGCTTGTTTATGAAACGCGTGAAGGGACCCTTTTTGTTATGGATAAGGACTTTTCTTTGATTTACTACTCACAATCTTCAAACCTCACAATACATTTCGCTTGAACAGTATGTTATAATAACCCAATACTACGTATAATGTAAAAAGATAAACGAGAAGACTTGAGTGTGTTATTTATTTAATTTAATAAAGAGGAGCGAAATGAAACCAATTTGGTAGTATTCGGTGGCAAGTACGAAACGGAGAGAAAGGAAGTTCTTCATAAACGGATACATTAAACAAATTAATAATTATAGACTATTCAAGAATGGTACTTACACAGAAGTACACGTATTTTGAGCAAAATATAATAGAGAATAATACATTGCTAAATATTTTCATCATACAAATTGAAATAAGGTCCGAAAGGGAACAAAATAAAGTCGTAACTATTCAGAGTGGTTGAGAAGGCTAAGCCCTTCAGGCCGAGGCGGATACGGAACTAACGAGCAATTTCGCCGAGCGAGTTGAGCCGCACGGCGCGAACAAACACTGAGATACTCGTAACTCTTTATAACGTGGTGTGTGCGCTATCCCACGAGACCTATAGCCGCATACCCTGAGTAAACACCTCGCACTTATCATTTGCCAAATATTTACTTCTATTTTGTACTTACTTTCGGAAGGTACGACTACGATGAACTACCGTTCAGTAGAATTACAAGATGAACAGGAAATAATGCGGGGATCAGAAAATACCCTCCATTTTTGTAAGGTCAGTCTAGGTTAATATAGTTTCTTCTACCGACCTTAGGCCAGACCAGTTTGACCTAGGCTATACCGGTTTATACTATCGCATATGGTTTGAAGTAGTTTGGGCAAGGCAAAACTAATTTGTCCGGTAACATATACACGGTCTGCCTGCATTACGTCGTCACATTGATAATCCAAGTAGTCCGTTTTTCTTGTTCTTTTCCCGGCGGTATTCATCACTTTCCTTTCAAATTTAAAGCATGCTACACTTAAGTAGATATGCTTACATATGTTATGCTTCTGTGAAAGTATAGCGGCCCTAATTGGGATTGACAAAACTGGCGCAGTCGCTCAAAACCCAGCGCTCGACACAGTTTCCTACTCGAGGCCTATCTGAATTGAAAGTCCTAAAACTACAGCATAACAATTTATAAAGTGTTCGATCCATAGCGCTGTCAACGCGAGATACAGATAGCTGAGATTCAAATGAAATGAAAATGACAGTGTATTCATTGGAAAATACGACCACTTCAATGAAATATGGCGGTGCTGATAACAGATTATAATGAATTTTCGTCTAAAACTAGCTGTGTCCCGCGGTTTCACTCGCGTATTTCGCGGAATCACAATTTTTTTTTTCTTATATTTATACAATATTTTTGACTGTTCACTGTGGCGTGTATACTTGAGTGTACATACTTCAGCCTCAACTCAACAGAGCATAAAAGCGATTCCTATCAGACTGCGCAAGAGTTCCAAAGCTAGAAGTCTGTCCGTTCATCTAAGCTTAGTACTGGTTGGTTGAGTGAATCCTACTACTTTCATGGATAAGCGTACATTGCGTGGTTTGTGTACCATTAACCTTGAAAAAATAATATAATACCCTCTCTTTAACCTCTTTTTGTGATTTTCATATTTAATGACTACTTAGGTACTAACATAATATATGGCTATCAGAATGTAAAGGCCTTCTATTACTTTCAGTCAATAATAAGTGTATTATCTTGAGTCATATTACTGATTTTCTTGAAATGAAAACCTAGTTTGGAAGTTAATACGAAAACAGTATTAAGTAAGTAAGTATGTAAGTATGTAAGAATGTATTTAGTAACTAATGACCTAACATTAACTAACGCGCTTATCGAAGCACAGGCCGTAACAATTAATAACAAGCGGATTCTTTTTACACTACTTATAGGTGAGTACTATAAAAGGATTTTAGCCACTGCCATGCGAGCGAATCTGCAGGTAGAAGTTAGTATTGATATATTTTTCGTTGCGAATACTAATTATATGTAAACCCGAGTAAAAAGAGTAAAAAGGTATTTTGAAACTATTTAGTAAAGCCGGAATTTAAAATAATATAATTACTTAATATTATTTCTTAACCTGAGTTTGATATTCATTAGCTAACAAATGTACTGATCCACGGAATCCACGTGTACTGAATATAAAAAATATCTCAGACGACGCTAGTTTCAATATAAAAATGATGGTAAAGAAAAACAATTCCAATGACACGGCAAGTAAGCAATATTTCTGCCAATCGCTACACGGATCGCTTTTTCATATCATATATTTCTGGGATATAAGCTTTTCAAATATATTAGTTTTAATGATAGGTTCAGTGCTATTCGGATATCGTCAAATATTATAATATTTCAGTTATATTGATATGATATTTCTAATAGTTCATACGAATAGATTTATTAGAGATGTTTTAGGTGAAAATATAACATTATAAAGGGAACGGGTTTCATAAATAAACACATAAGAGGTAATGTTCAAATATTGCAAACTAAAAGGGAACTTTAAATAAACACGGAATATTCAAACTTCTCTGGGGCCTTACCAAGAGCCCTTATTGCCATGATAGTTTCACTCATTTATGAGACAGATGTATGCGACGTGGATACATCTGTCACTGTCGCACAACTGAATTAACATTGCAATAAGAGCTCATAGTTGGGCCCCTGATTTGGGGTAAAACTAACATTAATATAATTTTTGGTGGCTCATTTCCGACATAGAACTGTGAGTACTTATAGTACCTATTGATTCTGCGAAGGTTACAAGTATCATCGAAAATTATAATTATATAATTAATATCGGATTTATATATTTAAATAATTATTATAGTATGGTCCCAAACTAAACAAAGCTTATAAGTACTATGAGTAGGTACCAAACTACGTACTTGATAAAAATACAATAAGTAAATCAAAAGTAAATAGATTATATCTGAATAAAACAATATTTCTACATACGCAATCATATACTCGTAGGTATAAACATAAGCATAGTATGTTAACATAAGCAAACAACAATGTCGATACATATTGGCCCTCAATCAATTATCAATGTATTTCCGAAAGATTTGCTTCCCTGTAAAAGTTTTTCTCGAGATTTCCACTCAATCTTTATCCTTCATCCAGACAATGGGTAAACGAAAAGCTTCTAACATCAATATACAATTACCTAGTTATGTACATTACAAGTGAAATCTAAACAAAGCCATGAGATTTTGATATTCAGCTTAATTTAAGAGTTAAGTCATCAAATATAAAAATGTATCGTTAACCGAGTATATCCCAAATGACACGAAACATAAGTCCGTTTGAGAAGCTAGAAAAGGAAGTCCCAAGTTTTGTTATTCCGGATCTCCATCCAATTTAATTAAACGAATCCACAAAATAACACTTGTACCTGTTCTCTCTACACCTGTTACGTCACTTCAGTACATATTTCCGACCGAAAAGAATTTGTAAGTTCAACAGAGCGTCACAGATGATGGAGGGAGGAATAAAGATTTTATTAATATTCCGCTAGATAATTGAATATCCACCTTTATTAGATTAGATTAAGCTTTTACAATTAATTTCGAATATTCAGTTCATCACTAGATTTAAAAAGTTGTTTTTAGTAAGAAAAATTAAGCAATTAGAAGCTCCATAGATATACTACTCTGTGGATAAAACGTCTTTGGAACAAAAGCAGTAGGTAGTAGTTCCTGATTCGTATATACTACACTACAATATGTAGGTACTTAGGTATGTTTTTGTGTAAATACTTAAGTTGCGCGACTTTCACTTTCCATTGTTTGTTTATGGTGTATTCAATATTTTATTATTACTTCGCTAATTACAATAGTCACTCATGCAAAATACCTAATATATTTTTCGTTCGAATGAAAGAATTGATTTCTACTCACTAGATACACTATAGTTAGACGATTCACGTCGCGAAGTTTTCCTATTGACACAACAGAACATGGTGATTATCACTGCAAGGAGGTCGCGCACAGACTGAGGTGTGTGTGATCAACGTAGGCAAATTAACAAACAATCAATAGCTCGTTAAAATGCATCACACGGAGCACTAATTCCAATAAGGTAGTAGATACCGTACGTCATCCAATTATATTTCGACATAACGTTGCATTTTTCCTCATAGCTTTATTATGGCTGGCCATTTTAACAAGATACTATTCGCGGGCGGGTGTTGTAACTAGAGCTATCATTAATCAGTTATGACCTACAAAGTCCATTCATGCTATGATTGAAATTATTTACTAATTACTAAATTGATACGAAAATGTGATGAGTGCTTAAAATTACTATAAAAAGTTGGATAACCATCATCGGTCAATTTCTCTATATATAAGTGCTTAAAAGACTGCAATGTTATCGATTTTTTTTGATTATTATATGTTACTAAAACTACAAGCACTTTGTTCTTAAGAAATAATTAACCGCCTCCGTTTTTCCACTGGCATTCTCGTAATCGTTGTCCCAAGTAAAAGTTTTCCAACAAATTCCAAGAGAGTAACATTAATTATTGTTACCAATTTTTTTAAGAAAAGCCAGGTAAAAGTTTAACTTTATATTTTGATTAAAAAATAAAGCTTATTATGATAAATGTATGTATTTACATTTATCATAATATGATACACCTAAGCTGTAATTTCTCCGGTTATTTTTCATTTTATTAATAAATATAATAACATTACAATTATAATGAAAACAACAATTATTATACAAAAATGTTTCGTCGTAATTCGTTGAATGGCGCAATTGAATTGCAATATGCAATAATATATACATTTTGTAACATTATAAAGGCGCGAGAGAAATGTTTTCCCTGCACAGCACCCATAACGATGTTTCACTTTTATCATCGTCCTCCTTCCCATTTAACGCCCATGATTCGCCAGTCGTAATGCCAAAGCATTTTACGGCGCTTTCACAGTTAATTAGGGTTCCATTATCCTATTGGTATTTTTTTATATCATAAAAAAAACTTATCACATTAAGATCATTGCCTTGGCTTAGATGATTTAGTAATTTGTTTCAATTTCTCTTCCAAAATTCAAAGCGCACCTTGACCACGTTGTAGAATGAATAGTTTATAGCAACCGATTTGAAGCAATAAAGGATTACAGTTAGCATAAATACGTATTTTGCAATTCATAACGTAGCTATGCAAACCCTACTTTTCGGCTTGTTTGGGCTTTTGCCCTGATTGCTCTGATCTCATTAGGGACCATTGTGCCTCGCTCAGTTAACGGCTTAATAATAATTTCATCAATCCCATCCAATATACAGAGAATTCAGACGACGACCATTCATGCAAATACGGCTACATAACTGGGGTATAAAATAATTTGCTAACTTAATTAGAGCTCTTTGTGGAGTTAAAAAGCTTTAGGTGCTGTTAAAATATATTTTATATTTGAGCTGCAGATTATACCGAAATGCAAACAAGCGACCACAGCACTCGACGAGGGTTTTAATGCCTGAAGTTTAATATAAATAATACTTATATAGGGCAGGTATGACCTAAAGCTACACTATCACCTTAGGTTAGCCTGTAATGATAATGTATGTATGTAAATAAATAAATAAAAAATTTGTATGCAGCCTTTTATGTAAGTATATGTTAATTTATGAAATGAGGATTTACCTGTGGTGTCGGGATCGGGAGGTCGATGTCGCTGTCTGCCATTCCACCAGCAACCACAACAAGGCATCCCTGCCTCACTTTACACTACACATCAAATACTCTTCAATTTTCATATTCAATGTTTCAACGCAGCTTTTATTCCACACAATAGAAATTTACCGCGGATTATCTAACAATTTAAAGAGTTTTATTCTTAAGCGAATATACTCCGCAAAGCTTCAGTCTTCAGTAAGTTATGAAACAATTTTAATATGAACGCGGAAAACTTTGTTGAATTCTCTAAGGGGCTTTTCCGCTTTTTCAAGCACGATACCACTTAGGATAGATATATAAACGGGGATGTAACAGCTATATTAACACGGCGGTGACACGGTAAGGTGAATGAATCGAGTTGGCGTCGGCATTTTTTTTGTGAAAAGGCCCTCGAGGACGCGACCGTCCTCGACCGCGCTCCGTGCTCGACTGCCGCCAGAGTAGATTGTTTCATGCACGTTTCATGTCAGTCGCTGCTTTGTTTTCCTATTTCCAAACTCCTGAAAAACCGGTGAATTGCCTCTCATCTTGACCGGATTTGCTCTTTTCAATCTCTGGAATATGAAGTATTGTTGCAAACACTTAAGGAATAAGCTTTTGGACGGATAGGCGAAATGCATGAATTTATAATTTTTTTGTCTATAAAGAGTCAACTTACCCTTTTCCTCACATTGTTATGTTAATTGTTATTACCAGGACCAATCATTTAGTTGGCCATTGTAACAGTAATCATTAATGTAAGAACCTGCTTGTATGTGCTAGATATGATCTCATTTCTTTATCTAAAGGACATAACTAACTACCTATATCTTGCAGAGGAGCATATTCTTGATCCCGAGGGAGTCTCGTAACTCATTTAAATGACTCGGCAAAAAGTGGTCCCATGCTAACGACCCCATTTTTCTTTTATCATATTTCGGTTATCTACTAGCTACCTTTGTTAATCATAACAATCATCTCTGGAATTTCTGAAAATACCGAATTCAATATTATGATACAAGATATTTATTAATTTACTCGCTACTTAAGCATCCCAGTAATTTGTTACGACTGAAATTGAGTACAGAGTAAATTAAAATGCTGTCAGGAGGAATCTCAAATCAAGTTTCTAATTAAATATACTGGGGATCGAGATAATCCCGAGTCATTGTTTTGATCCCGTCCAATTTGGAAACTATTTAAGATGAAGTTGAAAATTAGGAAGTAAGCAATTAAAATACAGGACTTCAAAGCTAAGTGGTTCATATACTGGAATGCCATATAGTTGAACGAAAGCAAGAACCGGACATAAGGCATTATCATGGCACAAAGGAGAGGACCATCTGTACCTATCGATGAATATGATATCTAGCGACGCAATATAACCTAGTTGTGTGAGAGGCACTTACTGAATTAAATCGACATATGGGTGGGCATGAAATAGATCATATCGTACATTTGTTCAGGGAGTAGGTAATTGAGGATTACCTATGTCTAAGAGAAAGGTAAAAGGCGGAAAGCTTGTCGACTTAAAAGACTCGATGTTAAATATTCGTAATTAAGTACTTACCTTACAATTAGCTGTTTTTCATTAGAGCAATGTTTTTCATGATAACGTGTAACCAATGACGTGACATTGTTAACTAGGGACTAGATAACTGTTTTGTTTTTGTTGGGTAATTGTGTACGGACGACGAAATACTTACTTTGACTGAGCTACTTTTATGTGGCATGGACGGCTACACACCAAGCTTTGCGTTTCCATTATAAGCTGATCTCTCTATGTACGGAAAGCCAATACAATATAAAGTCAGCTATTACTGGGAAATTTAAAGGTAATCTGAAGCTACTTAGCCATAATAGAGAGAGAACAAGTTTAAACACAATATTCCTTGGCGGAGACGTTTAATGATTCGAAACAAACAACCACTCGACTCTTAATTGGGATCAATTGAATGAATTTTTGCATCATTCGATGACATAGTCGTTATACTTACCTAAATGTGGTAACTACTTTTACCTAAATCAATCAGAATATACATATTAAAAAAAAAAAATTCAATTTAACTTTGGTAACCTGATTTCATATCTACGTTCTAAGTATTACATTATTTGAGATGTATTCAACTTATAAGCTCTAATTACTAAGGTTTCAAATGTTTCAATGTTGAATACTGAGTTATTAAGTTAATTCGGTTTCGTGTACTTTACGTTAGACCAGAGACAATAACTTATTGTTCTGATATTTTTATTTCCTCGTTGGTTGTGACAACACAATCTGTTTTCATTTAATTGATCTCATAAAAGCACCAACAAAACGCTAAAAAAACATTTCAACTAATTTGAAAGCACTCGATGTAACTGAAGCCTTCAAAATTTTGATTATAAAGTAAATTACCGTAGAGATGATTTAAGCCGAATTCCTCATTGTTTTTATGGGCCACGGGACTGCAGATTAAATGGCTTTGTTGAAACGCAAATCATTATTATTCCTCGTTTTTGTCGGTGTGATTGCTTACCATTCAATACAAAGCACGAAAGAAATAAATTGTTGTCCAAGTATTTATTAAAAAACTTTGCTGTAGAATGTTAAACATAAAATGGTAAATTCCTCGACATTCATAAGTGGCCAGGGCCTAAACTGAATAAATCATTTTCATTTTCCTTTTCATTTTCATTTTCAAAGCAGTACACAAAGTTTTGTAGGAGTCAATTCATGGTTAATCATCAGCTTATATGTATTTATATGGATTTAAGTGAGGTTAAAGTGCAGTTAATCCACTGATTTCTCACTCTCTCGTTATTGGTTGCAGCAAATCAAATCAAATCAAAAAGTTTTATTCAACATAAGGGACACTTGGAACACTTATTGAACGTCATTTCTCGCATGCTAGGTTATTTTACTACCGTTTCCAAATTTAAATAATAATAAAATAATCCGCCAAAATCAGTTTGTGGTAGAATATTTATTTGGCAGAGTGGGCTTAGGACAGAATAGTCTCGTCAGTCTCGACGTCAACTCCATAAATTAACCTGCTTTTATTATAATGTTTGACATACTATCACAATAACTAACGCGTTATAGACATTAAGGCGTAGAAATTTCAAAGTACTTACCGGTAGCTGAGCCAGCATTGACGAGTGATTTTTTTGCTTCATCACTGTCTCGGGCGCCGAGCATGCTTGTTGGTGAGGTGGTTGGACTTCCTAATGAGTTTGAGGCTGTTTGTGGCGAAGTCTTCATAAAAGGTGACGAAGGCAAGGATAAAGGAGATGTCAGTCTTACTGGTGATGTAGGAGTCCCTAAACTAGCTGGTAGAGACAGTTTAGACTCAGAAGTTGCAATGGAATTAGTTTTAAGTAATATGTCTGAATTATCTGAAGATGGTTCTGGAGTACATAAGACAGTGGGCAAGGATATTTCTAGAGGACTATTTATTAGTGGCAGCTGATCTTTTTCTGGAGAATGGGCCATGATCTGGAACAAAGAAAACACATTATTTATGTTATTGTTAGTCAGTCTAGAATTATAAATTACAGTGCTGAATGAGACTATAACAATGCAAGTAGATTTGAGGCAGCTGGCGAGCATTCTCATATTTACAATAACTAATTCAGAAGTACCCAGTGTATTTAAGAAAATAAGCAGGCACTTGTTATGCTCATGAAAACTACAGCAAAATTTGCCTAGAATAAGTTCTTATGAGTACCTAAGTGCCGGTAGATACTTCCTACAAGCTATCAACAATAAACCATTATTTACAGAAACTCATTATCATTAAAACAACCCTTATTACTATGCTCAAAGTAAAAGTACATTTAGATAAATATGTAAGAGAAACCTTAAAAGGAAAGGGCCCCTCAGCACTAAATAAGCTTACTGCTGTAAGCTCCAGACATTTCCATGGGTTCACTGAAACTTGTACAACGCACGATCTATTCAAATATTTACGCGATCGTATTGAGATTTCTCAATTTACCATATTCCGCATTATCTGCCGATACAAACAATATAAGAGGAAAAATACTGTTCGAGAATACACGAACGCCATTGTCTGAAAATAAAATTGCTCATTAATACTTGTCTCGATGAATATCAGTTTAAAACTGTTTTTCTATGAACCGATTTGAAGGATTCTAACTTAGTAGACTGTTCTGTGTGAGTCCGACTGTCTTACCGCTCTCTCGTAATACCTCTTCTTATTAATATAAACAAATATCTACTTACTTAAAAGTAGGTTGAATCTTTTTAGGTCGACGTTATTAGTTATGCGACATTTGGGATAATTTACATCAATTTATAATCAATATACTTAAAATGTTGTTTTTGCACCAGATGCTGTATCCGCGTATCCAATGTCCAAATTCGAATCGAATATTGAAATGTACCAAGGTCCAGAGCTCAGTTACGTCAGCTTTGGAAGGAACTAAGGTAAAGTAATAAGTTTTTGACCCCCAACCAGCCTTACTGTACATATATGTAATAATGAAATAAGTATATCGGATATTAACATTTTCTTACGATCTCGTACAGAGTCAACATTCAACCCAAGCCGGCAAACGACGACGGTCACGAACTTTGCAGAGCGATAGTACACAAGAGCGAGATAGATATAGCAGCGTGGTTCCGTCCACTCGCTCTGTCATCGGTTTACTTCGTTCATTCAGCGAATGGAACAGTTTACATTAAGCAGTCTGACTGTGTAGTGTGCATGACATAAGCGTCGTTGTTCGTATCTCCCCTTGGAACAGACGCCGTCACTACTTTATAAACATTATTTTAACAAAGTGCCGGTAGTGACAATACGTGAATACCTATCGATCGTCTACATGTGCCGGCTGCGAAGTTATAAATAGAAGTGTTTGGAAGTTGTTAAACATGAGTACGACGGAGATAACAAGCAGACCAATAACACTGAAATTGAGAGTGGTGCATGTCGTCCGGCTAATAATCGCTAAAATTGCAAGATTCTTCTTCAGTTTGTACTATGGAAGTGAAGGGGAGAAGATCCCGCCCATACAAGACGACATCCTCAAACTGCCTGCCGTTGAAGTAGCCACGAAGATCAGGACTAAACAGGTTGGTAACTGCTATTAATAACTTATTTATTGTTACAAATTGAACTAAGCGGACAGCAAATTATTAAACAATCTAATCGAATATAACTGACCAACATACGATAACAAAACCAAATCATGAATCATACTTATTATAATTTATTGGTGTTTTTGTGCCTACCTTTACATTTTTTATACTAAGGTAGTTTTAATGCTATGTTTATAAGCAAGACTAAAGTTGAGTATTGTACTAGATAAGACTACAATAAGTACCTTATATTCATGTGGATGAGAATATAAAAATAAAGAATATAATTTCTATATCCTTACATCATCGCCCTCGGTGGTACTGCAGCAACACGCTTTTTTTGTGGTTTCGGTTCGATTCCCACGTTGAGCAAATATTTGGTTTGCAAACACAAATCACAAATACCTATACTTATTTATTACGTTATGTTTATACTCATATCATAAAGAGGTAAAATACTTTATTCGTCATCTCCTTAAGGGAACCATTCGCAAAGTCGTCATCCGTTCCCCATCAAGACATAGCCAACATACAAACATTATACCTGCCTATTATTCTATATCTATATATATATACATAAGTTACTCAAACAAATAGAACATCCTTCCATCGACTATAGACTACTACGATAACGGTTATAAAGACAATTATAGCATATGGGATCCTATACCTATGTATTGCTAAGCAATCTATAATTCAATCGACAACTACAAAGTATAGTGTTAAGAATGACCTATGATAAGAAATAAATAAAAAGTAATCCGATATTAAATCAACTTTATTATATTTATTTATCTAACAAAATAAATAAGATAAACAAAATTTAAAGCGTGATTCAGCTAATTATAATTGCACGTATACAACCAGTTGCTTCCGTTTATTCTCATCAGTCATGATGTCAATCGACATGTAATTATGACAATTGAAGGTAAGTTTATTTTACCTAGCTAGAGTCACGCACGACGCGTCCCTTGTGGTGTAAGGAAATAAGAACTCTATTCTACCCTGCACTTGCGTAAACCTCGTCCCTTCCAACCACATTTACCATTATTACGAATATTTTAGTGTTGAACTGAGTCATTACAATTCTTATAAGTACGTGCTAGTGGTTTCACTATACAAAAGACTCTACCACTCACTATCTCAAGAGACTTTGGACTTCGCAAGTCTTGATATTATGCACATGGTATAAAGCAGTTAAGTTGTAATTGTGATGGAGAATTATATTAGGATAATAATACTTGTAATGTATATTTTATTTATTTTTAAGGCTACCAACTGATGAATGACAAATGTAACATATGTAAGTGCCACAACAATTATAGGTAGCAACAGCATACAATAAATAACAGAGAAAAATAACAGTTTGATTTTGTGAATGTGCCTTTACCGAAACGGTCACGGTCGCATATGCCTATACCCCAATTAATGGAACAACCCACCTTTACAATTGAAATTACGATAATTGCCTAAAGAAGTGAGTAGCTCCTTGTTTATTACCGAATGACCCCAAATGGTATGTATTTTTATGTAAAGTTTTTAATAATTTTACGTTTTTAATACACATATTATAATTATTTTGTGATTATAAGAGTCGTGGCATCTTAAATAATTGTAGGAGCCATTGTCGAAAACATCATTAGTACGTAAAGTTTTAGTTACGCAGTTAATAATTGAACGTTTTTAACATTTTTTTAATGCGCATATTATTAGATTATTGTAATGATAATAATCGTTGTATCTCAAATAATTGTATTATCCATTGTTTCAAAACATCATTAAGTGCTTATATTACTATATTAACTCTCAATGTTATGGTTACGGACGTAAGGATGGTTAACGGCCAGCATAAAAATGTTTATGAAAAAGGCAAACAGCTACAAACAGAAAAATCAATACATTTTATACTCGTAGTTTCTAAAATAGTTATACAATGTACGTATTTCAGTAAAGAATGAAAAATTTGACCTTCTTTAAGTATGCTCGGTAACTAAATACGTATCTACTAGATTTACAATCATACTTGGTAAACTGAGAAATTGTGAGCGGTCCTAGTGGTGATAATTTTAGTTAAGCTTATTTAGGGAGAGGTCACTATTACGAATGGTATAATTACGTCAGAAAGAATACCGGTTTTGTCGAACGGCCACACAATGACAGGCCTTGAGTATGTACCAGTTCTTTTAACTCGGTGATTGTTGATCATCCACGATTTATAACATGTTCGACGCTTTGCCTACATACGTAGTATTGTTATATATAGGTAGCAATAATAAACAAGCTAACAAAGCGATATGACTTGACAGGATGCATTATGAACCAAACATAGCGACGACGACTTCCTTACAACTGTCTTTTTCTTCAAAATTAAAATAGAATTATAAAATGCGACTACGGATGTTTTTAGGTTGATTAAACCGATAGGGTTAAGACATGGTCATTTCATATACCTATGACTAACTATGACCTAATTATTAATCGATTTATCTTATATTTTCAGATTACAAGTGTGGAAGTATTAGAAGCTTGTATAAGGAGAATAAAAGATGTGAATTCTGCATTAAATTTCTTCGTTGAAGATCGATTTGAATTGGCCTTAAAAGAAGCTAAGGAAGCAGACGCACTCATACGGAGCAGTGATAAAACTTCAGAGGAATTGGAAAAAGAGAAGCCTTTCCTTGGCGTGCCATTCACAACCAAAGATTGTATAGCTGTAAAAGGTATGAACCTCAATTTTATTGGTTGGATGCCAGAGCAAATTATTTCCCTTCCTAAAAACGATTTATTTACCTAATATTGATCAATCTCAATTCTACCCTTCCTTTCAAAGGTGTTAGAGATAAGGTGCATCATCAGTTATGTTTAATCTCACGTGAAATATCTTCTCCTGTCTAGTTTCAATTCGAAACGATTTATATACGATATCCGATGACATTGTGACTTGAAGAAGTTAAATTTTAAAATTCACATGCTTTTTTGATATTACAAAGGCATTCAGCGCCTTCGATTTCTAACAGTACTTGCCATTTTGCGATCTCAACGTACTAGTACCTTACTGTAATTGATTGCTTCGCAGTTACTCGATTGTTTGTTATCTCATCGTCTCTACTATTTGCTTCGTTATGTCACAGCACCATCCATCTTTGCTCATGTAATTTTGATATAATTGACTACGCTCACTGGCGACTATATAATATTATGTCCTGCCCATATCGTTTGCACTTTGCACTATAAAATACAATCTGGTGACGTCGTCGTCAGGGATCTTCCATCGATGATGTAAGTAACATCATCATCAGATTAAGAAATAACTACTGTGTAGGTACCGAATTAAACAATGTGCAAGAATTTCTAGTATTTTTACTTTATCAGCATGCATAATCCACCTGTTTTTGTTTCGTAATACAGCATGGGCAGTGGGCAGTAAATGTTTATTTCCAATACCTTGAATTATCAGTAATATAAAACCTAGTCCATACCTTTATTTACCTTCTTACGCATTTATTGAATGTCATATTCCTAAGTACATTTTTGATATTGATAAGACATCGCAGAACAAATGCGAGGGGACCTATCACGTTGGCACCGAAATATCTACTTTGGAATGCGTACAACTGGACAACTAAACATTAAATGGTAATAGTCGATTCAAGAGACTTCAATCAAGTTATCCCTCTACTACGATATACGGTAGAAGTTGAAAGAATTTAGATGTATTAGAAACCTTACGTTGCTATTTATAACAGGGTTACATCACACATCTGGTGTCGTTCTACGGAAGGATGTCATCGCTGAAAAGGACGCTGACGCCATCAGACTGCTGAGAGAAAAGGGAGCTATCATCATTGGACTCACCAATGTTCCTGAAATTTGCATGTGGTAAGCTGGTTCACAAGTGTACCTATATTGAAAATTGTTTTATCGCATCTAAAGCATCTACTCATAGTATGTTTTAACACTTCTAGGGAGGGCATTTTATGTGGCTCATTCCTTGCGAGTTATAAAACTATACCTATAGCGCAATTTACACATGTGATGTGATAACTACATGACGTGAATGAATACACTATTATAATGTATTATTTTGCTCTAGATACTGAAATTTGTTTCATAACAAAGGGTCTTCTCACGCAGGGCTTAATCTGTATAAGTATACAGATTAAGTTAACGAAATGTGAAGATTAACTAAAAAGAAACTTATTATAAGTGCGTCTCTTCTTTTTTTTGCCATGGCTACTTATATCCTTGGACTGATCTTACTGCAATTTAACTGAACTAAAAACCCTGCCTGAAGTGACGAAAATTTCCTATTATTATCACACCGTCGTTTCTTTGTTATTATAGGATCTAGAGTGCTCCACGTATGTGTTCGGAAGCTATAAGGCTTATATAGGTAGGTACATATCAAGCAATATGTCAAACTTATTACGAAAATATTCCATTGAAATGAAATATACGAACCACGTAGGTAGGTAGTTAGTTAGGTACCTACTGTACACTGTACTGAAATGGAATTCCTGTCACTTTGTAAGAATTGTAGGGAGCTCTGTTTAACGTCCCACACAAATCAAACTTAGTTTAATGATTGAAATTTACAATTTATCATTGCTCTACCGTGACTTCCCAAATACCGCCGACGTATACTGGACTTAACTTCAACCTAAAAAAATCTTAGTAAATAAAACTTCTGACAGGTGGGAAACCCATAACCACGTCCATGGCAGGACCAACAATCCATACAACACGACGAGGATCGTCGGAGGATCTTCGGGTGGCGAAGGAGCTTGCCAAGGAGCTGCTGGAAGCATCTTCGGAATTGGTAAGTTTTTAACTTGTACTACCTACTTCGATGCATTTGCACCTCATTTAGGACATCATATTTAATATAGAATACATAATTTTACGTGAAGCCTTTGGACGCTTAGGGATAACACGAGTGTTACGAGCCTGAAATATTTCTGATCCTCCTAATGAACTGGGAATTCAGGTCTAATAACATGTAAGACATCCATTAATTTATTAAAGAGAGTGCTTGTTAGTGGGTCTCATATTTTAACGTTTTCAATTTCTTCATACCGCATTTCAATAAAACCCCCATGGGCTGTCAATAATCAGTACGCATTTTTGATAAGCTCTTATCTCGTGCTGGTACATAATAGTTACGTAATTGTTGTCATATTAATATAAGGTAATAATTGTCATTTCAGGTTCCGACATCGGAGGCTCTATTCGCATGCCGGCATACTTCAACGGCATATTTGGACATAAGCCATCACGTCACATAGTATCAAACATAGGACAGTATCCCTTCCCACAGACAGAATTGCTGAACTCATTCCTAGGTAACATACCAACTTGAGAATTTTAATTTTTCATAATAAAGGCTTACTTGATCATACTAAGTAACAAATACATTTATTTCAGGTATCGGACCAATGACCAGGCACGCAGTCGATTTGAAGCCTTTACTAAAAATAATATCGTCAGAGAATGCTGCGAAGTTACGGTTAGATGAACCAGTAGATATAAGAAAGGTAAAAATATTCTACCAATTTTCTAGCGACGCTCCAATAACGGATCCCGTCGATCCAGACATTGTAGCGGCCATGAAAAAAGTGGTAGATTTCTTTAAGCGACAGTATCAGTTGGATGCAGAGGAAAAGAAAATACCACTTCTTCGTAAATCGCTAGCCATATGGCTGACAACAATGAAGACTGACAAGAAGTTCGGAGAGTTCATAATGGAGAAAGAGAGTAAAGGACGCATTTACTTAGAAATAGTAAAGAATATTTTTGGTCTATCCGGAAATACCCTGATTGCTCTAATCACTGCGCTCTTTGATTATGGAGGTGTAGAAGTCGGTAGTAAGAAATACAACCACTATTTGGATTTGCGGCAGAACTTGGAAACCACTTTCAAAGAGATGCTTGGTGAGGATGGAGTTTTCTTGTATCCTACTCATCCAACGCCGGCTCCTTACCACAACGAGCCATTAATTAAAGCTTTGAACTTTGCATACACTGCTATTATCAACTGCATGGGCTTGCCAGCTACTACGATTCCGCTAGGATTGAGTAGAGAAGGACTGCCGATAGGATTACAAGTGGTTGCAAATCACAACAACGATAGATTGTGCCTCGCTGTTGCTGAAGAATTGGGCCGCGCTTTCGGAGGCTGGGTGGAACCCCAGCACTCGTAATTTTTTTTATTTTACTCTAAATGTATTTTGTAATGGTATATTTTTAATCATCACAATGGGTATATTTTATACAAAAACAAATATATTTTTATGTATTAGTACTGAGTCACCTGTTTCAATTATTTAATCTCATGATAGACAAGACGAAGGAACTTTCTTGATCTGAAGAGGATAGCTACCTGATTTAAACATGGTGCTTTGCCAAAGTGTTGGTTTAATGAATTTCGAATACTCATATTGTTAGACTTCATTACCTACATCTACATAATATGTAAGGCGAAATTAAATTGCTTCAAGGTTTGAGTGAAAACAAATGTGCGTATCGAGAATGCATGGCGAGTAAATGGGTACTACAGAAAAATAACCAATACTATTGACTCAATTCACGAAAAGTTGGAACATGTTATCAGGTTGAAAATCACCCTAGGATTAAAAGGTCTATTAGCAATCTCATAGCAAACTCTATAACATAGTGCTAAGTTCTATTAGTAGGATTATAATGATAAGTATTTTCTTAAATCTTAGAGCTCTAGGACTTCATGAACAGAGGAATGCAGTAAATTAAAGACAGATCTTTATAATATGACTTTAATAGCCTTTAATAACAAAACAAAAACATTGAATAAAAAATAAATAACATTAAGATTTTAATTCACACCAGAGCAGTAGCACTATTTTGAGTTGGAGAGATTCTGTATGATAGTAAGAATTTCTTTCCTCTTGGCACTAGGGTTGATTTTGACTAGCATGTCACATGGCCCGACCTGCCCCTGGCTCCGGACACATTCTGCAAGTCTTTCCGCATTGCAAATGACATGAACTCCGCAGTCATATCCATTGCTTTGTTGCAGGCACTCTTTGTCCACAAAGTTGATGGTACCTAGAAAGTAAAGACATACTCTTATTATATCTGAGAATGTGAATGTTAGACTGCTAGGCATAAATTGATTAAAATAGGACTGAGGAAGGAATCATTTTATTTCACATGCATAAGACATGGCATATTATCTTATATCTAACTTAAGATTGATAAATATCTTTTGCTCCAACTGGATTTTATATTTTACTATTGTGTGTATTATGCTAATTTAGGAGTCACACCTACAGTCAGTCAACACCTAAAATCAAAGTCCAATCTATACATAGATAACTACTGATAACTTAAACTCAAATATGTTTTTTCCTATAGATTTACATATTGAGCAAAAAACTATAACTTATTGTGTAGCATAATAGCACTGCTATTGAAAATACAAATAAAGTGACTTACCTTCCTCGGCAAAGTAAGGTATAAGATGACTTGCAAATTCCCATGCCACATCATGGTTGCTCACATTTGATGAATCAAGGTGAAAAAAACAACTCTCAGGTTTAGAGTACACAAGCAGACTCCAGTGAGAGCCTCCGGCAATGTCTGGCGTATCATTATCATTCAGTGCAAAGAAAACAAATCTCTTTTTATTTATACCTAGTGGCTCTAAGAAAGTCTTAATTTCTCCGGTCTGCACCAGCTTTATGCACTGAGTTACTTCAGGCGCCACAAACAGTAGGTCATTGGTTTCACTAAACACAACTTTTTCAAGGTATTCGAAATAAAATGATATGACAGTATCATTCAGCCAGTATGGCCCATCCAACAGATCCACATCTGACCGATGTAACAATATGTCATGGAAACTCAACACAACTGATGGCTTAGCCATTTTTAGCCTGAGTATTATCAGATTTCTTGAGACAGTTATTCAATGTATTGATCCCGATTTTATCTGCTAAACAATAATACAACAGAAGTAAAAAACAAAATTATATAAAGCAACATAATATTGAGCATAACAACTTACTACTGCCAAAAGATATTTTTAGAATCAAACATTTTAAAGTCCTGTATGAATTTATAGCACAAAATGATTTCTTTGTGAGGTACATATTGTTATACGCATTCTTTAAAACTAGTAACCTTTTTTACTTACCAATTTGTTCAAGAATAAATATTTACGTCATGTCCACAGAATTTCAGGCTTACAATCACCGCCGAGATATAATTATTTGAATTAGTACGCAAGTCAGGTAAAGACACAACTTTTTGTAATATATAGCACACAATTAACCCACAATATTTATTAAGTTCATTTTCTCTATATTTGTTCAAACAAACATGCCCGTTCTTTGATTTCTTGATTTAGTTCCTTCCTTCCTTCAGTCAGTGGCATGGCATGTCATGTCATTAATCAGTTGGAGATTTGACGTTTGGCCATCCATCACTTGGTTGCCTATGTTTTTGACAGTCTTAGATAAAATGACATTGACATTTAATGCTTATATGTCTCTTTTTTCCATAGACATAAAAAATATATTATGTTTTATACTGCGAATGCCAATACATGTGTCTCTGGATTTCATTTGGAGGTGATATCCTATTAGTTTTTACCTTTAATTACGAGTAGTTTTAAGTACTGTTCCTTGTATATATAATTAAGTTTTTATTGAATAAATGTCTACAGAGAAATAAAATTATGCGAAACAAAATAATATGCTTGGTCAGAGCCATGTTGTTGGTAGACAACATGTTTAATATGTTATTAATATTTACATAAACAAAATGGGTGAAATATGCTATGTACCTATAATTTTAAACTTCATCTTTTGTAACCATATTTCATGTAAATAAATTATTCTTCTTCTTCTGAAAAATTACAAGTACCATTTCCTTCTATCCATTAGTTCCGATAAACAACAGCGCTAAAATACCGCAAATTAAATAGAGACACTTATTTGTTGATCATGGCCATATAGAGAAGAGGTTTGTAGCTCCATGCAATGACAAATCATTGGCTCCATTATTTTAATGTGAAAAATGTGGTCCATAGTGACCTCGGTAAAATAAATTAAGTATGTCTATGGGTTGATCATAAGACAATTCTGCTTTATGGTCAGCCTGCCTAATTCCGTGTCTCACGATTTAAAAAAAATTGGAACATACTTTACTAGCGCCAGCTTTAACAGCTTTTGATTCAGAGGAAATGTGTATATTATATTATACTAAAAAGAAGATTATTCTAGCTAAATTAACCAATTAAGAGCACAAAAAAACAACCACTCTAGAGTTGTTAACCAAACTAGACAAAGTTGAACTCGGAAACTCTCTTAGCACGATTTCAATGATCCCACAATAAATAATAATCCTACCTTTATTATAACTAAGTAAGGAAGTGTACTAAAGGACCTAGGTACTTACAGTGTTTAGGGTCGTGACCAGTGCACCCACCGGTGGGTTCAGTACCTAATAACGAATGGACAGTCAGTCAACATTCACACCACGTGCCTAGCCAAGGCAAGCATTGACAGCAGTGTTAAGTCGAGCAGAGGGATCTAGAGCCACATCGCGTTGAAATTGTTTTTATTATCGTGTTTATTTTACTACAAACCTTTGATAAACCGTGTTATAAGCAGATTGGCCGCCA
This sequence comes from Watsonalla cultraria, assembly GCA_964035505.1. Classification (NCBI taxonomy): domain Eukaryota; kingdom Metazoa; phylum Arthropoda; class Insecta; order Lepidoptera; family Drepanidae; genus Watsonalla; species Watsonalla cultraria. The sequence goes on along the minus strand of OZ037727.1, from coordinate 5,181,723 downwards.
TTCCGTTTATGTCAATCTAACCTAAGCAAACAACGCTAAAGTTGAGGCTCAAACATTTGGGTCAGTCGTATAACTTGGTATCAACATAAGAAGGATCGAAAATAGGTAAAACAAAAATCAGGCTAAAGAATTTATAATTCTTTATTAAAATTATCGTAAATTTAAATAGGCATGACAATAATCACTAAAAGTTGGTAACAATGGTCAGGAACATAACAGAATATTTTTAAGAAGAAAATAAATAAATGATGATTGAACCTTTACAAATGAAAAGCTAATATTAGTCTATTAATAATTTAATAACATTAAATACATTCACAGCATTGTTAGGAGAGTATTCTTACTCCACATGATGTAACTTGTACTCAACTCACAATAACATGTATCCGCTAAGAGGATGAAATACACACAATGCTCTAACTGTCTACCTGTGCTATGCAACTTCAACAATGCATTTAGAGGCATAGATGATACTGATTGGGCTAAAAATAAGAAGTATGTTCTAGAAATATAATAGAGTATACTTCTTATTTCGATGAAATTATTCCTAGTGTCTTGAAGATTACTTAGTAGCTTCTTTTAGGTAAGCAATGAGGTCCGCACGCTCATTGGGTTTCTTCAAACCAGCAAACACCATCTTGGTGCCAGGGATGTATTTCTTGGGGTTTTCCAAGTATTCGAACAGGGTGTCTTCATTCCAGGTGATACCTGTAACAATATAGTGTTGTATAAGATAAACCATGCATTAACAAAACAATACTTGCTTATGTAATCAATTCTAAATACAATTTAAATTACTACCAATTAATTCTCAAGTGGTGAGGATTAGATTTTGTATTTTACTTTAATATATAAAATTATTTCATTTGGACACTGGTGATGGCATGGTATTATTCAATGTATCTTATCTTCTAATTTATCAGTCAATTGGATATATTATCTGAGACCCAAGTTACATAAAACATAGATTAGGAGTTAAATATTATAAGTCACATGAATATGTCCTTATCTGTGTATGTTACTTTTTCATTCAATACAAAAATAATTATAAGAATCAGTATCGTCATTTAACCTTTACAAGACAAACATTTTGTTTCTATAATAAAAATATAAGCTGGCTAAGCTAAACTATTTTTTAGACATCATTGTCCAGTTGTCTATGTCAATCGCTGATGCTTATAATCAAATTCAGTATAATGTTTACAAGTTAAGGTCAGTAATGTCTCTGTCATTGTAAGCTCATAAAGCAAAACTAATCTCTTATTCAAGTGCATTATGTAAAAGTGAATGGATGTTAATAAAAAATATTCATGTACTTTAACATAATTATTGTTGCAAACTTCAACTGTTTTATACATACTTCCTCCTCTCTTATGAATCATCAAAGGGAAAACCAACTTAGTAATTTCAATCAGTTACATCATGACTACTCAAACATGTGATATATGACCAAAGTTTAAAGTTTATCTTGATAATGTCACAACGGAAACAAATAAATAATAATTAATATTATTTCTTACATGTAACTAACTAAATAACAAGCGTTATGTTCAATACTCAAAGAACATAAATGAAAATGATTTATTCAGTTTAGGCACTGGTTTCTTATGAATGTTGAAGAATTTACTTCTGGTTCGGAAACTAGCCTTCCGAGAAGAACCGGCAAGAAACTCAGCTGGCATCATGTACATCTAACTACTAGTAAGTACTTTTATGTGTCATGGGACAATCACATAATCATTTCCCTACCTAATCCCATGTATTTGGGGTTGGCACTTGATTCAACCCAATGTGGCTGATCACCTGATTTTTATACGAAGCAACTGCCATCTGACTTTCGTAACCCCTTTTTTCGAGGAAAATCGGCAATCTGGGTTAAACCAGTTGTCAGACTTTCTTAGGCCTCTGACTGACCTGTAATGATTGCCAAAGATATTAAATTGGCAACCGGGACCGACTGCTTAACATGCTCTCCGAGACACGGAGGGAACTCGGGCGGTCACCCATCCAACTACTGGCTAGGCGTATGGTTGCTTAACTTCGCTGATTGCATCATATGCGCAATAGCAACTGTGCCACAAGCTCCACTCTGGGACAATGTATGGGACAATCACATAAATAAATTTAAAATCAAATGTAAGTAGTGTTGGATTATTTACCTTTAGCTTTGTTGGCATCTGAGTATGAGAAGCCAGCAGCTTGACCAGTCTTGCGACCGAAGAAGCCATTGAGGTTGGGTCCTACTTTGTGCTTGCCACCGGACTCAACCTGTAAACAAAAAAGTTTAAAATTAATGTTCTTATTATTAATACTATTACTAAAGGAAATTTGGTGGCTTCAACTACTGTTGAAGTTGGTTATGCTACAATTCTTTATGAATTATATGTTGGCTCAATAGTTCTTTCTAACAAAGAGACAAACTTGATATTATGATAATTTGAAAATTTATGCATTTTGGGGTTCTAGCTAGTATTCTGTGTTAAGCTATTAAAGTCAAGGTCAACAACTTACAGTGTGGCACTGTGCACACCTCTGCACAAAGATCTTCTTTCCATTTTCAGCGTTACCAGCAGGAATACCCATTATGTTTCTGAAATTTGAACATTACATTGAACATGATTAAAACAGCCCAGGAGCATTTGATAAAAAGCACTAGAAACTTAGCTCCCTATAATTTTAGTGGCAACACCAAAATTAAATTATATTTAGATATATTTAAGTACTAAAATATTGTAAGCTGTACCTAAATTAATTCAACATGACTATACCCTTGGCCAACTGAAAGACAGGCAAGCACCTACTTTATGCCAAGATAGTTATGCAATTAAATTAAATTTTCTTTATATCCAGTTTTGATGACTAAAACTATTAATGAACTAACTGAATAAATGTAAATTGGAAAATACCCATGACATTGAACTGAACAAGGGTTTGCCCTTGGACGAATTTTAGATAAAAAATGTACTTGGAACGCAGACGTGTGTATTATATGATAAGTCACGTGCCAAATGTACCCGAGATAGATTTACCAGATAAAATTGTATAAAACTATACTATCATGGAGTTTGATCAATGAAACTGGGTCAGGATCAATGTCATCAGGGAATTTCAAGGTGGGCACAATGTGTCGTAATAAGTAGGTACATTACGTAAGCCTGAAGTAAGAATGTACAAGAGAACAAAGTGTAGAATATGCAAAAAATTAACACTTTACTAATCAAAAAACACTTCAAACGAATATACGGATAGTTTTCAACGGATTAGTCAAAATTAACTTTTTAGGTTACGTAGATCTAGACGGGTAACGACTGACGACGTCAGAAATGACTCAAAAAATCACGAAGACCATTTGCAATGCAATTAGAAAAAAACACTTTTCACTAATTTATGTAACAGATACTCACTATGTGTTTCAGAGAATTAATAGAAGATTTAGTTGCGGCCAAAAGCGCAAATTATTTTTTACGGTGACACTCCACTCGTGACAGACAGCGCTGTGAATAATCGATCGGCGAATGAGAATAACGCACGGTAGAGTAGGGAGGGAGGGGCAAGTACGAGAATGAACGCATGAACGAATGATTCACGACGCCGACGTAACGATCGTGCGCGTCATCATGCGCAAATCCACGGCGCGAATCAATCGGATGATGCAATTGTTGAACCGACTTTAAAAAATGGAGGAGGTTATCAATGATTGTATGATTTATTTTGTTGGAATTACAATGGGTAAAATGCGTTGGTTATTACTGGTAGTGTTGGTACTGATTCAATGGGTCATCAATCAATCAAGAGAAATGGTTCGATAATTTGTTCTTATTTTCCCGTGCCTTGCATAACGTTTGCTTGTATTGTAGTCTGGTAGGTTCAATGGATAAATAGGCTGTTTATTGTCAGAAAGAAGACAGAGATTAACTTCATATTGTTTGAAAAAATAATGTCGCACGTGCTGGGGCCTTACCACGAGTTCTTATTGCCATGATAGTTTCACTCATTTATGAGACAGATATATGTGACGTGTATACATCTGTCACTGTCGCACAACTGAATTAACATGAGCTCATGGTTGGGCCCCTGAAGACGAATATGTCGGCGCCTCACCGGAGTTCGCCCCAGGATCCATTATAATCGTCAAGAAAAATAAGGAACACAGCAGGATAAATAATTATATTTCTTTAACAACCTTACTCTTCAACGATCAGCGAAAGAATGCCACATACTGCAACCTCGACTAACCAAGTTATTTAATTATTAATTACAAGACCACGTGTTTCACATTATTACAAAACTATTTAATATTAAGGTTTTATAATTCTAAAAACAATAAAACATTATTTTTATGTTAACTAAAGTCGAAATACATCTTAATTAGCTTAATTAGGTATTTTAAATAACAATATAAAATGAACCGGAAACACCCTATAAAGTTTACAGTTTTGTTACAAAAGTAAATCATAATTGTATTTTAAAATAAATTATTCAATAATTACAACAATATTAGATAATAATGAAACATTAATTAAACTTCTAATTTTACATAATTAACTTAACTCGTTTCTTAAAATAATACATACGGAAATCATACAGTAGTGTAAACACAACAAAAACATTAGTGACCCACTTAATTCATATTACAATACAAAATTATATAAATAGGAAATTCTACTTCGTTAGTACTTTTAATTAATTCTAGAATCTGAATTACAATTTATTATCCTAAATTTAAGAATTACATTATTACGAAAAGTAGCTAGTGTTGTTTCCTGTCTCAATTTTAAATTGAGACTTGTTTCCTACAATTGAAACTAGATGGCAGCTCGGTTGAGCGCGCCCATACGGCCATACTGACTCAAGCGCGTTCTCTGCGCTTACAAATTTAGAAAATCATTGACAGAATTGAAAATCATATAAGATTGCACGTACACACAATTACATAATCAAATCAAACCAATCTCATATTTCCTTATAACAAGGTTCTCTTTTGTTTTAAGGATAAACACTTAACTTGTAAATTATAACTTAACAAATAATATGGTAACTTTACAGCCTTGATTAATTAGTAAACATTTCGTCAAAAACAATACTTTGACACTCATAAACATAAATCATTCTTGAGACTAGCAATCTCATTCTAGGATCTACCCACACCAAAACAGGCAATCACCCATCCTGGGATCTAGCCATCAACAAAACAGGCAATCACCCTTCCCGGGATCTAGCCATCATCAAAACAGGCAATCACCCATCCTGGGGTCTAGCCATCATCAAAATAGGCAATCACCCTTCTTGGGCTATAGCCTCTAAGACCGGTATAAAGGATGCGCATGGTGGCCAGCCAGCGCGAAAGGAAGGATTTTGGATAGGAACCAACAATAAAATAAAGCAGGGGCTAATTATTGGAAGTGGATGCCCCCAAATTAACTGGTATGTTCCCACAGTTATTAGCGGATGCAGTGGCGGAAGATAGTGATTCAACAGGTACTCCAGAATTATCGTTATTCGCCCATACGGCCGACTGCTCAGAGTCAGAGTCACTTTCAAAAGGGTCATATTGTGCAAGGGGAGCAGCTCGCAAGGAATCATGACTAGCAATTTTTTCTGAACAACCGCGGAGATTGACATGTTTTAGTCTGTATCTGTCATTGGGCAAGATTTCTAAAACTTCCATAGGCCCTTCAAATTTGGGACCGAGTTTAGTGGTGTGGCGTTCATGGCGCCGAAGTAGAACAAAGTCGCCAACTTTATAAGGTTTGACTTTAGCTTTACCTTTATCGAAACGAGACTTATCCTGAAGGGATCGCTCGTCCATCCTATCCTTGCAAGCCGCTCGCATTGATTCTAGATCATCAGTTAGTACATCGTCATCAACTTGTAATAACTTAATACTCGGTGGTGAACATTTCTTTCCCAGTAAAATTTCCAGTGGACTTTTGCCGGTACTTTTGGATACACTACAATTTATAGCTAATTGTAAATCCTGAATAGCCGAGTGCCAAGGCATATCAAGTTCTACAACCGACATATTGTCTTTAATTACTTTCATAAGGCGCTCTACCTGTCCATTCGCCCTACTAGCGCCTTTTGCCACCACATGATGCTGAATACCATAACGTTCGCAAAAACTTTTGAACTCTGTGGATGTCATGCTTTTATCTTGATCAGTAATAAATAACGTAGGGGTGCCAAAAATAGATATAAAATTTTGAAAGCACTTAATTGCGGTTTCCGTAGTGCGGTCATTTGTATAGATCATGTGAACGTATTTGCTGTAACCATCTATATAAACAAAAGCATATTCCGCTACGTTTCGCTGGCCATTCATTCGTCCAGTAATATCGCCGTGGACAGTGTGGAAAGGAATTGGGACTTTGTCGATTGGATGTAGCGTAACCTGTCGAGCACCCGAAACACCTTTCCGAACTCTACAACTAACACAGTTCTCTACAAATTTTCTGACCAGCCGCGACATATTTGGGAACCAGTATTGTTCACGTAATTTAGCAAGAACTTTCTCCCAACTAAAATGTTGAAGAGAATTATGATAGTGACTGATAAGATTCCATCTGTATCTAGCAGGGACAATAATGAGCTTATGAGTTTTATTATCAATTTGGACTTTACGCCTCAATAATTTATCTTGGGTAATGATGTAAGTATCGGCAATAGATTTGGGAATAGAGTCTCCTTTTAATTGATCAACAATTTTACTTAAGATAGGATCGCGTTTCTGCTCAATGAGCAGCCAATTGTGGTCAAGCGAGTTGACTAGGAATTTTAAGGCCTGAGTAGGCGATTTTGGTGGTAGAGCGACACTGACAGTTCGAACGGATTTTTCAGTATCTACGTGGTTGCGACTGAAATAGTCTGCATGAGCAAGGCGGTCTCCCTTACGGTATTCAATTTGAAAATCAAAATTCTGTAAATAAGCCCACCATCGATGTACCCTGGGAGTCAACTCTTTCTTATGACTGGAAGCTTTTAAAGAGTTGCAGTCCGTCACGACTTTAAAAGCCCTCCCGTGTAGAAAATGGCGAAAATGTTTAATTGCTTTTACAACTGCGAGGGTTTCCAATTCATACGAATGATATTTACTCTCGCAATCAGTCGTCCGCATACTAAAATAAGCAATTACCAATGGATTTTTATCCTGTCTTTGAATTAACACGGCGCCATACCCCAGAGAGCTGGCATCGGTGTGAAGCTCTGTGGGTAAACAGGGATCGAAAATAGTCAGAAGGGGAGAAGATATAAGCCGATTAATGACCTCGCGTCTTGCAAGTTCATGACGATCTGTCCAACGCCAAGGAACGTTCGCCTTTGTTAACTCGTACAGGGGAGCCATTATCGAGGAGAAGTTAGGCACAAATTTCCGGAAATATCCAGCTAATCCATTAAACTGACGGACTTCTTTGGGACTCTTAGGAATGGGTGAATTGACCAAGGCTTGGATCTTCCGTGGGCTAGGTTTAACGGTTCCGTTTTCTATAAGGTTTCCTAAATATTCTACTTGCGTTTTAAGAAAAGAGCATTTGGCAACGTTCAAGGAAAAACCAGCTTGCGTTAGTCGATCTAGTACTAATTTTAGATTATGCAAACCTTCGTCAATTGTTTCGGATATTACCAGAATGTCATCAACATAAACTAACGCGATACTATCTTTAAGTTCTCCTAATGCCGAATTGATAGCACGTTGATAAACCGACGGCGCGTTACAGAGACCAAAAGGCATACGCAAGTATTCAAATTGACCATCGGGGGTCACAAAAGCGGTCTTTTCGATCGAATCGGGTGAAATTGGAATACCATGAAAACCTGCAGCCATATCTAAACAGGTAAAATAGCGTGCTTTTCCTAACTTATCGATCTGATCTGCTATAAGCGGTAAAGGAAAGTGATCTCTGAGAGTATTGGCATTAAGCTCGCGAAAATCGACACAGAGCCTGTCAGTACCATCCTTTTTTTTGACTAGTAAAATAGGGCTACTGTAAGGAGATGAACTATCTCGTATAATGCCATTACTCTTCAAATCCTGAACTATTTCTTTAACTTTTTCACGTTCCACAGGTGACAGTCTATATGGTCGTCGCTGTACTATTTTGTCCGGATTCTTTAATCTAATTTGTAAAGATCCAGTTTTCACTTGTGAAACGCGATTCCCACTTGTAAAATTATCTTTATATTTAGTAAGTATTTCCCGTAATATTTTAAGTTGTTGGGGATCGCTTATATCAGTATCAAGACTCAAAGTCGGGTCAACATCAAGCAAAACGTTGTTAATAAAAAGCTCACGCTTTAGAGAAATACTGTCTTTCTTCAGTGTCACGCTAAGACCTGGCACATTCAAAAGGTCGAATCCGATAAGGATATCAAATTTCATGCGAGTATCACCAACTACATAAAATTCTAGCTCTACATAAATACCGTCTACTTTCACTACAGAGGTGATGCTTCTATTTGACTTTATTGGTGAACCACCAATGCCCGAAAAGGTAACGTCTACACATTTACGTTTGCCGGGTACAGAAAGAGAAACGCTTTCTTTAATTAATGAACAGTCGGCACCAGTATCAAAAAGACACGAATAACCCTTATCACCTATTTCTACAGTAATCAGACTGCGTTCTAAGGATTGACAATAGTTTACAGACTTGTTTATTGATTTGAGGCGCTCATCATTCTGCCGACGAAAACAATTCCTTTCAACGTGACCTGGACGATGACAATACCTGCACTCAATATTTTTAGCCATATTCGAGTTACTAGAAGGACCTGGTTTATTGGGTTGATTATTATTATTTTGCATCGGCACTGGGTTGGCCTTAGGGACCACCCTTATTTCCTTACAATCACGAGACACATGACCCACCTTATTACAGTTATAGCATTTAACAACATGATCCCTTTTAGAAACACTGTATTCAGCAAAACGTGGTTTTTTGCAGTCATGATGATCGATACTTGGTTTTATGGACGGTTCTAGCTTGCGTTTGCGATAAGTTTTCAAAACAGAAATTAATTTGGGCAATGATTCTGGCGTAATACGTAATAAATCTGAGCGAATAAATTCTGGAAAAATACCTGTCACCACAGCATCAACCACCTCCGCATCCGAAGCCTCAGGTCGGACTCGCTTGAACAGCGTCCAGGCCTTTGTAGCGTATTCAGCGTAACTCGACGCGTGATCAGAAGTGAAGGCTCTCCACTTCTGAACGTCGTCCGCGTACCGGAATTCCCTGCCAAACGTTTGGATTAGTTCACATTTAACTTGGTCCCACGTGGTAGAACTCAGCGACCACGTGTCAGCCCATGTTTTTGCTCTTCCTCTTAGTTGTAAAATAGCTTTCATGCGGGCCTCGTATGAAGGTATGTTGAATTTTGATATCGTTTCGTCCACGTGAGCACACCAATCCCTAATATCATGAGATCTTTCATCGGGGTCGAAAGGCGGCAAGTAAAAATCGTGATGGTGACGCGATGGCAATGAACCAGATGAGAGGGCAGCGGTCACAGCACTAGCTGCCGATTGTTTCGTAATAGAATTAACAAGACTCATGACCTGTTCCATGGTGAAAGTTGGCTCCAGTTGACGTGGTGGTCCGGGATCACCGGGCTGCGATCCCACCGCTGCTGTCGGCGCCTCACCGGAGTTCGCCCCAGGATCCATTATAATCGTCAAGAAAAATAAGGAACACAGCAGGATAAATAATTATATTTCTTTAACAACCTTACTCTTCAACGATCAGCGAAAGAATGCCACATACTGCAACCTCGACTAACCAAGTTATTTAATTATTAATTACAAGACCACGTGTTTCACATTATTACAAAACTATTTAATATTAAGGTTTTATAATTCTAAAAACAATAAAACATTATTTTTATGTTAACTAAAGTCGAAATACATCTTAATTAGCTTAATTAGGTATTTTAAATAACAATATAAAATGAACCGGAAACACCCTATAAAGTTTACAGTTTTGTTACAAAAGTAAATCATAATTGTATTTTAAAATAAATTATTCAATAATTACAACAATATTAGATAATAATGAAACATTAATTAAACTTCTAATTTTACATAATTAACTTAACTCGTTTCTTAAAATAATACATACGGAAATCATACAGTAGTGTAAACACAACAAAAACATTAGTGACCCACTTAATTCATATTACAATACAAAATTATATAAATAGGAAATTCTACTTCGTTAGTACTTTTAATTAATTCTAGAATCTGAATTACAATTTATTATCCTAAATTTAAGAATTACATTATTACGAAAAGTAGCTAGTGTTGTTTCCTGTCTCAATTTTAAATTGAGACTTGTTTCCTACAATTGAAACTAGATGGCAGCTCGGTTGAGCGCGCCCATAAATACGTCCTCAATACTGTTTGAAGGTACCTACCCACAGACCTTCTTTGGGTTTCTAATACTTATCTACGTACCAAATAATAAAATAAAATGTAAGCTAGCACGTACTCACCTTATTGCTCATTAATAATTCAAAGATATTGGATATTTTCCATAACTTATGAATACATTTTAAAATACAAAATTTTGAAGCTAATATGCAGGTACTGAAGATTTCAATTTTATGACATTACGACGATGAAATAATAGAGTTTACTATGCGCTAAAATAAATAATCCACAGATACCTACTACCTACAAAGGTTTCAAAATGTTTTATTAGATCATAGACAAAGAAATCTCAAAGGTCATAAAAACGTGTCCGTATAGCTAGCGTACACATGGTGGAATCCAGGGTCGGGAGTAGCCTTAAAAAATAGTGCCTAAATAGTGCCTAATTAGTGCCATATTTAAAAAAATAGTGCCACAATATTTAGGGAAATATAGGGCTTTCTTTTTAGTACGCTAGCTTGACGTCAAGCTAGCGTACACATCCTAGATCTCAATAACGGCTTGCACTAGGATGATGCTTTTACTGCCAAAAAATAGTGCCTAAATAGTGCCTCCGGAATGCAAATTTTCAGAACAATTGCTCCACGGAGAGCTTCACAAATAGGCAAGCAACTCAAATGACATTCGTCCCATCGTCAAGCTAGCGTACACACGCTGTTCATAGGGAAAGGCGATGGCACTAATTATGAGGAGTATACCAAAAAATAGTGCCTGAAATAGTGCCTCCAGATCTGCAAAAATATACTGGAAATTCGCAGAGGAACCGTTTCAAAAATCTATGTAAACTTCTACATACAAAATGACTTTTGTACAGTCGCGCACAGCAATAAACCATTTTTATTTTACAGAGGTGATACTTTGATCAAACTGTATTTTTGTCATCATTGTATTTATTAGTGTACAGTAATAATAATAATAAAAACTCACCTACCCCACCTTACAAAAAGCCGTGATACTAAATATAAATACTTGCTGAATCACAGCAAACTTACCTCTCACAACACGTGCTTGTTAAAAAAAAAAAAAGCCCGTGCCATCAGAAATCCGGTTAGAAGCCGAGAATGATAAATGAAAAAATGTATAATAATAATTTTATATTATTATTATTACTGTACACTAATAAATACAATGATGACAAAAATACAGTTTGATCAAAGTATCACCTCTGTAAAATAAAAATGGTTTATTGCTGTGAGCGACTGTACAAAAGTCATTTTGTATGTAGAAGTTTACATAGATTTTTGAAACGGTTCCTCTGCGAATTTCCAGTATATTTTTGCAGATCTGGAGGCACTATTTCAGGCACTATTTTTTGGTATACTCCTCATAATTAGTGCCATCGCCTTTCCCTATGAACAGCGTGTGTACGCTAGCTTGACGATGGGACGAAAGTCATTTGAGTTGCTTGCCTATTTGTGAAGCTCTCCGTGGAGCAATTGTTCTGAAAATTTGCATTCCGGAGGCACTATTTAGGCACTATTTTTTGGCAGTAAAAGCATCATCCTAGTGCAAGCCGTTATTGAGATCTAGGATGTGTACGCTAGCTTGACGTCAAGCTAGCGTACCAAAAAGAAAGCCCTATATTTCCCTAAATATTGTGGCACTATTTTTTTAAATATGGCACTAATTAGGCACTATTTAGGCACTATTTTTTAAGGCTACTCCCGACCCTGGATTCCACCATGTGTACGCTAGCTATACGGACACATAAAAACATAACATAAGCGAGAGCCTCATGGGTTTTTTGAAGGACATCCTTCAAGAAAAGATTCTTAAGGTGACTTTTCACCATGTGTGATATTGAGGACGAACGCATCGAAAGCACCACGGGAAGAGTATCGTCCGTGGTGGCGCAAATCGTCTCCCGTGGCGAGTCGGTAGTAAGTAGGCAGACAATCCGTAGAATTACGCATCGTGGGCAGCCATCTTTACAGGGTCGTCAACGCGCACGCGATTCCCCTGGCATTGCAGTAGCATGCGATTCCAAATTTGTACCCTGAGGTGGACCGTATGCTTGTTTCCACCCTTAGTGGCATATAAGTTGATATAGACACATAGTGTAGATGTAAAAGTAGATCGTGCCTAACTTTTAAATAAAATTATAATGGAAAGGCTTCAACGAGGACTACACTTCAAGCTACCATCCAGATGGCACTAAATACCATGATCACGGCCCTCAGTCATGAGGTTACGACTAAGAAGAAGATAATGGAAAGGAGTAACTTCACTACACCGACCAGAGACTTAAATTCAAGATGATGATGATGCCATAACATTGCTCGTGGCACAGTTGCTATTGCGCATATCATTCGATCAGCGAAGTTAAGCAACCATACGCCTAGCCAGTAGTTGGATGGATGACCGCCCGAGTTCCCTCCGTGCCTTGGAGAGCACGTTAAGTCGTCGGTCCCGGTTGCCAATTTAACATCTTTGGCACTCGTTACAGGTCAGTCGGAGGCCTAAAAATAATCTGACAACTGGTTTAACCCAGATCACAGATTTTCCTCCTAAATGGGGTTGCGAAGGTCAGATGGCAGTCGCTTCGTATAAAAATCAGGTGATCCGCCACATCGGGTTGAATTAAGTGCCGACACCATCAATGTATGGGATAAGGCCAGGGAGATGATGATGCCATAACATTCAATATTCTAGTTAATATAACTAACCAAACTTAATCCATTTAGATAATAATATGTTAGAAAATGTCAATAGCTTCAAATACTTAGGAAGCCTCATAACAAGTAGTTCTAGATGTACTCCAGATATAAAATCAAGAATCGCAATAGCTAAGCAAGCATTTAATAACAAGCGTCATATATTTACATCTCACATTTCAAGTAGAGTCAAGAAACAGTTCATTAAAACGTACATCTGGAGTATAGCGCTTTATGGAAGTGAGACATGGACTATGACAAAGAAGGATAAAGAGATACTGGAAGCGTTGGAGATGTGGTGTTGGAGAAGGATGGAGAAAATCAAATGGACGGAAAGAGTCACAAATGAAGATGTACTCAAAAGAGTAAATGAAAAAAGAGTACTATGGAATACAATCCAGTATCGAAGAGGAAAGATGATTGGCCACCTTGTACGACATGACAGTTTCTTTAAAAACATACTAGAAGGAAAAGTAGAAGGAAAGAGAGGAAGAGGAAGACCCAGGCTAACATACATGAGACAAGTCAAGGAAAATGTGTCTGCCATGACGTATAGGGAGGTCAAGGAGATGGCACTGGATAGAGACAAATGGAAGAAGTTGCATCAGTTACACCGACAAGAGTCACAACTCTTAAATTCATGAATGAATGAATAACTAATTAGCAATCATGACCCGTATTATAGTGAGTAAGAGAGCTCAGCGAAAATTGTTGGTATAACTGCGCATATATTTGTCAGTTTTGCTTCACACAAGACCCGAAAAATTATGACTGCACATTCAAGGTCAGCGCTCATACCTCGTGACACTTTATTCTGTATATTACTTGTCATAATAACATTTTATGAAAATTTCATTCGTTCTTTTTTAAAGGTACCTACGACATCTGCTTATAATTTACCGCAACTTGAAATCTACGTCTACACCCTAGAATTGTCGTAGCCTTCGTAGCGCCGTAGCAACCTAAGTAGCGTAGCATCGTGGTCTTGCCGAAATATCCATGTAGATGGCAGCACCCGTAGTCTCAAGGCAACATTTCATTGGTTACTAGCTTCTGGCTGCGACTTCGTCTGCGTGGAATTCGATATATTGAAAGGGGGTAACTGTGTCCTGATAATATATTTTGTTTTTATATATATTTAATATACCTTGAATGGCACTTTTTTAGTAGTATGATTGGTATATAGCTTTTGTAACTGAGTATATTTCGTATGGGTATTGGGTATATTAGATTATATTGAACATGTTTGCAAAATGAATTGAGTTGAGGAAGTTACGACATATCAGTATATCTATGTAACAATTTTCATATACCTACGTGTATAGTTCTCCTATGCTATGAATTGTGATTGAACAAAGATTATTGAGATCTGAAAGTAAATAAACAAGATCAGTTACAGCTAAACAGCTTTAAATCGTAGGGACTATAGTACTTATTCGTGAATATGTAAGGCGTGAGAGTTGTGAGAGGTCGCTCGGGCTTCCTAAGTATTTTGATTTCCCTCGAGAATTGTACTTTGGCTTATTTTTTATTGAAGGGATTTAACTTCCAAAATTGTGTGTTACCTTTTTACCGGCGTAGGGCAACGTATTAGGCGTAGATTTGTATTTAAGATTTGGATAAAATATTCAGGAACTACTAACATTGTTATTTTCAAGTATCAAATATTTGGTGTAATAAATCAATTAGTATGTAAGTAACTATGTACTTTCAACATTTAATGCATAAAAAAATAACACTTATGAGTATTATTATTTTACTTGAAATGTTATCTGAGCAAAGAATAAAACTCTGAAACAAAGTCTTAAAACATTCAAAGGAACCGACGACTGAGTTTATTCGGATTAAGAATAATTCGAATCGACTTATCAAAACTTTTGCAATATTTACTGATAAAACGGACTTCAAAACTTTTTATCAAATTCATTTTACTTCATGCGCCAAAAAGCCAAAAAAAGGTTGTTCAATTTTTGAGCATAGTATTGTACTGGGATACTGAAGGAGTAACCGAATTCAGTATTGCAAATGATCTTGTATATTTTGTGCATGCGGCTGTGTCCAGCCACGAATTGGTATGGATGGAATTCGAGGAGGGATTTTACGGCATTCGATGCACTTTCTACGCTTTATTGTAGAACATTTATTTTTTCAAAACTTGATTTTGTTTTCATGTCGGATTTTTCAAAGTTTGTTAGCACCTACATTCATTTTTATATTCTGCGTTGCTATACTTTTTTAATTTAGCGTTGCACATTGTATGCATCATAGTACTATACGCAAGAACAAACTCACTCGCGTAGAAATAATGCTGCTGCCAAATTATTTGTAGATCTGTGGTAGAAATAACTTTCACCTGTCAAGAAAGTTATCAATTTAATATTAATAAATCACGTCTATGCAGAATCCGCTGCATCATAATAGGCTTCATCATTGTACATCTTTTTATTCGAAAATAACGATCCTAATTTGAATCTATAAAGACATACCTACACTACACGGTGGAAAAGAATTTTTAATTTAAAGGAGAGTACACGCCTAATATTTCCCCTCGCGCATACTTTATCAGCTGTGCAAGAATTTGAATAAATTGTTGCCGACTCAGCTATTAAGAGGTTTTACCTAGAGGTTTACGATCTGGATCGTCTGATAATGGGCGGTTGTAAATTCACTTTCGCTATCTGCTTAATCTAAGGTATTCCTTGATGTCTTTAATTGGTTTTAAGAGTTCAATGGTTTCCCGATATGTGTTGTCTTGCATGATAATATTCCATAATTATATAACTTTGAGGGCAAATACTGGTCTACTTGAGTATCCTTCATTAACCGTCCTTCATTGCGTAGACGACATACTCGTATATTACATACTCGTACTTACGAGAATGAAATCTAAGCATCTGCACTAGATAAATTATACTTAAGTATGTAAGATGTGTCGAACGGTAAGTAATTGATACTGACACTATACCGATACTAAATTGATACCATAAAATATTACGCGGAAGAGAATATTTTTCTGATAAGAGATAAAACTGAAACTGTTGTTCATTCTCTCAACCTGTCTAGAGTGAATAAAATTTAATATTGAAATATGAATTATGAGTCACTAAAACGGCAGCACAGGGAAGTGTATGGCCCTCGAGGTATGAGGTCGAAGTACTAGTGTGCAAGTTAAAATCCCCGCCGTCACATGTTACCGCGTCGACGTAAACGCACATTTACATGGGATGGAAACCGCGCCATCTGTTAGCCCACGGGTGGCACTATGTTGATCCCATACAATTCTACGTTTACGTCAACGCGGTGACTTGTGACGGCAGCAGTGTAAAACTCGCACTAGGCACTCTGTACGGATCGAAGATTGGTAAACTAAGTCATAGCATACGTGTCTCTTATGTAAGCAGCATGCGTTATAAAATGAAAATTGTGTGGGTGTAGCTGATTACAGATAGTAAGTACAGTCAACCAAAAAAACAACAGCATAAGTATCTGATTTAAATAATCTGTAATTATGCACCATTGAAAGTAGAACCCTTCCTTAATATGGACTTTCGCAAAATAACGCCGGATTCAATTAATATGTACTTAGATGCTTACTCAAATTATAATTGGTGATTAATCCTAATTCGTCACTAAAACCTATCATACTTAGGTAGGTAATTATTTATTTAAATTGTTCTATAACAAAATGATATTTTAAGTGTTGACTGTACGTGAGTGGGTATTATCTCCTACTTCTAATCTTATAAAAACTCCGGACACGATAAGACAACAGTAATTTATATCAAGTGGATGTTTGATTTATGGAGGCATTATAATATTAGTGTAAGAATTTTGGCCGTCTCTAGATATTCCAGTCCGGAGCATTTATGAGCAGAGCCTAATTTAATGAGGGTATTACGGTATTAAATTATAGCGTAGATTATTCTGCAAAAATGTATCGACGGCCCTGGAGACCTCTTGCAACATCGATTGGAGTGCTCGGCAATGTTTCCCTTCTGAATGAATAAACAATATCCACCCGAGGGCTCCGAACCACAGTCCCTCCTAATTTCATACAAATTAATTGTTTATCAAATGTCAAACAAATCGGAGAACTTATAGTTTGCTCTTGTAACTGTAGTTATAACACCCATTTCATAGTATGTAAATTCTAAATGAATTAATCTAACATCAATGTTATGCTACAAGGTATAAGAAAATTGTTTGTATAAGAAAGCGGGTACCATGTGCGTAGGACTTTTTTGAGGTCACTCGAAAAGTATTAGTTACTAGAGGACGTAACGCGGTTTCACCCGCGTAGTTCCCGTTCCCGTGGGAGTACGGAGATAAAATATAGCCTATATTAATCAGTGATAATGTAGCATTCAAATAGTGAAATATTTTTTAAATACAGTCCAGAACTTTTAAATATAACGTTATAAACATACATAAACCTTTCCTCTTTATAATATTATATTAGTATAGACGTGAACAAAATTTTAATATTGAAAATTCACGCATAGTTTCTATCAAATTACTGGGGGCCTAAGAGAAAAGGAAAATAAGCTTTGATCCATCTTAGATATGGAGACATTCCAAGAATGATACGCTTCTGAAATTCATTAATTGTTTTAAGGTATTTAGACCCTCCAATTAAATACAGAAAATTACAAACCGAAATCCAATTCGAAGTTAAGCTGAACTTATAAATTAATTTTAGGTAATTGAGTTTTCAATGTTTCGCGGTTTGTAATAAAACCGCCAACGTTCATTTATAAAAAGTAATATCTATGCGTCTATGCAACATAGCGGTTAAAGTAATTTCGAACCCCCAAAAAAGTATTTTTCCAGTAGCCTTTTTGTTGTAACAATTTATAAATATCGAAACATATTTCGAACAATGTTCCAGTAACGACTTTATGTACGGTACACAGCATCGGCGTTACAATTTACACACCGTTAGTAATACACGTGTCTGTTCTAACCTTGTTCACTTCAACTCTGCAGTCTGCATATGCGTGTTTGGCAACTAGCCCGAATAATTAGTCTGTTTATTATTAGGTAACCTAGCTCTTCGTTGAACTCTACTCATCACAATAACAACGCAATTGTTACCCAATACATGTTTTATTAACTAATGAATAACACCATTGTTCTTTTCATAAAATATTCGGAATAAAATATTTCTTGAGAGTATTTTAGGCATCATAGAATTGACATTTTGTCGAAATATCATAACAATGTATAGGGGAGTGCCTTTGCTTTCGACTGTAACCTTTTGAACTCCGGATGGAAACCTCAAAACATGAATAAGACGGAGCCTCTTATTGTCATTTGCATTGAGTGAGGTCAAGTGAGTGAATATTTCAAGAAGTCAGTAATATTTCGAATATCAAAAGTATTTTGAAGTTGAATATATTAAATATATTAACTACACCATCTTTAAAAGCTTATGAAGTATCTTGTTACGCTTATAATAAATACAACGAGCATTATATTGTGACTTTTGATGGAGAATGCGCCATTACAGAGGTCTGTGTGGCAAATGGAGCACGATTTGTACTTGGGTACCATTCCGGTGACGTCGGGCTCATTGCAGGAATCGTTGCAGTCGCGGATAAGGATTTCTGAATCTGAGAACAGAGATATAACTTGGCTGTAATACTTTGTTATCATTATCCCTTCTATTAATCAACAAACTTAAGTGTATTAAATAAGAAAGGTTTTGAAAAACGGGATCGCCTATTCAAATCGTAGGGGCTATCCTTGCACCTTATAAAAGATCGCAGTCACCCAAATTCCAAATAATGCTACCTTAGAATACTTAGTATTTTATTCTTGCGGTGAGGTCACCAGTGCCCCAAGAGAGAGGGGAGGCAGTCTTAGTTTGGCTATGCGCGAGTGACAGTCAGGGGCCCAACCATGAGCTCTTATTGCAATGTTAATTCAGTTGTGCGACAGTGACAGACGTACGCACGTCACATACATCTGTCTCATAAATGAGTGGAACTATCATGGCAATAAGAGCTCATAGTAAGGCCCCTGGTGTTGTTCACATTCATAGCTTGCAGTAGCTGCTTACCATGAGGCAGATCGCTTGCTCGCTTATTTCCCACCTTTGTAGTATAAAAATAAAAGTAATACGTACATGCTGTTTGAAAAACCTTCGTAATGCATGCATTGTGTCCTTGTCGACAATATTTGACAGTTGTTCGCCGGTCTGGCTGCCGGCATGCGGCATTATTCGCAGTACTGCACGCGTAACACACTCTGGAACTTTGCATCACCATCATGCGGGATTCCTCCATATCGGAAATTTTAACAGTTTTCGGTATCATTATTTGGGGAGTTTTTCCTTTTATATTGCCACTAGATAATATGTCTCTAAACGATAAGTCTGTATTTTCATTCTCAAGGTAATCCTCTTTATTTTTATTTTGTTCTTGGTCTCTTTGAGTTTCTAATGCACTGCTTTTTGGGATTGCAGTTTGATAGTTAAACTTTGATTTATTAAAATCTGCTTTAGGTTGACTTACAGGGTTCACGGCTTTTGGCAATTCTTCACGAGGTAAGAATCGACGTGTTTGTTCATTTGAAATTCCAGTTGATTCTAAATTATTCCCAGCGCAATTATCAGCTGACTCCTTGACTTCTGCTATAAATTCACTTTCATTGCTTTTGCCGATCATGTTATTCCCTGATGTCTTAGGATCTAACTCAGAATCGGTTAATTCTTCATAATGTATTCTTGAAATTTCAGTGACACTTTGAACTTGTGGTGATTCGAATAATGGTGTCCCGACTTTTGCCGCACCAGTGTAATCTACGTTATCAGCAGAGGAAGGACGTGTGTCGTCCCTATTATCTGAGAATATCGGCTCCATTAGATCGTCATTATTCACTGATAAGGAATTACGCGTCTTAAATTCATTGAAATCATCGTAAGCATTAAATGCAGCTGCAGGATCCAAACCCTGGTTGTAACTGTCCATTCCTTTAATAATGCTAGATTCTATGTTAGAATCTGATTTTGAAACCTCAGTCAGAGATTGCGGTGTTAGATTTATATTATCATTCGGTGTAAAAGTTCGAGTTATCTGTGATTTGTACGTGGGTACATTTTGTAAGGCACGGCGGTGTGGGCAAGGTATCAAATGTATGCCAGGTTTCCCATAAATGTTGCCGGGGACGATTGTTTGTTGCGGTACAAATCTATCGGCAACATTCGGTTGATAATATGCAAAGTTATCCGGTGGTTGTTGATAACCTAAAAAACAATCAATTAATAATGTTAATTAATAACGCATTGAAATCATATAAAAATACTGTTCAAATATACTTGAAATTAATAAAGAACAAACCTAATGATATACACTGGGCGAAAATTACACAAAAACATATTAAATTTAACATTTTCCTTACTGAATTACCTACTTGATTTGACGGCTATAGAAAATTAACTGAATTTAATATAAGGCGAATACTAAGAAACATTTTACTGAATCAACTTGTTATCGTCAAATGCTGTAAATTAATATCGGCCCATTGTAAAAATGCGCTCGATGGAAAGTTTGAATGAAAACAATGAACGTTCCACGAGAATAGTTTTCAATGTTCCAAAGGAATCTTGCGTTCCATCAGATATGCGGTTCCATACTGCATATCCTTAAGTTCATACCAACCGCGCAGAATTCCTAAATTTGACAAAAACAACAACTTGGTTTACCTTAGAAAATGATGTGTTTCTTCCCCCAAGTGACTATCACTTGACGTCTCTAACAACCATACCTAATCATCGAATTTTGTGTTGATAATAATTAACTTAAAAGATATGTAATTAACCTGACATTTTGTTTTCGAATATATAGTTCCAATTCAAACACCATAGATTAGGTAACAATCTAAATTTTCTTTAATTGTAGGTAGGAACAGATTACGAAAAATTCTTTTGAAATTCGGATCTGCCTACTACGTAGCACCTGTTTAATTTCCTGTCTAAGTCCTGACTTTTATTTACTGTTTATATTAAATAGTGGGAACAGGTGAATTTGTTTTACTTTTACAGTCTCCAGAGAGCAAATGTTTATTTATTTAACTCTTTTAATTTTCATTTTGCGGAAATCTGCCTCCATGTTTTATGAATCGAATAGAACGGCATAGTAAGTTCACCTGGCTACCATTCCAATTGTACCAAGTAGATCTTTTGCTTTGTTGTTAGTTATTTGTTATAAAGGTTGGATTATCCCGTGAAAACTTTTGCCAGGTTATACCTCCGAATAAAAGACATTACCTGTTCGAAAACACCTAGTTAACGATGTGAAAGGAATTTCCAGTGTGTAAGAATGGGCTGCAGCTAACAAAGGGCGTCACTCAACCTAATTGGGCCCGCGTCCACATCGTCGAGCCGAACAAATTGTCAGATTCAAAGCCCTTGGAAAAGGTACCATTACACACACTCTGAATGGAGAATTAAATAGAACACGCATGATTGCTTGGGACCGGACCAAATTGCGGTGTACGTTTTTTGCATACGTAAGAAATAAGGGTGCATATTAGCAATGAAGCCAATACAAAAATCAAAGAAGTTTTTATTATAAGTCCCTTTGTATTACCTGCTTGAGCCCACACCATAGTAGCATAAAACCAATGTAAAAGTGTGTGTACAAATAATTTTGTGTCTCTTATATGTTTTGAAAAGGAATTAAAATGTCCGCCTGTGGACTTAAGAAGAGATATAAAAGTATCCGCGGACCCACATGTGGATTTAAGTGGAGATAGAAGTATCCATGCATCAACCTTTGGATTTAGGGAGAGATAAAAGTATCCGTGGGTCCACATGTGGATCCAAGTAGTAAGGAGCGAACAAATTATAAGAAACTGCCTTTCCCCTAAAATAGCAATCAACACTTTCGTAGAATTTTTTGCTTGAGTAACCCAAAAAAAAAATGGTCGTGATTAAGCTTCAAAAGCTCAGGACTCTTCACGCTACACAAATAAACTGCTGTTAATGCTAAAATTACAGAAATCAGCTGAGTGACGGTGACTTGGAGAGCACTCGACGACGCTCCATCTAATGAGACGACAACAGGCATGTCTAATTTGTTATATTTAACCGTTGTTGCTTAGACACTTCGTTTATCATTATTTTTATTATCTAAAAAGTATATTTTTCCTTATAATTGGGACAATATCCAACGATACCCAGAAAATAGTGCACATCGACCCCAGGAACGAGACAATCGACTAATTACGTTTTTTTAGAGCGTTTCTCTGCCGCATACTACTTAATATGTGTAGCGACTGACTGATTGCGAATACGATTGAGAAATATGTAATTAACTAATTTCACACAGAATTTGTGAATAGTCTATGGCAATAGTATTGAAAATAACAAGGCACAAAAGGTACGTCATTATCCGCAGTTATACTTAAGTTTTCTTAAGTGTTTCGTTCTTATTTAGCACAGATCGGGGTGATTTTTGAAAGGGCTGGGTGTGACAGCTGCTACCCATTTTCCCCGGAACATAAATGTGTTTCCATGGAATAACTCTTGCTTGTAGAAAGCGGCGCTTAATTAAGTTAAAATTTATTTATTTCAAACTGAATGTAGTATATTCAACCTCTGAAAATATATTTTTAGCAAATAATCTTCTCATCTGAATCAAAGAGGAATCAAAAGGAAATTGGGGTAAGTCACTGTACTTAAACAGCCCCTTATTTCGTACATTATAGGATCAAAAGGTAAATGGCAAACTATTTCAAGCAAACCCTATTGGGATTAAATACTTCCCCGAGGAACGCTCGCGTGTACCATAGAATAAATAATAGTACGCTATGTGTACCTCTACTTACTCCTTTAGTAAATTTTACTCGCTAATTCCTAGAAATTTTATTATAGGATCAAAAGGTAGATTAGTTGTTCTTAGTTGGATACTTTAGAGTAGTTTCAAGTAAGTATATCAGTACTTTTTGTGTAAATATGTTACCTATGTAAAATTCGAAGCTCCGGATTGAACCCAACGCACATATTGTACCACTGGAACTAGGAGACATTTAGAAGATGTATTCTTGAGTGAGGTGTAGGTATAAAAGTAGAAAATAAATTTTCTAAAAAAATAATGGGGGTTGAAAGTTTCTCCCACATAAGAAAGATACTTAGCTGATAGCTTCATTAATTTTTTACGTAGGTTACCTGGCTGAAAGATTTTCAAATGTTGCAATTTATGTCTTGTTTTGGGACAATCCTTGCACCTACTTGTGCTGTTAAATAAATGTATTTATACAAATATGAGAATAGTCACATTACAGGAATTGAAGGTATAGGGAAAATAGCGCCTTTCCACCGTCATCAGTACCCCAAGAAAAGGTTTGTAAATGTTCATACACCGTCGACCTTGCGTTTTAGAGTTGCTCGAAATGTGTTGATCCGCTGTATTTGGCATTCAAACACAACCCGCCAGTGAACAAGTATCAACACATTTGGTGCCACGCTAAAACGCAACGACGCGACGACGTTAGTATATGTCAAATATACTACTATATATTTGCTATAGCCTATACTTGGGGCACTATATCTTAAAGCATGTTTTCCAGTAGATGAGAAATGTTTTATTATTTTATTCACATAAATATGTAGTCGGTTATCCAAATTATTCGTAGAGTTGTAAAGTATAAATTGAAGAAACTCTCATCAAAGAGAACCAGTCGATTACAAAGTAAATGATTTTATTATATCAGAACCTCGGAAGTTTTGGGTACAATATTACGATGTTAACTTGTTAAGACCGTCGTTTGTTTTCTCACACTCCGAGAAGTTATATTTGTCGTTCCAAGTTAACCGGTAATCACATTCAGTTCAGACAAATTAAGCCCCAGAGCGCTTTAATTTTGAGGCCGAAGTTCAAGTTAAGTAATCCCGCAGGTGTTGAATTGTGTTTGCAGTTATTCGAAACGATGAAGAACTTTATAAGCGTTCGAAGTTAAGAAGTTATGTCCCCACTTCTTTTTTGTCGGTTTTCATTTTACTCGGCCAATGAGCAGGACTCGTTGGAACGGAACGCCAAAAGTAATCTACGGTCCTATTTATGAGGAGCGTGTTTCAAAATTGACTTAGGATTCCATTTTCATTGTTTTGTCGACAGGCGTATAAGGTATATTTCATTTAAAATATCCTATTACTCTCATTATCTCATAAACTCTCATATCTAGTATGATCGAATGTTGATAAGGTAGTAAAGACTTTCACTCTTTACTACCTTATCAACATTCGATCGAATAGAATTTGCACCTTTAGGATAATAAGGTATATTTTCATTTGCATTTCATCAAGAGGATTCAAGCATATATCCCTTGTTTGTAAAATAGGAGTGTTTTGTATGTTTTTAAGGAAACTGTCATGCCTGACAAGGTGGCCAATCATCTTTCCTCTTCGGTTCTGGATTATTATCCATAGTATTCTTTATTCGTCACCGAACAAGTGTCTAATTCTTAAATTCATGATGATGTGATTATTTAGCAAATAATTAATTAATTAACTCTACTTGTATAAATGTATCAGCTATAACCGGTATACCTGCATAGAAAGTAAAACAAGGATATTTTTGTTCATCGATTTAACCCTACTTGGGTTGACCGAGCATTGCTTGTATATTACCGGGATGAACAAGCATTGCACGGTTTTTTTACGTTTTCTAAAAATGAAACCTAGCTAGATCGATTTATCGCCCCCGAAACCCCCTGAATACCTAATTTCATGAAAATCTTCGTTTCCGAGATTAGATATTACAAGAATTGCTCGTTTAAATTATATCTAATAAGATTGTTAGATATACCTGATGTTAACGCAAAAGCAAGATTTTACAATTAAAACCAAAAACCCTTTGAGCAAAATAAGTTGGTAAAGTGTTGAGGTTTCTAATGCACGAGGAAAAGTAGTTTGCCAGCAAAGTTAACAACACGTACTCCACGTGTATTTGATTGGCGGGCGTTCGGCTACATTGCTAAGCTGAAGCTAAACTTTAATGAAGTTGGACAAGTATGGTTATCGAACGTACTGCCAACCCACCTCTTTAGTTTAACACTTAGCTTAATTGCATCCCTGGTTATAGTTTTAAGTATGGTTAACAACTTAGTCTACTACTAGATACAAGAAGTACGGGATGTACTGCATAGATGTTAAGGTGCTTAATGTTTGCTAACAGATGTCATTAAGAATATCGTGTATAAAGGTTTTGCATTTAAGTAATAAATTAATTTTTAAATCTATATACTTAAGATACCGATCAAGAAGTATATTTTTGGTGACACTCTTTCCGAGTGTCTAAGTTTTATAAGTTCTGATTACAAATAATGATTCTAAATTAATCAAAAAATGTCAATAGTATATTCCATACATCGCAGTCTATGGTCTAACCAAAAATAAAAGCGTAACCTTTAATTTTTGACATAAAGTATTTGACCGAGAATTTCCAACAGTAAATTAGAACTGTGATGAATTTACGCATGCGTTAACTATTCTTGATAAGCTCAAAATGCAATGTGAATTATATTTATGCCACCAACAGCACGTTAATACTTACAATATGCAGCGTTATCGGCATGAGATAAAACATTCAAACATCCCATTTGATTGTTATGAAACAGTAAACGCGAATTAGATTCAGTAGTTGGCAGAAGGCACGAGCTCTAGTGGTAACGACCATATAAATAAAGGAATACCGCAAACTTGCATATTTATGAAGGAAGCCTTCCTTCTGCGGGCCCTAAAGGTGTAAATTTCACGTCTACGTTTAACATTTTAAAGGTAAGAAGTTCCTACTACAAACAATACTGAATGAGCGTACTTATCTTTTTTTTATGTAAGTATAATGGCTTGCATGTAATTATGAGATTCGTGGTCGTATCATCATATTTATAATATGTCACAAAGCGAAGACAAGCCGTCTTTGCTTTGTGATATATATTTATATACAAAAAAAATGTATAGGACAATTATTTTTTTATTTAAGTAATGCTTTAAGATTGATTTTGATAATTTATCTCTAATTACGATAGTTTTTCTAAAAAGCGTCCAGAGTATCACTCTGGATGCGAGCCACAGCTTTCCTAGCGATATCAGTTCTGTGGTTTAGCCATGAAAAGATAGCAGAAGGTTAGTCAGAGACACATTCCATAAAGTATAAAATAGTATAAATAGTCAAATCCAATTAGTTGTATTATACCAAATAGTCTATTGTCGTGGCCTTGTTATAATTTATTAATGAAACAGACCTCGAAATTATATTTTTATTCAGTATTCATTCCGAGACGGAAAATGTGTTTCGAAGAATTGTTACAACTCAATGGTCCTGTAATTTCCAAATCATATTATTTTATTGCTGTTTTAAGGAAACCATTTGAGAGGAAAATTAATTTCTGCTCATTTGATTTTGTTGGTCGGTAACGTCAACGCTGTATGCATCTACAGGATGTATATTTAATAAACCTAATTTAATATCTACTCAAAATTCCGTTCGGGTTAAGTATCTACTATTTATTACAATTATTTCTTCAGATTTGGTTAAACTTCAATAGAATTATTAAATAGTTTATCAAATATAATTAATGATTTCAGATATAATTAATTCAGATATTTTGTAAATTTATGCACGAATCATCTGCAAATCAGTATACGTATTTTTCTGCTGATGCATATGATTAAAACTTTGAATGCAAGCCGCAAACGCCGCAATAGTCCATGCTAACGAACCCATGGCGCGCTTGCTTGTTTTTGTGTTCCTTTTAACATCCATATTTCGCTTGCAGCTTAAAAGCGTCGAACGTAGCGAAATTTTCTGTCATACAATGTCAAAGCAGTCTATACCTACACATTTTTTTGTGAATTTAACATAACCGATGCCGATACCCTAGAACTAACCTTCAAACAACTGTGTCGGCGATACTGAAATCATCATAATGTTATTTTTTTATCAATAGCGAAATTCATCAGCATTTAAAATGTACTACTGGGACATATCTTAATGTTTGCCTGCGGGAATTTTACGTTCAACTTTCGAACACTTTAAGAAACATAATTGATTTTTAAAGCGACCTCGCAACTGACCATTTTAAAAGTGAAAAAGCATTCTATCACATTGCCCTTTAATGAAGTGTAAAAGAAACCAATTGAAAAGCTATAGGGGTGAGCAAAGACGGTCTCCGGGTCGGGGGAAATGCGGTTGGACGCCTTTTAATTCCGCACGCACATGCCATTACCACGAGGCAGAACCTTTGTCATGGGAGCAACAATGAAGCCTTTTACCGTGATTTATTGCAGTTGGGGAATGGTCCAGCCCACTATTATACCAGATTAACATAACGAGCTATTAGCAGATTAGTCATTTGAGTTACAAAACTAGAGAATGCACATAAATGTCGTGTAAAATGATTTTGGCAATTGTATGATTATGATATTATTCATCGAATAATACCATTATCATTCATTCGATATTCGAAATGGGGGTTGACATTTGTCTGCCGTGTCACCCATATTAGCAGTGACAGACAGTGATGCGGTGAAATGCGAATATCTGTTCCATCTACGTCCCGATTATGCGGAGTGGTAGACGTGTCATAGATAATTATATACATATACTGTAGCTATGTCAGTTAGCTAGGAAGTGTGTATCTCGCTTTGTGGGGCTTATCATATTTCCCATCTGAGCAAGCTCCCGGAAGTAGGATTTCATGAATGATTATTCGGTTTAATTTAGTTTCCAGATTAGCATTTTGATGGAATTTTGTTTTAGGGTTTCCCAGAATATAGTGGTATGTTAATTAGCAGATGTTAGTTCCCTGAAGTTATTTAAGCTAAGTATCAAAATAACTTGCGCGGTTATATAAAGAAGGAGACCGTATTGGATCTGAAATGTTTCATGTACAGACTAGCAACGACCTTCCTATTAATTTTTATTAGACTCTAATTTATTTAATTTCACTTGCTTATTTTCCTCAAGTATTTTTTGAATTCCTTCTCAAAATATTCTAATGAATGACAAGTATTTACTGTTCATAATTTACTTCATAAAAAAATAATCAAGATAAAATCGTAGCGGTGTCATAAATTAAAGAAGTTTTGTGAGTCTAATTTGAATATCATAGACATTTTGAGCTGTAACTCTCTACCGTTATAAATATTTTACCGTAAACTTTATATTCTCAAAACAGTTAATATCTTTGGCTAATAGGTTAAGGTCCTCGTTAGATTTTCCCTAAAACTCTGTGACATAAAACCAAGGCGGTGATCCGGCGACCTTAATTCCCTTACAGCACTGGTACACATCTGTTTAACCTACGAAAATGCCCTCATTGTGTTGATCTTAGGCGGAGGAAATGGGTGCAATGATGGCCTTCCCCTATTTAATGGGCTTCAGAATGAGCACTCTCCACGATATATACAGATATACAGCGCATATACTTAAACGAGCGGAAAATACTACGCACGAGCCATTAATTTATTTTCACTACGGTTTATTGTGCATTTAGGAACAACATATGGGACTTACATACAAATGAAACGTTTATATTCTTGTGTAGTGTATGTGAATGGGAATATAGGCTAAGTAGACATTTACTACAAGATGATAACTACGATAGTGATGTAGATATACATTAATTGTACATTTGACTAGCTGTGCCCCGCGTAGATTTAGTTTCATCCTTATTGTCGCGGAACACGAATATTAATAATAAGTAAAAGTCGCCCACGTTACTCCTTAAAACATCAGCTACCTGCCAGTGAAAGTCCCGTTAAAATCGGTCCAGCCGTTTCAGAGATTACCCGGATCAAACAGACAGACAGACAGACAGAGAAAAAAATTAAAACTTGGTTTTTTAGTGTTAGTAGCGTGTATACTTTCATATGCATTTAGTGAAAAGCTGTTATTTTGGAATTACAAACAGATATATCTGTATATAGATATAGATTAGCTGTTAAGATATATATGTATAGATATATTTAAAGTATCTACTAGAGTCTGCTCTAGAAAATTATAGTACTAGGGGCCTACCATCATCGGCTTAAAAGGGTAATAAGAACTTCAGAGTTTTGACTTTTCATTTTGGTACCGTCCAATTTAATATCAAAGCTTAATACGCGTTGCTTAAACGATCATAGTTGAAAAAGTAACATTATGTTACAAAATATATGGAAATTACATAAATCAGTCACGTGACATATGTATCGTTTCTATTAGCGAAGCGTGAGAAAATGTTGCTTCGTCTGGCCTACTAATGTACTTCTATTTGTACGACTTCATTAACAATCGGTGCCTATAATTACACTGATAATACAGTTACTTATATAGGATTGTTTCTTTACTCTCGGGTACCTATCAAAAACGAAATCGAATTTGCATTCGACGTGCAAAATACAGGCGTATTTACAAAAATGATTCTTCTAAATTGTATCTTGTAACAGAATGGCATTTCAAGAACATCAGTTTGCAATCTCTCACGAAATTGATTGACAATCTAATAGTTTATAAGTTGCCAAATCCGGTATAATGTCGATGCTGTTCAATGGGGAAGCAAACCAAAACGTCAAGAAATCGTAACAAAAGGGAATATATGAGAAATATTTGTGAAACTTGTGTTAATGGCAATATTATAATAAGAAATGCGAAGTTCACTAAAGTATGAAACTTTTTCATTCCCTTTCGTCTGAAAGAGGTACATTTGTTGGATAGTAAATAGCCATTATCAGCGAAGGAATGAAATTGCAGGCAGACCGACATTGATGTGGTAGGTGAGATTAGAGTTATATACAACACTTATAAATTTAACATTTACACTTTACAATCAATAATTACAATTATGAGATAATAATATATTTATATTCGACGACGCTGAGCTTCGGAAACTACCGGCTTTCCCATCATTCAATGCAATGGATTTACTAACTTAGTACATTTAAAAAAATTGTTTGTAAAAATTAAATTATTTAATGTAATACAACAACATATTAGAAGAAGCATTGACTAATCGAAAACAAATAGGTACTAAGGTATATTGTAAGGTATACTTCCTTACATTATTAATATTTCAATATTATGCTTTTTATAATTATAAAAGTACTTGGATGATTAAGTTGGACACAAACCCTCTAATTACAAAACATGGTTTAATTGAGATGGAGCTACTTTGAAACCATTGTTTTGTAATAAAGGGGCAAAAGTTAAATATAATATTTACGCATCGCTAAGACATATAAGAAAGTACTTTTAAATTTACTAAATACTTAATTAAGACAAAGGAGTAAAGTAAATTTGTAAATATTTTAGTTAGTTCCGTCATAAGCGAGAAAATTTAATGAAATTACCAACAAACCGAGTACGAATTAACTGAGCGGACGCAATAAATTGATGATTTATGCACGTAGCGCGTAATTATGGTTCGTTGTGTAAAACCAACGACACACAGGTGCACTGGCTACAGGTAATTATCAAACGACTTGCTTATCTACTAATGTTAGAATAACAGATAAATAAAATGGAAGTGCATTGCAACAGTTTTGCACTAAATGCATGTTGTATAAGTATATACAGTACTTATATAAAAAAAACATACAGTCAAATTGATAACCTCGTCCTTTTTTTGAAATCGGTTTAAAACAAATTCATCCAATTAAAAAAAATCTCTGTCTGTCTGTTTGTTCCGGATAATATCTGAAGCGGCTGGATTGATTTTAACGAGACTTCACTCACTCACCCAGATAGCTGATGCTACAAGCCGAACTTAGATTACTTTTTTGAAAGAAGCCATCCATGAAATTAAGCCTACGCGAGAGAAACTTGAGAAATTAAAACCAAGGTAAGAAAATAAATGCCCATGAAAATTCCACGGTATTAAATTAATACACCTATAAATTTATCACATTCCATAAAGTTTGGGGTAAGGCAAACATAATAAAAGAGTTGATTAATTTGACAGTTGAGTAGCCAAACAAAGGTTCATGAATGATCACTTTATCACCTTCAGTCATGAATAGTAATATGTTTACAGGGCGCGACCCCGGTTGTTACAGTTTTCCTGTATAGGACGTGTCACGGAGCCAGTTGCGAAAGTCATACATAATGTATGTCTTACTATAGCGATTTAGGAACGGAAATAGCCTTACTCTTCCTTCCCTAAACTAGGTATTGCGTACCCGACGTAAAAATATATTTATCACAAGAAAATATACAGTTTTCTTACCCTAAGTGTATGGACAGGAAAATTGCCATACACATACCTTTCAATGTTAAAATACATTCGTCATTCGCTTCAATATCATAGCGCATAATATTCAAATGGTTTATTTAAAGTGCTTACTGTTATATAATCATAATGTTTTCGACATGTATATATTTATTATTTATATGTGTGACATTACTGAAAAACTATAAAAATTTAATAGATTACGTTCTCATTTTCTCACGCACCTACGTTAAATCAGCGTAAAAATATTCCATTCGTTTGACTCCTTCAAATTTCCGTTTTTTGCCAGATAAAAGTAAAAGTGATGGAGTGGAGATAGATGGGGTGTGACAAGAAAATCACGTCGCGAGTCGTAGCTCCGGTGTTTGCAGAGGCGCGGAAATTGCCTCCATAACGCGTAGTGGAGTCCGAACACGAACAATAATACTACCGATGTCACCTCACTGACTTACGACAAATCTATCTCTATCTCGAATAGGGTAAGACATATTCCCGCAATGACAACTTACATGGATTCTCTGCAAAGCTTATGCAAATATAGGTGGCGTCACGAGTTATGTGCTATGTAATAAATAGTTGCGATAACCGTACATGTATTTGTTTGTACCGTTCCATACAAGCTCCAAAAAATTACCTGATTATGTTTATTAAGTACATAAGACGAGATTATGTATCCAAATAAATATGATAAAAACAATAAGAACTTTAACACAACTTAGTTAAATAAGGATGCTCTGGAAAAAAGACTTTATGGTAACATGTCTCAGCAAATTTTTTCGGTATTTTTAAACGCCCTCATATTAAGATAATGAATGTGTAGGTACGTTCCACGTAATGCAGAGAATACCTACATGTATTACATGAGTTCCGTGATATCTAACATGGAGCGGGTCATCTCCTACGTAAGCAAACAATGCTCAGATTGAGCCGGCCTCTTAGTGCTCTGCTGTCGAGTACATGCACTACCCTAGATTAGATCCCCTGCAATCGCCTGATTGCTTCTCTCAAACTATTCAATCTTAAACACTGATAAGCCCAATTGTGGTGTTAAACTGTAATTTACATAAAGTTTACTGCCGAAATTTATTGGCCAGGTCGAAACCTTTAGACCTCTCATTGTGTATTCATTCTCGATAAGCCCAGCTACAGTCATTATTGTATATCTGGTCATTTTGTGCTGAATTATTTGTAAGTAAATATCTACATTTCAACTGAATTTATTAATTACAAACAGATATATAATTTACCACTAAATATAACTACAAATCTTAAAAAAATATATATAATCAACTGAATAGTATGTGGCTCTAAAATTGGTAATGTGTCTCAATAGACGACATGGACGACCTCGTTATACAACTACGTAGATCAACTTGATCAAACAATTAAGGATTGATAAGGGTACACAAACCGAACAACATGTTTGAAATCTACAGTGGTGACTGGCGAGGCGCATTTCATTCTGTTTCTACTAGCTTCCGTCCTCAGCTTTCCTCATGTGTATACTTAATAGGCGTGAATGTAAAATATAAATAAATTATTGTGAATGAATTTTTAATGTTACTCTTCGTTATAAATTTTTGTCCATTATCAGATATAGATCAAACCGTGAAGGATTCATTGTAAGAATACCTTATGTAAGTAAGTATGTAAATAAATGAAAATACAACTCACGTACGTACACAATACGCGTTAAGGAATTGAAAACATTAATTAGTTAAAACATTGCCGGGTTCCCGTTGCGTGTATTATGCGAACATAATAGTGCTTAGCGCAATTAACGTTAATTATTCCAAACAATCAAGGCACGTAAGCCATGGCGGTGGAATAAATTAATTATTGTTATCTCAGCACCAGAAGTGTTTGTTGTATGTACTATCATTAGTATGGTCGTGATAATATTTAGATACAATCTTGACGCGTTATCTTTCGTTTCTAACGAGTAATCACAGCTATCTAAAGGCGAAAACCCTAGACAGCCACAAACAAGATTAGCTAACTAAACCAAGGTTTCATGGGACAAGTTTGTGTTTTACGACATTCCATCAAAGAAGTAGGTAGTTTATTCAGATTTTATCTGCAAGATGTATAATGTTAGGTGAAAATGTACCTTTTCACGAAGGGTCTGAAAGAATGTACCTGCTAATCCAGCGGATATAAGATGTCGGAACGCGGATCATTCGAAAGGCCGAATCTTACTCGAGATAGCAGCGCGTGGATTTGTGGGGTTGGTTCATCTATTAAGGTTATTAAAACTCGAGACTTGTCATTCAGAGGCCTTCTGCATAATTCAATGTTCTGCTTAAGTGATGGCTTGTTACATTCGCTAATAAGATAGGACGCGACGTGGAAGTGGCGTGGGCGTGAATTTAATTTAAATCTTACTCTTGGAATGTGTATCATGCCTCTTTTGTTTAATTTTCAACTTGTTCTTGTTTATATTGTATTTTTAAGTGTTAAAATAATTAACACTTCCGTGTAAGTATTATAGATTCGTCGATGTTGATGAAATGGATGACGCAATGCACAAAGAAGCATTTCTTTAATTGTTACCAATCATCAATAAAAAATCGTAATTACTCATACAATTTGAAAGCATATCATTAATATTTAAATTAAGTTGGATATAGGCTAAATATATGCTTGTATAGTACTACTTTGTATACAACGAAGAAGTTTGCATAATTCGTAACTTTAAGAATTATGCAAATTAGTGTAAACGTACCTTATCTATGAGTGACAAAGCGAAATGTTTTTTATTAATACCGTGAGATAAGTTCACGGCACGTTCATGTAAATGAAGAGGAAGGAAGTATTCGGTGTGATATCGCCCCCGGCGGTATCGAATAATCCACCCAATATTGGCGATCTCAGGTGTTCCGAGCCTAAGGGCACGGTTGACCATTGCGCGGTGTGCACACATAAGGTACAAAAAGGGTTTCCATACCGGGGTATTCATAAGAAGTGTTTATGTCAGAAATTTCTATAGCAACGGCACGTATCGGGGTTATTCCTCCAAACCCCATTGTTAATCCTCTCGGCTTCTAGATGTTAGACTACTCTGATTGTTCTATCATATTACCACTTTGTACTACAAACTTATACTAACCTGATATAGATATTCTAGAATTAAAGTGGCTAGTTAGATGTTATTCTTAGTGAAGGCATTCATTAGGGTATTAGCGTGGTGTGCAAATGCACTTACATCGGGGCCGGTTTCGAACGAGTAGAGTGATGGCAAAATGAACAAGTTCGGTTGTTCTATCCAATGTAGGCATTGGACCGAACCACGCGGTAGCCTGTGTGCGGCTTAGATTGACTAAATTAACATATTAAATAGCGCACAAACCGCGTGGACACTTCCACATGAAAGTAAGTCTAAATAGTGTTATTTTAGCAAAGTTGTTAAGTAGTAATATTTCGGTATACTAGGGTGCTATTTGTATATCTTTTAAAGAGTCAAGTATGATCATTTCAGAAGTGCATCTTAAGAACTTGGTCCCAAATAACTGGGAACTGGGCCTCACGTAGGTACATGTAATAAAGTCATCAAAAGAGTACTTAAAATGTTTGTGAAACATGATGCAACGTCATCGAAGATTCAAATGCCTGTAATAAATCAAAATTAGCGAGAAACGGCATTTTCTCTTAACTTGGGGACATAAATTAACCCTCAGCCCATTAGGTACTCAAATATTAAAATGGCTAAGGCTCAGCCGTTACCGGGTCTCGTACATTCATTACTCCGCGTTTAAGTCATGCTTAATTACTCTCGATAAGTGTTGAATTGATTCTATTCATTTTAAGAAATGCTTGTGAAAGTTCAAATCTATCCAAACAACTAACTGATTGACTATTTCAATCAGGAAATAATGTAGGTATCCGAGACGTGAAGTCTTAGATATACTTTATCATGTTTTTACTTTTGTTTTTTTAGTATACCTCAATTGTTGCAACAAAGGTATGTTAATAATGTTTGCCATACTGATATTCCACATTTAGGGCGAATAAATAAATATTTCTGTGGCCGTAGCTACCCGTGCTCGGTTCAATGGTTTTAACTTTTGCAGCAGGCCGTAAAACGAGTTAGTTCCTAACTTGTACTGCGGCAGGGGCTGACGGATAAAAACCTACACTCACCATATCGACTCAACAGCGACTATCGTATAATAAATATATCGTTTGACGTAATGAAAATGTTCTTTTAATTGTATGTGTAAACGTATTAGAATATGAATATAAATGAATAGGCTGGTCGTGAACCAGCATTCACCTTGCGTTGGCTATTTAACACAACACACGACCTAAAAAAACCCCACATTTCAATGCTTTACTTGTCTTTAAGTTGAGTCGTTGTTGAGTCGCTTTGGTGTGCAAATGCCCTTATTCGAGTGGATGAAGAGTTCTTGGTTTTGTTTCAACAAAACGTTAAAAGCCCAACGTTGAACTTATTATTGGATTAGATGAAGCGAATTACCAAATTCTGAGTAGTTTTCGGCTTCCACCTAAATGGTGCCGTCTGTCCATGTATGTGTCAGAAGCTGTTTAAAATATTAACGACTAGCGGACCTCACGCGGTTTCATCCGAGGGAGTACGGGGATAAAATATAGCCTATGTTACTCGCTGATGATGTAGCTATCCATTGCTGAAAGAATTTTCAAGATCGGTCAAGTAGTTGAGGAGCTTATACAATGCAAACAAACAAAAAAAAATCTCTCCTCTTTATAATATTAGTGTAGATTTACGCAATCGTCTCTCCGTGTTCTATGATTTACATAAATTTGACATGTATATACAAATTCATTAACACAAATACCGATGTAGAAAATAAATGGTGTAGTGGTAAATTCCTCGACATTCATAAGTGCCTTACCAGGGCCTAAACTGAATAAATCATTTTCATTTCATTTTTTTAAAATACCGCAGATGTATGTAAATCTGACCTGCGTAAACATTTTATCTAATTTAGTCGCATTGAAACTAGCAAAAATATTTAAAACGTGCATTGGCTCTAAGGTCTTTCCGATGGATCTTTACGGTGGATAACGACTTTTTCGTTTTGTGGAATTATTCATTCCTGGAAATGGCGAGAAACTACAGGAGCTGAAGAAAATTAAAACACTTCGGATCATAAATTGTATGCGTACTTATTATAAAACGCAAAGCCCAGGCTGCGTCGCTTTGAGAAAGCAATCTCTATTACGGAACTACTTGCATCCCTCCGAGCATTACACACAAGACTATTTAAGTATTTTATGATTCTTAGTTCCATGATCAACATTATACCGAACAAAAATATCAATGATAATATACGGCTATGTTTCGATTACTGATTTGGATTGTCGAGTTACATAATATAAGAATACGAGTACTTACGTATTCTGATAACGTATAAAAATATTCTTCGTCATTATAGCAAACAATCCTTATTGGATACACACACAGGAACTTGACGAACTTGTGATTAAATTGTGTTTTTTTAAACGCTGTATATATTACTAGCTGTGTCCCGCGGTGTTACCCGCTTAGATTTCATTTGATGGATGACCCGCAGAAATCTAATAAAAAAAAAGAAATGTAGCCAAATTACTCCTAGCATCATCAGTGAAAGTCCCGTTAAAATCGGTCTAGCCGTTTCGGAGATTAGCTGGAACAATCACACAGACAGACGGATACACAAATAGAGATATTTTTTGAATTTTTTTTTGTTTTATGTCAGTACCGTATATACTTTCATATGCATTTAGTGAAAAGCTGTTATTTTGGAATTACAAACAGACACTTCAATTGTATTTATCTGTAATGTAATGTCATAGATGTAATAGATGAAATAGATAAAAAAAAATATTTACAAGTACTAAGTACGTGTAAATTAAAATAACTATTTTGGCATAGATTTTTTGCTTCTGTGATTGTTTTCCCTGTAATTTCATTATTTTCCTAGACCTTTTAGCAACTACTAGAGATTTTTCTTGAATTTGATATTTGAACGCCTTTATATTTGTTAGTCGGTACGCGTAATGAACTAACTTTTCTAGTCGAATAGCGTATCTTACAAATTTTTATATTTCAGTCACGTAGCAGTTGAATGTATGCATATATTTCAATTTGAATGTAAGCAATTGTTGATACTATAATACACTTCAACCTGATGTATTAGTCATTGCTCAGAGAATTCATTTACAGTGCTAGAATATAAAAGTACCTCCATACTTGTAATGTTTTGTCTAAACTGGTTAAGCCATTTCATTTGGCGAAGTTACAACGCAATATACACATTTAGTCACATGAAAGTTAATACTAGGGATGTGCCCAAAACTTCGTACATGTGGGATACGGATATCACTGGCTCTAAATAGCCGTAATCCCACGAATTAATTGCAGAGAAATAATCAGTTTTTTTTGATTCACAATAATATGGTAAAGTAAGTGTATTTAATTATCTGCTACCAGTAATCCGTTGCCCAAATCGAATACTATAACGAGTAATTAATCAATTAAAGTAATAAATAGTGGACATTATTTACACATCGAGATAGTACCGGTAAGTGAACCACTCTAATTGATGAGAGCTCGTTTGAGTGTCATTTGAAAATGAAAATGAAAATGAAAATGAAAATGATTTATTCAGTTTAGGCCCTGGTAAGGCACTTATGAACGTCGAGGAATCTACCACCGGTTCGGAAACTAGCCTTCTGAGAAGAACCGGCAAGAAACTCAGCTGGCATCATGTACATTTCATTACACAGTAAAATAATAATAATTACAAAAAAAAAAAAACATCATAAATTATTCACAATAGTGAAAATTGTATCAGCATTTATTTAATGTGATCTGCATTACAGATGCTTCCCGAATGCTATCGACTTACCTAGTAATCCCTTGTGTTTCCTACATACGATTGCACGGTTGTTTGTTTCTACAGCAAAAATATAAATAACATGTTCATTAACTTAACGATCAATAACGCTATAAATGTAAATCCGACATTGGCTCGAAGATACACGCCATAATAAATGTATATGTTAAATATTAAGAGCTGTGGATTTTGTGAAATAAAATAAAATAAAAAATAAATAAAATAAACCCATTTACAAATCTTCCGAAACTCCGATAGAGTTTGAAGTACCTACGAAAGGCGAATTTAAAAAAAACCTTTAAAAACTTGTTATCTACTTTTTTTTATGAATACCTGAAATACCTCATGCCCCTATTATAAAAGTTAATTGGTATTTGCCCTTGGAGCCACTTAACTTCAGGGGCCCAACCATGAGCTCTTATTGCAATGAGAATTCAGTTGTGCGACAGTGATAGATGTATACACGTCACATACATCTGTCTCATGAATGAGTGAAAGTATAATGGCAATTTTAAAGAATTAAAGAATTTATTTAATACCATAACAACATAAGAGTCTAATAACAATACAGATCGTAAACAACTACAATAGTTAAAAAACTGTGAAGCAGTTGCTTGCGCCCATCTCCAGAGGAACAAGGTAGGTATTTACAATTATTATAATATATTTTGTGTGTGTCTGTGTGTGTGTATGTGTTTATGTGTGTGTGAATTTGGATGTGTGTGTGCGCGCGTGTGTCTAGAGTGTATTATATTTGTCAACTCAGGTTACTTAAAAAAGCAGGGTATTGATTAATTTATATTAGGGACTGTCACTGAGTGGACACTTATATGGATGTGTACTGTATGTATATACGTTTGTCATTCAGTTAGGCATCAAGAACTCTGTTTCATCGTAATTGAGGCCTATTAGCCAATTGAAAATCCTACTCTTACATTCCCGAAGGGAAAGGGGATAAATATTTAAAATTTTATTTAGCTTATTATACATTCTGGAACTCAAGGAATTAAAATGACGCCTAGCGAGTTGAAGCCTACACGGGATTATCTTACAAATTTTGTCAGACCTTCTTTTATTTCTAAGCAGACTGGGATCATATGATCATAACATATTTATTATTTATTATTTTATTTATTTATTATAACATGTCTTAAACAATTCTTCTGTCGAAAATCTTGTAGGCTTGCAAGAAAGGACTTTAAGTATTGTTCTTTGAGCTCTTTCCAACCTCAGAATAATTGTCTCAGCTGCTCCACCCCAAACCGTGACACAGTACGTTAAAATGGACTGAGCTAATGTGTAATAACAGTCAATAATGTTTTTTGTCCGCGGCTAGTCGCAACATCCTAAAAACGAATATTAGTTTACGAACACGACCAACGACCGACGCAATGTGCTGTTTCCAGCTCAGGACACTGTCAAATTGCACACCAAGATACCTTATGGTATCTTCTCGAATTAGAGGACAACAGGAACATGATGATGATGAGGGGCTTATGCGGCAATTGTGAACAAAGATTGATAAAGATTTGGGTGGTAGGGAAGATGTGCTAGCACTGAAGGGTATATATTTAGTCTTGTCTATATTGAGAGTTAATCGATTATTAGTAAGCCAAATCATTACAGTTTTCATTGCAGACTCAGCGTTGGAGATTGCATTGCAATAAGAGCTCATGGTCTAAAGATCATAAGTCAAAATCTAGAAGTGTGTACAGTTTTCGATTTTTTAATTACTTTTCTAAAATGAACTTTCCCAGTAGGTCAGTAGTAACATAATCATTAATCTGACTAACCAAAATGGTAATGTACTTCATTACCGTCGACCTCCAGCCAAAGTTAACGCATTAGCTTTATGACGACAACTTTGTAGCCGCTTTGATTGCGTTAATACGATTCAATAAACTGGCTGAATATCGAGAACGTTACAGCCTTCAGCTAAGCCGACAAACGTATCTACGCTGATCAATACGCGTTGATAATATTTCAATGATAATTTATGAGTACAATAATTACGCAAATTATTTAATGGGTAACAGCTAATTGTTAACAAATTAGGCAATATGCGAGAAGCACTCTTAGTGTTGCCAGTATTAGTTCTGCAGGCTGTAACTGCTTACAATCAGGCGGAGTGAATGCGTGTTTTCCAACTTTCACGAGTAAATAAACATAAATAAAAGTAAATAGATCCTAAAAGTAATAAAGCAGGTAATTAGATTGTATTAAACATGATGTATAATAATTTCGCGCACGAAAAAATTTCAAACTCTTTTATCTGTAGTCACACCGTAGTTACGCTAATAAAATACAGGTTCACAATTTGTAGCGAATATAAGACACTGTGTAAGACAGAGGAATGCCCTGCAGCTTAACATGCGTCGTGAACATTAAATGGAACATTTTAATTTCGCTCTCAATCAAGGAATAAAATACATTTTTATGATCACTTGTAAGAAGATATTGCGTTTTGTTGTAAGAAATTGCTCTAAGTATAGATGCGACTGAGCGAAGAAATGAAAATGCTCAATTGGTTCGGAAGATGAAATGAATTGTTAACTTTTAAAATTATTCCTTTGATACTTATATTAAGTCAATTATGAATATCGGATGAGGTATAATATAATTTATTAAGAATTTATTTAATGTTAGCTCACCGTTCCACTGAGGGTTGCGTAACAAATTTCTAAACTAAGTTTGATTGAAAACTCAGTAAAAAAAATATTTTAAAAAGGTATATTATTAAGTACACTCGTAGGCACTTAATATTGTAAAAACAATATTTAAAAAAAAAAGATATTTTTTATATTGAAGCACCTAATTTTGTTAAAATAATAATAATAGGTACTGGATAAAATGTCTGTTATTTAATGTATTTGTTAGAGCTTCAGTCTGTTATTATGTTGTGTTTCATACTTTCAAAGAAAATAACCGAAGCCCACTCAGTGCTACGGAATTTCCATGAGGCGCTTACCATTCGTAATTTTTAAAGAAATGTTTGCCCTTTTTGTTTCTTTGCCGTAAAGAGTAAAGGAGCAAAAACACCGGCCTCATATAAATCTCATTTCAAGAAGGTCATAGTGGCAAATATAACTTCCCAAAATTCTGCAAATACATTCCTTTGAAATTTTAATCAGAAACGCATTAAAGTTAAAGTAATTTTACGATAAAAATGCTTTTAGTATAATTTAGTAATGCCGGTTTTCAGAAACCTTTTATCCAATTATCATTGAAATGAAGGTTTAATACTATTTGCGTATAATCCGCGGCTCCCGTAATCTGATTCAAAAGGGAATATCATAATAAAAAGTGCGAAACTAATACACTATCTAGAAGAGAACACAATATACGTATTTGTGTGTAGATGTTTGCGTGTGTGCGTGTGCGTGCATGTGTTATGATAATGCTAAATAATATAATCATAAGTATAGTTTAAAGCATTTATGTTTAAAGTGGTAGGGCTTAACGGGATCTCCCGTTCGAACTTTGACATTATGTTTGCCCAACAACCTACCTGTCAATCCGTTTTCATATAAATAGAGTTAAATCCAATATTCAGGATATTTAATTAACCCAATCTAGCAGGTCATTTTTACCAGTGCCTTTGTTTTAAATTACCAATGAAGCGGCTTTAACAATAGCCATAGGAAATAATTGAGTAAGAAATTATGAGAACTGAATCGTCAGCGGCCAGCAGTTCTACGAGTATTATATACAAAATCATTTGAAACTCTTATAGGCAGTTTACTGCCGACGCCTTTGCATGCTTTACGGAGTATTCATGCACTGGCAAAGTATAGTTTAAATTTTTATTAGAATAACATTACGAATATCCTTAATACGTCAAAATATGCTTTGACATCAAGTTTCGTTGAGTATTCTTGCCGGTTCTTCGCAGAAGGCTAGTTTCCAAACCGGTGGTAAATTCTCGACGTTCATAAGTGCCTTACCAGGGCCTAAACTGAATAAATATTTTCATTTTCATTTTCATTTTCATATTGAGATCATCGTCCTGGGTACCAATGTGAACCACGAATCAAGCTTCCCAATGGAGGTAAATGTAATGCAAGATTATACGCCAACGTGACAGACTGTGAGTCAGTCGGCGAGTCGTCGTCACATAGGAACGCCTTCACATACACGAAATAGTACTTAGTTGAAATTCTGACATAATAATGTGTCTTACATATAATACGCACCCATTTACCTACATAACATAATTTATAATTTAATCATTTATTCATAATATCACGATCAGATTTTCACATAAACTGTGTGTTTGTGCCACCCTTTTAAGTAATTGTTTACTTGTGCCAGGATAACATACAAAGATGTATAAGTATACTTCACATCTATTGTAAATCTTGCGAACGTGTGCTACGAAGAGGAAATGAAAATTCCTCCTCAAACAATTGGTAGCACGAGTTGATGGTCCAATTATTAGGTAGTATACAGTTCCAAGCACGGCCGTAAGTTTTTGTAAGACTAGGTAGTCATAAGTCCTTACATCGAGGACGGGACAATTTCGTGTCTATTCATTCGTGACCAAACGACCACAGTGGACTCAATTCTGTACGACAACGGTTCCAATATGCGCCGGGTATTTATTTGAACACAGAGAATATTGTGGCTTTCTATACTATAGTAAGGTTGAATGCAAGGAGGGATGGTAAGCGGGATTGGTATATTTTTGTTTGTTTCCTTCACCGTAAAGCTCGTGGTAAGAAATCGTGTGGAAACCTGCATATGTCTGAGAAAAAAATCAAAGACCTGTGCCTGAGACAGCCATGGATTCACCATCTGTCAGGTTGACACTTTCATATTCTTTGCGTGTTGTTATAACAAACACCCCTGATGACCCCTTTAGTGACCCTTCTGGGATGATCTGAGAATTATGTTTTTCTTTCGCTGTTTCGCTTGCAACACCAGGGCGGTTGGAAAGATTTGCCTCAAAAGAGAAGTTAATCGACCATTTACGGGAAATTTAGATAATAATTATATACAATTATGTTAATAAACGTCTTTCATTCCAATCGAAATACCAAATAGCTAAAGTGGAGGAAACAATACCTGCCCAAAGTAGGAATTCATGTTCCTAAATTGGAAATACCAACACAAACCATTATTTAGTTAGGAAGCTCGTAAACCACTAAACCGATTGTTAATAGTTCGTCATGTACTGTGTCTTACACACAGCCAGTACCTACAGATTATATTGTATTTGCGTCCCCAATTCTGTATATAGCCGCTCAATTCAATTTCCATATTTATGGACCTTGATGTAACCCTCAGGGATATTTCGATAAGGATTATAA
Source organism: Watsonalla cultraria (assembly GCA_964035505.1). Taxonomy (NCBI): domain Eukaryota; kingdom Metazoa; phylum Arthropoda; class Insecta; order Lepidoptera; family Drepanidae; genus Watsonalla; species Watsonalla cultraria. The sequence continues at coordinate 5,138,261 of OZ037727.1, read as the reverse complement.
TCTCCATAGATGCCAAAATTTACAACTAAATCTCTCCATTGAAGACTCAAATTGACTTAAGCTATTGTACCAACCGATGTGCTAAAATGCCACTTTCCTTTAACACTTACGGAAATAAAATAATACTTGAAATAACGAATCACTCTAAAATGTCTTATAGCACAGAAAATATATTTCAAAAGGTAATGAAAAATATATTCATGCTCTCATTTCTAAACATAGCAACACCTATATTTTCTTGGCTCGTTACACTTTACATTGTTTATATCATGTACTCACGGACAAGTCTGTAGTGCGTAGTTTAATAAATACCATCTTATGATAGCTGGTGTGATATAAATGATGTTTATTTACTGTAAGTAGTTACTCGGTTGAATCAGTGACGCGGTTTGCTACATCCAAAAGTCCCCGTAAATTCCGGCAAACGTTGGTAGACGCATAAAATGTTTTGACGGTGGCGAGGTAAATCGAATCACAGATGTCGACGGTCGACAATATGATTGGCAATTTACATTTTTATTATCTTTTCGGGCGAGCCATAATTGGCTTTGTGCCCTTATGTAATTAAATCCAAGCGTCTATATAACCACAAAGCTAGTTACGTACGCTTTGTATACGGGCATTACTTTGATGAGCAAATAAGCCCCTCGTGAACTACGTTTATTAAAAGATAAGTCATTCGAGTGTTAATTAGTCGACGAATACTCAAGACTCCTCGCTTAATCGGTTTACCTAATGAAAAGCGATATCAGTCTAAGGCGATATAATTAAAAACTTTGGCTACGAGTAAAAGTTGTTTGGTTCGAAGGTATAATCATTATGCCAGGATCCATACCCACCACTTTTTAAATTAGACTTGTTGTTCTTGATTATTATGTTTGTTTCTGGAATGTTGTGCTAGTTTCAAAGATTTGGTGCCAACAAAATAATCTCTACGTCATTGTGTTTCTAATTAGCAGAACTTCGCATATTTGTGGGAAAATCTCTGTACATTATACTGAGCTGGTTACCTTCACATACCGCACATAATTTATGCGGGTAATACACTTAAAAGTTGTCCTCGTCCTCAAATATAGTTTTATTTTTGAGGATAACGTAGAAGGTCCCTAATAGAGAATGAAATACATTTTTATTTTTCACACTGAAGTGGAACGCTATCTACACAAAAAGGTAACATAAATAACAACAAAGACATAAATTGTGAATCACTGATTTCACTGGTGTGGAATAAATAGGGGTGTAAGTGTTTGTATAGGAGAACTAGCTGCGCCCCGCGGTTTCACCCGTGTAGATTTAGTTTCATCCTTATGGTCGCGGAAACCTAATATTTTTAATAAATAAAAGAGAGGTTTAAGCGAGAAAGCGTAACGGACAGACTGACAGAGTTACTTTCGCATTTATAATATTAATAGGGAATAGGAACTACAGATAAACGGCAAATTATGTAGGTGTGATTTCGTGTCTTCACGTAACGTGTTTTTTTGTAGTTTATGAGTAGGTATATGTATGAGCTCTAAAAATTGTTAATTATAAGTGCTCTTTTTATTAGATAAGTAGATATCCTCGCCAGTATTTGATCTCACTGGTGAAACTACGAATATCAAAATATACCATTATATAAAATGAGAATCCGTGATAAAGTTTGTGAATGAAGGCGTTCCAGATGAAAGTTTGAAAGAGAACTTCCACCAACGGACTTTTTGCTTCTTTTCAACATACGCTTAATTTATACAGTGGCGTCATTAAATATAAGCTGATAACTTGAACTGACGTCAGTTTGGAAGTTCTGACATTAATTGATGATAGGTAAATATGAACACTTTATTCATCCAGATCAGGTCTGCTAGAAATGGTATAAATATTAGGGTAATGAAGAAGAGAAATAGTTGTCTAATGAACTGAGCGTTGTCAGACTGACACGTGTCAATTGAGGAACCAGGAAGCGTGAAGCGTTGTGCTGTGAATGACAGAAATCCACTGATTACCTTTTAGTTGCTTCTTCCCAGTCATTCCATAGTAAAAATTGTTGATGAAACACAAAGTAAACAGATAATTATTTATGGGCCATCAGAAAGACAGGCTCAGCTTCTTTTGGGACTTAACATTAAAGCCGGGCGAACTGGAAAATGGGGAGAGAGACCTTTACCCAATAGTGGGCAGAAAAGGCTTTATGAGATTATAAAGTAAAAATAATGGTATATAGACATAAACGTGTTTTTCCGAAACGAATACGGCATGGGATTCTTCAAAAAGGGGATGAAGAGATATTTTCAGGGTCTCTAGCATTGCAAGCGACCATCAGGTAGGCAAAATAGCACCTAAAAATCCAGTCCAGATATCTATAGCAAGGATTGGCATTGTAATTTCAAATGGGTTTGTGGTATTAGTTAGTATGGCTTATCAGTCGGTTGTTATTCTTCTGTTTAGTTTGCATTGGCTGCAAGTAATCTCCTGACCACAGTTTAAAATGTCTTACCCCTTATTACAAAACAGGTTCATCTCTTTTTGGGATACGGATTTAAAAAAAGATGAAACATCTTAGTCAGAATTTGATCGAGTCTTGGATTAAACAATGTTTTGTTAAAAGGGGGTTAATGACTTAAGGCAGTTTCAATTCCATTTTCTGTATGTATTCCAACAGTTCTAAAAACTACTTTAGGTAACCAACCACGCAGCCCACCCTAAGTAAGCGGTTATTGTAGCCTTTGAAAGCTTAAAGCTCTTAAGTGTCATTTGCGGTCTTGCGCTTTCTTTAGTTTGAGGCAAGTTTTGCAGAAATTCGATATTGCTCGATATTGTATTGTATCATACTTTTCATTAAATACATACTAGTTTACGAATCACTATTAAAAAGAAAATGTATTAGACTTAATATCCATACAAAAATATATCTAACTAGCTGTGTCCTAAAACCCCGCAGTTTCTCCACGTATGTTTCACCACGTTTCATGCTTTATATCGCGAAATACTAATTTCTTCTAAATAGGTAAAAGTAGTCTACTAAAAGTTACTACTTGAAAATCAGTTATATGCGAGTGAAATTCTCGTTAAAGTCGGTCCAGCCGTTTAGAGATTATCCGGAACAAGCAGAAGACATATAATCCGATAGAAAGAGAATAATTTTAAAAATTGACTTTTCATATGCATTTAGTTAAAAGCTGTTAACTTGGAACTATAAACAGACACTTCTATTCTATTTATCTGTATTTATAGATGTATTGCTAATCGGTAGTCTTTAAAGAGGTATAACTTATCGATATGTAATCCGCCCAAAGTTCCAAATGCTTGCGTCTACGTTAATCTTACTTTCATTCCAATTTGCATAGTTTGAGCAAGTAGTTGTTGTAGTTGTTTAACTAGAAGTAAGGAGGAGACGAAGTACACACCGACACACTTGCTTTAAATTATCTTCAACAGAGCTGGCAAAAGCGCTAACTACTCGCTTAGAGGGCTTATATACTGCTTGTATAGGTGGTCTTGTCAGGGTTATTCCAATAATCCCCATTGAAAATCCCCACCGATGGGGAATAGTAGAAAAATTGTCCGAAAATCCCCACTGCCATCGAAATTTTCCACAATTGGTAAAACGCGTTTAAGGTTTACGTCTTTACACCATTACGCGAACTGTTATATACTCCTTGAAGTAAAGCTATCCCTATACAAAATTTCATCAGATGAAAAGATATGACATATAAAAGTTTTAACTGTGAAAAGATAATAGATACAATTTCTCACAAGATTCCGCCAAACGTCAGTTAGAACGCGCTATGATTACGTTTTCCTAAATTTCTAAAGGTTCTCCTCCTCTGACAGGACACTATTCCCATTTACAATAATAACAGCTAGTTATTTTACATAATACTTTAGTACGAGTTTCGAGTAATCGTTTTGAATATTCACTGAAGTGAGCACTTAAAGTATTTATGTTACTTCAAGGTTTAAAGCCTAAATTTTATGATGTTTTTGCTTTCGTTTGAGGCAATATTACCAAGCTATTTAAAGGCCTGGCGGATAGAAAATATTTTTCCCTATCATTTATCGCCTCCGTTATTGAAACCTATAAACCAAACAACATTTATAGCGTGGTGGATAAAGCTGGATGGACGTCTATCATTATTATTCATTATTATTTCACGCAGCAAAGAACAAACAGTTCGGATTTTTTTGTATACAGGAATTATTATCAAGCACTATTGGCATAGTTATTAGTGCAAATGCGTCTAATGATTAGTATACACCCACAGCAATGCGAGGTTCCTACGTGTCTCAGTTTCTCAGGTCCCTTTATGAAATTACCAATTATTTCTGTCTTTGAGTCTGCTTGGTATGGTATAAATGTTAAATCCGTTGTCAGCTGCCGATAGTACAAACGTACTGTTTGGGATTAGATAGAGCTTCCTGCGTGAGAATGTCCAATCATTATTTATTTATTTAGAGCAAAGGGATATATATACGCGTGTAGCAATTTTATATACGTGACTATTCAACGTGCTTGAATATGTACCACCCGCATCCGAGGGTATATTCAGAGCGACATGGTATATTCTATGCATGCATAGTGCCTTAGAACATGGTTGTCGTTGAATAGTGTAGCTTCAGCCAGCACGGAAAACGGAACAGACTGTTTCATTAAACTTAATTGTAATTGTGTTTATGTGGAAATTCAGCAATCACGGTGTCTTGAAGACCGTCAGTACAACGAGGGTATGAAAATGTGGTGTGCGGTGAGAGCCGTGAGAGGCAAAGTGCGGTGGCGGGAGGCTTTCGTTGACAAGTGGTCGACGGCGCGCGGGTGCACGCTCTGCCCGGGCTAGAGCGCTAGAGCCACCAGTCCCGCTAGTCCCGCGTCAGTCGCCGACCCGACCACCGCTCCCGCATAATACGCCTGAACAACTTTACACTCCACGCGTGTTTTCCCGCTCGCGTTTGTTCATTTGCGCTGTGACGTGGATGCTTGTGAATGAATGTGTAATCGCGAGTGTCGTGTCGTGTGCTACTACCATTGTTGCACTTATTTAATATAGGAAGATTATTTTGTGGTAAGTTAAATGTTTATTTGGTTTAGCTTTCTAATAAGATTAAGTTTTAAAGTTTTGAACTAAACAATTTCTACTAATATTTTCAAACATTTACGGTAGGTACACATAATCTTGTTTGTATAAATATGTTTCATATATTTTCATCGTTAATGACTATGAAAACAAATTATAAAGACGTAACCTGAACGTAAAATATGTAGTAGTTGAAACTGTCGATTACTAATTAATGTGTCTATGTGTTCTTACTTCTGGTGAGTGATATTTGGATGTAAATACTTAGGTGCCTACTTATGCGAAAATCTGTGCATATGCACATTTGCTTGTCCTGACTGTTTGATTTATCAATGCAGAGCCTTAACCGCTGGTCGAAAAGACTTGAAATTTGTAGGGTGTATTTTTCGTGATTAATAATTTCGTAGTATAAAGGAGTTGAGGTGTTCAAAGATAGTATGGAAACCTAAATTTTTTATAAAGTAAATGTTAACGATAATTCGTATTCGGGTGTTTGTTTTAAAATAAAGGAATATATTAATCAGGATTTTTGGAATAATACTTTTAAAGGAGGTAAATAGCAAGTAAAAGATTGCATTCAAATCCATAGTTTTTGAATCGAAGTCTTTGCAAATTTCTGTTAGGGGTATCTATACTAATAACTTATATTTTTATACTATAAGCAAGCTTAAGAGTTTTTCTTGAGTAAGGTGGAAGAAAGAGCGTTGTTGCTCCATATCCATACAGATTAATAAAAGTGAAGTGTCTGTTTGTAATTCCACATTAACAGCTTTGCACTACTCCTAGCTTACACTTTGCACGTGAAGGTATATAAATTCATCAAATAAAAAATAAACTAATTTAAAACGTTTCTCTTACTTGTCTGTTTGTTCCGGCTAATCTCTGAAACTGATGTTATAAAGAGTAACTCAGGCTACGCCCAATATAAACCAACCTAATTAATAACTTCAATAATATGTGCAATTAAGTAACAACATGATTATCCTCTACATTTCACGGACACCCATTCTTCTGTCAGCAGGATGCTATAAATAAAAATGTGCTTAGTGTAATTAATTCACATTGACACTGTTCGTTATTTCCGGAATTACGTATAACATGGAAAATGAGAGCCGGTTTTAATTAAATTCCCTCCAGGCGCTAGAAATGAGTGAGAATACCATTACAAAAGATAATAAACCACTCTGTCAAAACTTGGGCGCGTCGCACACAAGCATTACTTAGCTGCGAATGAAATTGAAGAAGAACGCCCACTGCTTCCTCTGGCTACGAAGTCTTTGACTTATTGCCAAAGTCGTTCAATTCAACATTTCCATACAGGTCCATACCAATAAGTCGAGAGGAATAAATATTCTGTTGAGTGAGAATTGTTCGAGTGTCGCTGGTAGAACTACGCTACGAGAAACCTGTCACTCCCTGAAAGCGGTAATATTCCGCCCACTCGCTAAAATTTTCAGCGTGTTTTTACAGATATTCTTATTGTGTATATATTGACTAGTCTATATCTATAGTAATATTATTATATAAAGAGGAAAGATTTGTATGTTTGTAACGAATTGGCCCAGAAAGTACTAGACCGATCTGGAAGATTCTTTCAGCAATGGATAGCTACAACATCAGCGAGAAGCATAGGCTATAGTTTATTCCCATACTCCCACGGGAACTACGCGGGTGAAACCAAGTGACGTCCGCTAGTCTATACAGATAAATAAAATTGAAGTGTCTGTTTGTAATTCCAAAATTACAGCTTTTCACTAAATGCATATGAAAGTATACACGCTACTGACACTAAAAAACCATGTTTTGGAATTTTTCTCTGTCTGTCTGTCTGTCTGTCTGTTTGTTCCGGGTAATCTCTGAAACGGCTGGACGGATTTTAGCGGGACTTTCACTGGTAGGTAGCTGATGTTTCAAGGAGTAACTTAGGCTACTTTTATTTATCAAAAAAATTAGGGCTCCGCGACAATAAAGATGAAACTAAATCTACGCGAGTGAAACCGCAGGGCACAGCCTAGTATTACAATATAATTACAGTAGTATTCTTTAATCTACATCTACACTAATATTATACAGAGGAACATTTGATTGTTTTTTTGTTTGTTTGCATTGAATAGGCTCCGAAATTACTTGACCTATTTGAAAAATTCTTTCACTGTTGGGAAGCTACTCTATCTCCGGTGAACATAAGCTATAGCTATTAAATTTTCAAAAAAGTTAGGAATCCATACTAAAACTTAAATAATGTAACCCAAGGTGTAAAAAAATTACCCAAAAACTTTCTTCAATCGCGAGCGCTGCGAAAACTATTGATTAACAAAATAATGTACTATGTCAGCATTGTTCATCAGTACGTGTGCGTTCTGGGAATTTTGTATTGAATTTGGTTCAACCGCGTGTCAACTTCGTTTGCATCGATTCCAACACAACCACTATCCTTGACGTATGAAAATATTGAGACTGGGGCTGCTACGTTTTACCGTGTAAAATGTATTCATCTGAAAACAATATTTTGATGGAATAAATTATGTATGAAAAAACATTGTGTGTATCGTACTTACCGTAGTTACATAAGTATGAGAACTAATTATTTATTTATGTATTTATTATTAAAAGCTTACATCTACCATTACAGGATGTAAGTACCCAATGCAGTTGCTCATATATATACAAGTACCTACTTAATAAATAATTACATTAGAAAAAAAGAGAAACATAAAATTATAATTTTATAATTGCCGTTTCAGCTTAGTATATTAATTATCTTGTTTGATTTAGTTTTCTTGCTAAAAAAATTGGCCTGGCAGCAAGTCTAGCAGCAAGCTAGAGGTCATAGCTAGAAAAGTGCTCTCCTCCGCATTATAAATTTCGCCTTTTTATCACTTTTGTTCGCAAGCCGTGGTGAAGGGGCGTGCAGTATTAGCTTGGACGGTCCCTACTCCCTGGCTGTGATCTACGCAAACGCTTCCAAAAGCAATATACTATAGCTGTACATTTCAGGTAACAGGTGCGCTCTGGTAAATTATCCCAGACAGTTTCAACGGTAACTTCGTAATTTCTAAAGATGGATGGCAGGTATGTACATAACATCCGCTCGTTCATTGGTTAACTCGATAAAGGTTGTTTCAGTCGGCTCACTTTGTGGCGGGTATCATTGGATTTGCAATTTCAATTTTCATTTATGTGTACTGTTGAATAGGTGTTGAATATATTTGATATTCTATGTTTTAGTCAACTTGAAATTTTTATTCAACGGATTTTTTTTTGTAATAACAACTATTTTCCAGTCAATGTCTTGGTAAAATCGGTCCAATCATTTCAGAGATTAACCGAAACAAACTATAAGACAGAAAAGTTTAAAAAAATGTTTTCTTGTATCAGTACCGTATATACCTCCATGATGATGATGATACCTCTATATGCATTTAGTGAAACACTGTTTGGAATTAATTACAAACTGACACTTCTATTTAAAAAAAATTACAATTTCGAACTCACATAATTTTATTCAACGTAAAGAACAGTTGGAACACTCATTGAACGTCAAATTTAAGACTAACTGAAGTTAATGTACTACCGTTTCCAAATTAAAGCCTGACAGGAAGAGATACGGTGATCCGTATACTTAGATATACATACATATAAAGATATTATATGAACGAGACAAAACGTCACTAAATGAACGTAAGTAATAACTTAGTATGATATGAACTACTGAGAGCACACAAACGTTGCGAATCACAACACAGAAAAATTGATGGACCTCTCAGAGTACTTTGTTCGGCCTAGAGTCGTTTATGTGTCACAATATGGATCCATTTATATCCAATTCACTTTTATCGGAAATTGTAACATGTATCATTCCATTAAACATGACTCCGATAAGCCTTATGTTATAAAATGTCCGCAAGGCACTCTGGGGTTGTTACTTTATTTATGAGAAAGTAAAAAGAACAAATGACTGTGCGAAGTATATTAGACGTCTAATGCGTTAATATAAAACGCGTTTTCTATCACATGTATCTTACATTAGAATAAGTGGGTTAAAACGGACAAGATTAAGCAACCTAGTGATTTTCCTATTCTTTTTGAAACGACACTTAAGTAACGTTTCTGACATCTTGTCTTTATAAAAATTCAAATACACATTATTATGCTTATCTAACATTCTTGTTTGACTTTACAAGCCAATCGTATTACATTTTCGAAAGTTATGCTGAAACGTTTCCTTAAAAAATATTGTATCATGTCGATATTTCTAATACGACAGTGATTTCACTGTCATTAATACATCTAAGATTAATTAAGCACTTCGCTTAATTGGATTGGATCGTTCTGTATACAATTAAAGTTCTAGTAATATATTACTCCCTATAAATAATGTTATCTATATCTATACTTCATTATATAAACTGAAGAGTTTGTTTGCTTGAACGTGCTATTCTCAGGAACTACAGATCCGACTCGAAAAAATATTTCAGTGTTAGAGATCCCATTTATCGAGGAAGGCTATCACGTTAAGACCAATCGCTGGTTAAAGTTTATGAACTTTTATATCGAGAAGAAAAGGAAAAAGTAGCTGATATTCATTCACTAACTTCTATTTTTGAAGCATAAAAAAGAACAACAATAAAAACATAAATCACAAATTAATTTGTAAAAAGTAATTTTCAACATTGTCCCAAAAATATAGACAATAGCTTTTTAGTGAACTTTAATATCGAGAAGAAAAGGAAAAAGCAGTTGACATGAATTCGTGACAAGTATATATTTCGAATGTTAATAAAAAACAACAATAAAAACCATAAATAAATAAATATAAGTCGTTTCCAACAGTTAGCGCTAGCCCAAAGTAGGTAACTATTCCACGCGGACGAAGTCGCGGACAGAAGGTAGCCTTATGCCTGTTATGTGTGGTGTCGTCACACCGCTATATAATTGCTTTAGCCGCCTGTAGTGCCTCAATACAAAGCTAAGTGCTATTAAATTGCACAAAGCCTTACTTTCATTAGCATCTAATTACAAACTGGCTGTCGCTAGTATGATGAATATAACCGCCATGTTTTGTGATCGATGTAAAAGATTTTTCTTCAGAAAGAGACTTCAGGTAAATACGTTATTACAAAATGCGGTCCTGAACATAATCTTTATATCTTTTAAAATTATGTTTGAATAGGATCCAAGCAACCGTCCTTTACTTAAGTATAAGGATATACACGCAATATCAAAGTGTGTGAGAGAGCTTAATATATATTTTGTTTACTGCCGGAGCTCGGCTTAACAACTGACCGATCGATGCAGGGATTCACAAAACACAGATTGACTAAACCACAACCTGTCAACTCACAACTCTGCGTTGTATCACTTTTGGAATTTTTAGGTACCTACTGATTTGCTATATCTGCGAAAAATTGCTTAACATAGGTAATAGTCATATCATTTTTAATATTAGTTATCATTTAACTAAAAGGAAATAATTGTTTTAACATTAAAATCAATTGATCATCATGGTTCTTAATCACTCAGTAAGATTTTGGGTATTCTCGATAGTTAGAACAACACTTGTCTTATAATTTACCGTATTCCTAAAGGAGCGTTATTATGAATGCTTAGTTTTAGCTGCAATAATATTGTAGTAAGAAGCATTTGGCACGAAGTATCTGTGCAATGATCCACAAACACTTAGCATAAACATAAATAATGAAAGGCATTTTAGTAGAAATGTAAATTTGAGGGCACGTAAGCCAGGGTTAAATTAATTAGCCCCGCTGCCAGGCGTGAAAAAGTCGGTGCCATGTGTGCTATCTATTAACCACAGCCTGGCCACCCAGAAATTTAAAACTCTTTAAAAATAGCCTGTTTAATGGCTTCGTAGATACTTTATTTAAAAACCTTTTTAAGTGCTACACTGAAACCGCGGAGGCACCTGCGGTTCAGTAGTCGCCTGCAAAATATGTATATACTGGCTTCAGGGCTTTGCAAGTTTTTGTCTGTAACAATGAGTGTCACACCACGGGCTTTATGCTGAGACGTAGCAAGCTCCAAAATATTTTGTATATATACACTTCGTAAAATACAAAAAAAAACATAGTTTGAAATACGTCACAGCATGAGCATGTGCATGCCTTATTGACATTACTTCGGACCTCGTACCCGTTATTCTCCCAAGGGAGAAGTAAGAGTAGCCAAGCGAATTCTGATCAGTTTACCCTGCTGGAATGCCCAGTGCTCATATTGACAGATATCTACAGACGTGTTCGGTGTAGCAAATATGCAGGAGGTACCTACAGACGCTAGCCTTGGATTAATTTAGCTTACATACCCCAAAGCATTTTTTATTACAGATATTTGTTTATTGGTTTAAATACTTCCTCAGAATAAATAGTCCCGAATCTACCTCGAAGAATAGTAGTAGAAGCAGTGGAAAGCCTGACCCATTACTTGCATATTTTATTTTTAGAGCAGGTCAATATTTTTTTAAATACACTTGACCTTACTCTAAAGCAGTAAAACATTTGTAGAGAAAATGTTTCCTCTTTTTCAAATAATTTACGGCATTTAGAACTTAGGTCTAAGCATTTATAATAATGTATTTTAAGCACATGAGTTGAACTATGTAAGTACGTAATGTATCTAATTCAAATAATATTTATTCATGTCTAAGTCCTCAACAAAGCAATGCGGGTACGTAATTTTACTAATTGAACGAAACTGATGTAAGTCGAAACTCGGATATGAGGAGAGGAAGGTCTTTCGTAATAAGGTTATACACCCAAGATGCCGCAGATACTGCTCCGCAGTACCTAAGTACTGAGCAAACTTACACAATTTCACCGAATTAAGACTACTTGAGAACTCAGTCCATTATCTTGGACAGAATCGTGTCAATTTTGTCCGGTAACTTTAAAGATGCCTAGATAAGCCTTGACTTATAGAGATAATTTCATTCTTCTCAAGTTTCGTTTCGCGTCGCAAATTATAAGCCGTTGTGATCAGTCCACAAAGATCAAAAGGTTCACTATAATATAAAAAACGAAAAAGAAAGTTTTTTTTTATCTTATACCTTTAAACGAGCAATTCTTGTATATATACATATATAGAATCTGGATCTCGGGAACGGCTGCAACGAACGATTTTCATGAAATTTTGAATGTAGGGGGTTTCGGGGGCAAAAATTGATCTAGCTAGGTTTCACCTTCAGAAAACATCGTTTTGACCATGTTTTCATGCACTGAAAAACTCATAAAAAATCAATACAATACGACAGTAAATTTCGCCGGTAACCGTCAAGTTATGATAGCTCAGAGGTGAGGCTGTCGGGGTGCAAGGCCAGGAGACCTCCTCGTGTGCCCGATCCATTGTTTGTCCTAAGGATACGTCCGAGGGAACGACAATGGCTTCGGGACGGTGCACCCTGGACGTCGACGACAGCCTCTTCGGGGGCCTTCATCGAGTGACTTAGCTCCTCGATGGCGATCCCTGGGGACACTGTCGTCGATGACCAACACCTGGCACTCGACGCAGGTGGTGGAGGTGGAATTCGCTCCTTGTACGTCTCTGTTCAGCAGAGATGACAATGGATGCGAGCCTGCGTCACCCATTCCCAAGGTTCGGCGTGCCTATGGGAACTAGACCTTCTGTCTAGGACTGGGGGGTAATACCCAGTCAAACGTCAGGGGGAGGGGAGGCACTCCGAAAGGGGTGCCCGGGGTTGACGCTATCTCGCTCGTCACCCCGTGAATGCCGTAATCACCGACTCTTCCTTCAACAATTCCAGTTAGCGAGGCTGGATACGTCGGGGAGTCGGTGACCGGAGAGGGCTTGCCTTAATTGGCTGGCCTGCGAGGAGAAAACCTCTATAAAAATCCGACAGCGAAGTCGTGAAAACCTGAGAGACTCTGGGCCACCTCTCAGTATATAAGTCCCCCATTGTCGGGATGGGCGTCACCCGGCAATGGTGTCTATATCGACCCATAATCGTGGGATAAGTATGGAAGAAATTAAAAAACTAACAAAAAACCAAAAGGAGGAGGGAGTAAAATCCAGTGAAGGGCAGGGAATCTGCCAGGTAGAGATGGAGACGGAGACTGTAGGGGCGAGGCAGTTGCTGACCCCTATAGTTGTTGTAGAAGACTGCACGAGTCGAAGCAAACAGTCTCGTCCTAAGTCCCAAAAGAGGAGCAGGACGAACTCAGGCTCCTCGTGCAGTGAGCAGACGGCCGCGAAGGTCACCTCAGCGACGCGAGGGCGTGCCCGATCAAACGCTGCGTCGCGTCTATCGCGCGATTGTTCAGGTCGTTTCATTCGACCTCCCACACCAGGCGCTAGAAGCGAGCGGGCAGAGGACAGTGACACGGACGCGTCGCTCGTATCGCTCACCTCCGGGGAGGTCGAAGTAGCGGCCGTGTCGGGTCCTTCGGGCCGCGCGGCGTTCCTTAGGGACAGGTTGAGCGACGAGGACGACCTGCTCAGTCCTGAACTGGCTCTGTCCAACACTCGGGCGAAAAAGAAGTTGCCTTCAGTGGGGGAGCTTCAGAAAAAGATGGAGTCGATGCCCACCATTGAGTTGGGCTCCTTCATAAAGGAGCAACAGACGGCAGTCGAGCGGGTGGCCGACAGGTCCAAGCACCTGAAGGGCAGCTTCGTGCACCAGCTCCGCATGTGTGCACGAAGGACTGAGGCGGCGTCACTGGCGATGGCAGCGCGGACCTCTGCGAGCGCAAACACCGAAAGGCTGGAGCGCGAAAATGCGGAACTGCGCTCGCAGATGGCGGCTCTCTCTGCTAGGATGGAGAAGCTCACCGAGGAGCTCTCTGTCCTACGCAGGGCAGGCAGGGTAGAGGCCAGTGAGTCCGCTCCGGCACTGCCTCTGGGTGTCGAGGACCTCACGCGCGCCATCATGGTCCAGGTGGGGACCATGATCAGCGCACGGCTGGAGGCCATGGAGGAGAGGCTGCTCCCTGAGAAGCGCATGCGTCCCCCACTCGCCGCGGATGCTAAGAGGACAGCTCAGGTGCCTGCCGGGCCACCTGCCGGACCGCCTGCCGGGCCACCCTCTGGCTTGGCAGCCCCGGCCTCTGGGGCACCTGCCCCGGAGATGCGGGGACCTAAGAGGGGAGGGAGGAGGAGCAGGAAGACCAAGCGGAGTTCGGCCACTGCTACAGTGCTGCCGACCGCTGCTCCTCCTGCAGCTCCACGGGCAGTGCAGGCGCCGCCCCCCCAGGTGGCCTGGAGCACGGTGGTGGGGCGTAAGGCCCAACCAAAGGCTGGGCCGAGCACAGGGCCCCAACGGCCACCTCCCGCGAAGCCTGCGTCCCGGCCCCCGCCGTCGCGCAAACCGGAGAGGGCACCCGCGCGGCCACCAACTGTCGCAGCGATCACCGTGACGATCCCGGAGGGATCAGACGTCACGTACGCTGCGGTAATGGCCGCCGCGAGGGAGAGGATAAAGCTCGCCGACCTTGGCATTCCGAGCCTTCGGAATCGGAAAGCCATAACTGGCGGGCTTATACTCGAGGTCCCGGAACCGGACTCTGCCTCCAAGGCCGATGCGCTCGCGAGTCGCATGCGCGAGTCCCTCAAAGACTTGGGCGTGCGAATAGTGCGCCCAGTGAAGATGGGGGACATGAGGGTGCTGGACCTTAATGAGGCCACCACCCCCGAAGACGTGGCGACCGCGATCGCGGAGGCTGGAGGCTGCGCGGCGGCCGAAGTGAAAGTGGGCGAGATAAAGCGCCCCTCACACTTGGCCCTGGGGACTGTGTGGGTCCGATGCCCACTCACCGCGGTGCGCAAGCTGTTCGCAGCGGGGCGCATCCAGGTGGGGTGGGTATCAGTGAGGGTCGAGGCACTGGAGGCAAGGCCTCTGCAGTGCTTCCGGTGCCTCGAAATCGGGCACGTGCGTAGCACATGTCCGAGCGCGACGGACCGGAGCTCCATGTGCTACGCATGTGGCGAGGCGGACCACCGGGCGAGTCAGTGCACTCGCCCGCTGAAGTGCCCGCTCTGCGCGGACCTGGGCCGGCCCTCTGGCCACAGGATGGGGGGCAAGAAGTGCTCCGCTCCTCGTGGCAAGAGGGGCCGTAAGCCGGGTCCCGTACTGCCGAGCGGCATGGGTCCGGTACAGCCGGGCTCGAGCCCAGCTGCGGCGGTAACTGAGGCTCCAACACGACCTTAAGGCCCCAACGAGCCTTACAGTGCAACCTCAACCACTGTCGCGCGGCGCAGGACTTGTTCCAGCAGTCCGTCGCGCAGTGGTCGGTTGCACTGGCGGTGGTGGCGGAGCCATACCGCGTCGTCCCAAACCATCCTCGCTGGTTTGGTGACGACATGGACTCCGTCGCCATATATTGGGGTGGCGGTAGCGGCGACCCTCCCTGCTCCCTCATTGAGAGGGGGCTGGGATACGTCGCCGTGAGCTGGGGTCGTGTAGTCGTTGTGGGCTGCTACGTCTCCCCCAACTGTACCCTCGCCGTCTACGAGGCGTACCTGGACGGGGTGGCCAACTGCATTCGCAGATGTCTGCCTCGTCCCGTGCTCGTCCTGGGCGACTTCAACGCTCACTCTCGTGAGTGGGGGAGCGCCCGGGATGACCAAAAGGGGGAGACAGTGCTGGAATGGGCGGCGGCGCTGGACCTCCGGTTGCTGAACCGGGGGTCTGTCAGCACCTGCGTGCGCTGGCAGGGGGAGTCGATCGTGGATCTTTCGTGGGCGACTCCCCAGGCAGCGCGCATGGTGACGGGGTGGAGAGTGGCAGAGGAGATGGTCACATTATCCGACCATCGCTACATAGCGATGGATGTGGCCATCCGCCTTCCCCGCCCCGACAGCCGCCGCAGTAGCAGCCCGCCGCGACGATGGTCTCTCAAGCGGTTGGACAGAGATCGTCTCTGCGCCGCAGCCATCGTCGCGGCCTGGCCTGAGGGCCAAGAAGATGGGATCCTGCCCGATCCTGAAAGGGAAACCGCCTGGTTCCGGGACACGATGACGTCCATATGTGACGCGTCGATGCCCCGGACCAGATCTGCCAAGCCCCGGGCCGTGTACTGGTGGTCGGAGAGCATCGCGGAGCTGCGCGAGATATGCCTCCGCGCCCGACGCCAGTACACGCGTGCCCGGAGAAGAAGGCGAGCCACAGCCGAAGAGTTGGGTGGAGCCTACGTGGCCTATCGAGGCGCCACGAAGGCGCTGCAGGCAGCCATTGCCAGCGCCAAGGCTCGGTCGTGGGATGAGCTCATCGGGGGACTGGAGAGGGATCCATGGGGCCGCCCGTACAGGATGGTACTGGGCAAATTGCGCCCGTGGGTCCCTCCGTTGACGGAAACTCTGGACCCGGAATTCGTGGAGAGGGTTGTAGACACCCTCTTCCCCAGGGTCCAGAGCAGTCCCGTGCCCCCTCCTTCGGAACCGATCATCTGGACCGAAGAGATGGGGGTGACGACCGATGAGCTGGACCGAGCCGTGAGGCGCCTCGGAGCCCGAAACACGGCACCAGGCCCCGACGGAATTCCTGGTCGGGCCTGGGTGTTGGCTCTACCCAACGGGCTGGGGAACAGGCTGCGGCGGCTGTTTAACGACTGCCTACGCTGCGGCGTGTTCCCCTCAGGCTGGAAAGTGGCTGGGTTGGTTCTCCTCCATAAGGATGGAAGACCCGCAGATTCTTCCTCCGCGTATCGTCCTCTCTGCCTACTAGATGAGGCGGGTAAGCTGCTCGAAAGAGTGTTGGCGGACCGCCTCAGTACGCACCTGACGAGCGTCGGGCCGGACCTGTCGGAAGACCAGTTTGGCTTCCGACGCGCGCGGTCGACAGTGGACGCGATCATACGCGTCCGAACACTGTCGACGCAGGCTGTTTCCCGGGGCGGAGTGGCGTTGGCTGTCAGTCTTGACATAGTCAACGCCTTCAATAGCCTGCCCTGGGACGCAATAAGGGGGGCCCTGGTGTACCACCGCGTGCCCCCCTACCTGCAGCGCGTGGTCTGTGCCTACTTGCGCGACAGGTGCGTGCAATATGTGGGCGGAGATGGACGAGTCCACCGGAGGGAGGTGTACTGCGGGGTCCCACAGGGATCGGTCCTAGGGCCACTCCTGTGGAACCTCGCGTACGATGCGGTCCTGCGGGTCGACCGCCCCGACGGCGTTAGCATCGTCTGCTATGCGGACGACACGCTGGTGCTAGCCGTCGGGGCCACTTTCGAGGAGACCAACCGGCTCGCCGAGCTTGGCGTGGCATGCGTCGTGGAGAAAATCCACGAGCTGGGCCGGGTAGCGCCGGAAAAGACCGAGGCGCTGTGGTTCCACAAGATCCCGAGGGGAAGGGAACCACCCAGCTCGTCGGTTCGCGTAGGTGACGTGGATGTCCGGGTGGGACGGTACCTAAAGTACCTCGGTCTCACCCTGGACGGTCGCTGGGGCTTTGAGGAGCACTTCAGTCGCATGGTCCCCCGGATCAAGAGGGTAGCGGGTGCATTGCACAGACTGCTGCCCAATCTCGGGGGGCCGAGTGAAGGAGTCCGCCGCCTCTATGCGGGGGTCGTGCGATCCGTGGCTCTCTACGGAGCACCCGTCTGGTCTTCCAGATTGGGTGTTAGGCGCTGCAGAACTATGTACAATAGTATGCAGCGTCCTATGGCCATCCGGGTCGCACGGGGGTATCGTACCCTGTCCTTTGAGGCGGCCACTGTCCTGGCGCGGTTTCCGCCCCTGGACATCCTGGCGGAGATGGATGCTCGTATCTACGACCGTCTCCGCCGGGCGGACGGAACTGCGCCTCCAAATGCGGCTGAAGTGAGAAGGCAGGAGCACCGACATGCGCTCGTAACGTGGCGGGAGCGGCTCTGTGAGCCGCAGAACGCCCGCCAACGCGCTGTCGGTGCAATTTTGCCGAGCCTCGGGCCCTGGCTAAAGAGGAAGGACCACGTCACCTTCCGGCTGACGCAGGTACTCACCGGACACGGGTGTTTCGGAGAGTACCTGAATCGGATCGGTCGCGAACCGACGACGCAATGCCACCATTGCGGCAGTGACCGGGATTCCGCACAGCACACGCTGGAGCAGTGCCCAGCGTGGAGCTCGGAACGGCGAATCCTGGTCACCAGGATCGGGCAGGACCTCTCTCTGCCACGCGTAGTGACGGCTATGCTGGCAGACAGAGAGGCATGGAGGGCCGTAGTCTCCTTCTGCGAGACAGTAATGTCCCAGAAGGAGGCCTCCGAGCGGGATCGGGAGAGAGCCGATCCCTCTCGGAGACGACGGCGACGGCGGGGCGGAGGCAACGCACGCCCCGGACCGTCCACCCAATAGCCAGGGTCTAAGAATTTGGCTATGGTATCCCCTGCCTGTCGTAAGAGGCGACTAAAAGGGGGCCGGAGGGCCTGCTGGCGGTGGTCGGGGTGGGAGCTTTGACCACTGAGCCGCGGGCCCGGGAAGGTGGCAGCGCGACGTGGCTCGCGCTGCCTTGCACAGCGAGGTCTCCAGGGGCGGCGACACAGCTGCCCCGGGGATGTGCCCCGGCAAAGTGTAGGGGGACACCGGTGCGATCTATCAGAGTACCCGGAGTCAAAATTGCCATTATGTGTGTGAGTGTGTGTGTGTTTGCGTGTGTGTGCGTGTATGAATGCGTAACTTGGAGTGAATTAGGTTATGCAGAAATTGCATATCACTACTTAGAAATGTAAAAGGTTTTAGAAGAAACCTACACTTCGGGCATCGATAATGCTTTTGTTCGTCCTGGAGGACGAAGAATCTGTGGTGGACCACAGATTATATAATAGGATAAATATATTTACATATAATAAGACATGAACCCTACGCTCATAAAAAATGTGTCAACATGAAATAGGTTCGCGGTTTGGTAAGCTTCGGAGCAAAAAATCTGGAAAGGTCTTTATGATAAATTTCAGTGTCAAACCCAGGCAAAACGAGAGATGGAATATTAGAAAAAATACTACGAGTAGCCGAGTAGAAGTTTTGTCAATGTGTATAGTTTATAACCTAAATATTATCTTTCATTAAAGTATATTTTCGGTGAAGTGTGGGTTATATACTACCTACTCTTACAAGGATTTCTAGTTAGTTTTTATCTCCATTTCTCAGAAAAAGACATTCCTGTATTGCATTCAAACAAAAATGGCTCTAAGTATACGTATTAAATTGGTTTTATTAATAAACTCAAGTCGGAGAGCAAAGGGTGTGGAACCTTTGAGAAAGCTGATATACATACGACAACAATACCCACTGACAATAACCCTTGCATGTTAACAAAATACGTTTACTGCCAGAGTATATTATATCGGGCATAAATTAACTATCGCTACCGACGTAGATAAACGTTTCTCAGATATTTACCAACTATGGACTGTTCGCGTAGGCAGAAGTATTTTCAGTGAATGAAATAATCTATTTCAGTTTCATCTCATCTAATAATGTTGTTAAATCGAAGCCCTTCGACGTAAATATAGATAAGTATCAAGCTGTTTATAATTTAGATTTTATTCATAGTTTGTTTAACTCGGCCTATACACAATGTTTAGGTCAACCTTCAATGTGAGTACAATTCTTGAGGAAGGTTTTATATTTAGTGACCTCGACCACAATATTTTTTCTTCAAACTTTTCCCCTTGCCAACACTCGTAAAGATTTCTGAATATAACTCGAATACTTCATATCCTGACATGAGTGACTGTTTACCTGAGTTATGTAACGACCCCGCGGGTAACAGCGGGTAGGCGGGTACCGCTGAAAGAAGCCCTGCTTACCTATATGAAATTTATAGAGGGAAAACTGTATTCATATAGTGATGTACCATTCAGATTTCCCTAGAGACTTGTAATCCTCTCACTTCGTTTTCAATTTAAAATTTATTCTCAATCCCGGCACGTTTCCTATTCACAATATAATTATTCCAAGTCTGAATTATATTTGTTTCTTTTTCGTACTGACTACCCACTAATCCTTTTGCAGAGGGAACTGATTAAACGAGCCCACAGAATAAAGTACGAACATTAATCTAAGAGGAAGTTTCGCGTTTCTATACTGACTTGTTTATAAGGTAATGATGTACAATTGTTACCTACGTCTAGAATACCTATGTAATGTTACACCTCTCATTGTTGACGCGAACGGCAATAAAGCTGAGATAAAGTGTGAAAATTGCGCGGCAATAAGCCCGCTATTTTAATAAGGCTCAATAACTACGTGCGAACCGACATGGAAGGATCTAAAATTTCTGTTACAACACAATCATTGCTATAGATATCTCATGCTGCATATATTTCATCGTGTGCATTATACATCAGCTACGATAGGTACGTTGTGGAAAGTTTTTGGAGTGAAATAATAGAAGTTGATCTCAACTAGGCACGTTTGAATCTCACACACAATAAATAAACAGATAAGAAGTTAGGGCCTTAAATAATCTGGGCCTAAAGCTAAGCGTAAATGTGTGTGTTTGGGCTAGCGCTATTATACTTAAGTCTTTAAACTAACCCTTTACTTAGTGATATCACTCATCGCGTTTTCCTCCTTAGATGTAATGCTTGCTTGATTTCTGATCCGTATTTGTCACACGTATGGTCTATTAAACTTACCAGTTAAATTATTGTTGGGAATAATACGTGTGTCGTCGACACTTCCGAGGGGCAACAAAGCTCACCACCTGTCACGTTTAGGATTATAAAGTTATGAGAAATGGGTTTGTTGTACCTTCACTCAAGTTACACTAAAACGCCACTGTATAATTTACTGGCTACCATTATTGTTCTTAGAGAGTCGTTAAATATATAATTGAGGGTAAAGCCTCTCACATAATATTTCTGTAACTTTCAGCACTTGCCTGCTTTATCTCGATAACGATGAAGCCTTCAAGAGCCTATGAAAATGCTAATGGAATAAAAGCGGTATGTTTAAAAAGGAAAGTTAGGTATTGCTTTGGAATTAGGTCGGAAATTCTTCCGCTCAATTATTGAAATCCCTTCGAGTTAGCTTTTAGGTATTCGGTGTAATTCTAATGTACGAAATTAATATTATATAGGTATTAAGGTCGGATATAGTCGCATTCTGTTCTGCTCGCGAAAATAAAACGATTAAAATTTTGCTTGAATTTTCAGCGTGCAAAAATGACAATGAGATTTCTTTTGATCTTTGTTTTGACTGGCTTGAGTTGTCATGCTCACTAAAATGCCTTTGCTTGCGGCGGCGTCAGGGTGACGGGTCGCTCACTTCCCTCTATAATGGTTGAGGAGGGCGATGGCTGGCATTCTCGTCATACTTGTGAACAGGTGCTGCTTGTGGGGGCTGGTCATCTCAAGCTACGCATTTAGATATAAATAGAACTACTAGACTTTTCTTTATGTTAATTTTTATCGACATTTGTACATTGGAACTGTGTCCATGGGCATACATTTCTCAAATGATTTATTTTGTTTTTTTTTTAAATTGTATAATATTTTTGAAAAGAGTAATTACTGAGTTTCTTGCCAGGTTCTTCTCAGTAAAAGCAACCTTCCGAACCTGGCGGTAGCATGTATAATCCTGTAAATTGTGTCATTCTGACGATTTGAAAGTGCTTTGTATAAAGTCTAATCGAATAAAAATATTTTTGACTTTGACTTTGACTTTGAGTCAGTCATCATTCAAATAAAGAAGATAATAAAGTGTTCTAATTTCGTTTCTTCTTACTTATCTTATTATCCAAGCACCGAAAATAAAAATACATACAATTTTGCCGAATAGAATAAATGGTCTAAGGCGTTTAACAAATTCATTCGTGGAACGAATTCGGCTTACCTAGCCAACTGGAAATGCGCGATAAGGCAATACGCAAACGCATTTGTTAGAACTGATCCCATGTTACTATGCGTTATTAGGGAGACGAATTAATAAATAATGCATCGTGCTATCTTTACTTAGCAATTGCTTTGGAACTTATCTATATCTATACTTCGATACGCTATAAATAAAATTGAAGTGTCTGTTTGTAATTCCAAAATAACAATTTCTCACTCAATGCATATGAAAGTATACACGCTACTGACACTTAAAAACCAAGTATCAAAATTTTTCTCTGTCTGTCTGTCTATCTGTGTCTTCCGGGTAATCTCTTAAACGGCTGGATCAATTTTAACGAGACTCTCACCGGCAGGTAGCTGATGTATCAAGGAGTAACTTAGGCTTCTTCTCAGTAAAATCAACCTTCCGAACCTGGCGGTAGCATGTATAATCCTGTGTAATTGTGTCATTCTGACGATTTGAAAGTACTTTGTATGAAGTCTAATCGAATAAAGATATATTTGATTTTGATTTTGATTTTACTTACTTTTCTTTTTAAAAATATTAGGGTTCCGCGACAATAAAGATGAAACTAAATCTACGCGGGTGAAACCGCGGGTATACATACTAGTATAATATAAAAAAACAGCTTAAATAGTACACGAACTAGCATTTATGAAAACAATTTGTTTTAATTGTATCATGGTATATTACACCGAATATGCAGTACAAATAGTTGATTATGTTCCACAGATTTACATGCGTACTAGCACAAGAAAATCATCGCGAGGAGCCGGGCAAGAGATTTTTTTAATAAATTGAGACCGTCGGCTTATGCAACTTTTTCCAATATCAAACTTTGAAAACACTTGTTGAGCTGAATATCAATATTTTATGCGAATACTCTTTATTCTCCAAGGAATAAAGTATCGAGGAATGTTTCAGATTATCGATGCTAAACGAGTATTTTACTATACGCATTTAAACATCCACAAGTCATAAATCTATCGACAAGGATGTTCTCTCAAGATCTAAAGTTAAAATGACCACAAATTAAGTTGCCTCACAAGTATAAAGTAATACCTACCTTGCTCAGCGCAATTTGCTCTTTGAGCTCGTTTTATTTGGTTTCTTCCCAAATGATGCCCGAAACAAAGATTGTGTTCAAGGCTTAAAGTAAATTTACTGAAGAGAGGAGCACAATTTCTTCCAAGAACTGTTTGGACCGAAGATGGAAGGAAACTAAATTCCGCAAACACAATAAAGACCTGTCTCGAACTTTCACTTGCAACTCGTAACAACGGCCAACTATCTTATCTGTATGCAGGAGTATATTCCACTCTATAACACTGCCCACGCACAGATTTAGTTTCATTAAGACAGCGAAAAGGAAAGAAATAAGAAATACTAGTGTGATGTCACGCCTTAATACTTATGTAATTAGTTGAGACAAACAAATGTAATCATGATTCATCTAAACCACTAATTGTTTAACAGAAACGCTACGCAATACACGGTGCTCGTGGAAAGTCAGTCATTGGCTATTATTCAGATTTATGTATTTTCTGGCTCGCTGGGAGTACAATAAAAGAGTAATTTTCTATTCAGGGTTATATTGACAAGAGCGCCGTGTATGAAATAGCTTGTTACATCATGTCCCATTCACAGGGAGGATAAAAGTCGTTTGAAACACAATGTTTACAGTGGATGCGGAAATTCACTCACGATATGACTGCGAGCCAAAGCAAGCGGCAGCTAAACGAAATGTATTGTGTTGGAAGACCGCACGCCCGCCCGGCGCAAGCCAGCGTATCCGTTCACCCATAAATATTACTATTGGCCACAGAGAACATAAACGTGGCTCCTACCTACTTTCTCTATGTATAACTTACACTGTTGGCGTAGGCTAATCAAATTCATATTACATCTCTCTAAATCATGGCTAATATGACTTTACTGCCTACTTGTTAATTTAGCGGAGAGCCTGAATGCGTCAGCATTTTTGTTTGAACACAAACAAGAAACATCGCAGGGAAGCGAGAGGAAAGGTTACGGGAAGGGCGGGACACAATCCTAATTGTTACGTTGTGCTAAAACCGCAACACATTTGTTAAGATACATGCGCAATTTGTTAGCGGTGTCACAGGGGACACCTCGGAGCCTCGCTGTCTTAAGTAACGGCGGCCAGTGTCACGGCGATCAATCATACCCAAAGGGGTATGTTTTCCGCACATTGTGGTCCCATTCCAACAATACCCTCATGAATAATCTACGGTTAGCTCTTTATAGCTCACTACATTATATTAACACTTTCGCAGTGTCATTATTATAATACGGGTGTAACCAGCATATGCTTAACTCCAAATAGTAATACTTGGATTTTTGATTGAGTCTTCTTGAATTTAATAAATTGATATCCGAAATAGTGTGGTGTAAATACCTTAAGTAACGGGTCATTGGGTATTCATTAGAGAACAACATTGGACGGAAATATGATTTAGGTTATGTATAATATACCAAACTACATATTCTACCCTGAAAATGAAGAGTAACCGCTAACGAGTGGAACTGGATGACCTCATTCTCGAGAATAAGCACTTAAACGGTTGCTTACGGAATCTTTTGTGCAGGGGCCTTGAATCTCCACTCTTACCACACGAGGTTGGTTGTGAAGAGCACTCGCCTCTCTTCAAGAGGTATCATATCACTCAGACACACTGGGGACATAAAATAGAACGACGACATTTGTAACCAGCTACGAAACTGCGGGTGTACTTGTGTGGAACGTTTTAGAAATCTCAGACGACTAGAGAGTAAGGTAAATTAGTGCCTTAACGTTTAAATGAGAATCTAAAACGAGCTCCATTCGAAACGTACATTTACAGCCATCTACGATTCTTTGCATTTGTAGTGCAGCAATTTCGAGCGCATAATTATATGTAATTTTAAATAATAAATAAAATTAAAAAGACGTATTTTTCATTTCAATTCCATTTATTGTAAGCAGGCTAAAATTATATCTTGATCACTTCTCAAATGTATCTTCGACGACTAACCAAAACTAAAAAAAAGCCATCGTCGCTCATGTCTTTCTACAAGGTCCATTCGCTTTCAAAACCTAAGCCAAGAGTAGGTATTTCATTTGCTGTTCACATTAGTTGCACAAGCTGTTGGTCATTGTTTAGTTTTATGCCCAAGTAGCCTCGCCGTCGTTTTAGTCATTATTTTCAGTGAAATATACATAAGTGCACTTGAGTTTCCTAAGAAACTGTTTTCATTTATTCAAAATACGGAAAATTATTATTATGCCTTTGCGTAAGATCTATGTATATTTAATAAGCGTTTGAAATTAATTGTGCGAAAATGCCTTACCAGGTCCGAAACTGAATAATTCACTATAATTTTCATTGTAGATACAAATAACGTAAGTAAATTATTCACGTTTTCATTACGAAACTTTATTTATAAAGAACTATAATTTCTACAGTAAATGTGTAAAGTAAATTCAAAACATTTGCTTTCCATAATAATTGATCAAACCGAATCCATTAAGTTCAACACGTCAAATGAGTACAATAAAGCCACGGCTCTCAACCGATAAAAGATTTGTGTGATATTTTAACTGGAACATATTTCCATGTAGCGATGTTTCGATTTCAGATACGAATGCCGATACTGAAAGACTCGATCACCTATTGGTGTAATAAACATTTGGCACGGGTCATTTGAAGTTTATTTAGTGGAAACTCTGCTCGATGGTGCGACTGACCGGCTGACATCAACATCCCACTTGAGAATCCAAGATCCCCTTATCCTTTTATGTAAAAGATTCGTGTGTGAGTAGCTCTACGGTGGTGCGCGTATATTGATATTGATCGAGATATATCCTATTCTCACCTGGCCCGCAATTTAATCAGCACACATTCAGACATGATCCTTTATAATTCCACCTGTCATCCAATATATCACCAATAATAACCACGGACAACATTGAGTACTTACACGAATACAACCTCACTCAGGCTGTCGTATACCATCAAGCCATAATAAATATACCTACTGTCGTAATTTATTAAGGAATATAATTCAATTTCCAGCCAAATCTTTTCTGGCGCGGTAAATGGGATTAGCCTAGATAACATGGGCGGATCGACGAGCGGGGGCGAAGCGCGACAAAATGAGATGTATTGCGAACTAAATATGTATACAAAAATAGGTACTCTACTTTACATAGTAGTACCAACTATCAACTACATTATAGTCTGTGAGACGCGATAAAATTGCGATTATATCGTGCACGAGATTGGAACGGTGCCCGCTGCGCATTTAATAAATAGAATATAATATTATGACTTGAACCTCCACGATGCTGGTACTGTCGACACGGTAATAGTTCATTTTGACGGTCGTTTGGCATTGTCAAAGTACGTGAGAGTACGTGAGTGCACATCAAACAAATTACTCGTCCATTAATTTCGATGGAATTGTCAAGCAATAATATGACTGTGATGACTAATCCATACAATAAAATAATTTTATAATTTTAGACGTAATACACCATATATTGTAGAAGCCAAATCAATTTTCATCCCACTAAAATGGATGGCAGCTGTGATTGTTTAATATTTCACGCGGCCATTTGAAATATATTTGGGGAAAGATAACTGCAAATTACTTAGAACAAAAGTCATAAGTTGGCGATTCGGCTGAAACTGACTACATAAATCAGGAGAACAAATAGATGAAGTTTGGGATTTTATGTAAAAGTACACATCTGGGGGCCAATTATGATGGCTATAAACAGCGCATATTAAGAACTTCTTAGCTCTGAGTTTATTTTATGGTACATATAAATAAAATGAAACAAAGCACAAAAATTCTTAATACGCTTTGCTTAAATCGATGATGATAGGCCCCCAGTTGTACAAAAGTAAACTTTAGGAATTTGTAATGTTTTGGAATTTCGTACTAACCGATACTATACTATACATAATGTTAGAAAATTGTTATTTACATATTAATTTACTTGTAATAGAAACACTAGGGAACCCCGATAATTACAACACTATACAATGTATAATGTAATGAAAACAAAAATATGACGTGTTAATTTGAAAGTGATATTGCGAAGAGGGTTGCATTCTACTTTCTCATGGTGTATAAAAATCAAAACTATCTAGCTTTACGTACAAAAACACAAAAACAAAAATCAAAAGTAATACGTTTGTGCCTGGACCACGGGCAGGCCGGATATTGCAAGCACATTGCACGTTTATCTGCATTGCACTGTACGTTTGTACATCCTTTTAGTCCTCGCTATCTACGAATAGACATATCCGTGCACATCCGCGTCCGACCGACGGTCACACGCGTCCGCCGGGATCCAAACAATCTATTTTGCATTAATCAAACGCTATTTCGCTATGTGTTACATACTTATAAACATATTAATATGCATCGTGGGATTTGTTGTTGCTAATGTTGGACATTTCAATATATTAGCATACAGTTAAATATTCGTTAAATATTGTTCACCTCGTCAAAGACGTTTGAAGATTAGCCAAAGATTGGAATGGAACAAGGGGCTAGTAATTTAACGTTCTCTCTTGGGCAAGGAGAACTCGTAACTTTGTGTGTGTAATTAGCGGTAGTCTCCATTTAACTGGCCACGAACAAACAAGGCTGCTCAACTTCTCAGACTGATTGACATGTTCAAAATCAAGTGTGCCACGAGCCCCTCATCAAGTATACATAACAGTAGATCAACCCATCTAATAGTCGCGCGTCGTCGCGTACACTCGCAACGTCATCACATCTTCACCCCATACGGAAATTGATACTTTATGTACAGCATATGGAATGACAAAATGTGTACACAGTCAAATGAGAAACATGCGGTGAAATATATAACACACTTCTCTGATATAATATATATATGTTATACGCGGAGTATACGGGTTAATAATATAATGTTTGCTGGTTCAGATTACTATGGTCTTTAATGACATTCGTAGTTATTTGAATGAGTTGATGACTAAATACGTTAATCCATTCTAAAGTTCATTATGTATTTGGGTACCTATTTAAATGGTAAGTAAGTAATATATGGTATTTATATTACATTTATTATTTTCCAGTATAGGTACACAGATAGTTCGTATCCAATAATATGCAGACTGATGTAATTCAATTTGAATTCAATCACACGCTAAAACTTTCGTCACGAACTACCCAAATGTTAGTGAAACTGTTTCGAACTAAATCATTTTGAATATAAATTGGGTATTGAAATGAATATTGAATATAAATTTTGATACGGCGAAAACGAAAACTATTTTGTAGGGAAATATGTGTTTAATTTTTCCACACGACTACGAAAAGGGGAAATGTACTTTGCAATATGTTTGTCGGTAGCAGTCTAGTTAGTTAGTACTTATATTGTTCAACTAGCTGTGCCCCACGGTTTCACCCGCGTCGATTTAGTTTCATGCTTCATATCGCGGAACCCTTATATTTTTAATAAATAAAAGTAGCCTATGTTACTCCTTGAAACATCGGCTGCCTCCCAGTGAAAGTCCCGTTAAAATTGGTCCTAGAACAAACAGGCAGACAGACAAAGAAAAATTTTTAAACTTGGTTTTTCAGTGTCTATAGCGGTGTACACTTTCATATGTATTTAGTGAAAAGCTGTTATTTTGGAATTACAAACAAACACTTCAATTTTATTTACCTGTATATAGATATAGAGTATCTGTATAGATATAGAAGATTAGTGTGCCTTTGTTAGTATGAGGATAGTATAATGCCTAAATGTTGTCTCTCATTAAATCCACTCCCTGTCACCACCTTGCACTAGAATGTAATCACGTGCTCATAAATTTTACGAGGTTTTCTCATAACTACACGTGCATTTTTCACAAAAAATATTCAAATACCAAGTTTACAGATGGTATGTATCGCAGTCTTAGGCTTGACTTTATTCAATCATTGAATTTCTTCTCAAACGTTTACTGAATATCTCAGGTATATCTCGTTTTCCTTCAACGTTGATATGGTACGTAGGTACCTATAACATCTTACCCGTAATAATAGAACAAACTTTTGCAAGCTTATGTAAAATGATAGGTTATATTGTTGGAGTAGGCTATGATAAGAGTAAGAATTTACTTAACTTATTTGCGTGATTTTATCGTTCCCTAACTCTATCGCACGAACTATTTATAACGCTGGCAATAATAAAGTATTGCGAGGGAGAATCTGACAGTTCTGGCATTGGAAACAAATTTGACTTAGGAAGGTGTAACGTTCAAAAGTAAAGAATAAATTACCATCACTTTTTCTCCACGAATGTCAATAAAGCCAGGATATTTTCATAGTAAAAATTTGTATCGCATCAGAGTGTTTGATTATACAAGCTAACACTTTAATAAACAGGCAATTAATAACCCGCAACCAATACAGCTCATGTAACGTTGAGTGACTAAAATGTCAAACGTTGACAACAAACACCCACCTAATCGCTATTTAACTCAAATGAGACTAATGTTTCATCCATTTGTGGTAACGCCACGTACTCGTTACTTTACTCGAATCGCAACATTCATGACACTTAAAGCTTTGAGCCCCAAGTTAGTTAGAAGGAGATAAATTATGCACTTTGTATTCTAATAAAGTCAAGAATTCACAGATTGCATTAATAAATGAGCACAATCACACCTATGTAGAGGGAACGAAATCCTTCAGCTTCTTACCAACATTCAGAGGTTTACCCATCCATCTAAGAACCCGCAATGAAACACGTCAAGCTCATTAAGGGAATTAGCTTCAGCAAATGGAATTTGTGAGCCAAAACGGTACAACCCTGTCAAATGAAAACGAAAAGACATTTTCATATTAATAGTTCTATAAGATTTCTTGAATACAAATTATGCAACTAAGGTCCTTACTTACTTATTATGTTTCGGAAAAATCAATAATTGAGGAAGTTTTATTTAGTTTGCAAATTATTGTTCTCACTTACTTATCGATAAGTGTTATTTCGTAAATTTTTCGACATAAATTATAAAGAAAATAATTTTACCGAATGTTAGGCTTCGAAACTACCTAACCTTATTGAACCATTTTATTAACATTTCACATTTTAATTACTTATTGCAAGCGCCCATACATACCTATGCTACGGATAACCACTTGTTACTGTGTACTTTAACACAAAATGTAATGTGTCGTATGCTTGTATGTAACCTTAGTAGTATTTCAAAAAGTGCTCCTATGTATACTGTTCCTGTACTGTACTGTACCTTTGCTCTATATGTCACGGCAAATACATAAATTCAGTACATTCGTGGTTTCCGATATTCTCAACAACATCGTAATTAACTGTATAATACGAACATATATTTGGATTTGGAGCATCGTGTGATCTAATTAAGCTCATGATAAACACCTGAGAGCACATTATTAGCAGCACCGCGTTAGCTTCAGAGCGTGCGTCGTGTGAAATTAAAGGAATTCGCGAGGGCACCGCCTCCGGCAGATACCCCCGTCAAGGCTTCGCGCCTGTTCGTGTTCAAATCATTGCTCTCACCTTCATTCTAAATACATCTAAAAATATAAGCAGACTAATAATAATTATTATTTATTCTGTGCAAATTTTGACAGCTTTTCTCTATTCACACGATGTGCTTTGTGCACATTGACACTCAAAACTTCTAACTCTAATTTTCTAAATGGACGAAACTTGGCACCATTTTAGACTTTATTTGGCTCTTATGGTAAATACTGGCTAGCTAGTATTTGGCTACGGCGCGGCGTAGCGATTGGTTTTTGTTTTCAGAATCCTAAGCATACATGCTTCAACATATTCACACTATATTCAAGTACTTCGGTGTGTATAATAATATCTAACATTTCACATTTTCCAACGCCCGACCATTATAGACCTTTATTTCACCTCGAGGTCTACGTTGATGGATAAGATCATGAGTCAAAATGCTTATATAAAAGAAAAAATAATGACGAGGCATTCGTATTGGACTAATGGTCGGTTTGACCTCGTAAAGAATATCCTGTGGTGAGTAGCGGGCAAATTTAAGTTTATAGCTGGGTACTGAGAATTGTAAAGTCTGACGACGATATAATTTGAGTAAATATCTTTCTGTAGGTAGACAATTATGCTTTAATGATCCTTTTCGTCAATAGAAAGTTTCAAATTGTTCATGACATAACCGTTCCGATTTCAGTCCCGGCTCATTTTCTGAGACAACTTCCACTGTATCCTTTCAAAATCAAGTTATTGTCTTTGAACAAAATTCTGTTTGCGACGGTTTTAATGGGGGAGTCTAACAAAAAATGATAAAGTGATATAAGCCTACTTACCTATTAAAAATGGCGAAATATTGTACAATATTATTAAGGTTCTTGTGATAGCACTTTACATTAAAATACCTAGTTATTTCAAAGTAATCGTATTACTTTAAAAGCTTTCTCGAAAGAAATTATTATAATTTTCATCTGAATCTATAGGTAAGTATTCGTATTTCTTAGTTTAATTAGTATTATTATTTCACTAGCAGCTGCTTATCTTTTCTATAGGGGGATTCATACATACTAATATTATAAAATAGTATACTTTATATATTAGAAACGGATTCCAAAAAATACTTTTTTTTATATATATTATGGATAAAAAAATATAACGTAGTAATAATGTATTTTTAAAATAAAAGTTTATTCCGTATAAAATCTGCTATCTCTCAGTGAAAGTCCCGTTAAAATCGGCCCAGCCGTTTCAAAGATTATCCCGAACAAAGATTTGATTGATAAATTTAGGGGAAATGTGTTCATTTGGAATTTCTACCATACACATCAATTTTATTTATCTGTATAGAATATAGAATAGATGCACCTACCTATAGATGAAATTTCAGTATGGACATTTCACGCGGACGGACCCGCGTGTGTGTCGTTATATTCTCTGTAAGTTTATGCAAATTAATACATCTTTTATTTCATACAATAAATTAAGCTATTATTATCAATACACTCACCCGCACACGCCAAGTATCACGACAGATTGAATAAACGTTCACATTTGCCGTTAAATCTCATAATCACTTGACAAATAGTAGTGATTTTCTGTTTCGTCCCTGGAGCGTCTGTTAATTAATCTTAACAAGAATTATCGGACAAGAATATTACATGCCATCTATTATAATTACATCTTCTGGAAGATACGATTAGGTCGATTTATCAACGGTCACGCGAGCATTCATAATTAAAAACTCTACATTTGAAACACGCCGTATCGTGAGAGTGGTGCTATGCTTTATAGCGTTTTACATACTACTTATGTCCATCCTTAAATTCCAATTAAATATTGAGGTAATAAATTAAACTCTGATGAGTAGGTATTTTCGAAGATAACATCATCTCCTCTTTATAATATTTTGATAGTAGGGACTAACTGCAACAAAGTGATTTCTTCAACGAACCCTTCCGTTTTATTATTATTGTAATGAAACTCAAAGCTCGCTGTCTCCAGTAGTTTACAAAACCATTCTTAAATGCGCTTTGAAAAATGTCCTCATGTCAAATGCATGTGAATTTAACCGTTACGAAAATCCTCATAATTATTCGTGTGAACCATGAAACTACACTCACATCCCATTAGATAAGCCGTGGATGAAGCCAGCTAAACGTGGATAAAGACTTAGGTAGACACCCAAAGGAAAATTATAACGAACTCAGTCAGAGAACAAAGCAGTCGCTAACTACGCAAGTAGGCTTTCTGTTAATTACCAGGGTTCAAAGAGCTTAGTTTCTTAAGGATCGTAGAGCTACTTAACTAAATACTAGTTACATATTGCCTCGCATTATTCGACATTTGCATGCATTGATACTGAATAAGATATAAGAAATACCTGTATATTTGAATGTGATGGCAGCATTTCGAGAGATTTGATCATATTTCTATAAAGGGCTTCAAGATTATGCAAATTTAAAATTGAACGATGAATATAGACTTACTTACCTACTTAACATGACTTTTTGGGAACCTGCCAAGTTTAGCCATGAAGCACTGAATTCTAAAGAGTGTATTTTAATCAGTATTTTATTGATTCTCCTCCGCAATGTAACTCATCGGGATAAGGAAGTTCTCGGTGCATTAACGGTTGAGCTTAATATCACTTCGAGACAGCGAAGCGCCTCAAACCAAATAGATTTTATTGAGTTTAAATTATCAATCAACTACCGCTAAATTTAGTTTCAAACTTTCCAATACAAAAAACATGTATAAAATCGTGAAATGTTTCTGTAGACGAGGAATAATAACGGTCAAATGTTTGTTTAATTGTTAATCATGAGCCATTTATCGAATTTAAATTGTGCAAGCTTTCGTCAACCCAGAAGGATCCTCGCAGGGGTAGGCAGAAGAGTTCCAGCATTCACTTTTCAAGGTTATGTGTCGGCGTGGTTGTAGTCTCGGGTCTCGAGCACTACTTATTTCTATGAATTTCTTCTCAGACGCTTAGAAGTGAAGCTTTTAATACACGGACATGTAATGTAATTTTCTTATCGACGTAATTTTTCTGTGTCACCTGTTTGCGGTATACGAGTCTTTTTACTAGCTGACAAGTAGTAACTAAAAATGCAGCTGTGCGAGTACTTAAGTGCGCGGAGGCAATGGTTGCGTAGGAGTCTAATCTGACATTGTCTGGAGAGAGGCGGGGCGACTCCGCCTGCCATTCAAGTAGGACCATTGTATATTTTTATTGGAGCAATCTTCAACTCGGCCAGACTTCCGGCTCGTAACGAACGTTACATCCTCACCAAATTGTCGATGTCACTTGGAATTTCTCTTGTTTTGCGCTTTCAATTTACAGAACGCCACCCACCATTATTCAATAAAATCAGTCGAATGTACAGACAATGAATATCTTTGATAAAACTTTGAATTTAAACATCCTAAAGGATAAAGTCGCGGACAGGGTCTATTACAAATTTCCTTTAATTATTAATTTTAGACCGTTATTGTAAAAAAAATATTAGAATAAATCTAACATGTATGTAGGTAAAACGCATATTTTTTTAAGTCAACTGCTTTCTGTTTGTTCCTATTTGTTTTCTCTAATCGACTTTAGTAAACACCCGTCCTCGACGACCGAGATGATGATAACTAATAAATAATATTTAATAGAAACATTACGAGCCTCTAGGCTACTAACTATCGTATAATATCACTACATCCTATAATAACACGCCCGGACGCTAATAACCATAAATCCGTGTCATAATGCTCCTTATTACACATTTAAGTGTTTCCATACGTTCATTTTGCGACTAAGAAAACGAAGATTACAGTGACAACAACAATATTGTAATAACATTTTCCTCTATTATTTTTTGATATGATGCCGTGTCAAGAACCGAGTTTCGTGAACCTTTTTGTAATATTATTTTCCACATAAAAGTATTTTCTTGTTCCTTAATTGCTTTATGTAATAGTGCTACGAATTAACGATTGTATTGTAGGTATCTATCGACCGATCTAGGTACTGTATTGCGCAATATAGTATTCTTTTTTTAATGCTGTATCCCAAGAGGGTAGGCAGTAAACAAAAAAATACTTACTTAAGGACCATACTAAATGCAAAATATTTAGCATAATAAAGTTAGCAGTTAGTAAGATTTAATAAACACTTGAAAACTTTGACAACTGACAACGCAAACATAAACTTTTATTCCCTTAGTCCTTTCAAGCAAAAAACTTGCACGTGATGTGCCCACAGGGAAAGATTCACGGAATAATAAAATATAGACGACAAAGAAGACGGAAGGGATACAATACATCAAACTGTAATCCTTCAAATAGTATGACATTGAAATACTCTTAACTGTACTCTGTCTTACCGCCTTATTATATTTATTCCAAGATATTGCATGCGTGTACTATTCTGTGCGTAGACTAGTCCCACAAATCATGTACCCAATTAAGGTTAACGAAGAAAGCATTTGATTGAATCAGCCAACCATTTAGGAAAGTAGGGAAAAGCTTAATGTTCAATGGCACGCGTGACGTCATAGCACCGGCGGCAGCTCCCGGCAACGGGCTCACTGCTGAATAATGGTTTCAATAAATTAACCAAATGTCCAGATGTCTTGGAACGAGACCTGCATGCATTCTATACAAATTAATTGCTCAAACCGAGCTCAAACACATTACAGTAATTCGTAGAATGATTTAGATATTTCATCCGACATCAATTTATTTTTAATTTATTTGTGATCATTAAGTTTGGTCTTTGAAATACATATACGTATACGAAAAAACCTATGCAATATTCATATTCAACGAAATTAAATGCGTATAGTCCCATTCCCAAAACGAAATGACGATATTTCTAATAAGTAAACCAAAATACAATATCATGCCAATTATTCTAGCCTAAATTCACGAACATTACTTAGATATACTACATTCAAAGTTCTCGGGAACATTGTCTTATTATATGAATACTGTTTGTAGTGTTGTGATTGTGTAGCGAAATGTTTCGATGTAATAACAATCACATAATTCCCCGCAACGAGGATTTCGCAGCTTGCCAATATTTAGCAGCCAGTTTGAGAGTAAGTACTCGCCGCGACAACTCTTCCCAGAAAATGTTCGAGTAAAACAGTTTTCTTCGCTCTACTTTCTTGAATGGTTGTTGCATATCTAATGTAGTTTCTCTTAGTTTTTTTGTTGGTAGTTAGTGTTTTAACTTCTTCAACTGAAACATGAACATTTAAAGCGCGAGGGTCACTCCTTTATAGGTACACCTTTCTAATCCAAGGAATTGCGGGATATTTATTTCTTGAGGTAATTTTAACAAACCACCAATTTTGGTAATTTTTTTACTATTTGTTGCTGATTTCTCAAAAACTAATCTTGTTTTATGTTTCGTGTAATATTGATGTGACTGGAGAACAGGCAGACACTTCAAAAATATTATATATATTTTTTTAAATGCTTCCTAACGACGGCAGCACCTGATTTAATTCAATAAAACTTTTAAATGTCACGCTCCGATGAAAAAAAATTGAAATAAAATTGATATGCAGAATAATATTTGTGTACTTCACGGAAATGTTTCAGCTTTAGCTGGCACTAAAATAAATGGCAAAATATATCGTTAGTAACTAGGAACGTGCCCTGAGTTCATTAGTAACACAAAACTACTGCATTGCTGCTTGCACCTTCCCCATGCTCTCGTATGCGCATTTATAACACAAATGTGAGACTTCTCTCACTTTAATAAGTATGTTAAATGAAAGACTTTTATTATGAAAAGAGTTTTATACACCTGCTTTTAGAGCAGCTTTGAACTTTGTTCTTCTGACTTTATATTGCCTAATACTTTTCTAATGTTATTAAAAATATTGTGGATTGAATAAAGCTCTACATTTTTCCATATTTACCCTATAATTATGCCAATTTCATCTATATGGAGAGCGGTTATTATTAATAACAATGTTCTATGGCATCTTGTACATTCCATTAAATTCTTAAAGCGTACAGTAACTTTTTAAATATAGCTATAAATTTGTGGATTTCGCACACTTTGAAATTAATTGCAAATAAATATGAGGTACAAATTGAATTATATACATATATGTGATACTTACTCTTAGATTCCTGATTAAAAGTTATTTATGTGCTCTATACACTGTTACGTTGAACGAGCTTCCGAAAATGTCCTCATATATGTATACTAATAATTTTAAATTTGTATTTTATATTTTGTTTATGTATATACGGTATTTTTGATTTCTCTACATATGAGAATCAATCCTTCTGCGAATAAAGACGTATAATTACGTAGCATTTCGCATTCAATGCAAATTATAATTCACCACGAACACTTCAGCTAAGCACATACACTCCACGTACAACACTTAAATCTAATCATATCCTGATACTATTCATACTCTCATTTGAATACATTACACCTAGCTTTATGGGACTGTTTCATATAATTGCCGTCAGATATGAATTTAAAATGTCGTAGGCATTAAGTATTTTTATTGAACGATTCTTAGCCATCTATCATACAGAGACTACCTAAAAACAATGACTCCTAGAACCAAAAAGCAAATTTTCTGTGATGCCCTCAGTGGCTTATCTTATTAACCGATCCAATAGGATCAGGCAGAATACGGCTACAATCCTCTCAAATATCTGATATGCCTCGTCATTTAAGTTTTATTCAGACGTGCTTGCTGATTCTGAAAAACATTCTTGCGGATGTTTTTTACAGTTGCAGCTCCACGCAATTTATTATGTGGTACAATCCAATTAACTATTTAACTCAGTAAATCAGTTTAAACCTTTTACGAGGAGGAAAACCGACCGGCTCATACATCACTGTGTCTCCCAAGCCCCTATAGCATTGTGTGCAAACCTTCTTTTTGGGTCGCAAGGGATAACATGGGATTTGCGGAACTCAAATACCCTGGAATACTTCTTTCAGATACACGTATTTAAATTGGGATATTTCACAATACACATTGTGCATTTAACGCCTATTTCTAGCAGCAGACTTGATTTAGCATGCTTGATACATTACGATTCTCATTATAAAATTGACAGACAAACGGCGGTAAACTGAACATTAGAACTTATATAGTATAAACCACCTTAATGTAGTTGTTTTAAATTTGTATCCCGGAATTTGTTACATTTGTTACGCCAGCGTATCTCGTACGCGTGCTCATACACTGTACTATAAAATAAGTACGTATAAATGAATCTCTGTTATCCACAGGTAATTCAGGATGGTAATAAGTGTCGAGTAAGTGAGTGCGAGTGCGGAGGATGTGGAGGCGGGCGGCGCAGCGTCAGGGCGGATGGTAGATAATGGCTAGAGAGTGAGCCGGGAGCGGAGGATGCAAGGGTGCAACGCGTAACGACAGACACAGATGCGGCGGCGCAGTGAGTGCCACCGGCGCACCCTCTGAGCGGATGCGGCGAGGCAGTGTCTACAGCGTGAGCGAGGGCGTGGAGCGGTGCGCCTGTGCCAGGTTACTACTTCCAGCTTCAATTAGCTTATTGCATAATATCCATCCACTGAAGTACTTTATACGTCCGCCTATCCCCTCGTGCACCCGACTACGGTGTAGAGTAGAAAGTATAATTTGAAAATAAAAGCATATCGAACTTTTAAAAGTGTATCTCGGTCTCGAATGCCATATTTTATTATTTGATACTTATGTTATGGAATCAACATGTACGACTAGCCGCCGCGGCGCACTCAAAAGACACTTTGTATTAAAATATTAGAAATTTTTACTAAAAAATGTCACTGTAATGGTTGCCTTTAGCTCGACTTTTTAATTTGCTTTGACCCTCTTACAATCTCATCGAGTTTAATTACGAGTAAATTGACATTTCGCGCGCTCAAGTAATTAACTAGTTTTTCGTAATTATGAAGTAGTCCGCCTGACATCCGTAAGTGGTGCGATAAACGTCCTTCAACGTCACAGATAGTTAAGATCTTATCTTACTTATGTGTTTAATTCTGATTATCGAAGGGAAGAAGCCTTCCACTATCAGCCTCAACCTCTTTATCAGTTTATCTTGCCTTTTATTATTCCAAGAGTATTTCTGAAATTACTTGAAGACTAACTCGTTTCATAGCCATTAATAATAATCATTATACATTCGAAAAAGGTGTTCGAAATGCGACACGCGCGTAAAAAGTTTGTTTGATAAATTATTGCTCAACACCTTTCCAATTTTTGTCTGAGCCCATTACGTTTCTGAATTATTTATCACAAATTGACCCGCGTCCCGATTTCGCACATTCAACGATTATTTCTGTAACTCTGAATGCCCAATGTATGACATAAAACAACCTGACGGACAGTACTTTCACAATGTTGATGGAAACATTGGACAGTCCCCAATTCAGAGACGTAGGTTTATTACAAAATTCAAAGAAAAACGTACTCTCATTCTATAGTTTTAGAAACCTTACTTAGCTAGTGCACTTAAAGGTCTTTCGTGTGTAATTACCGTGGATGGAAGTTTTCAAATATTTTATTATATTTTTATATATATATTAATAGTAGTGCTTCAATTTCATCTCGTTGAGACGGAACTCTCAAAGAAAGTGAAGCCTCCTAAAACTGTTTAGTTTATAAATAAAACAGAAAAAAGTAAATGCGAAAACCTTTGAACAAAGAAATCAGCAGACTGCGAATGGCTCACATTCCTCGTGGCGCGGTAAATAACTGATGAAGAGAGCAAATACAACTTTTATATCCGCTGATCAAGCTGACATTGTCGAATAGGTAACAAATGCTGCGAAACCCTTTTCTGGCTATGATCATAGCCCGACAGAACACTTATATTGAAGTATTACTTTAGCCATATTCACTTAATATGTTGGTGAAATCTACGAGCTTGTTGCAGTGCTCATCTGTCACTTCACCTGTTAGATCCCAGCGAGATGATGGTAGCTAGGTACTAATGACTCCTTATTCTTGGCCAGGTACGCGTTTTCCACGATGTGAGCTATTGACACGTTCAATATTACTTAGTATCTAGAACTATCTAGAATATAGCAATAGTTGGAGGCGTCACGTCAGTCCTATCACGTGGCCTAGCTGTCACGGAGAGGGCAAAGGTAGTGCTGAACTACTCAACTAGTTGAGTAATTAAGCTGAGCAGTGTGGCAGAAGCAATTAATGTATCGACTCATGGGTGAAATTTTAGAGCAACACAGATTTTACTTTCAGATTTATATACTTCGTGGGTATAGATATATTTGACGAGTACATGAAAAAGTCTGCTCAATGGAAGGAAATAAATAAACCAACCCAGTATGTTGTCCATTAGAATCCATCAATCTTGTTTTGTTACTGTTGGCAAACACCTGCGTGAATTAAATCAGTTTGTATTAAAGCACGTGACACGTCATATATCAGCGTCGTCGTCACCGTTCCTACTCTGAACTTAGCTCGTCACGCCCTATGCACTGGTTGGCAAAGTACTAAAAAACGCGAATATGTGCGTTATATTTGCACAGACATATACATTCCATTGTAATTATAACTCATCATCTCCCTGGCCTTAATCCCATGTATTTGGGGTCGGCACTTGATTCAACCCGATGTAGCTGATCACCTGATTTTTATACGAAGCGACTGCCATCTGACCTTCGCAACCCCTTTTTCGAGGAAAATCGGCAATCTGGGTTAAACCAGTTGTCAGACTCTCTTAGGTCTCTGACTGACCTGTAACGATTGCCAAAGATGTTAAATTGGCAACCGGGACCGACAGCTTAACGTGCTCTCCGAGACACGGAGGGTACTCGGGCGGTCACCCATCCAACTACTGGCTAGGCGTATGGTTGCTTAACTTCGCTGATCGAATGATATGCGCAATAGCAATTGTGCCACGAACTCCTCTTTGTATATATTGTAATTATAACTATGTACCTAAATAGTCTGGAATATTAGCGTAGGACGCCCTTCAGCTACATGGATCAATGACCTGGAGAAGGTGGCAGGGTCCCGCTGGATGTGGAATACTAATGTGTGGTGGAGACGCCTTTGACCAGCTATTGAGTTAGATTTAGGCTACTTGATTAATTTATTGACTGAAGACTTATGTCACTTTTTATAAGAGTCACCTTATTCTACCGTCGATACGTCAAATGTTAATTGGATATCGAAAAGTCGGCAGTAATTCTACTCATTTGCAGGAATGTGGCTGATTTTCAGTAACTACTGATTGTCAGTCTGGTATCCTTGCCCAATAGCATCGCATGCCTAAAGAAGATAATTTATAACGTAGGTACCTAATCAAGTGTAGACGTTACGTGACCACAGGCAGTTTTCCATTCTACGAAGATAAGCACTTTTCAGACCTTTTTTAGGTTTATTTATGATCCTCCTTCGCAACAAATTCTCGTACACAGAAAATATTTAAAATTATTATCTACTAGGTAGGTTATAATTATTTTACTGTACACATAAGCTTACATTATTATTGTATTGACTCTTAAGAATTGATTTTAATGATTTTAATTACCTACCTATGCTCGAAGGAAGTGAGTAGAATGCTCATACTATCCGGATGTGTGAGGGGTACATTTATTTAATTTACATAGGTTTATGCCCTCGGGTGTAATCAGTGACATTAGTATTTTCTTAATATTGTATTCATTTCGACGTTGTCAGTAAATTTTTAATTTTCTAAGAATTTATTCTGCATAAATATCTCTGCGCTAGGGAAATTTAGGCAGGTATCAAAACACCTACATGTAGGGATATAAATTTGGCGCGGTAGTAACAAAATAATAATACAAATTAATATATAAATAATATATTAATAATGATTAAGGCACGATTATTTTCAAATAAAATATGCAGGTTATCATATTTCTTTTGCCTTCGCCTATATACTCGTGGTATGAGAAACTGTGGTTTGACCCTTATAATCCTTTGTAA
Source organism: Watsonalla cultraria (assembly GCA_964035505.1). NCBI lineage: Eukaryota > Metazoa > Arthropoda > Insecta > Lepidoptera > Drepanidae > Watsonalla > Watsonalla cultraria. The sequence continues at coordinate 5,096,949 of OZ037727.1, read as the reverse complement.
CTTTTTGACGGTAATAGCGCGGTTTTGTGTGAACCTTTGAATTTGTAGTTGTACCTACCTACATTTTGGTGTGTGTTTAGGTAGCGCGGGCGCGGGTGCGGGTGCGGGTGCAGCCATGGCCGGCTGATGGAGCCGGGCTGGTGGTCGCCGTCGCCGTCGGCCTCGCCGCCGCCGCCGCCCCGCGCCCCGCCACCCCGCTGTCGATGCCGACACTACTCCACCAGCTACACTTGCTTGCCTCATTACGGTAATTCTTATACCTTCGCAACTTGCGATACCGGGTATGGTTGAAAATAATTTGGCTACGAATCCAAGCCAAAGAATCCAAAATCAGCCAAAGATTTTGTCGATTACTTTAGAGGAAGTTGCCAAAGAGCTTTGCCGGTTGTAGTTTTCAGTAATAATTCCTGTTCCGTCAACAAACCCTAGTACCCATTACATTGCCTACCTACTCTAAAAAATCGGGGAAACGAACTCATCGTAAGAACGTACCTAATGCTACACAATTACTACAATTGCAATGATATTTGGCTAAGATCTTCAATATGGAGAATTCAGATCCACGTGTAGTGTATTAAGAGTAGGTACCTGCGTACAACGCGAGCAGCATAGGACCCATAATGTTTAGAGAATAAAACGATATTCCATTTATTACAATATACCTACACAAAAAGCTGATGTTCGCACATGAAATGGCAATAAAAATATAAATTGAAGATAAGTTGGCTTGGAGGCTATTGTTTGCAAACCTACAAAATATTTTCACCGAAACCCGTATTTAGCTTACACGTATTTTACCCTCGGTCGATTTATTGTTCTGAACATGAACACTGAAAACAACGGTCAAGTCAATTTTATGGCGAGCGGACGTGAACGCACCGTCCTATTTGCCGGATGTGAAGCACTTAGCCGCTCAGTCCAGCTCTATGGTACCTCTCCTTTAAAAAAATCCACATTGCCGGTGCTATTTCTCCGGAGTAAGATTTATGTTGGCTAAAAATGGAGCTGAATCACGATTTCTGCCAGAGTCTTCGCAATAATAGTAAATCCTCGAATATTAAGCTGATAAGAAAAACAATTATAGTCCCGCCCCACTGGAAAAACAAGTCAAATATTCATATTTTATTGTTCTTTGTGTATACTACCGTGCTTTTTAAGTACAATAATTATGAATATTCTATAAGCAGGTAGTACATATAAGATGAAATTGCTTCCCACTAGGTATTTACGTACGGAGCGTAGCGGCATTTTAATCTATATACCGTACGTACAGTCGGTGTAATTTAAAAGAGAAGCGGTGTTTGCGTTGTATAACCAATCATTGAAAGTGGCATAACTCCTAATGACACTTAGCGTTCCTCCGTTTCAGGCTATTATCCGGACTTGTGGTGATTTTCTCAAAGTGCATAAGTCTTAACAGGGTATTTTGATACTCAAAATATATTGTATATTGAACCTGAGAACCTTGATAGTAGTCTAAGAACTTTGTGGTGTAGATGGTTGGCCTGACGGTGAAGAAGAGTCGTCCGGCGGCGCGTTGCGTGAGCGCGAGCTGCGCTCTCTTCACCGCACCGTGCCGGCCCTGCGCCGCCGCGAGCTCGACACCAGGGCTATTAAGCACCACTTCTACCCAGAAGGAGGATGGGGGTACACTCACAAACATTATTACTACTCATATTTTAAAGACTAACATTCTCAGACAACTAATGCATTCAGCTTATACTTTGTCTAGATTTCAATACTTACTGTACAGCGCATATAAAGCAATAGTAGTGTTCTAAACTAGGCCTCAATTCAGGAAATTAAAAAATAGATACATTTTCAAAAATCTGATTCATCCATTAATAAACCTGAGGCAGGCTGCACGGTTTGATTCGCTCGATTGTATCCAACTGAATGTAATAAAACTATTTTTACTCACTAGAACTACGTTATGAATGTTTCCTTTGAAATATATTTTGCTATTTTCTGCCTAAAGTCCGATCAAGTTTTTTGTATCAAATTTTCTCTACAACCAAGCTATTGACATTTACCGCTTTTCCATCCTGTGTAAATATTTGACCATATAATTTTCAATCCTCAATTCAACTGCCGTTTTTATAACCCAATAAATCCAAAATGTGTCAGGAATATGACAGCCTTGCTACAGGAGAGGCCCACAGTTGGTTTGCACAGCGGTGAGGGCAATCCCTTCTGTCGTTAAATGTTTGTATTTGCGACCAAATGGAAACAAAATTAAAATATTTTGGGAACAACTTTGATTACTGGACTGCCTGGCTGGATTATTTTCATATAGGCATTCCTACACACCCAACCATATAAATTCTTTATGAGTTTGCACGTAATTAGATACCTTCTTTATATAGGAAACGGGTGTAAAAAGTTACAGTGTTGTTGTAACACAGAGTAAATCTATCTGACTCGTCGATAAATCAGTCTGTAGGAAAACACGAACATCGTGTAAATTACCAAGAAACAGCAGATGTAAAGCTCATTCGGTTCAAGTATATATGTACATATTCACTATGATTTAGTCAATAAATCCCCTGTCAGCAGATGTATGTATACAAGATACGGTGAAGTGTTGACAACACGTAATATTGTGTGCGTGATCGCGTATAAATGGCCTCGCAAGAAATACAACGCGTGAGCTCAAATGTCGAATTTCCCATGCTATTCACACGTAACAACCCACTTGTCAAATATAATCTTCAACGGGAATTGGCATTCATACTCGGTAAAATAAACACGATGGGATCTTAGCAGTACATTTACTACCATCAAGGGAATTTAGAAATCAGGCTCCGAAATCACCAAGGGAATTAAGATATCAATACCAACATTACGAGGCCATCTCATCTCGATAAACGAATTTGTATTGCTGGCGGATATTGAGTTTGGTTGGAGCTTTAATATCTTATCTACATAATATTTTGCAGTTGAGTTGTGCTTTTACATAAAAAGTATTATTATTCTTCATTAGTATACTTTAAATCGTACAAGTAATCTGAAAACTTTATTGACGAGCGTTATGACTGCTACTAAGGCTAGGTATAGGTATTTCACTCCCTCTGCCCAATGATTTCATTAGTGTCTCTTAAACAGAAACTGTCGTAAATATGTCGTATATACGTACGTAAGAGTATTATGGGTAATGCGAGGAGGTAGTAATATACCTGACTAATCTCTGGAAGTAAGCGCCGTAGTAGCAGAGCTTCAATCTTAACTGTGACGCCACCAGATTTTTACAGATTATCTTTTTTAGGTGGATCGTATGCGGTGCAGCTTTTCTTGCACATCTGTTGTCCACGGGCTTGCAGCTCGCCTACGGGGCTCTCCATGTGTACGCTCTAAGACACCTCGGCCCGAATGCTGATCATGCTGGTTAGTATTAACTTCCGCCTACGCAAAGCACTCCCACGCTATAAATTATGCATCATGTAAAATTTCAGCTCAAATAAGTAGGTATTTAGATATAGGCCAAATGTATGGGTGGACATACGGATACGACGATGGCCCTTTGTCATTTGGAATCCAAGATTGAGGAGGAAAATCATTTTGAATGCGTAGCGTAGGCCGGCTAGGGTACTGTGCGGCGAAAGTAATCTATCAACGAGAACCCTCCGGAAATACTCAAATAAACAGACGACAAAAACAACTTTTTAACAATAAGGAATGAAAGTCTAAAGAAATTATTTCTTAAATAAATGGCTTAACCCTGACAACTTTTAATGACCATCATTCGTACACTTTTATTTAATAAGTCCGCCCATCTAGCGTTGAACTTGTTAAGATGCTGTTCTTGATCGTTATGAATTCTCTTCTTTCAAGTAACACAAAACACAGGGCAGTTATTCATGTTCACAGCGCAAACTCCCGTAAATACTTATATAGTAAACGGACTTTCCTACTCACGGCTATTTACGAGCCAAGCTGATTTATTGAATTAATTTTGCAAGATTCACGGGCCGGGTTGAATATTAAGAGATAGAAGTAATTTCGGTTATGAGGTCGCGGTCTTTGTTGTCAGTGTAGGCGGGACGGAGGGACATAACTCTGGCAGGTCCGACGCGCCGCCTTCGGAATTACAATTTAGACACGTTATCGAATTAAGCCAGAATTGGTAAATCGGGCACACTTCTTGTAGTCTTTCACACTCACTTCATGGAGTTTTTTTATACATGTAATTTTAATATCAAAGTAGTAAAAGAATCTCAGCAACAGAAATAACATTTATTGATAGTTCGTGGAAACAATACAAAACATGTTTAATTGTTCTCACTTAAAAACAACACAAACTCTTCTTCTTATTTAATTTAAGAGCTTTGCTCTTGTCGGTGGAGCAATCGCCACTCTTGTCTCTCTTGTGCACAATTCTTGACCTCTTGATACGACACTACACCCGCTCTCTCCTTAAGTTGGTACATGTAGCTTCTCCTTAACACAAACTCACCAATCCTTATTCTAACATTTGTGTAAGAGAGTAGGAATTCATACAATAAAAAAAGCTCAATTGAAAGCGATAAATAAATTAACAAATAGATTATGTTTAAGGATAAACTCGTCAGCAGCATAAAATCCAGCAGTTAAAGGGAATAAAGCGTATAGCGTTAATTTGCAATGTGCAAGTAGTTATAATATTGTAAATTGCATAAAGTGGAACGGTGGAGCGACGGGCTCTGGTCCCCAAATTACCATTGTCTCGGCAAAGGCACAGGGGGCTAATGTGCTTTATGACACGATGTCTCCGTAGCTGGTCCGTAGAGGACAATTAACGAACTTACGGTCTTCCCAACTTAAGGACATTGTTCACTTCAATTCAATTGTCTTCGTTATAAATATTTAAGATCCACATTTAGTAGTTGGCAGTTCGTAATTCAAATCACTACCTCCACAAATGCGTAATACCAATGTATTCACAATTTTTAAGGCCATGGGGTTTGCAGTCTGAATGCTCAGTAGGTTAATCCATTTATCCTAATTTAATAAAGCCTAAAGAAAACGTATCGAAACAGTTCTATCATTAGCTTTGTCTTCATTTGTTTCAGTCAAATTGCACATCTTACCTAATACTGGTCGAACTCTTTAATAATTCTTGTCTCATTCTGACCAAAAACATTATGTCCCTTATAACGACTATAACCCTAATTAAAAGGGTCTACGTATTTTACCCTTTTGCCTCAATCACAACAATAATCAACATACCTACATTTCAAATAATGGTTAAACAAATTAACCTTAAATTATTTTGTTGAACCTTCTGGCTCATGTTATTTATTTCTCGGTGATCCTGGTGACAAGGGTCTGGAAAGCATTTTGCTCAAAAAGTATGTTACCAGTCAGCTTGAAGCCTTTAAAAATATTTCGTTTATTTATTCCGCCTTCACATAGTGAAATAACCCAGCGGGCAACCAATCTCGCAAATTCGTATTACAAAAAATAATATTTCGAATTGTTTCGTGACTTGACAATTATATGACTGGAATTTATATTAATATACTTATAAAAGTCTTTATATATTAAAGGCATTTATAGATCCGCTGATGGATATGGATCTGAGTGGTGTTATTTAGTTAGATGACGGGTACCATTATATAATCTTATTTACTGTAACGTGTCAGTTTGGGCCGGAGCGATCTGCGTGGGGGTGTCAAGGGCAGCTGGTGCGCTGGTGGCGGGCCGCCGGCGGTCACCCAGGCTGATGGCTCTCCTGGGGGGACTTCTGCTGCCCCTCGCCTGTCTCTTCACGTCGTTCGCCACGCAGCTACACCAAACTTTGCTTAGCTATGGTAAAAAATCATTTCAAATACCAGGTTCGTTCTGGGTAGCCAAAGAGTTATTCTAACTCGTCGTAACTCTTAACGAATATCCTTTCACATAATTATGAATGACAACTCACAGGCAGTCCGCTGATAACGCCATTAAAATTACTACCCTTATAACATTCAATATTAGTCGAAGAATGTGGCTGCTTTGTGCTCCAATGCTCAATAATTCCATTAATTTCACAGATCGGTTGTATTGTATGTGAACATTAGAATACCTTCTTTTCGCGTCTAAATTACTTGTTACTAGATGATTTGCTACATATACTCTTCGCACTGAAGTATCTATAAATATGTCCAAGCCTATGAATAATATTAGAATATATCGCACACGGGAAGCAAGCAATGGGGTTTGATTGCAAATGGCACGATTAGCAACTTTAATCACAATAATTCAGTATTTACTAAATAAAAACACACCAGCTCTATTTACATAAAGTAATTGCGAACTTAATCCGTGTAACTATGTAGTGTGTAGGTTTGTTTGTCCATCAGCATACATGCATATTAACATCACGTCTCATGAGGCCAGACACTAGGCAAAGCCATAGCAATATCTATCGGATCCACGTCCAATAATCTATACATACTTTTGCCTGCCACTCTAGTTTCAACTAACTCACATCCATGAACATTTTAATATTAACACTAGGGGGCCAACTATGATAATTTTAATCAGCGCGTACATTCTTATGACAATCTGCTTAAAACAACCATAGTTGGACCCTGTTTTTCAATGTTTGATCACTTATTCAATCTGTCCGATTGGTTTGCTGTTAATTTATGTAAATGTATCAGGCGTAGTGCTGGGTGTGGGGTGTGGACTGGTGCGAGAGGCGGCCGGTCTCGTGCTCGGCGCCTACTTCAGGCGGAGGCGGCAGTTCGTTGAACTGGTGGCCCACGCTGGCGGCGGAGTGGGCATTGCACTCTTCAGCGTCGCCTATAAGGAGGCTGTTGGGTGGGTTACTTTACTTGTACTATATTTTTCACAGAATAAATAATGACTGTCATTATTACCCTCAATTAAACCTGTGTTAACTGAGATTATCTAAATACGGTATAAAAAAATGATTCAATGTACGCCTTTCAAGGCTCTACGGTCCGAGTGCCTTAGACCTAATAAATAAACGGTTATATTGCTCAAATATACATGTAGGTTCAACAAGGCAAATTGTGACCTAATAATCGTAATAATGTAAACACATGAATAATTAGTTCTATAGTTACATTAGAAACAAACCCTACGGCAAACGTTCCCACAAGAAATCTGGCAGGAACAGTGTAACAAACACACAATTATTAGCTTTGATCTAGTAGACACGCTCCCGATCTACTTGATTGTTTGTGTTTGCAGCAAGCTCGGCTGGAGATTAGGCCTGCAGGCGGTTACTGGGGTGCTCGTACTCGCCTTTTTCCTCAGCGCTGTCTATAGGAGCGCCTCCCTCTACCATCCACAACGAAGAGCCATTTTACATCTTAAAAATCAACGCCGAAAGGTAACTTTTCCTAATCTTAAAAACTAACTTAATATTTTCCGCCTAATTACTTATACTTTTAAGCCGATCAGTGAGTCAAAGATCATTTACATTTAATTTGTATCTTGAGAGTGCTTAGGCTCGCGAATTTATCTCGCAAAATCAAGTTGAATTACAAATAATGAAACATTTTTAATGGCAGGTAAAAGAAAAGAAAGGCATGAAGAGACTGCCGTTGATTGATTTAAGCCCTCTCCAGTCTCGGCCAGCAAAAGTTCTACTGCTAGCCGCCGGACTAGCGGCTTTCGGACTTTACACTCCTGTCTTCTTTTTGGTAAGTCTTAATTGGGAAAAGTTTCAATTACTGCCTAGCTCTTTCGCCGGATCTTGGTACTTTTACTTTTGGTCGTACTGATTAAATGGTACTAATTAAAAGGTACCTATTACTTGCTCGTTCATTTCTTACATTGTGTATCTTCAATATTTAACTTTGCTTTTTAGGTATTAGGTATGTATCCTTTTTTTATCTTTTTTAGGCTTTGCAAGGGTTTCAAGAAGGATTAGAAGAGAGTGCACTCGTGCTGCTTCAGACATTTTTAGGGTTCGCTGCAGTCCTGGGATGTGCCGGCTTTGGACTCGTGCTGGTCCGACCCTCGGCTCAATGCCTCGTCTCCAAACAGTACCTCTGCCAGACTGCCATGCTCGGGATTGGTAAACATCATTTATTCAATAAATTTCATTAATTAAAAAGTGACCTAAATAATTACAAAATAATATTTCAGGTATTTCCATGCTTGCACTCAGCAGCGTTGAAGGATATCACGGATATGTGCTCTTCGCCTGGATGTACGGCTTGTGCTTGGGTGGCTTTTTATATTCAATAAAGATGTTGACTATGGAACGAGTCAGAGGTCGACATTTTACCAAAGTTTGGGGTAAGATTTTGTTTTGAGTAATCTTCGTATTCTTTGTATAAGTTATTGCATTCTATAGTGATAAATTACTTATCGGTAGGTTTTGTGCAAGGAGCAGAAGCGATTCCTGTGATGGTGGGTGTCCCGGTAACAGGGTACATAAACCAACAGTCTCCAAGAGCTGGGTTTTACTTCTCTACGGCGGCAACTCTGGCAGGAGCTCTGATGCTCTTCTTCGTGGGGTTCTCGAAACGCGAGCCGGAGCCACCGCCGCCCGCCCCAGCACCGGTATTGTTGGATGGTTGCGCATGCTTGACGCCGCCGCGGTGTGAGCCGGCGTGGTGTGCGTGTAGCGTGGCCGGCTCGACGGCGTATTGCGCGTGGCCTACGCCCGCGTGCGGTGCGCGGCTCCCTAAGTCGCTGTCTTATGCGGCTCCCCTGAACCGGTCATACTACTCGGCAGCACATTGTCCCGAGTGCAACCGGCGCGCGCCTCCCCTGCGCCCGTCGCGTAGCGTGCCCGAAGGGCTGGCGCAGCGCGGCACGGGCACTTGGCCGCGCGCCGCCTCATGCCGCGCTCCCTGCCGCCGCGAACACCACCTTATCGAACAAATCACCACCTCTGTATGATACCGGCCCAACCTTCCGGATATCTTGTGCCAAATAAAACCTGACGTAATTCCGGAACTTTTTGCTAGTGCAAGTCCGAATATGTAAATATGTATTTCTTGTATTATGTAGAGTAGTGTATGTATTTAATTAATTAACAATGATGTAATAGATCATAAAGCAATAAAAGGAATAGATAAAATTAAAACCCCTGAAAATATATTAATAGAAATACAAGAAGAGCATAATCATTATATATTTTTCTTTTATGACAGTATTATTTTTCACAAACTTGTGTCCTTGGGCCTTGAACAGTTCCTCGAATGGAAAATTCATGGAAATTTGGATTTTTCTTGATTTGGAACATCATGGTGGGGTTGTTCCAATAATCCCCATTGAAAATCCCCAGCAATGGGGAATAGTGGAAAAAAAAGTCCTAAAATCCCCATTACTTTAAAAATTTAATAAGGACAACATTCTGTATAAGAATCACGAAAAAATAAATTAAAAGCCTAAACTTAAAATATTAAATAAATTATGTTTTATATTATTTAATTTATAACTGTAGAATCACCTTACATTTTCTCTCTATACTATTATTAACGCCAAATACTTAGTACAATCGAAAAAAACAATACTCATTTAAGCTAATATTTTGATTTTATTTAATTCTTTAATATTAAATATTTTATATTAAAGCTATAACTTTGCCATATTATACAAATTTGTTAGATTTCTTAAATAACTAGGTCTCGGGATTCTTATACAGTATGTTGTCCAAATTAAATATTTAAAGTAATGGGGATTTGTGGAAAATTTGCTCAAAAATCCCCATTCCGTGCTGCTTTCCATCGCAATGGGGATTTTTGGACTTGTTTCCACTATTCCCCACTGATGGGGATTTTCAATGGGGATTATTGGAACAACCCACATGGTGCACACCCCACAATAACTAGCATGGCCAATGCTAATAAAAAAATATGTTCAAGATCCGTTTATGCCAAACGCAATCACGTGAAACAACGTTTTAAAAACTGTACATATAGCTTGGTTCAAGCATACCCAAAAGTTGGAATGCTTTTGGTTTGCCGTGGAGTAAATTCAGTAAAAAATAGTTGTTATGTAAAATAGCATTTTATCTAATTTTCGAAATACTCGTACGTGTGGGACCTTATAATACATATTTTGTAACGTAGAACCATTCTAATTAATGCCTTTATCCAATAGCATAATAGCTCGATGCAAAGCTCAACATTAAGATTCCCTGTATCATGACAAAAATGCCTCAAAATTATTAACATTGAAAATAAAAAGAAAATGAAAATGAAAAATATTTATTCAGTTTAAGCCCTGGTAAAGCACTTATGAAAGTCGAGAATTTACCTTACCATTACCATTACCATTACCTACCTGTAGGTCGGGAATAGATCCCGCAACCGCGAAGCAGATGAATCGCTCTACCAACAGGGTCGTCGTACATTACGTATCATCTTATTCTATTTCTATTATTATTATTATTATTAAATGTCTAATAATTCCCCTAATCTCAATAGGTAATAAAACATGAGATCATAAATAAATATGTGAATAATTAAATTTATATTAACTTAGTCTGTTCCGTAAAACAATGTCAATTTTAGCAATTTATTCTTAAAAAATATTTATTGAAACTTAGTGGATAATTTAGCCAATTTAATTGTGTTATTGTTGCCAGAATATTTTATTGTGCGTAAGAAGGAGATTATACTTAGTCGTTGAAATATTTAATTTGTTGTTTTATACCAAAGTGTATTTTACAGATTTGGTCATTGATTAAAACCATTGATTTAGGACATTACCTAAATGTTTTATTGAAAACGTCCCATGCAGCACTAACCTCTACCTATTAAAATCATAAATAAAATTGGAGTGTCTGTTTGTTATTCCAAATTAACAGCTTTTTACTAAATGCATATGAAAGTATATATCTGTGCTTAAAACCAGTATATATTGTTAATCCTACGCGGCTAAAACCGCGAAGTCTAACTTACGTTTGATAACCATTATTATCAGCAAAGCAAACCTCAAAATTAAGTGGGTGGCCAAACATGCTCGCGTTCGCGGCCCGCATTCAAACACTATACTTACCATGATATCAAAGCGAGAGAATTACTCATTATTGCTCTAAAATTGCTCATAATATTTTTTTTAGTTCGCAATCGTATTTGGTCTGTTATAAAATAAATAAATCATATCGTATATTGCCACAGACATCTATGAAAGGATCGCTTCAATATTGCCAACTAAATACTCCGCTGTCCCTATAGGTTGGTGGAGTTCTTTCAAGAAGCCTTTTCACTTCTTTGTATCACAGTTTTCGTGTGTATGTAAGTATGTCGTCTAAATAATTTTCAATTTACTACATGGAAAAAAATGCGCGATATTTGTAAAAATAATTTTATTAATATTTTGCTAAAAGTTCCGTTGGCAAAATATGTCATTTGAAAATGAAGTGAGCATATATCGTATTATAATATACGTAGTACATAATTGATGTTATGATGTGAATTACTAGTAATGCGATTAGAACACGGGTCGCTTCTCACCCGTGGTAGGAACAAACCGGAATTTGCCGACGGAAATACTGGTAGTAAAACTTGAGACGGTAAGGATACGGTACCTTATCTGTTCCCTGACCTTTCCTCTCCTTCTCACTGACTACAGGCTACATACCGGGATAACCGATAGACCCTTAAATTCCTTCTTCGCTTAAAGGCAACTTGAGAGCGACCCGATTTTTCTTAATTGAATGAAGTTGATAAAAAGTACTAATAAGTATGTATTATTTAAATATATATAACTCAAAGTTGACTGACTGACTGACTGACATAGTGATCCATCAACGCACACCCCAAACCACTGGACGGATCGGGCAGAAATTTGGCATGCAGGTAGATGTTATGACGTAGGCATCCGCTAAGAAAGGATTTTGATTAATTTTACCCCCAAGGGGATAAAATAGGGGATGAAAGTTTGTGTGAAACTAAATCTACGCGGGTGAAACCGCCGGGCACAGCTAGTCATAATATATCCTAAGCGATTTAGTTGATAAGGGTTGCCTTAACATATCTTTAGTATTTGACAGGTTAACAGATCTTTAATTACTACTACAAATGAATATTTATTGTTTGCTAATTGAAATCTCAGCACAATGCAGGATACGAATAAATTGACTTATTTATGAATACGGGATAATTATGAGATTCAACTTAGACAGTAATGATTTAGTATTCACTGGGGACTCGTTCCATGATAATGAAGACGAACTCCCCTAAATTTGTGTGAGTGTGATATCTATATAGGCTGTTCTGAATGTCATCTTTACAACCTATGGGTTTGGATAGCATATTATAAGGCTTGCAAAATATAAATTGCATTAAAGATATAAATAAGACATCTCCGCGAACTCATCATGAGTTTGCTTTCCAAAGGACTTCCCTAGAAGGACTTAGTGCTAAAGAGAAATTGGAGGAGACTTTAGTAAAGCGGCAAGCAAGTAAACAACTCAGGTAAGTGATACCATAGACAATTAATATTTTTCATCAATGGTATAAATAAACCAACCTAACGCTTATACATTACACCCAAGTAAGGCCAGAATCCGAGCCGAAAGCATAACGATACAGGATAAAACCTGACTGCATTAAAATTGCCTGTATTCACGTCCGCAAAAGATTTTATCTACTTACTTATTTGTTTCAAATATTGTACAAAGTATCTACATTACCTTTTGTTTTCACAAAGTTTTTGTATCTTTTGTTGAACTCCACACTTTTGTTGATCGTAAAAGTTGAAGCTCTTTGGTGAGCTAAAATGTAGCTCCCTACGAATAATGTATCCGAAATGTGCGCCTATGTGTAATTGAATTTGCATACTGGATGTTTTACGAACAACGTAATTCAGTCACTCGTAATTACAGCGCATTTCAATTACAGCCACGTTGTTAAATGGCGTTGCTTTATGGACACACTTACTTAGCGCAACTGGCTGTTCATCGTGCGGCACTTGGTGATTAAACTACTCGCTGCACTCCAATATATAAACCAGTAATGGATTTTATACGTGAATTTTATATAAACAGGGTCTCATTGTTGTGTAGCACATTGTTACGGCGATTTGTTAGTCCCACGTGGACTATAACCATGCAATGGAGGGAAGTAAGCTTTTAACGAACGCAAAACTTCAACGAACTCGCTACTTTTGTAAATAATTATGAGTATTAATAAAGCATTGGAAATTTCACTTATACCTATTTTGTTTCATTTAAAAATGTAGAAGAATTATTCGAAGGCGCCGTGGACGGGTGGATAGAGTCATAAAAAATACGAACAGCAAATTTTAAATCTTTCCAAATAGATGAATGCCTTATCGCTTGGAAGTAAATAGTGATAATTCAGTTCCTTGAGAAAGTAATTTTTATTTATTTATTAAATAGGTTCAATAACAGTTGTTACATCGTTACATGTTTTTAGTTTATAAGATTGTATGCTCGCTTTCAGAAGAGGTTTTAGGAGAGTAACAACTACAATGTGTTTATCAGAAATACTCAAATATTTATTTATTTTAAAGCCTCATTCACACCTGACTCTGTGATTCTCAAGACAAAGACGACAACTGATATTGCAAATATCAGTCGAGCTGTCGGTTTATTTTCCATTTTTGTAGATTAAAATTCATTTCTTTTGGTTTTATTGTGCCGTATGTCTCCTATTTCGTTACTTTGTATGAGTTGTCATAAATCCCACTGACCGTAACTAAACATAAACATTTCCCTTAATGTAGCAAAGTTGTCTTGTGTCCTGGGTTATGGGTGGCAGTAACGATTGGCCTCTGAAGTTGGTCTGCTTCCGGAGGGACAGGACGGGAGGATACTATTGCTCGTAAACTCGTACTTTTGTACGCTGCTATCGCGCAGAAAATGTTTTACTACCCTCCTGCCGGCATTAGCGTACAATTTATGATAAGCACTCTCGTAAAACACAACGCCATCAATAGACTATGGCGTGGTCATAAAATAGCACGATTGTAACAGATAGAATTAATAAACGTATCTTAATGCAGGTACTCAGAAAGTACCCCAAATATTTATAAAGTAAGTACCTACTAACTGCGGCGACGACACAGCGGTGTCGGTCATATTACACAAAACTTTTTATTATTCCCTTTGAACCAAATTTCCCTTGAATTTACCATTCAAATGTAATTATACGGCGTGGTTTGTTTTGAACAAAGTGGAAGTTCATGCCGACGTTGTATCCTTGACCTGAGCTTTTTTACGATCTCTCATTTCCTTTCTTTTAGTAGACAACAAGTTACTTAGTCGATAAACAATTCGGTCGGAATCAACAGTGTTAGCTGAACTATCATCAAACATAATTACTTTGCTTCTTTATCTATTCCATGTACAATCCATTCCATGATTCACTAATGTACAATCGCCAAGTATATACATAAAATAAGCATTGATTATCTCTACATCGGCAAGGTTACACCTCTTAGAGATTTTACGACAAGGTAAAAGCCTTTGTTTGTTCCCAGTTTCATTACTTATCTATTCACTATCTAATATTCATTCGGGACACTGTTACGTCATTAGGCCTTAGCAATATCTTATAGGTGCTAACTAATCGATAACTAAGAAAATTGAGATTCCGAGAGATTTTGCCAGCTTTACCTGTTATTTTCTTACGTTCACGCACACAATTAAAACAATAACCTACTGCGTCCATACTCGTCACAAATAAATCTCACTTAATGAACTGACAACGTGAAGTATTATGTCCAGTTTTAATTTGCAATAACGGTCATCAATAAATTTTATGATATTTGGTTTTTAATTTCAGTATGATATTCGTGTTGCTTTTTTCCATTAATATGTTATTAAAGATATCAATGACGATGTTAAGAAACGATTATATTAGATACCTACAATTCGTTTAATTGTGATATAGCAGTCGAAAAACGATATTTTTTTGTAAATTAGATAGCCGGATACTACACCTCTGCTGATGCCCCAATGGAGTTTTTAACAAACAGAATTAATATAGTATTTAAGACATCTCTATCAGATCTGACTATAATATAAGAATGGAAAATGTATGTTTGAAAAGCAAAATAAACTTACTATGTAAAATAATGCCTATTGCATAAGTCATGTGTGGAGGAATCGAGATTGCCTCAATAACGCGAATGATTGCGAACATCAAAGAGCAAATAGGTGATAGGGGAGAAAAATAAAATAGATCGTTCAATAAACGAGTTGAACGGATCAGGTGAACAGCTCTAATCCCCGGAGACGCTTTAATCGGAGTCTCTCGACGTTGCCTTCACATACTTCCATGTGTTTCTAGATATAAACAACACGTGCCCTCTACTACGATGATATTCTTACTTGCCGGATATCCAATAAGGTTTTCTCTACCTTAGCTTACTAAATTGCTTAATTCACAATTCATCGAAATGCTAACGGCTACCTAATTAGTTTGCAACTCCATTACTGAATCTATGAATAGGCAGACAATAACAGTAAAAAGAACAATTTTCATTAAGGAGCTCTATAATTGGTCTGTAGAGCTCTATAATTATACTTGTATCGCCTAATAACTTGGTAGAGGGCATCGACTAATCTGTGAGATTTTTCTCTAATTATACGTCCTTAGCACCTGCGCTCTTTTGAGTCAGTAATGAGCAAAAACTGTGAAAATGTGCGTCCCTCAGAGATAAAATACCGGCTAAAGTACTTAAGTGAGGAATATTACAAGGCACTTAACATCAACGGTGGTACTTTTACGGCCATGTTTATTAAATACAACACACGCATAATTATGTAACAACACAAGTTCACATTCAGCGAGACATTATGTTGATATTAAATTAAATTATGCAAATATTTCTTTGTTATTTCTCGTTATATTAATGGTGGTATACGAGGGCGGTCTGAAAAGTTTCCGACCTCAACGTGAACATGTTAGCACTCGTCAATAAAAGTCAGGGTATATAGTTGTGCATCTTTTGACAGCAACACATTAGTAAGTTTCAGCCATTTTGGACGTGCAGTTTTTATTTGACAGTCGTTTGAGTGAGTCGATGTGAGTATTTTTGTGAAAATGGAAAAAAAATAGTATCGAGCTGTCATAAAATATTTGTATTTGAAAGGGAATACGCCTACGCAAATCAAAGATGAGTTAAACTCTGTGTACGGGGACTCTTCACCGTCATTTACCACTGTGAAATTTTGGGCAGCTGAATTTAAACGTGGCCGTAAGAGCTTGGGAGATGATGAACGTTCGGGACGTCCTAAAACTGTGACTACTGACGATAACGTCACTAAAGTTCACCAAATGGTGTTAGACGACCGCCAAATTAAAGTGAGGGAGATAGCAGAGGCAATGGAAATGCCCAAAGAACGTGTTTGTCACATATTAAATCAAGATCTAGGCATGAGAAAGCTGTCCGCGCGTTGGGTGCCGCGTTTGCTAACGTTAGACCAAAAACGTGTTCGAATTAACCTTTCCAACGCTCTGTTGGCGCAATGAATCTGACTTTTGAGCATCGCTGGGAGAAGTGTATAGAGTCACAAAGAGGCTATGTAGAAAAATCTAAATAAATTTTAAGATAAAAATTCTCGTAGCTATATTAGGTCGGAAACTTTTCAGACCACCCTCATACTTTCGTGCAATACAATATAACCTTTTAAGAAGGTATGTAATATTATGTTGCCATAAATGATACTGTATTCGAATACTTGGGGCCAACCATCGTCGGTTTAAGTAGAGTGTATTAAGATCTTCTGAGCTTTGACGTTTCATTTTGGTACCATAAAATTTAACGTCAAAGCTAAGAAATTCTTAATACGCACCGCTTAAACGATCAAGTTGACCCCCCTACCTATAAAATGAATCAGTTAATTTACACAATAATGAGCTTGATTACTCGTTTACAACCGTAATATTTTAGTTTTATCACTGTACCGTTACACATTAACGTTATATTTTACGTAATAACATACGAAACACAATTTAATGGCAAATATAAAAAAGACTCAAAATGTAGGTTATGAAATATTGGCTTGTAAATCTACAATGAAAAAGTGTGTATTCTTGTCACGTTTTTGTTGAGTGGTACAAGTTGGGTTCTGATCAGATGCGACGTCAATTGATGAAGCCTACTAAATTGACTATGATGTAGATACTATCATATCAGAGTCGGGTAGATTACACTCAAATTGAATACTTAATATCATAATAATTTATAGTAAATCCGTGATGGCCAATTGGTTTGAGTTGTCGCCTGCTATGCAAGCTGATCAAATGCCAGCAGTCTGCTAATGAGGTTTTATTTTACTAGTGCAGTGATTTCACGATAAAGGAAAAACCAGGAAAATAATTTTATGGACATATGTTAAGAAACAGAAGTTCCAAGGACTGTGGTGATAGTATGGTCACCTGAAGGGTAGTAAGTGTCGGTTTGAGAACCGTATAAAACACCACGAAGTTTACTCCTCTGCTTCCTTCATTGCTTCGATTGCAGATCAATATTACATAATTTCACGCCGTACATAGGTACGGATATGCATAATAAATATGATTTCAGCCATCTATTGTCTTCATTCAATATTGAACGTCTCCGTCGTATAATCCGTAAGACTGCCGAAGTGGCACACCCGTCTCCCGCCGGCGCGCCGCCGCCGCCGCCGCCTGCAGCACCAAGATTTACACATTCGAGTTTGAATGCATTTTCACAAATAGAAATTCCCAATTCGATCGTCCCTGCTTCAAAACTCGTTGCACATAAATCATTTGTACATGAGTTGCCTTAATATTATTCAACCGTCGTTGCTCAAAAGAAACTCGACACATTACCTACGCCTCACGTACACACGGTAATTTATTTAATGTGAAACAAATTATGGAGCAAAAGTCTCGGTTTTAAATTGCATTCTTTACGCAGAAAGAAGACTAAATAGGGAGGCACAATGGATTCGAGTGCTTTTAATAATGGTCGGTCGGGTATTCGCCGCATCAAATTCCTCGTTTCCATTTTGTTTCCAGTAATGCGTGTAATGAAACGAATGACTAGACATAATGAGAACATTTGCATCCAGAGATAAGTACAATGGTTAGTCTTGAATTGAATGTCCTGTTATAATAAGGAATGGTATGCTGTAATTATATCAGCAATATAGATTGTGATATAATAAAAAGCTTGCTTCTGCCCGCGTCTTGATCCGCGTGGAATAGTTACTTTGAGCTAACGATAACTTTAACCCGTGATTGGTCTTAGATAAATGGGCTAACTAAAAAAACAATGAAAGAATTTTTCAAATCGGCCAGTGGTTCTTGAGATAGCGCGATCAAGAAAGAAAACAAATTCTTCAGCTTTATATTAGTACAGATTAATAAAGATATTTAATTCGTAATGCAATCCATCATTTTGTTTATTAAAAAGTTCAAAGATCGCATCCGCTCATGGAACGAAACATCGCTCACAATCACAATCAACAAAATAAGTTCAAAAAGGCTTCATTTGTACACACGCATATTTCAATAAAATATAGAACCGCTATTGTTTGCTCTTGAATTCTGTTCTCTAGTTCATTACCTCCATGTTAAATTACCGATTCAAAGACATAGAGATGCAGATAACTACTGAGAAGAACCTGCAAAATAAATCAGCCATAGTACCTGCAAAAACAAATGTTTTTCATTTAGGTAACAATAAAAATATATTTGATATTCCTAAAAATAATTTAAATAAAAATGTATTCTTAAATAGTGAAAATATATAAAGTATAACTGGCACGTACCTGTTCAATTGATCCGTAGAGTGCTGTAGCATCAGGTATATCGTAACAGTTCTATAATTTAGCCACTTGTAAAACAACAGCTTTATTTCAATCAGCTACTTGAAAATGCAACAGCTTTTCTTCAAGAGATAATGACATTCAAGTTATGACAACCTATTGGGCTCAAATATGGAATGAATAAATCTGAGATAGTGGATTGCCTTTATATAAAATTATGTTATTTATTAAGTAGAATTTAATAGAATTAGTTGTTAGAATATAAGTGAGTACAAACTTTAGCAGCTGTTACTTACAACGTACGACCTACCATTGCCGTTAGATTATCCCACGACTATAATATTAAGGTAAAAAATTCAGGATATTTTGCATATAAAATATAACACGTATCCCTTATTGGTAACCGCGTTCGACCTACGTGATAAGAATTGGCCCAACCAAACAAACAAAGGGAGTTAAACAAACCTGCTCTTTGAGACAGCGTGTACGTGATAATATTTTGCTATGCATTCAGTTTGAGAGCAACCCTGACCAATCTATTGATTTGCACTGGCTTAGAAATAATAGAGTATCATTTTCGTCAATTATTCGTCTCCTTTACGTCAATACAAAACTAATTGGAATACAAAGGGCGGAGAGGAATTTGGGCCAGTCTTATCGTCCCTTTTAAAATAATTGTTTGTGTGATTCCCTCTCCGCGTCGCCCCTGTACCCCAACCCTCTGACTGATTGTGAGATAGAGTGAGATTCGTTCATCTGAAAACGAAAAGCTTTTTAGATTGATGTGATAACAAAGCTTTTATTATTCCAATGCGTTTTCAATACTTCTTAACTTTCGCAGCTAATGGACTAGATATTATTCTTTATAAAAACTCTGAAGTTTATCATAACTATAATGTTTTCCTAATCTTTTTGTGGAGCTTCTACTATTGACACAAAGAATAAAACGTACACAATAATAATACAGTGAAAAATAAAATCAATCTTATTTGCAATCATCCAGACGTTTATTATCCTCTTCAAAATAACAATTTAAGAAACCAATCAATCAAATGTACTTTAAGAAACGCAAAACAACAAAGATTGCGACGTTTTTCCCGTTAACCATTTAATGAAGGCAACAATGTGCCGGCGATTTGCAGAAAGCTCTCGTCGGAATCCGGAGAAATTTAATTTATTATTTGGCGTAAATAAAACAAAGTCCCTGCAATCTATGTCAAACTTGATTATGAAAGGTTTCCGTAATTCTTTTAACCGACTTAAAACAAAAGGCTCTTTGTTTAACGCGTATATTTTATTTTTATTTGTTTATATATTTTACGGTAGAGTATTGTATCTCTGATACAAGTCGACGTATAAGTCGTAGCTCTGATGGCAATACCAAGATATTGTAGTCTATTTTTAAGTATTTACTCCATCTTAGGCAGTCTTGCCTCGTTGGTCAAGTGGTCGCAAGCCCTACAGCAGAACACGAGGTCCTGGGTTCGATATCCAGTCGGAAAAGTGTTATTGGGTTTTTGTTCACTTGTGATTCCCCAGTATGCGCGGCTCGCCCCCTTTTACATGGGACTTAGACATAGCTAACGAAATGAGTGTGTACTATAAGTACACTTCTGCCTACCGTTTCGTGGAATACAGGCAGAGTATATCTTTGTGTGTATACTTAAAAAATCGACCCTTTTTTGAAAACAAAACAGTCGGAAGATAATTTTCTACTTATTGGACTTCATTTAAATAGCAGAGCGTTATTTCATCAGACGTAATTAACATTGACCCAAGAATGATGAATTTTTATATTAAATTCATCGTAAATGAATATAAATATCCGGCAATACAGAACACTGAAAATAAATCTTAGCAAAAGAAATTCCCGACCAACTAACTAATAATATCGCCTGGCAATCTTTCATCAAACGCTTTAATTAAATTATACAGTGGGCAGGCAGGCTAGACATGAATGAAATAACACTGAAACAAGGACACCTTGTCAATGTCAAAAGCGAATTTAATTAACTTGTTCGTAAAATATTTAGTAGTATAAGAACAAAGCAGATCCTCTTCACCAGTTCTTGAGCGGAATCACAAATTAGAAAGTCAACAGAAGGTTGGCTTCCTACATTGGTCAAGAATAGCTGAATAGAGGTGGATGAAAATTAAGAAGGAAATAATGAACTAAATTCCGGAAGAATTAGCCCTTTACCTAGCCGTCTGGGTACAACTGGCAATTCCTTGCCCAGGCAAAAATACTTCATCAAAATCATCATTAAGGGATCGAATTGTGTTGGTCCCTGTGATAGTTTCAGAGCGCTTGTCAGTGTGCGTTTATATGCACAGGCACCTGGGGGCCTACCATCTTTGGTTTAAGCAGAGCGTATTCGGAACTTTGACGTTACATAAATGTCAAAGCTAAGAAATTCTTAATGTGTGCTGCTAAAACGACCCTAGTTGGCCCCCTTGGTTACCGTTAATGTATGGAAGTAGACTTTCTGTACGTTTTTATTTAGTTGCAGTATTGTCTATTAACGTCACATTCCACGGCACGGACACTTGTTCACCAGAGAGCCCGTGCCACTCAGCCACTCCTGCATTATATTTTATTCCTTTGATGTTCACATTGTTCAAATGGACAGACATTTCAAATATACTCAAGTAGATGTTGAAGAAACAACTCAATGCAATACTTATATTCTTTATTATATAACGGCTGGAAAATTTGACTTGCCAAATGTATGAAAACGATGTAATGAATCGTGAATCATACAATACATATTGATGAGATCATGAATCACATATATGAATTATAATTTTTTGCCAAATATTAAACAAAGCCGTATTTCCTAACTGACTGACTTACCGACCCAGACATTTATGAAAATGGCAAGCTTCCCTTAAAATGTCCGCATAAAAAAGAGCTATTATTATTCCATTGATAAAGTGGTGAAAAGTAGAGGTAAAGTTCGTGTGGCAATAATAAACTGCGTATTGTTTAAAATGTATCATAATCGTAGGATAGATTCTGTGTGATGTGATACTGAAATAAAATGAATATCTAGATATTACTAGTAGTAATCGTATAACTTAAACCATAAACTGTTAGATAAACAAATCGTATTTACTAAACCATTACTAAAATAGGACTAATGTAACCCTGGTAGAGTGGCATATTGCTCTATTCACTGGACTCAAGCTGGGACTCCACTTAATAGGTATCTCTTATGAAGGCATAGGTACTTATTATGCAAAATTAACATATTAACACTAGTTAATAAAACACCAAACTGAGTCGCCAGCTGACAAGTGACAGAGAACAGACCAGCGCTAATGATGTTAAATGTGGTAATTTTCAAAGCGCCCAACAGATGCCAAGTTCACAAATATGGACACTAGCTAACAGAGAATGAGCGCACACAGCGCGTCTATTTGCGCAAACTAACTCGTTTGCGAGAGCAGATGAGCCTCACCAAACCAGACCTATCCTATCCTATACTAATTTAATTAAAACTGCCAGCTACTGAGCTAAAATAGCTAATTCAATAATTAGCTTCACTGCTTTCATGTAAAATTTTATAAAAATTACACGTGAATGCGTATATTTTACGTGGAATATTATTTCAGCCCCAGTAATTGAATTAATCTTGTAGATAAAATATGTAAGCCCTTAATGCTTTTACATAAAATCAATTACTGCACGCCTGGTACGAGGGTTGTGATTAATTATTTTTTTATAGAAGCCTGGCCACCCGCCAAATGTCTATTGACAGCAGCCGCTGGGCACAATTCTCTTCCTATAATAGGTAAATATTATATTTTTATATGGCTACTCTGGATTGTCTTAGCGCATAATTAATTTCTTGATTCGAAAGAGTACTAAGATTGAGATTATGACTGAGCAATAAATTGAATTTAAGCAAGAAAAAAAACATTATTGAGAAGCCGACATATAATCCACCTAATCGTAAGCAAGTGCTTATTTATTTTGACACATAACATCAAGATTGTCTAAAAATATAGGCACTAGTGTAGGTCTAAAAATCATGGTGACCACAATACATACGTAACATAGGGCTACGACCAGTGTTATGAGGCTACAATATTTTCGGGAGATTTTACTGCGCCGTGCCGCTTTTTTTATTTGTGACACTTTGGAAACCATTGGGCTACGGTATAGGCAGTACATATTTTTTTGCGTTCTCGAGACTCGCATAATGAAATTCTCAAAATTTTCCTAATTTCGACAAGAAAAGTTCTTTGTTCGCACTTACGTCTCTGAAAAAAACGTTTATATTTTTCCTTAGCTTCCCTTCTGCTATAGGGTAATGTTACAAATTAGTATTCGGAAGACGTTTCACGGTGTAAGGGGAAGCTATCCATCCCTTTTAAACTTCTCGATTCGCAGGCTATCAACGAAATTTTCTTACTCAGAGGTGTCGCCGGATGCGACGGTAATAATGTTTAAGTCACCGGAAACGTTCGACTAAATTGCTCGGGCTATATTAATTTATGTAAAGCTCGTATAATTATATTATCTCATGTAGGATTATCTCGGAATCAAAGAGAAAAACCGTAATCTACGAACCTGAATAACGTCACGAGCGCGTGATGCGGGCGCGCTGAAAGACTTACCAAATTAAACAGACTACTCCCTGAGGCTTCCTGCGTCTCCTAAACGCCGCATTATTCAGATTAAAATAGGAAAATTATGAAGTCAATTATGATGAAATTCAGAACGGGCTTCAGACGTTACAGCGTGATTGTTCGCCGTTACTCATTTAAATTTATGCACGCCGCTGAAACATCAAACGTTAAATAATTTATTTTTCAAACCAACTGAAATTTTATGTTTACATTTACCTTTCGATAGTGAAATGAAAATGACATGAAAAAAAAAATTAAAGTCCCTAATTGGAGCAATAGCGATTTATTTCTGTCATGTAGTTGTTGCCAACAATAGCAAAACACTTTTATACCAGACCTGACATTTAAATCACAAAGAAACAAAAAAACATTTATTAATTCAACATACAACGTTTAGGATGTCACGTATTTACTGATGATGAAAGGAAATATGATAAGGTAGTAAAGTAAATCCATCCGAATAAATGCGCGAACAAACCCGGTAGATAATATATTTCGGATTAAGTAATTTTGTACAGTCAATCTTTGCTTTTGTGGAAGAGCTTTTATCTCGCCGCCGCGCCGCAATAAATTTGCATAAACTCTTTATTAAAATTTTCATTATTACTAACATGTCCAAGTTTGATTTACGCAGGTCTATCCTATCGACCATCGTTAAACTTACTGAAGCTATGAATAAGCTAATAAAACAAATAACCAAGTTGATTTATGAATTTCCTATCCTCTGATTCACTGAGCCGATTAATCAATTCAAACACTTAATAAATTTGCCGACGAATGGTCGACAATTCTTTTCGGTAATTTTTTCAAAGCAATTATAACCAAGTTGGTGAGGTAACTAGGACTGTGGAGAATATAAAATCTTGCTGTGTAACTCTCCTACTAAATGGGGTTTTACTTTACTACGTTACGATTGATTCAAACAGTATTAGGTCAAAAGAACAAATCCCAGATTTCTTCGTAGGAATTTTCCAATATGTTTGAAGCAATTCAGCATTTCATCATTAAGGTCCGTAATGGGAGGCAATCGTGAAAAACTCTGGAGGCTTCATCGGGCAGTGGGTAATGATCCAGTTGTCGAGCACAATCAGCCTCCTGCGGTCTGACCCCAAACTTCCACCCAGTACAAAGACCCTACAGCCAATTTCCTACATACCCTACTACAATTACACATATTTCTTGAATCCTATCCACAAGGTTTATACTTTTATTTAAAGATTCATTAAAAGTTTTTCAGGTAGCTATTGATATATAATTAGCGTTCCAAGTATCAACAAACAAACACATACTAGTAGATCTGTAGATCCGCAGTTTTATTTTTAATTTAAAATCAAAGAGGTTGGGTTGCAACTTCTTACAGTACAGTACACACTGGGAATATGTCTTCACGAACGCGTAAAATAGCATCTTCACAACCGAACCCTTGTCTCAGCGAGAACAATCGTGCCAAATAAATCTTCCTGCTAGATACAGTCAAATCAGGCTCATTTATTTCAATGACGGCACCAAATGGCACAGAAGCGTACCGGAAGTAATTTCAAACAGACGTCAATCAATAACCCTTTCATAAGGCCCACATGGATGGATCTTCACAAGCATATTAAATGACTTACTTTCTTCTTCTTTCCAGTTACTTTTCAATATATATAGGTATTCGCCATTCTGCGAAGAATCACGAGCAATAAAAAAAAATATAAATCTTTAATGAATTAAAGATTGTTTGTTTCTAAATTACATTAAGGAACAAGAATAATAAGACTTCATCATGGAATTGGAAAATTTCTGCTTACAATTTGTAAATATGGAAATTAGTATTAAAACAGTAAGCAACTTGAACGATGAATGTTTGCATAAAATAAACAGTAGACATACTGAACTAACATTTGTAGCAAGTACGTGAGAAGTTTCTCAGTATTCTAAGATTTACAATCTGTTCACGCAGATAATAGAGGGGAACGAAGCTTGAAAATGGCATTACCTCGTTGAGGTCGTAAAATGCGAATCTCCGCGTCTAGGCAGGTCGCGCACATTTAGACTTCCTTGTAATGTTCTAACGTGGCAGATCGTAAAGAGCGCAAACCAGTTATGGCTTTCTCCAGATCCCTTAAAAGCTATCTAAGTTACAGATCTTCCAAGCGACGATTTCGAAGATAAACTTCGAACTAGAACCAACTCACTTATATTACTTTACTTTATACTAAAGCGAAGGAATATTATTGCTTCCGGTAGTGCATTAAGATTTGCAGCCAATCTCATAAAGTAGTAAGGATAGTTGATGATGTTATCAGATAATATGATAAGTTTGATATATGTAATAAGTTAATGAAAGCAGCCGTTTGGTGGGATCATAAAATCTCTTTTCATAGTGGCTTTGGTTTGGTGTGACACGGCGGCGCTTTGTGAACATATTAATGGCAGGCGGGGTGTATTATATCCGTGAACAATTTAATGAGCTCTATTTTTGTACACAAGGAACGACAATAATTACGAGTAGCAAATTAATTGCTGGTGATGGTATCAATTTATTCATGGTTTCATGGTATTTAGTTGTAATGCAGATCTAGTAAGCCTGGATTATGGCGCTTTTTAACGAGTTATACAAAAAGTCTTTTTGACATTTAAAGTCCCACGAATAGTTCTGCTGTAATGGCGTTCGTGAAAAAATAGAGCGCCATTCCACTTTTACTTCGCTTGAACCACGTTCATCAATCGCTTCAAACATGTAGTTTTGTTGTTCCCTTTTTATTCCCTACACAATGGAGATTTTATTCAGGAAACTATTTACTTGAAAAAAATTTGACATGAATGGCAATGGCGCAATCAATTTGTCTTCACTAGTAAACACTAATCACTTATACCCACATAGTCCCCTATATTAGTAAACTACTCTGAAATCCATAATTGAATCGGAGACGTATACGTAATTGAGTGCTAACGTCTCCCTAACAGCGGTAGTTGGTCTTGGCTATATATAAGTACATTATATACACAAATCAATATATTACACGTGTCGTTTAACAATGCGCCCGCCGCAAACCACATCACAGTGCATGTGCACTGTATCTAATTGAATGTCGAGCACAGGTAGCGAATTTGTGCTCCAACTATTCCTCGATCGAAGGCACTACAATATTTAGTTGAATTTCTCACACCACCGAGTCCTATATCTTAGGAATAATTGTAAACCGTATACATATTTGCAATAAGTTATATGTTTATGTAAATTTCGTTACTACCAGCGCTCTGTGGGTGGAAGGTAAACACACACACACAAACAGTGGATATAAGTACTGCAGTATAAAAGTGTTTGTCGAAACTTTTATCCGTTTATAGTTTGCTGAAAGCGAATGAACATAAATTTTTCTATGTTAACGTAGCCATCGCCTACGTCGTAGATGGTCTACGTGTCGTAGCTACAAGTATAAACCTGTACATAATAGTAGAACTGTCACGGATGTGGACTTTCATCATCTAATCCAGCCTTGTAAATATGAGTTTTATATTTGTGAAAGAAATCCGTGTTTTTATTTGTGAAGCGAAGGGCACAAAATGTGATTAGAGTTGGGGTAAACTAATTTGGTTGGCGCGCGCGTTATAGCGGCAAATGTTATTTTTTCAACACCTGCACATCGGTCACCGCGCGATAGAATTCATCTTCGTTAACGACGCATTCTTCTTCAGAACTGTCGACATCGCTCAACGGAAACAACCTGTCTTATATTTGTTTCTATAGCTTTCTTCCATTCTATACTTTTCATCTACAGCTGTTTCTAAACGTCGCGACGTCTTGTTCAAAATTATACAATCCACGATTGCATTGTCGTGTCCTTAAATATTTCAAAGGTGAGTAAAGAACTTTATTTTCATAGAAAAAAGGACATCAAGCTGACCTATTCAATATTTTACAGAATGATTTCCGTCGGTTGGAAAGTTAGGTGTACTTAACAAACAGAATCTCGTAATGTAACGTAAAGCGTATGCCATAGCACTTTTAACTGCCTTTTTGTAGAGTCGTTCAAAAGATACATTTTGAAAGGGTCGTGTCGTGTGTGAGATGGCACATGTTTTTAATTCACAGATGCTGCACACGTCACCTGTCATAAATTTCCGCGAAGGGCATACTTACGTCATCTGTATAAGGTTTGGTATAAAATGTTGAATGTGGTTGTGTGCAACCGACAGAATCCTGAGATGAATTTTAGGGTTGTCTCGGCATGCCTAAGAGGAAACATCTATAACTACAATTGTTACCGTAGATACATAAGTAGGTAATGTTCATTATAATTTTCCTCAGAATGTGATTGAATTTATGGTCACTTGCAATAAATATTTTATTAGTATTATTACAATATTTCATTTAATTATACGAATTAGATTATTTTTTTATTCCTGCAAATAAATCAATTCTGTGATAATTCAGAAGATCATGTAAATGTTAATGTGCATTTTGTAGTGATAACAACTTATGTTATGTAACAATTACCTGATTATGTAAAATCAGGCTTCAAGTTGTACCTCCACAATCAATTTGTATAACAAATTTAACAAACTTCGAGGGATACTAAATTGACAGTGATCCGCCCGAGCTCCCGACCCTGCAGACATCCGCATGCAAAACGAGAAAATCTTCGTCACATTTAACAAGGGTGGACTCCGATGGAGGCTTGTGTGAGTTTGAATGAATATTTTGCAAACATATTTATGGAAAATATTATGAAATCTCAAAAACTCACTTAAACATCATTTAAATTAAAAAAGAACACGAATAACTGTAAAGACTGCATTTGCACAACGTTTCAATTATTGTTTAAATTATTAGAAAAAAAATCTTAAGATAGCAAAATTACTCTGAGGGAAATAGGGCAAAATAAACCCTTCATAAATTTTTACAATACAGCATTTTGGGGTAAAACGTTTTTCATTCATCTTTGTAAAGAATACAAGAAAATCGGAATATTCCGAAATGTTTTCGCGGAAAATAAAGGAGTTGCGTTTAAGTATCCCGATCACAATGGCTTTCAACGTCCGCCTGGATAAAAATATGTCCCCAGTTTAAGATTTAAAACTGAAATACGAAATAAAACAATCCATGCTACACACATATTATATTTGCATTTTTGTATACAAAACTTCTGAATAAAGCTCTTTAATATGTTTTAAGCAAGAATACTCTCCATGTATTCTAGTCTAGCAGTGGAAATATTTAGCAACAGACGATGATAGTATGTTAGGAGCCGTATAAATAAGTAAATCGATCAATCCACAAATATCACCCACAAACCGCTTCCAATATTCACAGGGATTGCGTCAAATGATTTATTGTCTCTGACTTTATACGTTTGCTGAGAAAACTTGGAATCCATATTTTATTTTGACTTGCTTGATGACTTTTGGTATTCATGATCTAAATTTTACTGAACTTATTCATTTCAACCGCGTTTGATTAATTCATCGCTTAAGGGTAAGTTTTCTAAAGCAACAGAAATCTTATCGTGTCACAGTGATTGTAACAAAACTCCTCCGAAAAGACTTGACTGATTTTTATGAAATATTTGAGTCAATAGGACTGAGGATAGGAAGTAAATGGCAAAACAACATTTGCCGGCACAGCTAGTAATAATTTAAAAATGTGCAATCCTACAGTAATTGGTTCCTTTTTCTAAAAGGCAACATAAAAGGCCACTCAGCAAATCTTCAGCTTAGATTTATAGCCTATTTAATTTGACGAAAGTGGATATTTTCTCTTTCATAATATTAGGAGAATCTTTTTGCGTATTTTATGGATGTGCAAGTTAACAGAAAAAATATATAAAAGTATCTCTATGCTCTCCTTATGTATATATGATAAATTAAGTAGAACATAGAGATGTCGCTGAACAGAGACAAATGGAAAGAATTGTATCGGTTAGATACACCTACAATAGTTAAGTATTACTCTTAAATACATGATGATTAGAATAAATTATTTTAAAAAAAATAGTTTTGGGTGTAATCTCTAAACCTCAATTAAAATAAAATTATCTCATGCACTAACTAGTATATACATAACATTATTTTATAGTGTTCTATGTGTATTCCCTAATATAAATATTTTATATTGCGATAGATTATAGAAAACGCATAAGTAAGTACCATCAAGCGTTGTTATTTTTATATCTCAGAAATTTTCTTTTGCAGCCAAGATCGTAAATTTTAGGACAGTGATGTGATTTAAGTAAATAGGTTCACGGATTTATGACTTTCTCAAACTGCAGAAGGATGATGAGATAGGTTACTAGTAGTCCGACAAATTTGAATGGCAATGATATATCGATGTCCAGCATCCGAAGTAATGAGAAGGAGAGGTCCCGGGTCTCCGTCAGGGCGAGGAGAGCTCGGGCCATGTTGCGACTTGATTTGTCTGAAAGGAACACATTTATTTGTATTAATAAGCATTCGTAGCCGTGCTGACCTTGGGGTATAAGCAATCGCCTGCTACGAATCCAAATCGAAAGTAAGCAGTTGATGATTAAATTAGAGATTAGGCTACACTTACCAAGTTCGTTCTCATAAAGTCTGGAGGCGAGCAGCTCCCTTAGCCGGCGTACCTCGCTGTGCACGCGGTCCCCGCACAGGCACGGCGCGAACAGAGGCAGCATCAACACCAGTGTCAGGCCCAGGTATGTCACACTGTACTTCAATGGATTCTACAACGTTATTTCATGATACATACATACTTTATTTTATAAAGATTTGTTACACAAACATATTATATCTGTATTCCACAGGAGTGGGCGGACCGCAGGGATCACCGATTGCCATGTGTCACGATCCTTACATACTTCTTTCGCGTCGTCCACATTCACGCATCTTTTATGTTCTATTATATTCCATGGTAGGGGTGATCATATTCACAATTCACACAATATCTTCATAACTGCATGCCTAGCTTTCGGTGTCAAATTAAATTAAAATATTGAAAGTATTACTTGCCCCTTCATGGATGACAGACAGCGAGTAATAATAGCAAAATGATAGAACTGTTATGAACGTAGACACGATGATCACTAGTAACTGAAAAGTAAAAAGAATATTTATTAAATTGCTGGTTCCATTACCAGAGGTATCGGGCGGCTGGCACAATTTTAGGTTTTTCTTACTACCCACCTGCCATTTAATAGCTTCAATTAAATAATTATACGCTGAAATTATTATTTGATAGAGATCCATCAACTTCTTCATTTGGGTGTTGTACTTATGATTCATGGTTTTCGTAAAAAATATGAACTCATTCATATTGACATTGCTTATAACATCTTTCGACAAGGAAGATTCCATGTAATAGTTAATGAGGCGCAGTCTTGGTGTGAGTAAGCTTAAGAGATGGGCGTAGAAATGTAGTTCTAAGATGTGAATAACGTTGAATGGTATTAATTGAACAAACACTGGCGTTATAAATTCGAATTTGCAAGGGATAATGATCAAGATAATAATAAAGAGAATAGCAAGAAATATTTGTGCAATGTTACGTATCGATCCTTGCGCAGTCTTCGGTCTGCAGCCGACATCTTTGTCAAATTTATTCAGCTCGTTGTAGTAGCACAGCATTCTCTTGCTTGACATAAAACTGAACATATTACAGAAAATGAATTCTATTAAGCTCACGGCTGCGGGTAAAGAGCGACCAGGTCCGGTCATGTACGTCGAGTAAACTGTGGCGAATGTAACCAGCATGGAGTACCCCAGCGTTGGAACAACCACACGTAGTTTTCGATTGCCGAGTAGAGGCAGCCTGTTTAGTCCTAAAGCGAATTCGGATAGGATGAACATTTTCGATAGAGAATCTACATGATGTTTGCCTTCAACGGAAATTAAATTATTAACGCGAACCACCGGGGTCGTCATAGTGCCACTACCTTGACAACTGATATGGTAGGTGGTATGATCACTCGTCGAATTAATTCCGTAATGGTGTTAATATTGATAATGTAATTCCAATGGTAACTTCTAGCTTTCTACGACAAAAGCAATTCATTAGACTAATTAATTACTTAGGTCGCGTACATTACATAACAGAGGCCTACAATAAATGATTAATGTTCAACATGGTAGCATACCTCTAACAATATTAGTATTCGGTAAGACAAACGCTCAGGAATCGATTCATTCTCAAAGTCAAAGTCAAAGTCAAAAATATCTTTATTCGATTAGACTTTATACAAAGCACTTTCAAATCGTCAGAATGACACAATTTACAGGATTATACATGCTACCGCCAGGTTCGGAAGGTTGCTTTTACTGAGAAGAACCTGGCAAGAAACTCAGTAATTACTCTTTTCAAAAATATTATACAATTTAAAAAAAAACAAAATAAATCATTTGAGAAATGTAAGCCCATGGACACAGTTCCAATGTACAAATGTCGATAAAAATTAACATAAAGAAAAGTCTAGTAGTTCTATTTATATCTAAATGCGTAGCTTGAGATGACCAGCCCCCACAAGCAGCACCTGTTCACAAGTATGACGAGAATGCCAGCCATCGCCCTCCTCAACCATTATAGAGGGAAGTGAGCGACCCGTCACCCTGACGCCGCCGCAAGCAAAGGCATTTTAGTGAGCATGACAACTCAAGCCAGTCAAAACAAAGATCAAAAGAAATATTAAAATGAATTGTAGCATAAGTACAGTGTCCATGAGACTACTTAAAATATTTGTCTGGTAATACATTATTCCAAGTTTCCTTATCACACATATAATCACTAACTGTATAATAACCCTTTTTAAGTAATACAGATTTTACAGTCTCTTTAAATTTATCAAAGGGCAAATTTACAATACATGTAGGTAATTTATTATAAAAGCGTATACTTTGCCCTAAAAATGATCCCTGGACTTTCTGTAAGCGGTGTGTAGGTACTACTAATTTATTTTTATGTCTTGTGTTGACATTATGTACATCACGCTTCTTTTGAAAAGAATTTATATTTTTATGTACAAGTAGTAAGTTTGCAAAAATATACTGCGAAGCCACTGTTAAAATTCCTATTTCTTTAAATTTTTCCTTCAAAGATGCCCTAGATCCTAAGTTATAGATTGATTTTACAGCCCTTTTCTGTAATATAAATATGACTTCTATATCGGCAGCTTTGCCTCAAAGCAAGATAGCATACGACATAATCGTGCCGTGTCTACGTCAGTGAACTGCTTTACTTTCCTGACGGCATATGCTGCCGAGCTGAGTTTCCCCGATAGACTAGATGTTACATATTATTACATATTGTTACACCTAGAAAAACTACTGACTCAACAATATCCAGTTTTTCACCATTGATCATAATTTTGGTCGGAACAGGTTTAACGTTAGGTAAAGTAAATTTTAAGCATTTTGTTTTTTTCGCGTTTAAAACTAAGTTATTCACAGTGAACCATTTAAATACTTTGTCAAGGGCACTGTTTACATCGTCATAATCCGTTTTACCTCTGCTAACTTCGAACAAGAGTGATGTATCATCAGCGAAAAGTACAATATCACAAATATTCTTAACAAAATGCGGTAAATCATTGATGTATATCAGAAATAGAAAAGGCCCTAAGATTGATCCCTGCGGCACGCCCATCAGTACAGGGGACCCGGAAGACTTAACGCCATTTACCTCTACTTTCTGTACCCTCTGGCTTAAATATGAATCAATTAAATCGAGTGCAGTACTTTTGACTCCATAGTGTTTTAATTTGAGCAATAATGTCTCATGATGGACGCAATCAAACGCTTTAGATAGGTCACAGAATAAACCTATCATATCATGTGAGTTCTCCCAAGCCCTATATACATGTCGAAGAAGTGCAACACCGGCATCAGTAGTTGACCGACCTTTGGTGAAGCCATACTGCTCATTGTGTAAAATATGATTTATGTTGAAATGGATAACTAGCTGATTTAATATGATTTTCTCAAAAATTTTACTAAGAGCAGGTAAAATTGAAATCGGTCTGTAGTTATTGGGATCATTCATATCACCAGCCTTAAACAATGGTATAACTTTACTATATTTCATCAAATCGGGAAATTTACCTAATTTAATACAATTGTTAAAAATTTCAGCCAGGGTTGGGGCTATTATATCTATTATATCGTGTAATACTTTTAGAGATATATCCCACAAATCACCCGTTTTTTTTAAATTTAAACTTTTAAATGTCCTAATTATTTCTAATGGGGTAACGGAACAAAAACAAAAGCCGGCGTCGCATTCTGACACACTTGACTTAAGAAGAGATTCAGCGTCTGAAGATGAAGAATGCAAAGAACAAGTTGTAGCTACCGGAATGTTAATAAAAAAATTATTAAACGTTTCTGCAATTTGAATATTATCGCGGATTAAATTATTATTAATATTCAAGGCTATTCTCCTGTCTCCGCATTAATCATATTCCATGTAGCCTTAATCTTGTTATCAGCATTTTTTATTTTAGACGAGAGGTATAGAGCTTTAGCTTTTATACAAGCTTTTTTGAAAGTTTTTGACAAAAGTTCTCAATGACAATAATTATATCAACGCATTACCATTTGATTTCCTCTCGCAATGCATGGTATTATTAAGAACTAAGAGTTAATAAAATAGCTTACGCCGGGTTGTAAATAAAAAATTTCGCATTATAGCATATCTTCATTCGAAATAAGATACCTTTACGAGAAGCAGTTCATTTATTACACTTATTTCATAAATACGATAAAACTGTTATAAATTTACCAAAATCCGTTCCGCCGAACACATGGTGGCAATTTCACATTCGGAATGATGCTATTATTCTTTCCGCTTTCCTTTGCAGACGTATGTCCTCCTAAAAAAATATTTGCAATGTTTTTGACTCTGCGTAACCCGCATTCTCATATATCTGAGAATGGCCTGGATTTTACACCATATCACCCAAAGCACACGCATT
Source organism: Watsonalla cultraria (assembly GCA_964035505.1). NCBI lineage: Eukaryota > Metazoa > Arthropoda > Insecta > Lepidoptera > Drepanidae > Watsonalla > Watsonalla cultraria. Next base: position 5,062,725 of record OZ037727.1, on the reverse strand, counting down.
TTTAATTTATTTGATCTGCTGACCTTATCACAACAGCTAACTGTTAAATATAGAAGTTTCAAATAAATAAAACATAACGTACTACCTTATTAGGGTATTTACTTCTTCATAAAAAAGGTATCTCGCCCTCTGAAAATTTCAAAGGAGGTCCATTAACGCTGTTCGTTGTGATGAATAAGTTCATAATTGTGTTCATATCTAAACGATTTCCCAAAAGGATAAGTAGTAGGCAGAGGGACTCCTCTGCCTACTAAAAAAGGTGCCATGGTGAGAAATAGTGAGTATGTTACCGTCCTCACAATGTTTTCGTAGTGCGATACACCGCGGTACTTATACTTTAGTATTTTGCTTTGTGGAAAACTCATTGATACAAGATCGTTGGGATTGGAGCTTGCATCGCTTCAAACCACTCGACTGCCATCAACGATATTTAATGTGCATAACTGGTTAAATGCGTAACATTTTGTTACCCACTTTTATGAATTCGTGAATCATTTAATACTAAGCAGCATAAACTAACGTACCTGTTTACTTACGTACTATTTACTTCCACTTTAAGGCAGCCTTTTCGCTATGCAGCACCAAAGCTGTTTGGATGACATAAAACTACTGGAACGAATGAGATGCGACCTTTTTTTTTAAAACTTGTCTAGAGTTACTGTATTCCGCACGTTTTGTTCCCCACATCAAATTAACCACGAAAAAGTTATAAAATCCTTTGTTCGCCCGCAGACGGCACCAGTGTGACATGGGCGGGCGTAATATATTACTTGTTTGTTTTAATAATTGTACTGTAAGTATTTACACAGGATTCTGAGGCCCAGCACATTTATATAGGTCATCTCGCGTTTCAGAGAATTTCTATTTATCTTGTGCATAATAATAAAAGTGATAGATAAATTTTAAACTGTGAGGTAATTTATGGCCTTCTTGCTAGGAAAATATAAACCTAATACTCGTATAATTAAAGTGCTAACAAGATGTACTTAAATGTTCGTTCAAAATAATTCAATTTTTCTTATGTATCATCGTCCAGAGGTATAAAAATACTACGTTGTATATATCACATTATGAAGGGTAAGTATTGTAACTCAAAAACAACTATACATGCTCTGGTGCCTAAGAAGCTGGAATGAAACACAGCCTCCCGGGATTATGATAATGCTTAGAGAGCTGGAAATTCAAATACGTCACATACATCATGAACACAGCTTAATAATACCTTAAATCTTGGATAATGCTCAATAATTCAACACCCTACAATTCATCACAGATAGAAAACGTAAGTATTTTAAAAAGTTAGTGTTCAGTCTGAAAAAAGATTTTAAGACATAGTAAAAAGGCCAGAAGTTGCAACCCGCCGTGTCTTTAAAGTTAGTTATCAATGTTACGAGTATCATGGACATATCTAAATAAATAACTCTTATTATGCTAAATGAGTACGTAAGTAAGCATCCATCGGCGTTTTAAAATAACCAGAACTTTATAGAGTGCACAGAAAGCTCTTAAATTATTCATTCTGTTTTTGATGGTATTGGTGCCGGGAGTGCCGCTCTATGTTCACCCTATCTATTACGAGCTCGTGGAATGAAGACAAAAAGAGTGGTGCTTTCTCTATTCTGTTGTTTAGTAACTGGTTCTATTAGGGTGCGTAAGTAGTCTATACTTATGCCACTTTTACTTTTAGTATATATATATAGCTGATTAGACTCAAATATGTATACAACAACCGTGTTATTTCGCTGAGACTTATTTAGAATCTTCAGAGTTCTGTGACTAGACTTTTACGGTTTTTATTTTACTGACTATATACAACATTATATAAAGTATAGTAGATAGTATAGTATATATTCAACATTATAGTATACGTACTACAAGCCTTGTACGTGATGGCCTGTGTGAGCTTAGAAGTTAAAATTGACTTCTAAAGGTTTACTTTTGCCACCCTTAATACGTAATCGTTACAAATAGCTGTGCTCTGTTCATCTGTTAAATAACATAAAGACAAGGGCTCAGCTCCAATCCGCAATCAATCATTACTCGCTGATAAATCTGATAAAGGGATTTGTCCCTATAACTATGAACACAACATGTGTTGGCGGGCTTCCATATAGGGATAAGCTTGATATATTAATTATATTAATGTATTTTATACACGCTACCTAGTATGCGATGTTACCTGTTATATGATGATAGATAATATTGTGTTATTAAAGTGAATTAAGTGAAAAAAAAGATATTAAATAATTTTCAAATATATGTCTTCCATGTGTAATTAACCAACATCTAATGGTATATTATAATTAAATAATGATAAATATGAAAGTAAAATAAAACACCATTTCCCTGTTATTCCATACTTCTATTGTATTTATCCAAGTTTGTTCGAACACCAAGATAATAAGATTACCAACAACAACAAAGAAGAAATTCCTATTTGTTTGCTAAAGCTGTTTGCAAATCAACTTTTACTTTAGTACAATTGAATTACAGAAACAACTGGATAGATAAATATTTTATTGATAACTAACCCCAATTACGTGAATATAATAAAGCCTTGTCCCATCGCGGCTCAGCCATCGTCGTGTTGACACTGAGCCTAGGAAATTGAAATAGCTAGCAAACTTCAGAAATACGCGGAAATTGGATACCGTACGAATTTATTTTATGTCACCCTCCAATGTACAATGCGGGAGGGTTCTAAATAAATATTTTTCCGCACACAACCACCCGCTTGACACACGACACTACACATCTACTTATGCCATGTCCTCAGTGACACCAATCACCTACACACTCTTGACACAAGTAAACTGAGGATTCCTTGAAGATAACAGTAGACATTATACATTAACAACGGATAAACAGACATAAAGGTAGGTAATTTTAGAGAAGTGAGCGGCATAATCATCTGAATGAAACAATTTTTTATTTTGCTTACTAGTTATACATAATAAAATTTCACGAATTATAAATGTTGTATGATAATATCTATGTTGTTTGTTGTAGTTAATTTTTGCATATTATGCAATACTATCCCCAAAAGCTGCTGGACTTAACATGAATTAATAAGAAGAAGTTTCAACTTTATTTTAATTACACTGCCTCTGAGAAACCGCAGGGATGTCCGACAATTGAAAAGTGTCGTTAACAACTGAAGTTATAGCGCAAATTATAAAATCTTCAAAAGAATATGTAAAAGCCACAAAGATGGCGTAATTTGACCGGTTGAGGGACGCTGTGAGTGCAATCAAATTTCATGCAACGTTAGATATTCAGCAGCTTGGCACGGTTATCAAAGTGTCTTAGATAGCATCATTAATCACTCGCCAGCGTGTTGTACACGCGCCGTGATGATAATGCAGCCTTACAGCTCCGCATAATACCTGAATGTCGCTGCTAAAGTTTGATTAATGAACACTCAATAGTCACCAAAGACCTATTCAACAAAAGTATTTACAAAGACGGACACTTATAGGAAAATAAAAAGGTACCAGTGAGAAGGAAGTACCTAACTAGATTTTTTACGAAGTAAAATGTTATGGAAATTTTGGAGAATATTATTACATATTCTAATCTTATCCTTGTCTTCCAAACAAATTTTTAATCTATGGGTCACCGAAACATATTCTAGGGTCAGAAGAGGTCACAAGCAAAAGTCAAGTAAGTTAAACCATTTCCATACATACATAAGTACGTACAAGACAGCGAACACTTGAACTACAGTCAAATGTCGACCTCTTTATGGGTACAACGAACCGGAACTTTCAAGTTAAAATGTACCCTTTGGCCAGTTTGAAGATTTCCTCTTGAGGACCTGCCTCCCTAATTTAGTAACGTTTTAATGTGTGTCGGCACAAATTGAAGCTTCGCAAGCACAGCTCCCATCGCAGCTTAATGTTGTATGAAGACTATAAAATTAATTAGCTTCTTTCATCTTCAAGCATTATCTGGACAAGTAATCTTTGGAACATCGCGGTCTTATTTTTAATTACATCAAGAATGAAAGTTAACTATCTATCCGCTACATACATACATACCTAAGCGCACGCCTGTATTCCCCGAAGGGGTAGGCAGACGTGTTGTAATAACAACACCCACTTTTCACCGAAGATGATTAAGTACCAACGTGACATGGTGAGTCTATCGCCGTCTCAGGCACTATACATACGTCTATCCGCTACTTACGTAAATTCCTCCAATTTCATACAGGTACAAGTATAAGTATTATTAGTAAATATTAATAACACATAGAAACCTAAGTAGAAACAAAAAATAAATTGAAAGATTTTAAGGAAAATATTGCGCTCTAAAGAAAGTGCTGCTTTTTTACTCCTTAATGAATGGAATAATTTCCAAATGAATGACGACACTCCTCCTAGTGTAAAAGGAAATCGATAGTACCAAACCGATAAGAGAAATAAAACTCATTTCTTAAAGACGTACTTATTCAATAGTAAATTAGTCAAGAATCTTCATAAATTCAGAGCTGTAGTTAAGAATTATAAAATACACGTTTTCGAGAGTAGCTTCTCAATATTATATCTCCCGTGAAAATTGATGTTGTTATATCTCTAAGCCCTTCGGACTTTTCTCTCTGAAAGGTGTATTAAAGCAGGATTTCAATTAATCCGGATGAAAATTAAAATGATGAATAATTTAAATTAGTGAAAATACTTGGAAGATGTTTAAGTAAGTTACTTTATATTTGTTTTTACCAGCAACAATTTCTAATGTAAATTTTATATTATTCAAGCGCTCCTCAAAGGTAACAGCGTCGCGTTATAAAATAGAAAAAAATACAGGCGCGTCAAGCTCGTTCCTTCACTGTGGTATCATTAAGTAGATAGTTCCATTACTTCGACAGTCTCGACATTCCAAAAGATACAATTCTTTATTTATCATTTTTATTTTTAAGAACATCCCTTTAGATAACTTTGAATAATGACACTTCATTGTTGTTTCGCGTTTCTGTACAAATACAGTTGGAATTTGAAAAAGTTCCACGTTTCAATAATTGTCCCCGTTGGCACCTCGCGGTAAAGTTCGTTCAGCTTCTCTTATTGTTGTGACAGTTGGTAGGTAGGTACTTACATTTCTTGTTCATGTGAAAGTATACTTTAATAAGATATGATTAAAATAATCAGATTTACCAGAGATGACCACATTAGAAACGTATAATGCGTCTGCGGAGCACCCTCAGCTATATTCGCATCTAAGTCTTCAATAAAAATTGGGTATTTTCCTTCAATTTTGGTGACAAGCCAAGTAGGCTTGTAGGCTTGAAGATATAACAAGTACGTTAAATATCGTTACTTAAATAAAGTTCACTTTATAAAAAAAATAAAAAAAATAAGTAAGTACATAGTTGACGTTCCTCAACATCAACACATCTAAACCTCTTTTTGAATTCAATTCGATCCAGGTGTAAAACGAAAATAAACAAATGCTAGCGCAGCATAGATCAAACAAGTAACTGGGTTTAAGTCAGTAAAGTAGACACTTGTTCCCTCGACAGCTCGAATAGAAACTTAACTACAAATGTAGCTTTATCTGCAACCTTATCAGAGATGGGTAATAACCTACTTAAATATCTACCAATAAGTTTATTCCATCTTCAGCGATATAGTACTGAAATTATAAATGTAACAATGAAAAGTGAAACTTTGAACATTAAGACATAAGCTGACTAAAAATGCATTTTCCTTATCGACAAATGTCATATTAAAATTGATCAAGGGACTGCATGTTGCTGTTACAAATGAAGGCTTTTCGCGGTGGCTATACTAATATGACCTTATACAACAGTAGGTATAGCCGCAAAACAAACGCAGGCTTTTCGTGCAGTCAAAGGAGATCGCAAAACAAAAGCTGTAGTTCGTTATCTCGCGCCTTTAGCGGTCTCGCCGCACGACTCGCGAGTGCTTACCTATTCGAGTTCACGTCCGCAACAACGCTTTCCGGGCACAAAGGGGAGACTTAACGTGTGCCCCAAATACTTCTTTACAAATATTATATACTGTAAGTGTTGCCGTATTCTGCATTTTTATAAAACTACGAGCTTTAACTTTATGGGGTTATCATTAGAAATAAATAGTGTACCCTCACGTACCTACAAGAAAAGGTAACAGTGGACATTATAACGTACACCGTGGACAATATACCTAACATTCAGTAAATGCAAACTTTGAAAATCTCTGAAAAAAATATTTTAACATTAAATCAATTACAAAGTACAAAAAAAAACGAGACACGTGGGTAGGGTGGTACCAGAAGCCTGATAAAATACTAAGATCCCGTTATCATCCCTTTTTACCATATTCGTCTTCTCAAATGGAACCAACACTGGCGTGAAATGGGCATCGTTTCGTATGCTTAAAAATCAACAATAAGTCAATCGTTGTCAAACCCATATGTCAAGTCTAACATAAACTTATTTTTTTATTATAGCTTGTGAAATCTTGAATATTTGAAAGGAATAATGCCTAAGAAAATGAGTGAGTCGTTGATAAAGTCATCCCTATCGGAACCTGATCAGTCGCTCCACGGCAGCGTCGACAAGATCGATGGGGTGCGCTCAGGGATCCTATCCATGGTGAAGATCAGCGGGCTTCGAGTGGGCAGTCTCCTGCGCATGTGGGCCGAGGTCTCCAAGATCAACTACCTCTCCTCGAAACCTCTGGACATCATCGCTTTAGGTTCTTACTTGGCATTTTATCAATTTACTCTGAAAGTACACATCTCGTGTCAGAACAGTGATTCGATAATTTTTAAGATGTGAGAAACTCTTGCTGTTGCAAGCGTCAACAGTGCTTGATTGCCAACTTTGTAAGCTTAAATTAGCAGACCGCATTCTAGTCCGTTAGTACTGGAATGTCAGAAACGTTCAATTTCATATTCAAAGTCTTAAAACTGCAATGCGAATGATAGCAAATGGTTGCTACCCCCAAAACAGATCAAAATATCATTTCAATCCCAGGTGAGAGCATCAGGCGACGCAGCATCGGCATGCCAACTAAGGAATATTCAATACAATGTTTTGTTCCCAGCGAGCTGCGCAACAAGAGCGAAGAGGATTTATTTGAGGAGCAAGTGAGTATATTTTCGATACATTATATTCATCGAAAGGTTAAACTGGAGTTAAAATGTTATTATGATAATATATACCATTTTCTTATAACAACATACTGTGCATTTAGAACGTTCCGATTCAAGTAACACCATTCGCAAAACAATAATGTAGAAAACTAACATCATAGGTACCACAAAATACTAACATCACAAATAACACAAATCTATACTTGACAAGTATTGCTTGTGATCTTTCTTTCTGATACATTAAGCTATAAAAAAATTAAAAGCGTCGTCAGTTTAATATACTGCAAAGCTATTATGTAATTTTATATCATGAGCAAATACAAAATCCTGTCAAACTTGAATATAACGTTCTGAAGTAATTTTGCTAGAAATATTTATGATGAACTTTGTGTATAATGAAATATTTTCGTCAACAAGCCGGAAAGCTTGTTATATTTAGGGCAGGTACTAAAGAAGCCGTTTAACATCTTTTGAGATGATGTAGAGCTAAAAGTAACGTTGGACCGTCCCCGCTGCCCAATCTGATGTATGTACGTCCTTTGAGTAGGGTCGCATTTCATCACTCCTATACAACTCCCGGAGGTAAAAAATATTTTACCAATCTTTGTTTTATATTCCCTAGGTAATCATGATATTTTCCGGAGCTAAAATACTTCTGTGTTTTTTTTTTCATATACCGAATGAAACCATCCATATACCTGACTAAATTGGGTATTGTTTTTATTATGTTGGTAATGCCATGCCTAAATAAATACCAGGGTTTCCTAAGCTATCCTTAGAGATTCGTTGATAAAATGAAGAAGAAAATTACGAGCACATATAAAACTACTAATAACAGAACATTTTCCATAAAACCTAAGTAGTTGATTCTAAAAACTATTAGGCACGGAAAATTTCTTAGGGCTCGAACTTTTTGGGTAATGCCGCAGAAGACAATTTTATTCTAGTTTCCAACCAATGTGACATCTCTGATGAACGATGATCAGCTATGGGGGTGTTTCTATACGTTCCCGGAACTGTATGCGGACGTGTACTCACCAGTGGTGCGCATACGCCAGGTGGAGGACGTACCGGAGTTGGTGGGCGGCGTGCTTACCCGTGACATGGTCACCGCCTGTCTCACCTACCTCAAACGTACCCCTATATTGGGAGACTTTGTTTATATTAAATTGGATCTATCTTCCAAGGTAACATTACATTTAAATCTGTCTGCAAATAACGAACATACATTTTATGTATCTTTTTTGTTTCAGTATCTGATGAATATCGAAGTTTTACAGCACTACAAGTATTTGGTATACCTAGATATATCGTCCAATCTTCTGACGGAACTACAAGTGCTATCCCATTTGCCGTATCTGCAATTTCTAAACGTTGCGTTCAACAGGCTCAGCACCGTTCTGGAATATGAGACTCGTAAATGTTTTAAATAGTGCTTGGGACGCTGTTTCGTATCGCTTTTATAACATTTTCCATTTTCAGCTCAGTGGTTCCTGTCTGAAGTCCATTATAAATTCAATTCCGTGAAGAGAATTCGCGATTTGCAGGCGTTCTGGTCTATTACGATACTTGATCTATCTCACAATAATATAAAACGGATTAGCGGTCTCGAATCACTTAGGTAACGTTTGGTGCTCTCTATAGCGCATTTTACGTGCACAATCAAGCGTGCAAATACTTTCTGTAAGCTTTGAAATGTCTCCTTACTATTGTCAAGTCTGATTTCTAGATATCTCCGTCGACTGGATTTGTCATTTAATCACATCCAACGCCTAGAAAATTTAAACAATCTACGCTTACTCTGGTTGGACTTGTCTTACAACAATATTTCAAGCTTTGAATTTGGACCACATTCTGGTCTCTGGACCCTTCTCCATCTAGAATACCTCAACGTGAATGAGAATAATCTTACCTCAATGAAAATGTTCTCTTATTGTACAAGGTATGCCACGAGCCATTCTAACACCAAAATTTTTATTTAACCATCATCATCTTTTTAAACGGATCATAATTGAGAATCGATGTTTCCATGTGTCTTTTGATTAGTACCTACAAGAACAGTAACAAATTGCAACAAAATAAGTGACGATCGATAGGCTACACGACAAATTAAATATACAAAGGGTATACTAAATACTTAACAATCATAGGTTACTTACAGTATCCGTTTATCATGAGGCGGGCTGTGAAGAGGTAATTTTAATTCATAGACTTTGTGAGCTCCACGCACGAAATAACCGGCTTGGCATGTTGTTGGAACTGGCGGTGTACATGCGACAGATGCGGCGACTGCTCGTGCTCGACCTACGCGCCAACCCTATCTGCACCACACCCGGGTACAAGGAGGTCGTCATAAACACATTCCCTATATTACTCAACTTGGACGCTGAAGACCTGAACCCTGTGGAACAGGTTTGATTCATTCGAATTGTCCTAATATTAACATCATCATCATCATCCTACTGTCCTAAAATCATTTTAGTTGAAGACAGCGCAATGTATTTTTCTCTTTCGTTTCGCTCCATCAGCCGTCATATCTCCATTCACTCCCTTTCTAGCCGTATCATCTTCCACACAATGTATCTATCGTTTCGTAGGTCTGTCGAATTGTCCATTTCAAATTTATATTTCAGTGATAATATAAAAATTCTATCTAAAAAACCTCTAATTCTCCGTGTATTTCAGCGTTCATTGAAAATCGATATGACACCAGATATAAGTACTTTTGCGACCCGTCGTTTACTGCGCCTTTTGTATGTGGAGCAACTGTCTCCAGCGGGGTTATCGCCGCACATCCCACCTGCTGACACCACCGAGGTCCCGGTGGTCGTCCTTGTTGGCGTGGAAGCTGTTGGTAAAGGTACGTACCATATATTTTCATGTAATAGCTTTAATAGAAATGTTGAGGCGAGTATTTTTCAGTCTTACTTTCTGATGCATCCGTGTGCATACGAACTTATATGTATGTTAAAGTATGGTATGCAAAAACATTTAAGTAAGTGGCCTTAAAATAGGCGGCGCGTATTGATTTTACAACAGAGGTAGAGCACATAAGCACAGCGTAATATATACACCAATTTTGTAACGTAGTTCCATGTTATGTTAATGAAATTATTCGGTGAAGTTGTCTTCTGCCTTGAAACCTTATACGCAATAAACGATCTCACGTTTAATCCGACAGGAAGAATTTTAGGCATTTTGTGTGACGCTGAATTATAAATGCCTTAAATTTCAGGCACTTTAGCTCGTCGCTTGGCTAAAGAATGCAGTTCGAACATAGAGCTAGCAGTTCAGCATACGACTGCGCCGTACCACACGCCGGGGAACTATAGAGAAGTCACCAGGAGCAAGTTCGACGACATGCTTCTTGATGGAGAGTTCCTCACTTACAGCGAATTGGATGGCGAGTCTTATGGCTTGAGTACGTTATTTACTATAAGGACTAGCTGATAAGCAGAAGTAAATGGCAGCAATTCAGGCGTATGCTGTGATATTTATAGGAAATAAATTGTAGGTAAACAGGAGACTAGGATTATCTTTAGACCTAATTAAAATTGAATATAAGTAGGTATCATTTCAAAAAAAAAATTGCTAGCAGTTACTACCTGGTATATACATTAAATATAATCGAAAGTTTTTGTAGGTCGCGAAGAAGCCTTCATAACTGATGGCAAAGTGAAAATAGTTACTATGGACCTACCAGGCGCTCTCATGCTAAAGCTACGCGGACGGAGGCCATACCTCATTCTTACCTACTGTATGGATAAAAACAATTTAATTAAAAATCAGCAACAGCGGAAATCGTAAGATTTTCTATACCCAATTTATCCAAGTCAATATTATCATTTTCAATAGGTAAAGCTAGTCGTCGTGCTATAATGATTGTTTCAGGTATCGCAATGTAGCCAATCAGCATCGATTGTCCTTAGAGACACCCTTAGAAAGATCGACACTACAAGTACTACTGTCAGGGCGAATCATTATCACCGGGATCATCAATGAAATACTACTGGTATCAACCTATATAACATTAATAATATACATCCGTTATGAGTGTCTAATAATTGTGTTAATAACATGTTCTAGACGCTACCAGACGATAATGTCCAAAATGAATTCGTGATTGAATCTGAATGTTCGCTGATGATGGACAGCGACGACCACCAAGATAATGAATCAAAAGGCGTCAATCTGCTCGAACTTATGAGTTCGGTACGTATATATGTATATTTGTATTTATATTTACAAGAGATTGAACCTCATACGGTATGACACTAAAGGAAGGAACATTAATATTTAATTTGTGTAAAAGACTTAATTAAACATAATACCCGCGGCATGGCACGCCGTTTTAAAACCGCCAAATATCAATAGACGAGTGACTACCTATATATTATGTACACGGCTTACAATCTAATCTAATTTCCATTATGCCCCTGTTCTTACATGTTGGGGTAGGCCGGAACATCTTCAATTTAACTTATCGTGCTCTCCGATTCCTCCATTACGACAGTTCAGGCGGTCAATGGTCCTACTGGCCTGGGTCGGAGTTGAAATCAATCATCAATCTTTACGTATTTATTAGATTCCATAGGTGGATATTAGTCTTGTTAAGAAAATAAAGCGAAACAACATAATATTTATCTTCTGTTTCTCTTCGTCTTTAGGTATCTTGTATAAGTACTTAGACAACCAGTATGAGTATTGAGTACCTATAGTACATACATAAAAAGTTTTACGCTTGTAAATAATCACAAGGCGTGAACAAAGCAGAAGTACCTGTTAGTCAGTCCAACTTAGTTTACAAACCACACCACACTTTATTTAAGTGCTCTATATCCCGTCCCTAAGAACGAACTCGACATACGAAAATTCTGCAGCACTTTAAATTGTTCCCATATTTTCACATACACTTATGCTTTATTTGTTCACACAATACAGAGTACGACGTCTTTAGAGGAGGTGGGTAAACGAGGTCAAGATAAAGGTAGTCAAATAATGGAACCGAGTCTATATTCGTTATACAAGGAGTCCCAGGTCACCGACGAATATGTCAGCTACGGCACTGGACAAAACTCGTATCAAGAACGCAGTCACGTAGTAAAGAAGTAAATGTCTAACTTTGTTATAACACGTATTCACAATCCGATTTATTTCATGTTCATGTATTAATTTAGCTTTTTATGTACTCACAGATCTAACGAACGACAGTCCAAAACTAAACCGGAAAAGCCCTCTAGCCTTTGCCGACCCAAAAGTGTAGACTTCAGCCGATATGCCTCTTCTACATGGAAAGGTACGAGTGGATTGACATATGTAAATGAAACTAATATAATGTGAAAATGTTGCAATATAATTCGCATAGTTATGTTGGTATGTATTCAATTAAATGGGAAATGTAGTGGTATTTAGAGACACAAACTATTCTCAAACTTTTTCAAGCGGTATCAAAGTTCCAAATCAATAAAGCATCTTAAACTACCGACAAAGGTGGACTTTGTCGGTAGTTTAAGATGCTCTAATGTATAAAGTTTTAAGATTCTTTGTGAACAAACAACCCGTATAAGCAAGGTCAAAATAAGATTGTACTTACTAGGTGAGGTAAGTTATGGTTTCTACAATAGTAGGAGTTAATTACCAGTAAGTATACTGGTAATACATATCTATAATAAATTAATGCGATAGTCTCTCTTTTCTTTCAGTTTATATTATACTAACTGTGCCCCGCGGTTTCACCCGCGTAGATTTAGTTTCATCCTTATTGTCGCGGAACCCGAATATTTTAGATAAATAAAAGTAGCCTATGTTACTCCTTGAAACATCAACTACCTACCAGTGAAAGTCCCGTTAAAATCCGTCCAGCCGTTTCGAAGATTACCCGGAACAAACAGACACACAGACAGACAGAAAAACTTGGTTTTTTAGTGTCAGTAGCGTGTATACTTTCATATGCATTTAGTGAAAAGCTGTAATTATAGAATTACAAACAGACACTTCAATTTTATTTATCTGTATAGATTTTTGCAGCTACTTACACGGTGTGAAAAATTATACAACCTGAGCTTTAGACCTTTTGTCAAGCAAACTCGTGACAAAATGCTTAGGAATCTATATAATTTACGGACAGTCAATACAATAGGTAATCGTAGCTTTATGTATGGATATTTAAGTATTTCATTTATTAATCAATGTTATAGGCCTTTCGATGGTTCCCGATAGTTCAAAATCATCCAAATCTGTAACGTTTACGTCTCAGGACGCAAATGGAGCGGAAATTCTAGAAAATACTACAGATCCATCAGGGATGTTAGTTGAACCATGTACGGATAAAACTATGGAACGTAAGTCAGGTCAATGTAAAATATATTGTAAGTAGGTAGTAGGTAGGTGTAACCTACCCATCACTTTTTTTCTTTACCTCTCAGCTTACCTATTATAATACTATAAAACAACTTTTCTTTCATTTTCCTTCAATGAGATTCAATTCATCAAGCTACTCGTGAGCACACCATAATAGAAAATGGCCATTGTAGGTATTTGTATATATGTATAAGTATTTGGAGGTTTTTGTATTCCTCTAAACGTGTGTATCCTACTGCGGAACAGCAGAATACACCTTTATGAGCGGAAAACCGCACGTACCTACCGGTAAAATGAACCCGCATGGCGACAAGATGAAATTCAAACCCCTTCAGGGATTTCACGCCTGTTTTCACTCGAGTCAACCCATATGTGAACAGAAAGCTCTACCTATGCAGAATAACGGGAATCTACCTACCTCTAACTAGTAATAAGAAATTTGCAGAAAAAGGAACAGCTATGCGTTCAATCAGCACTCGGTTACCATGGGCGACGCACGGATCGCGCGGCGGGGCCGCCGGCGGTGGCAGCTGGAGCTCTCTGGAGGACCTGGACCTATGGCTCGCATTCCTCACCGAGACTGGCCTGGCACTCAACAGTGACTTTGCTTTATGTAAGTGCCTACATTTATACTTATTTACACAAAAATACCTGCTTACACTACGCGATTTACACCACACGATTATAGGTATAGTGCACAACCCAAAAGTTTAGATTCCTAAGTAAGCTATTGTAATACTGTGGCTCCGTCCGTGCCAGTGTAGGTACCCGGCCCCGTGACATTCGGTTCTGTGACCTCTTCTTCGCAAATGGAGATGCCTACCACCGGACTATCAGCTTTTCGGAAAATACTAAGTACTTACTTACCTATGCATGGGACAGGAAAACATTGTACAATTCGCTTATCTATAATAGGTACAAAATTGATTTCAGCTGACACTGCATTCCATCATGAGTCCAAATCGAAGATTGACGATCCTGAGCTGCTCATTCGCCAAATGGGTTATTATCGAAAGGTAAAGTGCTATTTGACAAAAAAGAGTAAGGAAATACCCCAGTCAGACCTAGGAAATAAAATTATTCCTGGTCTGAGGGAGATACTTACAAGCCCATAAAGAAACGCCTTCCTTTCCTTAACGCACGCTCATCATCATTATAATCGATCTACACCAAGTTAAATTAAAGTAATTTGCTGAATAATTATTGACCACTAACATTGTATGTTTGAAAAGTCGTACCGAAGACTAATAATAAGAATGTTAATATTGACAAATTTATTTTCTTCCTCAGGTACCGAGTGAAAGTCATACATCGACAGTAAGAGATGACTATGAAAACATTCATCGCCAATGTCCTGGATTATTCTGGGATACTGTTAGTATACTAATGTCTTTGTAATGTCCTTACCATTAGAGATTTAGAATTCAATTTCAAGGACTTAATATTTCAATCATTTTCATATGGATATTCCCATTTGATGCACATTGCACTCAATCACTGAAAGGCTTGAAATACATAGAAATAATAAGATCTACGTCGTAACATATATTATAAACATTCCTCATTAGTTCATTGTTTCAGGTGGCTATGGATGACCCTGACGAAGCATTCTACAAAGTGAAACGCATCATTCGTGATCTAGTCAATTCACAAAAATATCTCAAACCGATGTTTGATATAGACTTTGTTAATTTGGACCATTACCCAAATGTCCAGAAAAAGCTGGCACATATTCGCCAACAAATAGCTCCTCAGAGATTATTTTACTAAAACAATACATGTGTATAAAAACGAAAATCTTTTATTTCTCAGTAGGTACATTTTAGTAATGAA
This sequence comes from Watsonalla cultraria, assembly GCA_964035505.1. Classification (NCBI taxonomy): domain Eukaryota; kingdom Metazoa; phylum Arthropoda; class Insecta; order Lepidoptera; family Drepanidae; genus Watsonalla; species Watsonalla cultraria. The sequence continues at coordinate 5,047,434 of OZ037727.1, read as the reverse complement.
TTATATTATGTAGAGATGTTAGCTGTAAGACTGGATTCATTTATTTCCACTTTATAATAAGCCTTAACATGTAAGTGTATATCTCACACTAAGATCATTTGAACACCATGGTGTCAAGCATTGCCCCTAGACACTGCACTATGTTATTTGACATGAGAACATCAACTTTCTCCTCTAAATGCCTCTTAGGATCCTGTTTGCCTACATTCTTAATGGCTAGCTGTTCCGGTGTCATCTTCTCCTCATCCTCTAGTGCCTTGTTATAGTTCTTGGCTAGATCCAGCATGTCTGTAACAGTGGTCTCATTGATAGAACAATGATCTTTATAGTCTGAGAGGGTGAGTCCGTCCATCCAGGACTTTTTATGAAGATTTAGCAACATTTTCTGTTCCAACTCATTCTTTCTGTAGTTTATACTGATAGAATAGTAGTGACGGTTAAGGCCATGGATGAGGGCTTGTACTGAGGGCTTTTGTAGATGACCCAAGTTGGAGGTAGTCTGCCTGGGCTCCTGACCAAGCACCATCATGTTGGGGTTGATGAGACGGAATGCATCAATCACCACTTTGCCTTTCACAGACTGGATTGGGTCCACAACCACTGCAACAGCCCTCTCTGACAATGCCTCAAATGACTGCTGTGTGTTTATATCAACACCAGATAACCAACACCCAAATCCAGGATGTGAGTGATACCTGAAAACACAATTAGAAGTTTTATTAGAGATCTTACAAAAAATTTAAAACAATATTTCATACAATGGTTACTAAGCATATAATATCAGTTTGTTGTTCTTGAAAGTTGTTAGATATTACTGTACATACCATCCAACAACCATTTCAGGGCGGCCAGTCTGCTTGAGCATGTCCAACATCTTAGCTTGGAAGACTGGGTCTACAGCCTCCACAGACACACCAGTACCAGTTTGGGGCATGGCAAATACATCTATTACACGAACTGTATAGTCATCCACAAATTCACCTGAAAATTTTTTTTTTTATGAATTAAAATACCATTTGAAATAAAATTTATGCATATAACACAATCTTCAACAGATTAAATAACCCACTGACTATAAATGACATGTGTCAAATCTATTGGATATTGCTTTTGCAAGTCATGATATTATCATGGGGATTTACAAGAGTTTTGTACCCATTTAATTTGGGAATCCATTGGATTCCTCCACTTATTTTTAACAATTTACAAGATTTTTTCTCCCAACAATTGATTGTAATTGGCAGAATAGCTGTACTCAAGCTCGTCGCCATTAAATAAATAAAAGAAAGAAAATATATTATCATGCATACTGCAGGGGAATTTATAATGGTTTAGAAAGGTAATTGAAAGTTAAATTAATATATGTACCAATTCAGGGAATCTCCTAATTCAAGTGGGTATCTAGCAGACAGTTTAGCAATAGTAACAACTAAACATACAGTATACCAGTTTTTACCAATGTCAGTCAGCCACATGCAAGCCCTTGTGCTACCAGAATTCACAGAACCCACATAGCATCAGATGGCAAGGCAGATGGTATTCTAGTTATACACTTGTTGTGGTAAAAATACAACAGTTATAGAATAATATTTACCTAACATTAGTCCCATCACTTCCATGGGCACACCAGCCCGGCCATGCTTCAACATCTTCAAGAGAGCCAACGAAGAGATGTACACCTGCTCAGCAGTGTCAACGGCAGGTGCGTCGGTCGGCGGCGGTGCCTGAGACAGCCCTGCCATTCCTCCCCCAAGACGTAGAAGACGATCCATTGTTCACGCACACCAATTCTATAAAACAGCAAGCATCAACTGAAAACCGCTATTCATTGCTTTCAACGACACAAAAAGTGCAACAAATATTACATACATTTCGCTGGCGCACAAATTATATCATTTATTGGTTACTATTCCAGATACACGATTAATTAAATTCAGTTGAATAATTTTACAAATTTCCGGTAATTCAGCAACGAAATGAAATAAAATAGCCGAGTCCGAATGAAATCTAATTGCTTGTCTTCAGAAATTTGACAGCTCACGTCGAAAATGCAACATCACGAAGATCATTGTCGTGTCTATGTCCAATATATTTAATAACAGATACGACAAAAAAATGATTCTTTATTTATTCTGTTGAATAAAGAATAGATAAAGTAAAAAAATCACTAAACTCTTTTCTTCTAGTGTCTTGTTAGGAGCGCAACACAAGAGGATTAGAGGACAGAGGAATGGTTTGATTTTGCTTAAAGCTATGAAAGAGGAAAAGCGCTAGCTGCTTAAGGTTGAAAAAGTTTACTTGACCATTATTTATATTTTGAAAAGTGATTCGCTTTTATTTACTAAACTTCTAACTACCATAGACATAACAATTATTTAGTTATGATTGTGTAGAGTACAACCCCCTGCCTATCCTTCACTTAAGGCAGGAAAAAAATATTTTATAAACATTTCAATCCGGTTTCTACTTTGTTGTGCAGTATAATTTATGTAATAAATTTATTTCCAAGGAACTAACATGACAACAAAGTCTGTTTTGCCTGATAATTTTTCTAAAGGCCCTCACGGATTAGGTGAATGCAACCCATTTCTTTCTACTGTATACTGAATTTTACAGGTTATTTGGTGCAATATCAGCTGATCATATATTTTTTTAATTGTTTACACCATTATATTATGATGAATTGACTTAACTGCATATAAAATCCCTTTTCTATAAATAATATCTACATCGATTTTCAGGCGATCCTGATGATAAAACATTGAGAAGAGTTGAAGTGGAAGTTGTGATACCTAAACTTATGAGGGAAAAAGCTAAAACGGAGAAGTGTACACAAGAAGTGTCTGAATTTGAGAAATGCTGTAAAGATTCAGCTTTGCTGATGGTTGTGAAATGTAGAAATGAGAACTCAGTTCTCAAAGATTGTTTATCATTCTGGTATCAAAATGAACAATTCAGACAACTTTGCACAGAAGAGTATCTAAAGGAGAGAAGCGAGTACAGGAGAACAGGAATAAAGAAACCCACCAAGAGAGCATAACATGGAATAGCTTTACTAAACTGGCAATAGACAAATGGATTTAGTCATTTAACATTTAATTGCTAATGGTTTCCATCTAACCATTATTATTGTTAAGTCATAAAATTAGATTAAATATATATTTATAGAAGTATGGAAATGAAAGTCAATATCAGTCATCATTGTTTATTGTAACTGGAATGTTCCTAGTGAGTAACATCTCCCGCACACTGTATGCACCTAATCCCTCAGGTAGCTTCACATCATCTTTGGGTTTGATTACTTCCACAACAAGTATTTCCTGTAAAAAATATTTTTTTTCCAAATATTATTAAAGATATTGTTGTAGTTACAACTTATTTTAATTTTCACCACTTGATAATACCTTCACAGTAGTATTAGCCATTCTAACATGTCCCAGAATAGAAATCCAATCTTGCTGTTCATGATCATTCTTTATTGTCACTATAAATTCTGCATGTCTGATCCCAGGACCATCTTTGTAGAGCACTAAAACAACATAAATAAGTTACTCTCAACAATTTAAACAATATACATTATATAAATAAATTTCAGTAAAATATTGCTTACAATAGTCACCCCCAAACTTGATCCCAGGCTTCACAACATACCCTTTGGACCTAAAGTAATGATAAACAACATACTTTGGCACAAAATGCCTATCATTTTGGCAAAAGAGATCCCAACACTGCTCTATTTGCAATAAATTATTGTCCATGTTAACTATTTGCAGGCAGCCAAGACCATATACTAAGAAAAAAGCTTCTTGTAATGTCAGCATTAATTTCTCTTGAATTTTAATTTTATTGAAACAACATTTAGGGTTCATTCTGGAGAAGTAGTTATCATCTTCAGAGTCACTGTTGGGTACAATCACAACAATATCTTCTTTTTCATGGCTATGAAAAGACCTACTATTTACTAAGCTCAGGTCACTCATCTCCTCATCATTTTCATCATCACTTGAGACCAAATCTATTACATCTTTTGATTGATTATCACTGTCACTAATTATTCTAGCAATTAATTCATCATTTTCTTTAAAGAATTGATCTGTATCTGATGTCTCCTCAACATTACTGAACTTCTTGTACCAGTAATTGCGTTTCAAATACTGCCTCTTTCTCATAATCTGGGGAGAGCCAATGCTTGACGCACGAGTCGGCCTCGATCGCGACAAAGATCCTTTGCCAAAACATCCCATGTGGTAGAGAAGAGTTGACTCTTCGAGAGACCTCATTTCCACATTATAACCATTATAATAACCAGTGAACACAATTTGCATAGAATTATCTAGTGGAAAACGCAATGATTCAATAGACATCGACATCGGAAATAAGTCATTTAGGTCATTAGGTTGACAGTCGTTTTCTGATTGCAAAGTAGTCATGACAAAAGAACTGGCCAGTTCCCAAATTTATTTACAGCTGAATGTGACACATTCGTGTGAAAGGTACTCAACTCACAAGCGCACAAATTATGAATCTACAAAACATAAAGCTCGCATTTTTATCCTAAAATAACACGATTATGAAAGGAAATAAGAAAATATAAGCTGTTTATATTGACTCGTCTGAGATATGATGGATACGAAATCGTTGGAGCAAGAGGAGCAAGTAGTAGCACCGGAGGAACCAGTATTCAATGGTGAGTAAAATTTTTTTTAAGTTATTTTGGACATAATTACTATATGAAACTTTTTTATAGTCAACCCATAAGCATACAAACAAACTTAGTGAAGGTAATATTTAAAATAGGGATGGCGATCTGAGATCGATTAATCGAAAAATCGATTTTTCGAGCCAAATAAATCGATTTTATAAATCGATATGTAACACTGAATCGATTCAGTGAATCGATATTTCAACCTAGAGAATCGACACTCGATTTTTTCTATTACAACACGTTTTAATCTATTCCGTAGTTTTAGAATTAAAATTTGAAATCATTATTTTTTTTGTTAAAATTATTACTATATATAAGAAATACATTTAGAAAGTAGAATTGTGTCTTCTTTTTAACACGCTTTTATTAGCTTCACCTGTATGTATGTATGTATGTATGTAACCGACCCCTTTGAGCTCGATTTTGTCCTACTTTGTACGATCAGATTTAATTCAAACTTTGCACACCTGTCAAAAGTCGATGACAATGCAATAATCCGATCGAAGCATCCGATTATCCTAATTAGATTCGCCAGGATTAATTAATTTCTTTCCGCATCCTTTGCATGCGAGTAAGATAGATAGAGCTAGTGCGGGCGGTTTGTGGTATTGAGGGCGGTTGATAGTTAGCCAATCGAACTAAATAATATATAGTTTAAAAAATTTAACTAAAAAATAAAAAATAAATAATAGTTTAAAAAACTAAAAAAACACGCTTTCATAAAAAATCCAACTAAAAATCAGAAAATAAAATTTAATAAATTTGGATAAAGAATATTGTAAATTAGAAATGAATGTACATTTTTGTAAAAAGCGTGGGGTGCATAGTGTTAATAATTATAAACATTTTATTGACAGATAATGAGTAGAAGAATCATCACTTTGATAATATAATATCTTAAAAAGCGCATTGAATACACATGATGTTTTTTTAGTTTTTTTTTTACCTGATACTTTCCTATTGTTATAAAAATGATTGTGATCATCGAATTTCTTGAACTAAAAAAAATCCCTGATTTTAATACTAAGTGATCGCTTATTATGGTATCTTGTTTTTTATAAAATGGATTTATATTTACATAGTAAATGCGGACTCGAGAAAAGATCGATTTTTTAGAAATCGATCTTTTTGACCTCGATTTTTTTATGAATCGATTCATCATGTTACGATTCGAATCGATTTAAAAATCGATCTTTTTTTGAAAGAATCGCCATCCCTAATTTAAAAACTACAAATTTATTTTCAATTTTTAACCCTTGTCAAAATTGACAGTTAGGACCTGGCGCTTTGTTTGTCGTAGCTTTGACATTAGACGTCTTGAGTTGACCAGAGGCTTTAAGCGTGCCACACGCAGCAGATGTTTTAATAGCTATAATGTACAATGGCAAGCATAATTTATAAGCAAAATAACTACAACTTGACCAATAGATAGAACACGCCATCACATAGATACGTATTAATTTTGTCAACCCAGCAACATTTAATTTAGGTTTTACCAACAAATGTGTATAAATGAAAAATTATATGTCCCACGGCAAAGGCAAGACTTCTCTTTAAATTTTCCAGAATGTATATACTTAAACATCTAAATAAAGCACGTACATACATATATCGCCTGCTCTATTTAAAATGACTTTCTTTACAAATGGCGTTGCATATACTACAGCGTCGTCTATGACCACCTTAACAAAATGACATTTGATTTATTTTCTATATGTTGCCTAGCATGTTATTTGCACAGTAGTGACAAACGCACCATGTATATTTCTATCTCTTTTACTTACAGCTAGAAGAGTATTCATCAAAGAAGGTAAAACTATAATTATAATCTATTAATACCTAACTTCACTCTACTTGTCACAGTCACAAGACCTCTCAGCTGAGGCTGTCTCCATTTCCCAATTTTATTGAAATAAATTTTCTTCCGATTCTATCTTGGTTTTTGCGGGAGTGATTGATATTACTGTAGCCAAAATGGCTAACATCGCCGACGCCAAAGTTAGTCAGCTTATCTTGGGTGATGATAAAATCGGTAAGTATACTATACACCAATGCGCAAATCTTTGGTATCCACTTGCCACCAGACTTGATAAATGCCATGTTTTTCAGACAAGATTGCTGCCACCAGCGTTTTACAGATCCGTGCTAGTGAGATTCGCCAAACCCAGATTAATTGGCAGTCTTACCTTCAGTGAGTACAGTATTGATTAGCTAAGACTACGGAGATACCAAAGTTAAGTGAGGACTGCGAATGTGACGTCTGTGTGTTTTAGGGGTCAGATGATCACTCAGCATGATCATGACTTCATTGTGAACTTGGACCAGCGCGGAAAGAACGACCTCCCCGACAAGAGCCCTGAAGTGTGCGCTGAGGTGTTCCTCAACCTGCTCACTCACATCAGCAAGGACCATACCATCCAGTACATCCTCGTCCTCATCGATGACATTCTCTCTGTGAGTAATTTCTGATTTGCTATACTTTTCCAGATATTGTTGCTTATCTTTATCTAGCCTTGATAATGGGTCATCACATCATCTTGTGTAATGTAGATGAATTCATCAAGATATTCCTAACTCTTGCTTCAAAGGACACTATAATAAATAACAGTTAAATTGTATTACTGATGAATAATTATTAAAAACATTATAATGTATAATTAGTATTGTAAGTTACTATTTGTTCTACTGACAGAATAATAAGTTAAGTTTGTTTTTGCTGGCATACATAAAAACATCTGCCACAGTCGCCCATAATAACCATAAAACCTGTTTATTGGAAAAACAACAGAGAAACAACATTTCCTTAATTTATTTATTAATTAACTAATTTTAAATAATACATTTCTACAATAGATCAATCAAAAACTATTTACCAGTCATAATTTTAATGCATCATACAAAATATGGGTGTGGTCTTTTATATAACATTCTGCAAATGAAAAAAAAATTGCATATGAGAAAAACAAACATTTTGTGAATGACAGGAGGACAAGAGCAGGGTGAAGATATTCCGTGAGGCCAGATACCGTGGCAGCATCTGGCAGCCATTCCTGAATTTATTGAACCGCCAGGATGAATTCGTCCAGCACATGACGGCGCGCATCATCGCCAAGCTCGCCTGCTGGTACCCTCAGCTGATGGAGAAGAGCGACCTTAACTTCTACCTCTCCTGGCTCAAGGACCAGCTCAAGTTGAATGTAAGTTCTCTTTAACATATAAAAAAATACAGTTTTTATTTATGTTTGCATAACTTAAATATAATATGCAAGTTTTGTATTTAAGCATGTGGATGCATTTTTTTATTATATTGTGTGTTTTCTTTTTTAGACATTTTTATACTTTATTTTATTGAATGAAAATGTGACTTGTATTTTGGTTTACTATAATGTATCATATTTGCTTTGCTGTGGAACACGCTAGTAGTTAGGATTTCATCTCAACATCATATTATTGTTATTTGTACACATTATGGGAAATAGTCTATATGTGTTTTGATTTGATGAAAACATAGAAATCAGGTTTTTAATTATTTAGGTGTTGAACTTATTTATTGTATAAAAAAAAAAAAAATATTGTTTTCCATATTTATATATATTTTAACATTACTAATAACTTATTCACATTATAATAGCACAAGTTTACACAACATGGGTATGAACTAACTGAAATCTGGCAAAAAAATGTTTGACCTAAATATGGCATAGACACTGCAAATTAAGATCAAGCCATTGTCATATAATCTATGGGAAGGTGAAGAGAATAAAAATAGCTGATGTATGATAAAATATTAGCTTAGCATAGGCATGGCTGGCACATATCTTATTAAACAATAAGCTATTTCATTATAATATTAAAATTCTTCACTGGCAGTAATATAGGTTTTTTGATTTGTAAGACTACCATCTCCTCAACAGAATTATAGTCACCTCCAGAAGAGTCGGTCTTAAAATGTCACAATCTGTTTAGCGAATATACCACAGAGTGATTAATTAGTGTTTGGCAAAACTAAATACTAAATTTGTGTCTAAACTCGTGAAGCACTTATTTGTTTACAAAGTAGGTATATCACTGTGCTAATTAAGACATTAATAGTGTTTAGCAATGCTTGATATAAAATGTGTCTAAACAACCGCCATATCACATTGTTGTGAGCATCACCAGCCAGCATCACGCATCGTTGGGGCTTAGCGCGGGATGAACTGTCACTGAAAGGTTTGTTTTCTGGTAAGGCGGAGAAAATGACTGCCGAGTTAGAGCATGCTGAGCAGGTTATGATACTACACGAAAAACAAAATTTCGCTGTCGATAAGCCGATAACCAAACATCACTATCACAAGGAGAAGGAAACTGATGCTTCCCAAGAAAAATATAAGAGCCTTTATAGCTCTTTTGATGAGCTGGAGCCTCACAAGGACTTGCCGCCCGGCGTGCATAAGGTACTCTCTGTGTAGTGTCGCGCCGCGCCTGCGTGTCTAAAACAATATTATCGTCGTGCAATAAAACGTCTTGACTAACATAGCTTTAAGTTTTACTAACTGTTGTACCTAAACACACTATTTATGTTTTGCTAACCGCATCGAAATGCAAGCTTGTATAACATTTTCATTTAATATTATGTATTAGAATTTAGACAAATGTAAACGGCTTTGTAATTTATATTAAAGCTTCTCTATGTAAGTAGTTTCTTTATAATTATATAAAGAGTCACTTTAGATTAGATCCCTGTGAGCAAGAAAAATCTTAATGTGAAACAACTAAAATTATTACACTTTATTAAAAAACCACACCTCTTGCTTGACCCAAGGGATTTCCCAAACTGTCCAATTTCCTCTTTGTCTTACTCAATGCAGAAAACTAAAGAAAATTGAACTAACAAAAACACTATTGCATTAAAAATATGAATGTTTATTTTCAATATAATTATGAATTGCTGTTTCTTCTAGATATGTGCATCAAATATAGTCACGCGTAATAATTTTGTAATCTAGACAAGTTAGCTTCCCCTGTAACTAAAACTACTGAACAAACAGTGTACGTAAGTTATGTAATATTGGATGCTATGCGCAGAACAATGACTACATCCAGTCGGTGGCGCGTTGCCTGCAAATGATGCTGCGCGTCGACGAGTACCGCTTCGCGTTCCTCTCCGTGGATGGCATCTCCACGCTGCTCTCCATCCTCGCTTCGAGAGTCAACTTCCAGGTGACGATCTCTATATTTAACCAACTTCAGCCTATACTAATCAGCTAAGTAACCTGCTGCACCTTTGACCCAGTGGCCAAGATCATAGGTAAGCAACTAAGTCAGGGTGAAACGCCCCTAAAGATACAACAGTCAAATATGTACAGTATTTAAACAAAAGGACAACACAATTTGCTGTCATGTTGCAGATCATGGATTGGCGGCTAAGACAGACTGTAACTGATAAGTCAGATATATGACAACACAACTGATATTGAGGTTTGACACGGTGTAACCTGCACTTATTAATGCCTCTTATGTGATAAAGTAAACATATAATTTACCTGTTTTCTGGGTTCAATTGAAGTGTCACTTAACTCAATGTCAAATCATTGATTGTTAAATCTGCAATGTCAAGCATAACATTTAAGGCACCTGTTATGACCATCACTTATATTTTGTGTAATGTTGTGGGTGTCAGGTCCAGTACCAGCTAGTGTTCTGCCTGTGGGTGCTGACATTCAACCCGCTGCTCGCCGAGAAGATGAACAAGTTCAACGCTATCCCCATCCTGGCCGACATCCTCAGCGACTCCGTCAAGGAGAAGGTCACCCGCATCGTGCTCGCTGTATTCAGGAACCTCATTGAGAAGCCTGAGGACCAGCAGGTATCAAAAGCTCTATGATAAGTGTGACCTAGAATAGATTCGTATTACTGACGCTTAGTTGGAAAATCCCAAAACGATTATTGAAGATATGAATCTGATAAAAGCTTCTGGATTATGTTAATAGATTAAAAAAGAAATGAATGAAATTTTTGAATTAAACCTGCATCGGAAAAGGTACGAGGCACGACAGACAGTCTTTCCTGCTAGTGCGTAATACCCTGGATGGGAACTGCGCATATCCAAAAGTTGCGGCTACCACTTAGGTGGGCTGTTTGTTCGTTTGCCATATGCCAGATTAGTGTTAAATATAAAAAAGGCCTGTTTTCCTGCGGGACTCCTTATAGTGTAGGTAAGTAGGCGTGAATAAGATCCCCTCACTGAATCTGTTTTGTGTAAAGGTGGCCAAGGAGCACTGCATCGCAATGGTGCAGTGCAAGGTGCTGAAGCAGCTGTCGATCCTGGAGCAGAAGCGGTCGGACGACGAGGACATCATGAACGACGTGGAGTTCCTCAACGAGCGTCTCCAGGCCTCCGTGCAAGACCTCAGCTCCTTCGACCAATATGCTACTGAGGTCAAGAGTGGACGGTTCGTACAGTTTACAGATTCATGGTTATGTAAATTAAGTAGGGTAAAGTGAGATTTTTGGACTATGCCATAAGATCTAATTTATTATAGCAAAGTTAAGACGTTATGGGAATGCTTAAAGCAACAAAGACTAATTTTAACACGTGATTTTCGACAAACTTATCTAGCAGCGTCTGCGTCAGCTCAGAGCTATAAAAACATATTTTACCACTGGCAATAACACGTCATTTAGATAAATTTGCATTAATTTGAGGGGCTTTCCACAATGTTTGATGTTGTTTGGTTTTTGACGAATAGTTTGGAGTGGTCCCCGGTGCACAAGTCTGCGAAGTTCTGGCGCGAGAACGCGGCGCGCCTCAACGAGCGCGGGCAGGAGTTGTTGCGCACGTTGGTGCACCTGCTCGAGAAGAGCCGCGACCCCGTCGTGCTCGCCGTCGCCTGCTACGACGTCGGCGAGTACGTGCGACACTACCCGCGCGGCAAGCAGTATGTACCATACACTAATATTATAAAAAGGAGAGATTTGACTGTTTTTTTTGTATGTTTGCATTGAATAGGCTCTGAAATTACATGACCAATCTTGAAAATTCTTTCAGCAATGGATAGCTACATCATCAGCGAGTAACATAGGCTTTATTTTATCCCCGTACTCCCACGGGAACGGGAACTTCGCGGGTGAAACCGCGTGATGTCCGCTAGTAGTAATATTCATATTATAAATGGAGATATATTTCTGTCTCTCTGTTACGTTTTCTCGGCTACACTGCTGTACTGATTTGACTGCAATTTGGTAAGTATATATAAGATACCTTTGATCCCAAGGATGGACATAAAGATACGTACTTACTAAGCCGTCGAAGAGTACAATTCAGAAAATTATTATTTAATTATTGTAGGATATAATACGACCGTACAATAACCGTCTGTATAATACGAGTGAGAGAAATGCAGCTTGTTAAAGCTGATATAATATTGATACTGAGTCACTAGTGTAATAAACGGCAATCAACTATAATTATGTGTACTGTAGTACAAGAGTCGTTTTGTTTGGCAGCATCATCGAGCAGCTGGGCGGCAAGCAGCGCGTCATGTACCTGCTGAGTCACGAGGACCCTAACGTCAGATACGAGGCTCTGCTCGCCGTACAAAAACTTATGGTCCACAATTGGTAATGAATTCAAATACATAACTACATTGAATGTCCTAAAAATTTTTTGGTAGTCGATTATCACGTCACTGGAGGATGGTTGAATGTACATTTTATCCTTCCATCATCCAAGTTTGTAAGGCAATATATCACAACTGTTTTTTTGTTCTTGCAATATAATAATTTGTATAAATTAATCTCAGGGAATACCTCGGCAAGCAGTTGGAGAAAGAACAAATCGACAAGCAGGCTGGAACCGTCGTCGGAGCCAAGGCTTAATCGGCGTTGCATAAATTAAACCTATTATTCGTTGTTACTTGTTGAATTATGCGGGGCTCATGAAATATGACTTCCAATGTTATTGCAGTTACTATTCAAGCCCATTTGAAACATGTATATAGCTAATTCAATATATTTACATTATAATGTTGCAAACAGTAGTTTTATGTATGGCAACAAATTTTCTGCAAAACCAAACTTATTTGATATTTAAATGTATATAGCTATTTATGATTATGTTAAAGCTTTTCTTTAGTCAAAGATAAATTAACATCAGTTTGTTTGGTTTTCTACCATGAATTATATTTGGTTTCCACATTCCTCTTGTATTATGAAATAGCTTATACAAAATGTTATAATCTAATATTTATCTCAAAAATATTTATGTATGTGTAATAATTATAAAATAGAAATAGTTATTGGAGATGAGATGACTTATCAGGCTTCATCAGTATTGTGAATAAACGACATAACTAGTATTTCTTTTCATTATCTGTAATATATTTTTTGTTTTCACTGGTGCTGAAACCAGAGGGCCAAGTGTGAGTTTTTCACTGCCACCGTCACAAGTCACCGCGTCGACGTAAACGCAGATTTGTCGACGCGATACCTTGTTACAGCGATTTTAAGAAAACTCGCACTAGGTACTCAGATCAGTAAATTCGCACAGAAATGAGCACCCGTTTAGACTAAATTCAGGTTGTAAATCACAACCAGCGATATTCGTTGAAAGATTATTTAATAATTCCAATTTTTTATTACAATGAATTGAAGAAGCTCGTGACTGCAAGATAAAAAAAGTATCATGCATTACAAAGATTTGGTACAGAATACTGACAGGTAGATAAAAGAATGACTCGCGGGAAACAATAATGAGGAAGAAAAAAAATATGTTTTGAGCATTCGTATTTTAACCAACTCCCAAAAACGAGGAGGTTTTCCATGGTATAAACACACTTCATTTCTTTCGTCACAATTTTACCAATAATAGCAGTAATATCGTAATCGTATTTATTATTATGTGTTGCCGTAATTTAAAATGAAAAATTACACAATGTTTTTTATCTGTGGCACAAAGATGTACATTTTTACATCTGTGGATTTAATCAAAGACAATATATATTTCTCCTATATCCATAGGATAGATCTGATTGAATTTTGAAGTTTTAAATAACCTAAAATTACTGTTTGTTGTTGTTTGGTTTTGTTGACATCACTTGATAATTTTTTGAATGGTTGTTTGTCAAATCTTTAGCTCGAAAGTATTTGTGTGGTGTCTTTGAACAAACGATTAAGAAATGGATGGCATATTCGTTTTAAAGGATTATAAAACTGTTCCAGACATCGTTCATGAATATGGACCTTCTTTGAAATATGGGCACATACCTTTGGTTATAGATAATGGTAGGAAGAATTACAGTTTTATTTAATACAACCATAAAACTGGACATAACAAACTTGTTTTGAAGACTTTCGTAGTAGTCGTTTTAAGTCGATTGAATCGTCAAAGTATAATTATAGGTACTTAACACTCCCCGTACTAAATACATATCTCAAAAAACTTTTATTCGATTGAGTGTCTGAATGGTCTTCATGATAGTCATTTAGCTTGAAAAAACCTTGTTCGTGTCATTATTATTATTCTTGTTAATTTTAGGTTCATACCAATGCAGAGTTGGCTGGTCAATTTTTGAGGAGCCACACATGATTTTCAAAAATCTGATTGCAAGACCTCGCAAAGACAGGTGTAAGAAAGATGCAGAGCCACCAGCTACACCACCCATCCAAATTGGAAATGACATAGTCAATATTGAGGCTGTTAGGTGAGGATTCTTAAAATAAAGTTGAAAAACAAGTGATCTTATTACTATTGCAGCACTGGGGGGTATAACCACTAAGAGTTACCTGAAATTCTGCCCAAAAGGGTTTGAAAGTTGTAATAGAAATCTTTCTCATAGCTGCGTTTTCGTTGTATGTATTCATTTTCGTAGCTGTGCAATTGTAAATGTGTTCCATGAATTTTGAAAATACCTGGGGAGTAAATAGGAGGCAAATACATCACTACTTTAATGTAGTGTCATTTAGCAAGGTTCTTGCAATGCCTAAATGATTTAAAGAACCCATTGAAACAGCCAGTCACTGGTCACACCCAATCTGGTCGAATATGATCATTGTTGCAAATGTGAATCTGCATCTTGAGGAAGTTAACCTTCGTAATTATGATGATGTTGATGGTACAATTTGTATTTGAGTGAAAAGTTGGTTCCTTGGTAACTCTTTTGGCATGGTGTGTTTAACTTTTTATAGGTTTCAACTGAAGACTCAGTTTGATAAAAATGTTGTAACTCACTTTGAGGCCCAGGAGCAGGTGCTGGACTATATATTCTCCCATCTGGGCATTGACAGTGAGGGCTCTGTGCCACATCCCATTGTTATGACAGAGGCTTTTGTCACACCTAACTACTGCAGACAATGTAAGTATGTTAGTCAATTGTTTTCAACAGCCTTTGCATCTATTGTTTCAACAAGCCTTAATTTTTATTTTCCAGTGATGTCCGAGCTTCTTTTTGAGGGTTATAGTGTACCAGGAGTGAGCTATGGAGTAGACTCTCTGTTTAGTATGTACAAGAATGAGATTGGTGACACTGCACTCATCGTCAACTGTGGCTATCATACTATCCACATTGTACCTGTTGTTAGAGGACAAGTGATTGTGGACCATGCCAGAAGAATTAATTTAGGTAAATTATTTATTCTGATAACACAGGCCATTAGATAGTCCAACGTTTATGAGGCACAAATGCTGCTTATTAATTATGCCATATTTCCCTTTTCTATATTTTTCTATTTTCTTTCTATAGTCTATGATTAGTGGATCTATATTACCTGTTGTTGACTTTTTCTATACAGGTGGCAGTGAAATGATAAGTTACTTACACAAGTTGCTTCAGTTGAAGTACCCGGTGCATGTGAATGCTATCACCTTGTCTAGAGCAGAGGAGATACTCCAAGAACACAGCTCCATAGCTCTCGACTACCAGGAGGAGATCAGGAAGTGGGCCAATCCTGATTACTATGAGGCTAATGTCAAGAGAGTACAACTACCCTTTGTGCAACCTGCTAGCTCCTCTGGATTGACAGGTCTGCATTGAGAAAGGGCATAAGATAATTTACTTTCTTTTTTCTTGTCTTTAGAAGATACTGTTATTATTGTAGTATTAGTTTGTGAGGTGAATCTAATGTATTAATTATTTTGTAAATAGCTGAACAACAAAAGGAAAGAAAGAAAGAAATGGCGCGTCGATTGTTAGAAATAAATGCAAGGAAAAGGGAAGAGAGACTCGTGGAGGATGAGGAGCAATTAAATCAATTGCTTTCCATACAGGTATTTGCAGCACTGCATTGGCGCAAAAAAAGTTTTTTAGAATATTTTTATTATTTACAAGCCCAAATACCATGTATGTACTGATGTTACCTGGTTGGTTTCAGGACATGATAGAAGATGGTGACACAGATGAATTTAACGAAGCAATCAAAGGTTATGACATCAAGAGTTATGAAGACCTACAAGTAAGTTTTGAGAGCCTACTAAATGAATAAAAATTAAAAATCTTATTTTTAAAACATCGTGTACATACTGTTTATATTTCCAGCGACAAATATTGAATATAAATATGCGCATCGAGAAGAATAAGCAAAAAATTGCAGCCGCCGCAAACGCGGAGGAGAACTTGGAAGTGCGAGCCACACCGGGGAGGATGCAGCCGCCCACTGACCCCGAGGTGTTCCAAGTTTGGCTCAATGACACGAGAGCTCAGGTATACATGGTTTCAATATAATTTGTGATCAATGAAAACAAGACACAACCAGCTAAATAGCAGTCTAGCTATTATAGTAATGTAGTAGTGCATTAATGGATAGACGTTAATACACAGTTCAGAGACGATAACGGTAACGACACGATGTCGTCGGACTAGTATTTTGATACAATTACTACTGAACGCTTTCACACTGTGTTGTTGCAGTCAAGTATGGGCGGACGATATCGTGGCAGCGGGAAAGCGCCTAATGTCGAATGGTAGTGAAAATAAAATGGTGTACTCAAATAATTACACGTGTATGTAATGGGAGTGAATACTGATGTGTTTGTATACAGTACCAGGCAGTATCAGCGCGGCGGGCTGCTCGGCGAGCGCGGCGGGCAGCCATGGCGCGGCGACGCACGGCGGCCGCGGCCGAGCGGATGAGGCTCATCTCTCGACTCGCCGCCGCTGGGGACGACTTCGGCACCCAGGATTCCGATTGGGACGCATACAAAAGGTATAACTGTGGCTTAATTATCGTGAGGGATCAGTGATCCGGCATTATCATCGTATAGGTTCAAGTTTGATAGTCCTTGTCGATGTCCTCAATTAATCCTTGTACCTATTTATTTTGTTACGTTGCAGGTTCTCGAGTTATGAGCGTTCAGCCAAAATAGTGGGGATATTGTATTTGTTCGCCCTCGCTCCATACAAAACTCAAAAAATTATTACTGCGCATTCAAGACTGTGCTCATAACTCATGACGGCACCTGTACTTACTAAATAATTAATACGTATAATTTTTTTTTTACTTTTTAGTATAAGTCGTGAGGCAGACTCTGACTCGGAAGCCGATGGCGAGCGGCTGCTGGAGCTGGAGGAGGCACTCCGCGAGTACGAGCCGCCGCCCGCCTCCTGCGACCAGCGACACCAGCTACACCTGGCCATCGAACCCGCCAGGTACGAACCACCGCTGCTGATATTACCGTTTATTTGTACCTAAAACATGCTCACGCCTGTATTCCCCGAAGAGGTAGTAAAGTAAGATGTGTAATTATAGTACACCCACATTTATCGATCGTTTAAGTCCAATGTAATAGGGGACGAGGCTATTCCCATTGACCGGGCACTAATCCAGGCTGTTATTCGTACCTAGGTATATGTCTCAAGTTCCCATACTACAAGTATTTCTTACCGAAACCCTCTATAGGGCATTGTGGTGGTGATGGAAATAATGTTGAATAAGAGTTCTATGAAATGTCTAAAATAAATAAATAAATAAATAAGTAAGTTTTGGTCGCTAGTGCTTCTTATGGGGATTGAGGGAAGTGCTAGCGGATTTACTAGCTATAAGTAACGTTTCATTGTACGAGCTCTGGTAGTTGGTAAATATTGCGTGGTCACTTGATAAAATAAACAAACGCTCAAACACTAATAAAAACCTAGTGTGATATACTTTACCATTGTTATTTTTCCAGGGCACCAGAACTTATGTTTCAACCGTCCATGATGGGGAACTTGGAGGCTGGATTAGCAGAGACCATGGAGTATGTTTTCAAACATTTCAGCCCTGAAGATCAATTGTCATTAGCCAATAATGTATTTCTGACTGGCGGATGCTCACAGTTTCCAGGTAAAAAAGAATACCAGGTCAATATTACTTTAACCACTTAAAAAATAAAAACATTTTTAGAACTATGTTTTGCAAGATCCTTGTATCGAGCCCTATCATCTATTTGTGGTGTTCTTATCTTCTGGACATAGTAAAGTTAAGATTGTTTTCCATTATTTCAGGTCTCAAAGAGAGGTTGGAACGGGAACTTTTGGAAATGCGACCATTCCAGTCGACGCACAGAGTAATAATAGCTAAAAACCCCAGCTTGGACGCATGGTACGGCGCAAGGGACTACGCTGGCAGCAACGAGTTTGATAGCCGGTGTATATCTAAAGAAGAGTATTACGAAATGGGCGCAGAATACTTAAAAGAGCACTACGCTAGTAACAAGTTTTACAAAAGTCCTGCGCCTATTGTGGATAATACTCTGGCCCCTGCCGGGGACGCAAATGTAGTCAAAGAGGAGATCGTGGTGGATTGCTAAGTTATTGTGGATGTTAGTAATTAAATAATGTAAGTCATTACGTTTCTTTTAATTTCTAAAAATATCTTTATGACTATGGTATATTATATGTATGTACGTAAATATTTTTCACTATTTTGAATAGAAAACTTAAAAATTAACTTATCAATTACTACTCGTATATTGAATCCAGTGTAAATTGATGCTTATAGACATACATGTATACGCCTCGAAACATGGCAAGCTTGTCAGTGGAACATCTATAGATCAATTTACTCTGCAATAATACACGGTTGGTAAGGTGCGGTAAAATAAACAAATCCATTAGCCACAAATATCATGGCACGTTTATTTTTCTCCACTACATGGCGACTTCTAAAAGAATCGTGACTTGTTATTTTGCATTTATAGTTTCTTTTTTATTAGAGCTCTGCAAAATGAGCACTAAATAATAATTTTACAATGTAAATTTTTCATAAAATTAAAATATAAACTCTGTATTTTATTTTGATCTCAATATAAATCACTATGAACTGAAAAGAAATTAAAACGTTTTGTTAGTTCGCTAATTATAATATTGATTGATGAGACTATAATAAAGAGTACATTTAAAAAATCACATTAAAGCATATACATAATGCTGACTACACAATCGCTCTTACAGCCTCGCTCTACTCGTCCCTGCGAGCTGCACCTAACAATAAACAATAAGACATTCAGTTCGAGATAAACAAACCAATAATAATTAATTTTATCACAATCATTTCAGACTATAAGAACAACTAAATATAACCTGTAAAGGAGGCTGTGAGAGCTATATTCAAGTGCAATTTAATACACCACAATTAACAAATCTAACTTATTTAAAGTATAAACTAGCCTAAAAATTTTAACAATAAAGAAAAACAGTTTGAAGTTAAAATATTGGTCATCAAAACTCTGAAGAGCTATAACTAAATGACCGTACCAATAAATCATCATGCCATGATGTTTGTTACTTTTAATAAAAAACTCGCAATTAAAAGGATGTAAATTGCTCCAAAACTCTATCAAGTATGGCTTATAGCCAATAAAATTTAGATTGATTAGCATATACAAATAGTATAAAAACCAGTGACTTAGAAATAGCTCTCAGCATATAAAAAAAAGTTAAAATCCTTAGGCTGTACTCTCGTATGATTATAATGTAAGCAACGCAATAATGTTGGCAAAGCGGAAGTTCGCATAAATCTAACGATACAATACAACTAAATATTAATGTACCTTAGACATTATGATTATACAAGGCTCACTGTTACTTCAATTAACTACCACGATCAAGTAAGTTTAACTGGTCGGCGGCCGCAGCCCCCTAGACTAGCCTGCCTCGACGAGGGAAGTATACATTTATATGCAAGGGTAAGGATATGTACGATTTCTTTAAATCAAATATTAAATACGGTATACAAAATCCTGGTTGGTCCAACACTACACAGCCACTGACTACTAATAACCTGCAGAGAAACAGCGCCATAAAAATGACTATTATAAGCCTGGGCACGGTGGTCAAAGAAAGTAAAGACTAATTTAAGTTACTGCCGTGCACTCCTAGAGCTGTTTCCCTGTAGATTTATATCAGTGTCCCAACCACTTGATGTTATACAATAACAAAAATAACAAACACAATCATAACACTGCCAATTGTTTCTGTGAGTATTCTTTTAACGTTGTGAATTTCTTTTTATGCAAAGTAATTCAGTCTTTTCTACGGTTCACAAATAAATATAAGTAGATAAAGAATTCATACATTAACGATTACGTAAATAGAATTGGCTCAATATTACGCCTACCGTTTGTAGTAACTAACATCGGTATGTAAAATAGCTGTCACAATGAGGACACACAACTCGGAGATATATCCACCATAAAAGTTGGCGCCAGACCGTAATATCTAGATCCAGGGGCGTTATATCGCAACTTGCGTGCCTTCATTGTAGTATTTGGCCCTAACGTGTTCCGAAACATACCACTCATGCTCTTCAAACTAACACACTATGTGAGCGAGTGTACATTTCGTTACCGACAAGGACTTTACATCCTCAACTTTATCCTCACTCGGTAAGGGCGAAGTAACGATAGGGTATATTAATTAAATATAATAAAGATTAAACAATAATAAAGACAGAGAACATAATATAATAACAAAAATATATTAAAAATCTAGAATTTAATAAGAAACAATCACCCTACCGAGTTATTGCAAAACAAAAGGATATTTATATATTCATATATATATTTATACGTACCTAGTTCACTATGTTGGTGTTTCTATTTCCTTTCATAATACCTATGAATAATAATATAATAATATATGGTACCAACATTGCTATACCAGACGCGAAGTGGTCAACGATGTTTACGCACAAAATATGGATAACTATGCTTTTAAAAATTGGTAGCTGAAGATATATAATATATACTACTCGTTAAACCCAAGTACTAGTTTGTCTAAATAATACTGTTATCAATGGCTTGGTAAGAATCTTACTAAGTGTAGAATTTAAATCACTGAACAGTTAGATGTTACGCTTAATATTCCTGGGCAACTAAATGCATCCGTGTATTATTTTACCTTAACATACTGTGTACACATTTATTTAAAATGATAATGAGATATTGGCCTATTTTTCGTGATTTTTTTTCTTTTCAAATACAGAACTATCAAAATATAAAAAAATATTGAGGACTATCAAACAACATTCATATGTATATATTATTATTATAATATGTATACTTATGTACATCTACAAGAATTTTGATTTTCATAGTACCCAAAGTATAGTTCTGCGCTAAATCTAACAATAATTCCAATCATGTTCTCAGTTCGATATTTGTTACGACCGCAGAATGAGAAGGTTCTACAAGTCATAAATACTTATGATAATTTTGAATTGTTTTCTCTTTCCGATATACTTGAATAAATAAACCTTAGCGATATTTACATCTGACCCAGCACATGGACACACACATATTATGGAAATAAAATAATGTATCTAAAGTAAGTCGGGAACATGAGAAAACAATAGTATACATGTCGGTACAATATAATACGAGAATATAATAGTTCTCTTACAATATTTTA
Source organism: Watsonalla cultraria (assembly GCA_964035505.1). Classification (NCBI taxonomy): domain Eukaryota; kingdom Metazoa; phylum Arthropoda; class Insecta; order Lepidoptera; family Drepanidae; genus Watsonalla; species Watsonalla cultraria. The sequence continues at coordinate 5,025,867 of OZ037727.1, read as the reverse complement.
TTTCCAGTTCTACCCTGACCTGCAGACTTAACTAAACTTACACTACCGCATCATTTACATAGAAATGGCACCAATCTATCTTTGATATTATAATGGCAAACCATAAGGAACCCCCGCAGCGGACACTTACTCCACAGTGCAATGAACTGTCTCAAGGTATTGGAAGACTACTGTTCTATATACTATTCATTATTACTATTACAGAACTCGAAAACACCAACGAAACCAATGCTCGCCTCTTACCAAAACACGTATGATATATATAGTGATGGCAATACACTAAAGATGATCGACGTATGCCGTGAATGAATGATGTACCCTCCCGCGCCGGAGTATATAGTACTCAGTATGGGTGAAGTAGTATGGTGTAATGATAGGTATTGCCTAATGTCGCTACCCGCTAGAAGGCACACAAAGTTTCAGTAAGAAGCTTCACAAACGATGGGCACCCGGGTTACACCGGAGCCGCTGCCACACACATTGAACACTGAACATAATTTTATTCTGAACGTAATACGTTTAAAAAATATTGCCAATTTTATGTTGCAACAGGCACTTCTCTGGATTACTCCAATAAACATCATATTAAAGTTATTAATTTTGTGAAGCTTTCATAATTGCCCCTCAGGACTGTTTATGGGTTTATTTGTACTTATTTATTATTATTATTATAGAATCATGAACTTTTATTTAAGATATTTCTTATGGATTAACCACGAGTGCATCGTTTATTCCTTTATCCACAGTGATCAAAATAGTTTGATTACCTCTCATTGGTAACAGTTGTATAAAATTACTGAACTTCCATATACACTGACACGTTCTAATTTAAAGCATCGCAATAAGATATTGTTACAATTCTACCTCTAATGAACAATGGGATGGGCGATGATAAGCTAAATACGATTTAAATTTAGAATTTCAAAGTTGGAGATTTACCATTCACGATTCCAAAATTTATCACTAAGCAAATTAGAATATGAGATCAAAATTTAGGCCTACAATCTATCATGATGAGACTTTTAAGTATTGATTTATGAACGCCACCACGGAAATTAATATAATTATGTGATGGTATAGATAAATCACAGTTGTGGGTATAAATCACAATGCATATAATGATAGGCGGTACCGCTACGTGACTACTGACTACCCCCGTCTCCGCTGTGCAGCTGGTGTGTCGAGGGATTCCACAAGCAACTGTCCTCTGTCCACTGGCCTCTGCCTACCCGTCCACTGGCCACTGCCTACCCACCATCCACTCGCACGCCTCGCCCGCGTCCCGGCCGACAAACTCAACACTGGCTAAATAACAACATATAATAAACTATAATAATCTGTGCATGAGTCCATGTTGACGATCCTAGTCGAGCAGCTGCTCGCCTCTCCGTGTCCTATATATTATCATCATAGCTGCTCCTGCTGATGGCTGCCACGTTTGTGTATTGCACTCTGGCTGCTCGCCACTCAACCCACAGCTGGAACAATACGTCTAACTGAACAACATATCCTAAAAGTCGTATTGTGTACAATACATAATGTATAATATAAGATATGACTTACCTATTGTAGTGATCAGTCAGTCAGGTGCATCTGACCGGACATTTGGGGCTGCGGCGTGGGGGTGTGCGGGGGAGGAGGCGATGCTGTAACAAAACATTAATCACACCAACTATCTCAGCGAAATTCAGTTTGACGTCATGGAAAATTCAGATGGTGGCTTCACTCAGTGTACCACCATCATTACTTGGTTTTATTTTAACAGTAATAATACTTACAGATAGATGCGATGGATTGAGGCGACATGGCAGACATCTTGCTTTGTGTGTCTTGCATGGACACTTGTGTTCCTTGGGATGTCATATACCGATTCACCATTGGCACAAAGCTGGAAGAGACATCTTAAGATGTTATATCTATTGGCACACTGGTTGGTCTTCAGTCAGTCTCCAAATAAGATGCATATTAAGGTGAGTTTTGAAATGATCATCTTAGTAATGGCATAACCAAGCGGCTGTGTTTGGAACAGTAATGGAAGAAAATAAGGATACTGGGGCCAGGTGTCTAAAATTGTGTCATGTAATGTATGAATATATATGGGTATACCTTAAGTCACAAACGCCGGGCGAGTCGTAGTTGCTGTTGGAGTTGTTTGTATTAGTGGCGACACTGTTGAGAGTGCCGATGCTGTTGGCCGACACGTTGCTGTGGTTCTCGCGATGCACGCGGTTATGGTGTCTGCACCAATATTATGAATATATCAATCTTCGCACAGTCACACAATTATTCATTCATCGCCAAACGAGCTATAAATGGTTGGGTATAACCGGATTCCCCTTTCGAGATTCGAAACTGCCCGCAGCCACCGCATCCATTGCTAGTGGGATTGTTTCTACTTTCATAATTTCCTCTTACTTCCACAATAATCAGGAAAAGCGCAAGAGTTAGTTCGTGCATAGTCTCCTATGGCCGTTTGGTACCAGGCGGGCTTGTTTAGCAACATGACAGTTAGATGAAGACTAGAGAGGCATTTGTCTAGTAGTGGAACCGTAATGGTTTCTGAAGATACAAAATTAGCTCCATTGAGGCCAGTAAAAGGTGCGTACCGTATTAAGTAGCTGTCCCTGACGAAGGTCCGTCCACAGACGCTGCACTCGTAGCAAGAGCCGGCGGAGTGCGTGCGGATGTGAAGCGCGAACTGGGACTTGGAAGTGAACGTCATCGAACAACGGTCGCAGTTCAGCGGCTTGTCCGCTACGTGGGACCACCTGCACACACACACAATTTAATATTAAACAAAACAAAGCTCGTCGTATCTTGTGGATATGCTGTAAGAGCTATATGTTTAAGGAACATTAAAGGCTCAACAATTTGAGACAACTACCATCAGGCATTGACATGAAATTTTCTGGGTGCTAAGAACTGAGGTGTTATCGGTCCATTTCTTCGGGAAGCTTTGAGAGAAGCTCTAAGAAGATGTAAAACTAAATGAAGTCTTACCTGTGAGCGGTAACGTAGCTCTTCACAGCGAATCGTTTCTGACAAATGTCACATGCGTATGGACGTTCACCTGCAATGTGAAGGAACAGCTGTAGCACATTGCAATACACCCCTGCTATCATGACATTTACTAAATGCAATATGCTAATGGATGAATAGCTACTACAAGCAATTTGTTGCTTAGACAACATGAATGAGAAGCGAGAAAATGATGTTAGAAAGACGGCAAGATGCAATTAAGATAGTGTGATGCCTGAAATTAATGAATGTAAGCCAAGAAATTATAATAAATAAACAATGAAACTTAAGTGATGATGCAGCGGATGGTAGTGTAACAGATCGTTCAGTTGTCGGTGCCACAGTATAAACACCACTACATCATTATTGAGTGCCTTCCCAGGGCCTTATCTAAATTAGCTATAAGATTTTCATTAAGTTCAGAGCGTCGACCACGAGTTCCTCAAAGCAATTTGCCGTCTTCTTAACTTCGCACATACAGTAATTGCACAATGGTACTTATGATAAGCACACATATTGTCACAAAAAAGTACTAGAGCTTTGAAATTGTACGATAACATTATATTTTATTACGCTATGCGAATTAATCAACAGGAGGAGCTCGTGGCACAGTTGCTATAGCGCATATGATTCGATAAGCGAAGTTAAGCAACCATACGCCTAGCCAGTAGTTGGATGGGTGACCGCCCGAGTTCCCTCCGTGCCTCGGAGAGCACGTTAAACCGTCGGTCCCGGTTGCCAATTTATCATCTTTGGCAATCGTTACAAGTCAGTCAGAGGCCTAAGAAAGTCTGACAACTGGTTTAACCCAGATTGCCGATTTTCCTCGAAAAAGGGGTTACGAAGGTCAGATGGCAGTCGCTTCGTATAAAAATCAGGTGATCAGCCACATCGAGTTGAATCAAGTGCCGACCCCAATTACATGGGATAAGGCCAGGGAGATGATGATGCGAATTAATCAACACCGTTACTATTATAATAAGACGAAGAACATTCGAAATTACATTTTTAATTTACGCCATCGTTTATTCAGTTTTAATTGTCTTCAAATGTCTTTCGTCTTTACAAATAACAAAACTATTGTCACCGGAGTAATTGGTGGCGAGAGTAGTGTTGTGTGCGCGAGGCCGCAAGGTGTTGTCCATACCGGTATGAATGCGCTTGTGAATGTTGAGGGTAGATTTCTGGGTGAAGCGTTTGTAACAGACATCGCACTCGAAGGGCCGTTCGCCAGTGTGCGTGCGCATGTGTATCTCCAGATACGGTTTGCAAGTGAACGCCGCCGGGCACTCCATGCATTGGTACGGCCGCCCTTGCACTGACCACCCACCCACACATCATATTAGTTTATTTATACATTTTTAACACTATATACTCTTCATTTTGTGTACTCACACAAGCATCGCGAGTAACGCGATTTAATTCCTGTCATGTGGCACCGACAACTTCAAATTCAAATGCATTGTGCAAATTATGAAAAGCTTTAACTGGCTAATATAATAATAAAATTAAATTTTTTAAAACATATTGCAATTGTGCGCAAAGTGTTAGCGACTGACCTGTGTGCGTTCTTTTGTGTATATTGAGTGTAGATTTTTGCGCGAATCTCTTGAGGCATACGTCACACTGGTAGGGCCGCTCGCCGGTGTGCGTGCGGTTGTGGATCTCGAGGTACTGCTTGCAGGTGAAGGCGGCGGGGCACGACAGGCACTGGAACGGGCGGCCCTGCACTGTGGACGACGGCGCGGTTAGCGCGCGGCCGGCCCTCGCGGGCACCGCGGCGAGCCACTAGCTCACGTACCTGAGTGCGTCCGCTTGTGTATGTTCAGACTGGATTTCTGCGTGAAGCGCTTCAGGCAGATGTCGCATTGATAGGGCCTCTCGCCGGTGTGCGTGCGCGTGTGTATCTCGAGGTATTGCTTGCAGGTGAAGGCGGCGGGGCACGACAGGCACTGGAACGGTCTGCCCTGGACTGGCGCCCAACACACACATTATAGCAGCGGCTGGCCGCAAGGACGCTAGGCGCCCTCGCCCTACGGAGGTCGCAGCGCGGACTGGTCGCCGCTCGCCGCTCACTCCGCTCCAGATCTCTCGCGCGGTAGCTTAGTATAGACACAGCAAGCGGACAGAGGGCAGACGGCCACGGCGCCACAATCATGTACACAGATTTGGATCGTGAGAGGTGGAGAGAGTGCAGAGGCTGGGGGCGGCGGGGGGCCAGTCCGGCTCGCGGCTGTCACCCACCTGTGTGCGTCCGCTTATGTATATTGAGGCTGGACTTCTGCGTGAAGCGCTTGAGACACGCGTCGCACTGATAGGGCCGCTCGCCTGTATGCGTGCGCATGTGAATGTCCAGGTAGGGGCGGCGGGCGAAGGCCGCCGGGCAGTGCCCGCACGTGTAAGGGCGCCCTTGCACTGCGCCCAGTGCACACACAAAAGCGAGTAACGCACCTCGCCGACGCATGGCTAACGTGCCTTGGCCACCCGCGCCCGCTGCCAATCTCGGCCTCGTGGCGTCGCTCGCAGCGACTTACCCCAATTTGGAACCCAATTTTGATAGCCAGCATTGGTCAATGCTGAGGCGCCATTAATGCGTCATTGCGGCGATTGCATTACCGCTTTTGTGAAAGAATTAATATTCATGAAGAAATGATGAAATACAAATGTATGCTAAAATCATCGCGAAATGAATGCGAAATGGGGGATGAAAGAAAAAGTGTACCGCGGCGGATTGTTAACATGATAGTGGGAAATTACCGGCAAATGCAGACGTACGTGAAGCGCGCGTTCAAGTGAGTGGAGATCGAGTTGTTAGTGGGAAGCAACGAGATGGAAGCTGTCGAAGTGGGAGTAAAGTAACGGGTTAGGCGGGCAACGGAAAGATAGGAAGGAAGCATGACGCTAAATGAGATGTGTGACTGCGTGGCAGGTCGCTTCGCGAGGAGTTCTGCAGAGTATAGTATATCAGTGGGCTACTAACCCGTATGTATTTTTTCGTGCAAATTGAGCGCGCACTTCTGCGTGAAGGACTTGAGGCAGACGGTGCACTGGAACGGCCGCTCCCCTGCGCCGCCAACACACGGACACGGGGGGACAGAGAAACAAAACAAAACCACGATGGACAAATAATACTACCACTGCTCACTAGTGCTCACCCAACCGCAACCGATTGACACCTAACTTACGACTACCATGAGGGAATGTACACATCTTATTTGTCCATCTGACATTCTGTCTCCTACTATTACTTAACGGAGATCTTCACAACGTACACATGCTTTATTATTGTTTGTGAATAGTTTTTGAGCGTGTGCATCCAATGTTATGTATACGTTTATCATGACTATTATCTGTAATTAAATATAACCAAAACTCTATCGGAAGGCTAGCTGTACTAGGTGTTCGGAGAATGTGCAAAAAATAATTTGGTAAATGGGAGCCCTTAAAACTATTCACAAAACATAGGTTTCAAAGCCACAACAGCAAAAGTAATGTAAGCTTTTAAAGGCGAATTAATTTAATTGTGGCTTGGAGACCAAACGAAAAAAAAAGGAATATCAAGGGACCCACCAGTGTGTATACGTTTATGTGTGCCAAGGCTGGACTTCTGAGTGAACCGCTTGTCACAGATGTCGCATTGATAGGGGCGCACTTTGTTGATCAGCGATTGGATGTGCTCCTCTAGAAATACCAACAAAAGTCAGCTACAACAACGGCCCGGCTGGCGCACTGGCATTCGTATAGTGCCTAGTATCGAGCTAACGTATTATTTACAATAAATTCATTGTCTACTTAAGGAGTTTAGGGGAATGCCTACCAGTGTGTATTTTCCCATGTCGTCCCAGGCTGGACTTCTGAGTGAAGCGCATAAAACAGATGTGGCACTGGTACGGCCGCACTTTCTCTAACAGGGCTCGTCTGTGCTCCTCTATAAGGTATACGAGGTTCGATATAGCAACTGTGCACCCGCTCACAACATATTATATTGCCTAGCTCATTATGTAGTACTACAAGTACCTACTGTTCCATTCACACACATACAGGGGGAGGTGGGCAATGTCTACAGACTTACAGGCCAGAATGAGTACCGTACTGCCTCAAGGATAAACGTCACGCACAAGTAGGCATCAGGTAGAGGTAAGGACCCACCGGTGTGTAATTTTCCGTGCCGGCCCAAACTCGATTTCTGGGTGAATCTCACAAAGCAGATGCCGCATTGGTAGGGCCGGTCCTTAGCCTGCAGCTCGCGTCTGTGTTCCTCTGAACGAAACCATCGTACAAGTCAAGACATGCCTAACACTTAGTATGGAGGGAGTCGAGATGGCTTGAGGAGCCGAGCGGTAAGATGGAGATGAGAGAGGACAAGAGTCGGCACGGGCGGCGCTAAGGATGTGAACCCACCCGTGTGTATTTTCCTGTGGCGGTTGAGGCTGGAGCTCTGCGTGAACCGCATCTGACAGAGCTCACACTTGTAGGGCCGGTCCTTCACCATCAAGGCGCGCATGTGCTCATCTAGAACCCATGCCACAACTACACTGCACCGACTGACAGCCGACAGCCGCCAGCTGCCAGCGAGCCGCGCAAGAACACACAACCGACCGCGCTTGTCCATTGTGAGTTCTTTACCTCCCCCTGTTAACCTTGCATCAATCAAGCCTTCCTCACGCCCTGATTTTGTATGTTACTACTACAATATATTGGACACAACTCAAAAACTATTCACAATTTTCAAATTAAGCATATGTATTGTCAGCTATTATCGCGTAACAAACTGTGTGTCGCACCAGTGTCATACTCATGTGTATAGATAGACCATAGGAATCAATACAATAGGTAAGTAAATAAATGAACTATAATTTATATGTCTATAAAATAAGCCTACAAGAAGCTCCATACAGAGGCCGCGTGCTTATCGTAACCGTTAATATATTATATTACGGATATCAAATACATAGATGCAGGAGATAATAATACATTAATGTATCAAATAAGCTAATCTAATAGTGTAAGGTGATCAAATCAATATAATTAATGTAGGAAAGCCAAATAAATATTTAGACAATTATGAAATGCAAAAAAAAAGGTGGCATGCGTAAAAATTACGTCTTTTCAAACATTATATGATCTAAATTGTAACTATGATATAAGAACCAAATATAGAAAAGGACAATACATATAAAACATATAAAGCTCAAATATCAGGGCGCAAAACATGATATAAGCAAAATATGTAACAATTGAATCATTGCCAATGTTGTAAAGGAAAGTGCAAATAATAAACTAAAAAAGTTTTTACATATTTTGGTCTCGCGGAAACAGGAGGAGGTTGACTTATCAAACATGAATAAATGCTGTTTTCCATAAATCAGTGTAATCGACTGTATCTTCAACAATCCCCTCATGGTACTAAGGACATGGGAGTTATAAATTGTGAATGGGAAGTAACTCTCAGTCCAGTCATTTATAATTGATGTAACAATGTAACTTCCATATAAAAGGGCATTTAAATTCCATTATTCCCTGGTGCCTCACAGGAAGAACCTCCTTCCTATATTATTTCTCCCTACATATATTTTCTATCTTTGCGAAACAAAATCACTATCCTAATATGGAAATTACATTAACTTTAAATATATCTGAATATTTTAAGGTGAAATCACTAAATCTTTTATGTATATATAATAGAACAGAACAATTATGTAATACAGTACCGTAATTATTTAGCACAACTTTACCTGCTGGCGACACCATAAATATATTAAAAATTTAAAGCTCTCCAATAGTCACGATACACTAAAAAACTCTACGCCATCGATATTCAGTATAGTGGTGCTTACTAGTGCAAACTCACGGTAGAAATGTAGTAATAATAATTCTGTCCTACTAGGGGTCAAGATGGATTGTGCGACATCTCGGCGACAGTTGCTACAGAATCTACTTGCACGCAATCTAATTATAATTAAATTTGAGCAATCTTTCGGACGGTCACTTGAAAGCCGTCGCCGCAATGAGCGCATGACTCCACCGCTAACTAAAATAATATTTTAAAGGTAGGGTAGCCACTGCGTTCGCGATCTACTGAGGTCTGCAGATGGTGAAACAATGGAAATTGCTTAAAGTGTTTTCAAGTGTAGGTATGTCTCGCCAAACTTCTAGTAAGGATGTGCCTTGACCTTGCGCTTTCGCTTTTTTTATGGAGACGTAAAACTTCCTACACTCGCCGCTTGGGACGCTTTTTAACGTTCCCATACAAAATGAGGAAAATGCGCAGGCGATATCGTCAACGTTAAAACATGTTAGAACATAAACTTGGGGTACTGAAGTACTAGTACTCCACTCAAAAGTTTGACCTCAGTCTCATTGGCCGAATTTACATTCATATACTATGCACCCAGGAATGTCTTTCTCAACGTTGAAAAAAATTTACAAGATTAATGTTATCAAGTACTTTTTTTAATTAATCAAACAGGTCCTGTATTTTATGTGCATTTTCAAAATAGTTTGGAACCACACCACATATGGTGACGTCACGTTATTGGTCTAATCACGTGCCCTTACTGACTCGGGCCAATACATAATAATACCCCTAGAATCATTGTAGGTACATTTCTGAAGGGTGACTCTGTGTGAAGGGAAGTTCAAACCGTTCTAGAAGTTTGGCGCGCATTTTAAATATTGTATTTAGTTTATTAGGAGCAGTGCAGGTGCCTTCGCGAGCTATGAACAATGATCGAAAATAGAGGGAATGAGTAACTGGGCAAGTATATTAATTGCGTCTCGCCATACAGACAGACTCATAAAATTCCTATAGCGCTTTCAAGGTCAGAGCTCATAACTGGTGACGGCACCCATAACAGCAGTGGATCACGAACTGGAGCTAGCATGAGGTGGGGTTGGGAGTGTTGTGAGGAGTCCACTCACCAGTGTGGACGCGCTTGTGCGTGTTGAGACTGGACTTCTGCGTGAAGCGCTTGAGGCACAGGTCGCATTGGAAGGGCCGCTCGCCAGTGTGCGTGCGCATGTGCACCTCCAGGTACGGCTTGCGGCAGAAGGCCGCGTCGCATACCTGTTCACGACACCACATATATTTAGGTATCTACCTTGATTTTTTTTCGAGATTGTTGAGTTTCTTGCGGGGTTCTTCTCAGTAAAAACTACCTTCCCAACCTATATTTTTTATAATCCTGTATTTTATTATTTATTATTTTTATAAATTTTGTATGTACTTTTGTTAGCCCTTCAGAGAATTTTAAAGTACTCTGTTAGAAGTCTAATCAAAGTTTTTTAGAGTTTTATGATCCTTTGAGTCTTCCGGTTGTTTGTGTGTTATGTGTGTATTTCTCGTAACAATTTTCGAGCATAGTACGTACATCCTACAATTCGGCTTTTCGGATTAAGATTCCATACTATATTCAGTAGTATAAAAAAGGTCAAGTTCTCGCAAGCAGACTCGTTCAACGAGGATACCATAGTCAAACGCAATTAATTATTATTGCTTGAGCTGTCAAAATACCACCAGAACAAAATAAAGTGTCCTTAGAGTTGTTGCCGACAGTTCTAATCGCAGCCCCATTAAACACTGCGAATATAACAGCAACATTTTATAGAAATAGATACAAAAGTCAACAGAACAGCTTGAAACATAATTTATCTTTATACTTACAGTACATTGAAATGGCTTGTTTCCAGAATGAAGCTTCATGTGGACGTAATATGATGAAGCTGAGGACAGTACTTTGCCACAAACCTGCCAAATACAATTATTACACCTAATAAATTATTATAAAAAATATATTTTGGGACATAATATAACAATCCCAAACAGATCAAGCTTAGTGTGTGTTAGACATGCAGCAGCTTCTTTACCCTCAGAACCCACCATACCCCTGACCATACACTTAGTAGGACTAAACTATACCACCATAGTAGTGTTGGGATTAGAAATACAATACAAATGCTCAAACGTGGGGTATTGTGGGTCCGAGTGAATCTTTATTATTGAAACAGATTCTTGGATACATCAAACTTAAGAGTATCCAGTTAGGTTGAAAAGAGCCAACAATCTATCCATAAATGTATTGAATTGCAAACAAAAGTGTATGCAAAAAGTAATGTCTGTAAAATCTATCAGGCTATCACAATATTTTATGACATGGATTATATCTTATTTTCCATATAGCCCAGAGTCTGGATTACTGCCCAGTTGATGGCAATAGGTTCGTCCCCTATTACCTATATTGGACTTGACAAAATGTGGGTGTACCATAAGTACAACTCATGAAATATGAATATGATTAACCATACATACATACACATTATGTATGTATGTATTATCTTACTTACTTACATAGGCTACTTGAAAAATGTCTAGCTTGTAAGATAAAAGTGTAAATGATGAAAATTTCGTCCTTACCTTACAAGCTTGGGGCTTAGAGCGCGGCGTTGATTGGCCCCCATTGCTTTCCATCTTCGTTTGAACTGACCCCATGTCTACACCCATACCCTGTTGAATTAAAGTTGGTAAGTTTTGTTACTTACTAAAAACTTAATCACGTGTACATAAAGTCTACAATACCTGCGAACACTGTCGGCCGTCCATATCCATCTCAACGCCCTCGTCCTCCATTCCTTTGAAGCTCAGCTGTAAAATGATGATCATTATATTTCTGAATCACAATAGATAGCGCCACAACCTTTTCCACACAAACATAGCATTGAACAAGTCATGATTATTTATGTACAAATCCAGTTAGCAAACCGTACCAATGAGTTTGTCTTATGCTTTACGGTGCAAGAAAACATTGATTAGACGATGATGTTTATTATGTTGGCACTTGATTATCTTTGGTGAAATCTGCATATGTAAGAAGAAATTCAAAGATATGTGTGTGTGTGAGTGTATAGTGCCTGAGACGTCGATGATAGATTCGCTATTTGTCATGTTGACACTTGATAGCTGTGGTTGTTATATCAGTTACTCCTTCGGGGACACTTTTGGGGTGGCGTAAGAATAAATACCTCATCGTCCTGTTGGTGCATTTCCTGCTGTTGATGCTGGTCCATGAGGTCCTGTTGGTGCTGTGCTTGGTGGTGTATGAGGCTGTCCTTGGAGTCGTCGTGGTGCGCGTGCTGGCTCATCATGAGCGGGTGGCCGGCCTCCGCGCGCACCACGCCGCCCGCGTGGATGTGCGGGTGGCTCGAGTAGAAACTGGAACATTCGTGTACACACATTATACCCAACAAACACATAATGCTTTTGCATTGCTGCCATATTTATGGAGGTTGATATTTTCATAAAATAGAAGATTAATTGGTTTAGTATCTGAGTACACCGATTTTGATTAATCTTGGAAAACTCAATTAAATGTAAAAATCAAATCGATGGCAAGTAATTCTTTAACAAATATGCCTCAAGAAGTCCTCTATTATATGTTTGTCATTCCAAAGAATAGAGGTTCGCTGTAAAAGATCACCCTGTGTGATAAGGCCACCGTTTGAACCTGAAATTAAATTTTAGCTGGTATTCTAACAACTTTATTATGGTAATAAAGATGTTATAAATAAGCATAGTTACCTCATGGGTTCGGCTTTGATCTGCTGTTCGAACATGGAGATGGTGGCGAGGAGGTCGCCGGGGGCCGGCACGGGGACCCCCACGCCCCGCGCCACGCCCCCGACCCCCACGCCCCAGTGCGCCGGGAAACTAATGGCTCACTCGGTGCTGACCCATTCTCAACCACCTGCGCACAGATACAGTCACATCCCATTAATACTAACAATATCTCCATTGTTTGTTTTCTACTCTATCCATGCGACACTGGCGAAATTGTGGCAACCCCGCAGAAGCCATAAATAAGAAGTGGACATACTTTGAGAAGAGCAGTGATATCCAATGTAGTCTATGGCAACTCCGGTCGACAACAACCTCCAAAGAGTCAATGTCAGTGGAAAAAAATGGGTAGTCCATAAAAGGTTGTGACGTTAATACACTTTATCACAGTCAAGTTGTTTCAAAGTGAGGACTACAAAACAGTAGTAATAGACCCCTGACTATACAAATCAGCAACTGATTTACTATTTAATAAAGTTTGGGATCCTCTTCTTTTTTTTTTAATTCAAACTTAAAAGCATTCTTAAAAATGGAGTAGAAATTTGGTGATGATCACTTGCAAATTTTTAACCACCCTAGTTATATCAATACAGCCAATATGGTGCTCATGAATATTTATATTAGTACTGAAATGGTTGGTTACTTATGAAAATACAATACCTATGTTTCTCAATCTTATATGAATATTATAAGTATTTGGTATGAATGAATGATCTAGGTGTACAACTTAAATCTGATAAACTATATTTATATTCATATTACACACAATATAAAGAAGACTATTATAAGTTTAGTATGTTGTTTGCAATATGAATTTGGTTGTATGTAGCGAGATATTTTGTTTGTTTGTAATACATAAGGTACCTTTACCCAGCCTAGGTAAAGTATGCATGCTATACACATAAATCATTATAAATTAAATGCAAATTTAGTAATTGAAAATTAAAAGTTTGTACTATGAAACTAGAAATATTTAAATATAATAAGTAAAATAAAAATACTGCAATTTCATAAACAAAAACAAAGTTTATTAAAAGTTCAAAGGTAAGTTCTTACAATAAAAAAAAAGTTTATTTACTCTTTCTTATTGATTTTGATAATAACATAATGACAATGACAACTACAAATACAACTAAAAGATTCCAATTGGCAAGGAATAAATAATATTTAAATAGCATTTAAAGATATTTATGCAACAAAGAACATTTGGTACTGCTTCAGACCAAAAAATAAAGCCTACCCAGTCTACCTACTAGTTCAATTTAATTAAACCTTACATCATACTGTTATATAATTATGTTAATTAAATTGTTTTTATTTATACAATTAAGTTTTATTCAATAAATGTAATAATTCTATAAATTAAACAAATATACCTTAAATTCTATGTTCCTATACCATAAACAGAATCAAAAATATCATTAAAGTTTTCCTCAAAAGCCTAAAAATTATTAGATTACAGCTATGAGTTGGGTACCTACTGATTTATTGAATCATGTTGTGCCCAGTTGATGCCCTACAACATACCTACATTACAATATATTGTAGGGCATTGACTGGGCACAGATACATAGATAAGCAAGTACCTAAACCTATTTAGTAGGTATATATGTAGCAGTGCGTGTCTATAGTACGTACTTTCATGCATGCATATGTACTAGATATGTTAATAGGTATGTAAACCTACCTACGTACAATACACAAAGAAAGTAGACAGACAAGACAATGTAGACAGAATATCCACAAGGGCGCTTATCTTTGCATATTTGTGCGGCGGCGGCATAAGTTACCTACGAAAAGATAGGTACTTGTATCTATATCTATCGCTTCTTTGCAATGCGTTGATGTGTCGAAATGTAAACAAGAAAACATATTCAAAGCAAAAATCTCTAACAAAATATTAAATGGCGGAAGCTCACCGACCGATTGTCTCCACCCAACCTCCCCCCGGCCATCAATAAAATGGCCAATTCGTTATTGAATTTTGTGCTCAACTTTCAAGCCGAGGCTGCGCGACGCCGGCTGTCATACGACAAGTAATTTACCAACCAATACAACTCTAATGTAAACAAGACTCGTTTTAAATACTATAATCATCGTTTTAGTGAAAGTTATGTCATATTTTAATGTTTTAAGCACAGACTACCTTTATGTTATTAGAGTTTAAATGTCGTCTGTAAACATAAACACCAGTTACAAATAAGACCCGTTCTTATTAGAATTATATTACAACCAATTTCTACAGTAAATAATGGAATTAAGTTTTATATTAGTAATATTTCATAAATGCAAAATGTTTCGTCGCGATCATGTTATATATTCTTATAGTTATAGCAAAAGTTTGGTTCTACTCACATAAGTGAAGGAACACCTAAATATAGTAGTGTGTATGGAATCACATAAATTATATCACTAATTACACAATTTCGTTAAGATTGGCCATTCGAATTATGTTTTTCTTAGACACCGACATAAAATGGCTGCTCTGCTACCTCATTGTTCTGCGCGTTCGTTCGTGCGCATAGAAGCCGTGAACGCTTGGGGACGACTTGTCCGCCAATTAAAATAATGGCGCGAAATTTAAGGCGTCGTTAAATACATTTTTAATGTTTTATTTATGATAATTTATGAACAGTCGGTCTGAGTTAAAGTAAACTCTACCATAATGTAACAGAAGACATACGTTGTAATAATAATGACATTGAAAATGATAACATAAACTAACTGATTACATTCATATTCATCTGGAATGTATGTATCGAAAGTGTGACAAATTAACTTCCTTTGTTGATGACATTGATGGCGAACACCTTCTAAATGTTGATTTAATTGATTGTCGGAGTTCGTAAAAATGTTACAGGTAGTACAATAGTATCTCTTATACTTTTTAGGAACATTTGCATCTTTCAATTTTATATTCTCATGATTTCTATCCATAGTTTTAATGCTTGCAATATTATTAATGGTAGCAACGGTAGGCAGATGTATCAGATAAATGGTATTGACTCAAGATGTTCACTGGAACTACAGTCGCACTACATAGATTAGATCTCAATTGATGACAATCAAATTATCTGAAAGAAATATATTATGAAATGAGTTATTTGAAAAAGAAAACAATATACAAATAGATTTGGTATATATAGTTTTAAGGTAAAGTTCTTACTTAAACATTTTGATACCACTTCTAATCGCTGTTTACCTCAGTGTTGTTGTGTTGCAAATAGTCATACAATTAATCATTTTAATAATTTACCTAATCTATGATCGGAGGGTACTTCGCTAAAATTTGCTTAGAATAGTTTATTAATAGAACTGTAGCTACATACATAGCAACATATTCTATACCATGTCCTCATCTTGAAGAAATCTGAAATACCTAGAAGGGTTTTCTTTTATGTAGCGTAGGTAAACATAAGGTAAAATATAAGTGGGATGGCGTAAATACTGTTTTATGGGATGCCATGCCATGTTGACCTTTACTATACAAGTGCCTACCTACGCTGGACTAGTGACTAGCTAAAGAGCCGTTGATTGTCGTGTGCTTATTTTTTTCACTCTCACAATTTTGGCGCCGCCGTTGTATCTTACGTATCAGCCTATAAATCAACGAGCGAGCATGTAGCCCAGCCGAGCGAATAGACTTAGAAATAGAAAGAGATAGAAAACAAATGCATCAATTGAAGCTGCTAGGGGGCTTCAAAATCGATACCAGATGCCTATGATGTGTTCGGTGCTCTAGTCGCACATATCGAACGGGATCTTGCTTGCCAGGCCATGGTCGGCAGCCTCACAACTTGTGCCCAGAACATGTCTTTCTGCGACGACGTGAAGTCGCAGAAAGAGGCAGTGGAGTGGGGCCGGGAGAATGACCTCTGGCGTGAAAGGGGCAACGCAAGCTTGTAAACGATATACATTTTGCCGGTGGGAGTCTGGTATAACTCTATAGCTGCCCCCGCGGCGGTTTCCGTATCCATGTCATTAAATAGGTACTTATTTTATATGGAATAGGTCCGTCGGTTCAAGCTACAGGTCAGCTACTAGAAAAAAACCCTTCAAAGAAAGTGCAGCTTACTATTTTCGAAATAAAATTCTTGTTGTTGCTTTTATTAAATACAGTAATTTTTGTTATTATTTTTCAAAATACTAATGAATGTACAAAACAGAAAAAAATTACTCTTCGGAACTAAAACCTCTTTTTTAAAGTAGGTCTTAATAGTGTATAAACATATGATTTCTTTATAGTTACTCGACTAATATCTATTATTCGAGAAATATATTCTTGGAATTATCAATTATTAATAACAAATTAATCCCTCACACTGCTCAAAAACAAGTATATTATTTATCTGTGTTGATAACAATGTTATATAGAAAGCTTCTTATTCATACTTAAAAAAACTAAGTGTTTTGTCTATTGACACAAGATGACAGCGATGACATGTTGACATTGACAATTATTATTTATTGTCTGTGGTTCTTTTTGAAAAGTTGTGATCATGGCGGTGGGTGTTTTTGTTAAAACATTAAAAATATCCACAAAAATCAGTGAAATTGTTCATTTAAACGATTTAAATAACTTCAATATTACATGCTTATTTAAATATATTTAAGTTTAATTTATTATTTTTGGGAATACTTTGTTAATAACAATTCGGCTTAACCTATGTCGTATTCTTTACATGAGAAAGAATGAAGAATTCCCTGAGTGGAAAATAAAATGTTATGAAATGTATTTCAGCGTGTACCACCGCCCGCGTTGAAGAAGGACAAGAAGGAGAAGAAGGTTCCCAAAGACAATTCCAAAAATGTTATGCGGAATCTTCACATCAGGAAACTCTGCCTAAATATCTGTGTCGGAGAGTCTGGTGACAGGCTGACTCGTGCTGCTAAGGTTAGTTTACTGTATTTTTTATTTTATCCCACTGCACACTCCTACGCGATTATTCCTTCAGCACATTTTTATTAGGTACCATGAGCTTTGTATAGCATCTACAAACATTATTTCCAAAGTATAAATCAAACTTAGGCTTTTACTCGTTACTAGGGTATTTTCTGCTTTTACTACAAATTTACAAGAAGATAAATATTTTGTTGATAATATAGTACTTTTTTATTAGTTCTGAATGAGATGACCATTGGTATTTAAAATAAACAAGACACAAAATTAACACAGATTTTTTTGAAAGGTTGACTAATTAAATATTTTAATTCCTATAGAAATATTTTTGCAGTACATTCAGTATTTAGTAATCACTGATAACCAAGTATATGAAAATATTTGAAGAACAACCAGCTGTCAGAGCTCAACCTTTAGTTGTAGAAATTATCTACACATATAATGGCATGAGTTTCTTGAAGAGAATTACTCTCAATTGTGTAATTCTTTGTAAATTCATGCAAAATTATACATTTCTATTTTGCAACTTCTGTGCACTAATAACTTACTGTACAGAATACTTACGGAAATAACAATTATTCTATCTATATTTAAATTAATCCTTCCTTTAAGATGGTGCAATGAAATGCTTTAAAATTTAAGAATAGAATTTTTTATTTAAAAGTTGTGATACCATGTTTGTACTTTCACAGGTGTTGGAACAGCTTACTGGTCAGCAGCCTGTATTCTCAAAGGCCAGGTACACGGTGCGATCTTTCGGTATCCGTCGTAATGAAAAGATTGCTGTCCATTGCACCGTGCGTGGCGCTAAGGCTGAAGAGATCCTTGAGAGGGGACTTAAGGTCAATAATATTTTACCTTTAACATATATCTTTTCTATATACAGGGTGTTGGAGAAAAAGGAACAGTTGTCTTCTAGAAGTTGTAGGGTTTTATGAATATATCACTATATTGGAATCGTAAAATATCTAGCTCCATCGATAATGTACTTATAGGCTATGGTTGCTAAGGGCCGAAAAGCTGGCGACCTTAAGCAATTTAATGAACGCGCGTTTACCTACAATATGTATGCGGTCATTAAACTTTTTGAGAAATATATTTTTGTCATAATAATTTTATTTGCTTCCTAAAATTATACCCTATAACATATTTTAACAGCTGTTCTATTTTCCCCGACACCCTGTATAAAGGTGCACAGTCACAAATTATGAGAACTGACTTTGAATAGTAGTCACTTTATGAGTATGTATGTGGCATCGCCAATAAAATATATGTGCAGTTACCTTTACAATTTTCGTTAGTGCTAATAATTTGATGGCACCTGTATTTATTTAATTATTAATTAAGCATTAGTTGGACATTGACTGTAAAGCAATGAGTAAGTTTACTTTATTGCTTATTCTCAACCAAAATAAAGCATGAAATTGTTCAAGAGTAAACAATCATCTGTATTATTCTTTGTATATTCATGCCAGATTAATATTTCTTATTTGCAACTTCTGTACACTAATCCCTTACTGTACAGAATACTAACAGAAATTACAGTTTGTACAATCAGTCAACATAACTATAGATCTGTTAAGTGTTTTACTAAATGACAACTGCTTACTGCTTCCAGGTCAGAGAATACGAGTTGAGACGCGACAACTTCTCAGCCACTGGCAACTTTGGCTTCGGTATTCAAGAACACATTGACTTGGGTATCAAATACGACCCCTCCATTGGTATCTACGGTCTTGACTTCTACGTTGTCCTTGGCCGACCAGGTTATTATACTTTTTCAATATAACTGAAAAGTTTTTAAAAGAGCTTTAGTTTTTCATGATTTTTTGAGAACATTTATTTCTTTACATACATAAAATGAATGTACATGATGCCTGCGAAGTCATTATTAAGATTCACTACCTCTTTAACATCATGGGTAAGGGCACTGACGTCGTTGACTGAGGATCTTTAAAATTGTTCGTCCTTGCTATTCAATATAAAATGTATACTTAATTATTAAAAAGTTCAAGTTCCAAAGTCTTAAGTAAATTCTGATATATTTTTTAGCTGAATATGGTTATTGAATGCACATTTTGTTCAGGAGTGTTGATTACGATGAACTTCACTCTGTAATGCATGTGCTATATCAAAGGACCATCTGTAGAGAATATGAAGATATTTATTGATATTCTTAACTGAAGGTGGACATAATATTTTGTAGTTTTTCGCACGCGCATTCTACATGCGAATGCTCCACCGTAGTCAAAATTCGCTATATATATATACGTTATATATCATAGAATTGACAATTTCGGAAGTAACATATTACTTTATCGACCTCTATCGACTTATTTTAATTGTATAACAATCAAGTAACCCAATGTGTGTTTGTTGCAGGTTTCAATGTGGCACACAGAAGACGCAAGACTGGCAAGGTTGGGTTCCCCCATCGTTTGACAAAAGAAGATGCCATGAAGTGGTTCCAACAGAAATACGATGGTATCATTCTTAACAGCAAAAAGTAAAATAAGTAAAACAAATTCATAAAGTTTTAAGTGTTTTATTTGCACGTATGCCTAACAATCATAGTACCTAATTAGGAAACACATATCACATGTATATGGTACTTACATAATTTTTTTTTAAATATCCTGTCTTTCCATTCCGGCTAATCCGGTCGGCAGATAGGTGATGCTACCAGGAAATCAATCAGGCTACTTTTTATATAAAATAAAATGAGGCTGAAATTAAGACATACCTCGGGTATACATTTCGTATATTTTTCGTTACCTAGGCATAGACAAAAAAACATAATAGGTACAAATACCTACTTCTGCAAAGTACATCGATGAGCGCCAATTTGCAAACTTAAAGAATAAATAAACAGCCGTTTCTATAGTTACCCTACTCGTTTCTATAACGATGAAATATCGAATGACAAGGCTTTGCGTATCATATTTTTTTGTATTGAGCTTAGTATAAATTGCGATTGAACCGCAATGGCTGGTAAGTTCGGTGGATTTGAAGATGATGAGGACAATGTACTGGTGCCCAAGGAGCCGCAGGTCACTTCGCAGGACCCTGAGGAGAGGAAAGCTGCCAGGGCTCTCCGCATCAAACGAAGGCAAGAGGCACTCAAAAGGTAATAAGTTTTAAGCTCTTTAGATACCTACCTCTATCTGATCAAGATTAATACTATGTAGGTAGTCTAGTTAAAAAAAATCGGTAGGTAGCAGGTAGGTTGGAATGCGATAGAAATAATATTTCCACAGAAGCTATTAATTCCAAGTTAGGTACTATTCATTACGATCTTGGGGATGAGGGAGCAGGGGAGAGGATATGCGCTGTATCGTATCGGAACATTATTGATTACCCATTCAAGGTCAAGGATCCTAGGGTATTGACCTTCTCTAAGGTTATTGATTGAAGTTATTAGGGCATACTGCAATTATTGCAAGAGATATATATTAAGTCGTAAGTACTGGTAAAAGGCGTGGGTAGATAAGTATTTTAGTTGTCTACATATTTTGTTCAGAGCGGAACAGCCCCCGGAAGAAGCGAGTGCGGAGGAAGAGCCTGGGCCCATAGAGCAGGCGACATCACTAGCAGCAGAAGAGCTCCAGCGGTTGGCTTTAGAAGGTTCTGCTATTGTCACCAATGTCAAGGTCACCACGGATGAGCGTGAGGTCATGCGACGCGCTCTATTTACGCAGAAAATGACGAGTAAGTGAATCTAAGGTATTTGCTTTCTTTACTACATCTTTTTATACCTATAAAGACTTAATGGCTCCTTTTATTTTTTGTTTCGTATACCATTAAAACTTCGTCAAACAAAATCGGTTCAGCCGTTTATGAAGGCAGCGGGCAGAACCTTCGCATCAAGTTTTGACCTGAATCAATCACATCTGAAATATAGAAACGGTAATGTTTTAGAATCGATTCAAAAAATTGAAAACGAAGCCTTAGAAGCTCAAACGCAGTACGAAGCGATATCCGCCAACTGGGACGTGATGCTGTCCACTAAGGATCCTTTGGACATCGACGCCGAGATGAAGGAACAAAAACGCAAGTGCGACGAGCTATTGGAACAGAAAAATGCACTTATCGCCCATCTTAAGAGCGATCTTAAGAAAATGGATGAGGATTATTATGAAGATTTGGATAAACAAGTGAGCTTCAACATGTTTACCCTACCTAAAGACGATGCGCGCTGCCCTCCCGACTTGAAAATAGAAAGATTCTTAATCTTTCTACTGTTACTTCACCCAACCCTCTAAAATCTGATTGATAATAATTATAATAATTATTAGACCACGTTTCTTTTTCGCAATTTTTCTGAGTTAAATGAGTCTCAAATAAATTCTTTAGGTATCTCATGTGTTAGCCTTAGCTGTAAGCCGTTAGCTTAGTCTAAGTTCATAAATGCATATAAATAAATAGTAGCCTACCTGCCGATAGATTCCTAAAGATTTTACTTTATAAGCGTCTGAATAGGAGTTCCATGGGAGTCCTATTAGGCGCAGCTTTTCACCTATTTCATTGTTTCTTTGATACTCTAAATCTTGCAAGTGTTTCATATTTTAGGACAAGGATATAAAAGAATTATCGGATAGGGTCGAAAAGCAAGTGACAATAATGCAGCGAGCTTATGAAAAACAACTGATGTTGATAGAGCAAGCCATTAATTTGGAACGAGAAGCCATGGTGGAGCACAACAACAAGAGATGGGAGGCTCTTTATAAACAACGGGATAAAGAAGAAGTCGCTCATATGGAATATAGATTTGAACAGGTTTGAAATTCGCGTGTATTTTTTTTATTAATGCATAGACAGACTTACTGAATCACGTAATATATGTTTTTATGATTTAGCTGGAAGAGCACAAACAAGAAATAGACTCGATAATGTGGGATCATCATGAAAAGTATCGAAAGGCTAAAATTGAACTGGAGTCTTTGATTCAAGAGTTGCAGAAGGAATTGGAAAAGTTAAAAGCTACTTGCATTATCAACACTGAAAAGATCGGTTATAATTATCAAGTGAGGAAAATATACGCTTTTATTTATAGCTTTGTGTTATTATTATTTGGTTATTACGAGTATTTTTTCAGAGAAGTTAGGATCTTTAGTAAAGAAGAACTATGTACTTAGGTCTTCACTGCGTACCTAATAAATGTAATTTGCATAAGTCGATTTTTTTATTTGTACGTAATATTTTTATAGTAGTAGTATATATTTTTAACTACGTATGTTATTTTCTAGGTCCTAAAAAAACGTGAGGAAGAAAACGTCTTCGTAAGATCCCAACAAAAGCGTAAGTTGAACAAAATGTCGGACGTGGCTAACACACTGCGGAATAAAATACGAAAGGCGGCGGAAGATGGCGCCATTGAGGAGGTCAAGGCAGACGCAGAGATAGTGAAGTTGATGCAGACAATGCACGACTTGGAGAAGAAGTCGGAGCAGTTCTCTCACGTGAACCATTACAAGTTCAGTCAGGTGTGGCGGATGTCGGCCGCCAGGTGTGGCGAGTTGGCGCGTGAGATTCGACAAACGGAGGTGGCGCTCCACGCACACATCCTAGCCGAGCCGCCGCCGCCGCCCCCGCCACCACCACCTAAAAGCCCCCTGTCCAAATATGGTCAGTACCAAAATGAGTGGGATTGATGTTGTTGTCTTTTCATTCCTAACTATTCTCAATTCTTTGGAGATTACCCATAATCTATCTGCGAGTTTCTTTCAAACCACTGTCTTAGACCTTTGATATTTTCAGTGTTTGCCTACTTATTATACATAATTATTAATTAACTTTACAGAACATGAGGAGTCCGTAAAGAGTGTACAATCTGAATTGGTGGCGGAAACTAAAAGCTCTAATAGCAAGACTAATGACTCGAAGGACCGATTGGTACGGTTTTCATAATTAAATTTATTGCGCATCTACTACCTCATATTCAGTTTTGAGTTAATTTATTTGTAAGTATTTTCTTCTAGGTGCGCCACATATTGCAATTGGTTGCGGATAACACGGGCTTTTTGGTTGAAGACCGATTATTTCAACTTATTGAAAAGTATCAGTCGACCTCGAGAAATTTGTGCACGTTGGATGCTATATTCATGGTGAGTTCACTATTACAGAAGAGTAGTTCCTTCTTACATATGCATCAAACAGCTCTAATCAATCCACTGCTGGACATAGGCTCGCCCATTGTGGGCCACAGCATCATCAATATGAGGCATGCAGCTGGACCCTGCCTCCTTCAGGTCATCGGTTCATCTGGGGCTGAAGGCGAGGGCGTCTCAAACTAACTTTGCCTAGACGTGATCTCCGCTCTAGAACTCGCGGACCTACTCACACAATCTTCCGCACTCAAAATCTTTCATCCACTACATAAAACAGATCATCAGCACTCTCAAGCGCTGCAATAATGCCTAATTAAAATGTAATAATACCATAAGCACCAATTTAAATACAATACGTATTTTAATTATACCTATATTGTAAAATACAACCTTATTCTGTATCAAATAGCAGAAATAAATTCCCAAACAAAATAAAAAACTCTAGGACTCGTCGCCTCCACCGTTTCTCGACAGATAGCTTGATAATTTGTGTCGGAGAAATTCCCAGCATGGCTCGCTTCATAGCTAGACTTTGAACTTGTGAATTAGTCCAACTGTTAGTATCCAAGCCTTGGGCTCTTATTACTTTAGTAATGAGCTGTCATAAAATTTCAGGCATTAGAAATACAGGCTGAAGGGGACATAGACCTGTTGTGCAACACTTTCTTGAAATACGCATTCTGTCCTATCTGCGTGGGGCTGGAGATGGCGTCGGAGATGCTGGAAACTTCCGTCTCCCAGGACCAGGAGGAAGGCCATCATACGTCCGTCAGTGCCAAGAGCACACGAGGTATCGTTTGAATCCGAAAGTTATTGCTAGCAAATGAGATCCTAAGAATGGTTGCAAGTATGGCTTTATTATGATATGAAGTTATGGCTCATCATGGCAGATCATAAGCTTGTATGCACACCTTTCGATAAGTATAAGAAGTGGTATGAACATCCTGTATAAATTCATTTATTATAAGTACGTTTGTTTAACGAGCATAATTTGTGATACAGGAGATAGATCTTCCGTGAGGGCCAGGACAAGTATTGCCAGAAGCATATCGGCGAGTACCTCGAGATCTGCAGCGCATGTTGGATTCAGGTGTTACAAACTTATTTTTACAAAATTATATTTTAGGAATTAGTCTTTATTATTATACATACTTTTAGTTAGCAGAATCAAATCACATGTTTGTCTGCCTTAGGAGCCATGAGCTTACACCAGCAGATCAACTTTTGATTGCTGAAGCTGATGAGATTATACAGAAATGTGGCGATCCCCGGGGTGAGTACCAGAAAATAAATAACTTTTATCTGCGTGTATTTTATTACAGGCGTATCCAGTAATTAGGTTCCTATATTTGAAAAACAAGTTAGTCTTTGCGTCAATCTACTCAGCATTAATTTAGCCTTGTATACTTTAACCGATTGGTTGTACATGACGACTTTTGCCGGTCTTGGATTTCTTTAATGAATAGCGTATGACACGTGAAAGGTGTCACGAAATATTCATTATCCGCCTCTCATAGAAATTGTCAATAAAGGTCGCTTTTCCGTAACGAGTCGGCAAAAGTATTATGGGTCTAATATAATATCCATTTTCGCAGCGAGTTTGCTCACCATCGGCGCTCCATCGGACGGCGGTGGGTCAGCGTCGGGAAAACGTACAGGAACGCGCGGAGTCACCGTAGCCTCGCAGCCTAACCTCGCCATGGAAAAAACACATAACCCTTTCGAATGCCCACGTTAGTAGATTTAATCAAAAACTCATCGCGTAGCGTAATATATCTCAAATTATAGTGGAATAGTTATATTTTTATTGCTTTTGTAGTTAAACTGATATAAATACATTTTCAGTGGGACACAGTTTAGAGATCGAGCCGATGCAAGTGTTAACAGCTTTGGGAGAGTTCATTACTGTATTTGTACCACCGGAGAAAAAGAAGTTGTATGACATCTGGTATGGTCCCTCTTGAACTAATTGCACCAGTTAACTATATTTCATATCAATATAGGTAGGTAGTATTTAAAAAGGAAAGTTGAGATAAAGTTTAATACAAGTTGAAGAAACATAAGAAGACCACTTTCCATAGCTATGAAATTCTGAACTAGATCAAATAACTGAGCATTGGACTTTTTAGCAGAAAGTCGATGTTGGGCTGGAAAACATTATCGTATCGTATCAAAATATATACACTATATTTCACAGGGAGGGTTTGAAGCCTCCGACCTTTTCGACACCATCTCGGTCGTTGAAGGGTGAGGAAATCGAACAGTACTGGGCGCAATGGAAAAATATGTACCCTTCGGATAAGGATCGCTTCTGGGACGGCTTACTGGCTGGCCTCAACAGTTATTTGAATATATTGCAAGGTATCTTTTAAAATTTTCCATGTCGTTCGGCAAAATCCACTCGGCTAACACCCACATTGATAATTTATTTAAAATTCTATGACGTATAAAATACTATATACTTCTCAGGTACGACTAAATTAGTCTATTGCTTATATTTAAGTACCTGTAAAAATCAATGGGTTTACACCCATGTAAATATTACATGGATTTAGTTACCATCTCAAAGCGAAACCTTTGACTGGTTTGGATAAAATTTGAAATATAGTAGCTTTTACTTTAAGGGCATGATATGGTACTACCTACCCTACCCTACTCTACTCTTCTTTAAAATCACTACACGAACGAAGTCGAGAGGGTAAAATCTTGTGGTAGTAAAAGAACATGTTCGCAGAGCGCGAGCGTTTGCACGAGCAAGTGGTGGTCCTTCGACGGCGCAATTCAGCGCTGCGTGGACTAGTGCGCGGCGCGCTTCCCGAC
Organism: Watsonalla cultraria; assembly: GCA_964035505.1. Taxonomy (NCBI): domain Eukaryota; kingdom Metazoa; phylum Arthropoda; class Insecta; order Lepidoptera; family Drepanidae; genus Watsonalla; species Watsonalla cultraria. The sequence goes on along the minus strand of OZ037727.1, from coordinate 4,999,412 downwards.
CTGCCTCCCGCCGCGCCCAAGTACGCGCGCGCTGCTCCGCCCGCCTTCACCTGCAGTGTGCCCGACAATGCGCCTGACAAACTACCGCCCATATAATTCACTTGCGTTTATATTTCGTAACTTATTTATTACACTACTATATCAACTGACCTAACTGAAAAATGCTATTAAAAATAATAAATTATGTGTAGTATCATCGATATTGTTTGGTAATTTAACGAAATGCAAAATATAATTAAAAATAATAAATGTTGTATATAGTATTATTCGTAAGTGGTTGGTATCATTATTAATATTGTTTAAGATCATTTTGTTTCTATCTGTGGACGAAATTAAATTTCTCATTTTCTGTGGAACTTTTCCTTTCATATATACATATATGTCATTTTTTCCTTGTAATCTGTTGTGTTTATTGACATTATTTTGACATGTTGAACTGTCAATAAGAACTTCGCAATTTTTTTTTGTTCCATACCAAGTCAAGCAAGTCGTTCATTCATTTTAATTTGAATTCAGTCTGTATCTTACTCATCTTATCATAATTTTCATTCGCTTGACTGACTGACTTACGGCCGACTTTGTCAGTTGTCTTGCTTGTGTGGTCGTGTATTTGGCTGTAGCATTCATTTATTTAATTAGATTTAATTTAGAAATTACTTAATACATATTAGGTGTTATAATTCCTATCGAAATAATTTGTCTTGAAAATATAGCAGTGTATAAAAGATATTCTGTGAGTAGGTGAGTATAATTTGGAAGTAATGTACGTTACTTAGCATAGGTAATCTAACAGGATAACACGCTTATTCGCTTATGTTTTATATTATTTCGTCTACGCTCGCAAAATAATAATTATAAAATTCTTTGATAAAGCAAGGTAAGCAAACGCAGACCAATGCATTGCAAATTGGCTAACTCTGTAGGAGTTTGCCAATTGGTCTTGCAAAGGTTTTCAATTGAATTGCTGTAGGTTTAAAACTTGAACTTACATAATTACTAATTGTACTTTGGCTTTACCATTCCACCTCCACCGGTTCAACTTTCAACGTAATCGCGTTTCTCCTACAATTAATAAAGTAGGTTAACCTTTTACTTTCAATAGCCTACTTTTTTCAAGCGAATTTTTTATATTTTAATATTATTATCGGTATTATTTTCCTTTTCAGGTCAGTTTGAATGTTTATAGTTATCCAGTGTATGTAATTTTTAAGAGTTGTGATAATTTAATAGAACTAAATCACAATTGAACCTGTGTTAACCAGGTAAGACTTGTAAACAATGGAACCATGATAATTGATAGAAATTTTTCATAAGTTTTTTAACACAGCAGTATGTTTTCATATTTTTCAGTGATAGAAGGGTTAATTTTAATAACAGACAATGTGGAGAACATTATTTCATCTTTTTGGAGCAATACAATTCTGTTATGGATGTTACTATGACTACACTTATGTCAGAGTACCCAGAGCATCCTCCTCTGTGACACCGTATGGAGGGAAACTCAAATATCTCACATACATAGATGCAGTAAGATAACATTGAATATATGTATTAATCTGTGACACTTAAATTGGAGATTTATCCAATAACTAAATAATTATTTGTTTTCAGATGTTGCAAACAGCCTACTTTACAATAGCTTTACTGAATGACCTGTTTGGTAATAATGAGCCAACCCCATCAGAGAAACCTCTAATAAGGCGCATCAAGGACACAATGTTCAGTGCTCTAGCATTTCCTGTGGCCATGTTTGTTGGTGTCACCTTCTGGGGGATATATGCAGTTGACAGAGAACTAATCCTACCCAGAAGCTTGGACCCATATTTCCCTACATGGCTTAACCATGTCATGCACACTAATATAGTAGTGTTTGCACTTATTGACTTGGTTACATCATTTAGAATGTATCCAAAAAAGAAAGTGGGTCTCTCCATTCTAACTGTATTTATGCTTTGCTACATGGTTTGGATCCATGTTATATACTTCAACACAGGCAGCTGGGTGTATCCTATCTTGAATGTGCTCAACTGGCCTGTTAGAATACTGTTCTATTTGTTCAGCCTTGGGTTGGTGTGTTCGCTATACACTATTGGTGAGAGGATCAACAGATCTGTCTGGGCTAAGGAAGTGGAGCAGACCGTTAAGTCGGGTAAGAAAAAAGCCAAATAATTTAAAGTCTGTTTATGACCTAGAGGTAATCATTTATTGTAATATTTCATAGTGGGCAATGAGGCTATAGTGAAAGCTTTTGCTAAAATGTTTGTGGGCTATATTGAAGTTGTTTATCTTCTTTATTGTGATGGATTTCTTTTAGTCAACGTATGTTATATTTGATTTCCTCAAGTTATCGAAATTAGACAATATAAAACTTAGCTAATTCACCTATTATATGGCACATATTATGAGGCAAAAATATGGATTAACAATTCAAAGGACTTATGAATAGCATAGTGTTACTTGTGGTCTAATGTCATAAATAAGGATGATTAAATATTTAAGGGTACTGAGAGCTAGCATGCATATTTCTCAGCTGGTAGATGGTAATGGTAGCATATTATCAAATAGCCCTCTTGAGTAACATTTATTGATAGGTATTGGTTGTGATTCCAATCAATAAGCAATAGGTAGTCCCTGACATCACATAATCACATGTCAGACTGCCAAGTGAATTGTTCAGCTAGACTTGTGCTAGGTACCTATTTAATGTATTCCACAGTTACATATTAAATTATTGCTGATGTTCTATATATGTAAATTGTGATAAGCAGTGATAAGTAAGTTATTCAATGCCAGATTGTTTTAATTTAATACATAACAAGTATTTATTAAAAAATTTAAGTACTTATATAAGTACTTAATTAGATTTTCTGAAATGCATTCTTAAACCATCAAATTAAGTTTAGGTATTTACCTCAAATGTGAGAACCTTTTATTGGCTCGCTATAACATACTGTGGGGCTTACTTGTGTAACTTAGCGGTTTTCCAAATAAAAAAATAAATACTCTGTACTGTTACTGCAAACATGATGCCTTATTGATAAAATCTTTCTAAATAGTTGATATTAGTCACAAAAAAATAGTTTTAAATTTATATTTATATATAAATGTTCAATCTTGCTATTTCGATGTACTCAATGTAAAAACATTATAAGTTGGTAAAACAATTTCTTTCCTAACTATAAGGCGAGCCTATTAGGTAATAATTATAATATATTCCAAATGTTATTAGTATTTACTAGCTATTGACCAACCTGCTATAATTTTGTAATTATTTTAAAGTAAAGCATTCCAAATATTGACTTGTGTTACATTTAGATATTATGATTTTATATACACCTGAATTAATTATTGTTTTCTGTGCTTAAATAATTGTATTTATAGATGTAAACCACTAAACACTAGTTTCTAAATAAGAAATGCATGCCAAATTGTAATGCTTCTCAACAAGCAGCTGTTATCATCAGTATTTAAAGGTAGTCGAAGTATGTTAAGTCCATGCGTTGCTACGTGAATTCTTTAAAACCCGAATTTTATGTTTTAAATTAGTGGAAATGTATTCAGTAAATTGGAATTAAAATCTTTATAGTAATTGTAAATGAATTATGGAACATAAATACGTACAGCTATTTATTTATATTTCGTCGATTGCAATGTAAGTTTTGTTGTAATGTAATTCTATGTCTAGGTGCCTAGTAGCTATTGTGTGATATCTGTCAAGTGTTTCAATTCTGATATCAATCAAGTGTTCAAAATGTTACTTACTATGAATACTTACCACCGATGCAATGACTACCAAATAACAAAGCAATAAGTTTTAATTAAAACCATTTTTTATCAACTGAAGCAGTTTAATCAATCAGTAACCCGGAACTTAATGGCATAAACAATTGATAAGATACGTTGCTGTAATGATTACGAACAAGATACATCTCAATAGTATTTTTTGTGCCACAAGCGAATATTGGAATCATTGTACTTCATCGTTAGCGGACAATAGAGAGGGTTGGAGATTGCCTAGCTCTTAAATAAATGATGATGATGTACTTTATCGTCACACAGAATAAATCAATACGATATCACAAAACTCCCAGTTTCCACAGTTATATGTTCTTATAAAAGTGCATTCTCTGCAATTTGACAAAAAATAAAATAATCGTTATACTACATGCTACATTCACTAAACTGTTTTCATAGTAAAATCAAGGTCAATATCTTAAAATTTTTAAATACATTATAATTATTATTATCACTTTACGACTAGATTTACTATCTTATAGAAAATATTTATCTACATGTAAATAGCAATATGACTGTTTTTGTGGTAGGTACCTTAACTTAAACAGTCATTTATACGAAATTTATTCATATCGGTTAGTTTGAACGTACACAGCTACCATTATGCATTAATAACTATTGATAGGGAGATCTCGGCTGAGCATGAGTGCATATTAACATTACATAATATGGGCGTTCGCTTGTAACGTAACGGTAACCCCTTATCGTATTACATTCAAATGTAAAGAATAATTTGGTATGAAGATATTCTTTACATTTGAATATATTACTAGTATGATGAAAGTCGGCATATTGTTATAGAGGCTAAATCTCCTCACGATGTCTTCTTTCGCCGTAATAATGTAAATCATAATACACTAGATCAGTTACTCCTAACTTTTGCCTAAATAATGTTGAAAATTTTCAAATAAATGTATATAATAAAATACTGAATAAAACTAGCTAACTATTAAGTACGTTCATAATACATTGATTAAATATGGTGAGCTTAGTAAAATAAGTAGGTATTTGTATAAGTTATAAAACTTAAAACTAATAAAAATATTATTTAAGATTCAAAACTTAATTATAGATATGAATGCTAAAAGGCGTTTGTTCCCAACGAGTCACACCGTAACCTGTAACACTGTGATTCGTTGGGATAATTTTGTAAAATAATTCCCAACCAGTGATACTGTGACACGTTGGGAGACCTTTCTTAAATCATAACCAACCAGTTATTCTCTGACCCGTTAGGCCATCCTGTTAATCTTGACAGCCATAATCTGACCTTTCGATTACCTGTTAAAATATTTAACCCTTTCTTATAGGGAAATAAAAATAAAACCGACAAATGGATTAGCTAATCTTGCCGCTGTATAAAAGAATAGGATCGAATATTTGAATCAAAAGGTTTCGCCTATTTAAATAGAGTCCAAAATAGAATTAACATGTAACGGTATATCTATTATTACCTATCAGCAGGTTGGCCTAACGAGTCAGAGTATGACTGGTTGGGAATAATTTAAGAAAGGTCTCCCAACGTGTTAGTGTCACTGGTTGGGAATTTTACAAAGTTATCCACACGAGTCACCATATTACAGGTTACAGTGTGACTTGTTGGGAAAAAACGCTAAAATTTAATGAATAATTATAATAAATTATACATTCTGAATAGTTGGATATAGTCGATATCTATCTATGAACTGTGAGTGCATCATAAACGTTAACAGGCACACGTGACCGATGAGATCTTATCGTATAACAAAAAACATTCATTAACTCACCATACAATGGCCTATGTGATTCTAGAATTAATACACAATGTGGGATCTTCTTATCCCCGGAAAGAAGTCCCTTAGAGATGCCGCAAAGCTGTAAAATATTACGCCGTGAAGGCTAAGCTTGCATGCTTTTGGCAAGTGATCTCTTAGCGGCCAATTGTAAACATATAAAAATATTTACCCAATCAATATTTGCTTCAGATTGTGCTTGAAAATTTAGTCACATTTTATAACATTGCCTGCTTGGTGTCCCACCGATCTTTGTACGGATATCTTACAATTAAATATTCAATACATTTAACAAGTTGACCACAGCTCGTCAGGTATGGATGTGAGTACTTGTGAGCTACGTTTTTATCTTGCGCGAGCCTTTGTATCCATTCTTCTTCCAGCCGTTGGGCTGCGACGCCTCGCCGTTGAGGCGTGTCCCAAACGTCGTCGTCTTGCTCTTCGACTCGAATAGCACGTCGGACTCGGTTTCACTTTCTGATATATCTTTAGCGGCAACTGTGAACAGTTAACGTCTTATATTTAGATGTACTCTCAATTTTAACAATTACTATACAAGTACGTTGAGCCTCAGCACCCAGCAGCCTCCCGAGCGCCCTTTGAAGTGATCTACAATAGGAGTGCGTGTGTACTGACAGTGCTTGTGGTCGCGGTCGGCGCGCGGCAGCAGGCGGTAGGCAGGCCGCGCGGGACGGCGCGGCGCCCTCCGCACCAGCCTCCCGAGCGCCCAACACAGCGCGCAGCTCGTCGCCAACGCGCCCGCGCCTCCCAAGCTCGCGTACACCACCGACCAATCTGGACACCATATTTACTCATAGAATACCTACTAGCGACCCGCTCTCGCTTCTGTAATTAATATGGATTGGAAACGATCAATGTGTACTATAAAAAGATAATGATGCATAGGAGTACAGATAGCGTTAGTGATAAGTATGTTACCGCAGTTAGGCAAGGCGTCGGGGTCCAGCTGCGTGAAGAGGCTCTGCATCCAGAAGGCGTCGCAGCGGCAGGAGCGCGTGGCGCGGTCGCAGACGCCGCGGCCCGAGCACGCGCTGAGGCAGTGCACCGCGCGCACCCGCGCCGCGCCCGCCGCGCTGCCCGCCGACACTGACATCCTCAGCGCCGTCAGACCCTCCACTGCCACGCCCTGCGCACAACGATGCCACCACATCACTCAATACTCCACCAGAGACCTAGCTTTATACGAGCTACTCTCCACTGCACGCCCTGCGTACAACGATGCCACCACATCAGTCAATACTCCACCAGAGACCTAGCTTTATACGAGCTACTCTCCACTGCACGCCCTGCGTACAACGATGCCACCACATCAGTCAATACTCCACCAGAGACCTAGCTTTATACAAGCTACTCTCCACTGCACGCCCTGCGTACAACGATACCACCACATCAGTCAATACTTCACCAGAGACCTAGCTTTATACGAGCTACTCTCCACTGCACGCCCTGCGTACAACGTTACCACCACGTCAGTCAATACTTCACCAGAGACCTAGCTTTATACAAGCTACTCTCCACTGCACGCCCTGCGTACAACGTTACCACCACGTCAGTCAATACTTCACCAGAGACCTAGCTTTATACAAGCGGCCCTCCACTGCACGCCCTGCACACAATGATACCACCACTTCAGGCAATACTCCACCAGAAATCGAGCATTATACAAGCTACCCTGCACTGCACCAGAGACGCTTCATAAAAGCGGCGCGCGGTAGGATATGGTTTGCATTTGTGACATATTTACTCCTTTGCTTTTTGTTCAAGAGCGCGATCTCTGGGTCCATAGTGTGGCGCACCAGAGGAAAATCTTAATTCAGCAACTATTGATTAAAAAATAAGAGGTACATAGCCGCTTCACAGGTACATAACAATCGTACTAGAATTTCCTCATCACTATAACTATTATATTGGAACCGATAACGTGTCAAAAAAAAAAATTATGCTTACATTTTGCGACAAAAAGAAAATCAACTGCGTATTCTCGGAGTCGACTTGCGCCCGGACTTCGGTGACGTTCATTAATATGTTGTCTTTGAGCAGTAGCGTCATCTTCTGCACGAGGGAGTCGAGTTGTCCTTGCGTGAAGGAGTCGGCGGGCACGTTGAGGGTCATCTCGAGGAGGCTGGGCGCGAGAGGGTCGCGCTTCACCTGCACGCTCACGGTGTCGCGGTCCGACTCGCCCTGGTCGTCCGTCACCGTCAGCTCGAACACGTACCGCCCGGGCTGGATGTTCGTCAGCTGGAACAATCACGCCTTTATTGGTCAATCGATCTATACAGCCTGTTTTGTCCCACTGCTGGGCATAGTGCTCCCATCCACTTTTCCAGTACAGATAAATAAAATTAAAGTGTCTGTTTGTAATTCCAAATAAACAGCTTTTCACTAAAAGTATATACCGCACTTAGAAGAACTCTGTCTGTCTGTTGGTTCCAGCTAATCTCTGAATCGGGTGAACCAATTTTAACGGGACTTTCTACTGGCATATAGCTGATGATACAAGACACATACAATTTTTTTTAAATTAGGGTTCAGCGTAATAAAGTCAACGCGGTGATACCCTTATTAAAAAACGTACTAAGATTAGCCTTGGTTTAAGTTTAAGTAGCTCCGTCTCTTTTTGTGATATAGATTTCAGTCAGAGTTTATTTTAGATATCGCTTAATCTATGTTTGTAATAAAGGGAGAAAGAGTACCGTAACCTTTTTGATTATTCAATTAATTTTCTCGAGTTATAATAGGATTATAGCATGGATAGGTGTAGTTACCATGAGCACAGGTTGTGTGTCAGAGTTGAGTATAACGGTGCCGGCGGCGAGTCCGGCGGCGGAGCGCGTCCAGCGCCACGACACGATGCGGAAGTCGTCCGACGATCGCGAACCGTTCAATACCAACACAGGGAGAGGCAGGCTTAGTACTTGATTGCCGCCCGCATCTGCCTTCGGGGGACTGTTCTTATCTGTATATGCCATACAGCTCATATTACAATGACAACAATTACACGAACATTTAAATTATATGACGAACTTGGAAATTATGATCTTGAAATTTTATTGGATAGCAACGTAGTATGATAAAGAGCTTTTTACAATTTAGATCGTTAGTTACCCATTAATGGCATGCATAATTATAAACAGTCAATACACACTCACATATAGATAAACGATACTCACAATATTGTAGCTAGCGACTACAGTACCTTTATCACGAGTTTGTCACCGTTTTAGTAATCTATGCTCGCTAGCGTCTCCGCTGAATATTTGTATGAGAAATTGTTCAGCGTCTCCAAGCAGTGACGTGAAGAACTAAAATATGTCATACAAGTATGGCTGGTGACGCTAGCGAGTATAGGTCACGAAAACGTTACAAAACTCGTAATAAGGGTTCAGGTAGTAATAGCTGGAGCTTACTCTGTGTGACAGTAACGGTGACGTTATCGGAGGCGGAGTTGCCGTTCTCGTCGAGGACTGTGAGCGAGAAGAGGTACTGTCCCTTGGTGAGGCCGGTGGCGTTGGCGATAGACTCGTTAAAGCGGACGATGGTCGCGTTGTTGGGCCCTCGCAGGCAGCGCCACGTGTACGCCACGATGCGGTGGTCGTCGTGAGACCCGGAACCGTTCAGCGACAACCACGTTTGGGGCAGAGATATGAACTGCAAGTACATTCTATATTGCACGCGATTCACCACATGCAATCGATTCTGTGTTTGTAACCTTAGTATGCAAAGATTCGTGATTAACTACGACGACGTTGGTGAACGGAAATGGTACCTTTCCAGAGAAAAATCTATTAAGTCTTCATTGAAATATACTCGTAATGGTTGTGAACCTATGCATCACTGATCTTAGTTAAATTAATAAGAAAAAATACTACCAGTTATTTCCTTTGATTATTTACAAGTTATTTGCATGTTAGTGGTTAGTCATGCAAGAGCCACATTGCCAATGAAACATGTAATGCAACGTAACATACCATCTCTAGTCCATACAATTCAACAATATACATATGAACAATACCTATTCCTATTTTAATCTTATTTTGATTCTAGTTTTCTGCCGTCAATTTAGTCTGCAATTACGCCCAATGTCCTTCTGGACATGCCAATTATACAAAATCACACCTAAAACCATGAGCATTAAGTCCAACACGAATGAACTCACTTGGTCCGGTCCAGCGACTGCGACGGGCGGCGTGTTGGTGGGAGGCTTCACGAACACGTGCACGTCGGCTGTGGACGACTGGCCGGACGAGTCCGTCACCTTCAGCACGAATGTATACACGCCTTCCGAGAGGTTTGACAGCTGATAACAATACATTTTTATGTTAATACGCTAAGTTTGCGGATTATGTTACTTGAATGAAAACGCTACTGACACTGAAAAACCAAGTTTTAAAAATTTTCTGCCTGTCTGTCAGTCTGTTTGTTCCGGGTAATCTCTGCAACGGCTGGACCGATTTGAACGGGACTTTCACTGGCAGGTAGCTGATGTTTCAAGGAGTAACTTGGGCTACTTCTATTAGTTTAAAATATTAGGGTTCCGCGACATGAAGCATGAATCTTAATCTACGCGGGTGAAACCGCGGGGCACAGCTAGAAATAAATAATATCTAAGGCTTATGATAAATCGAAGAGGACATTATGGTATTATATCGGCAGTTAAATTTGTTTTTTCAATACCGGCAAGTTTAGAACAAGCAAGCAATATTCGAAACAGTTTGCTATAAGTAATTAGTTAAAATTATAACATCTATAAAATGAAGTCAACGACTATCCTGCACCCATTTGATAAACCTGTTGATAACTGCCACAGGACATGGTGATAATTAACGTCGCTTATCCGCTCAAATGTCGCATTCAGTTATTGTTAAGATAAACGAACTTACGACGATAGTTAATTTTAACAGGCGAATACATTATGTATTGCACTGTACATATAACATGCTAGATAATATACTCGAAATGTATGGAGTAACTCCAATTCCAACCCGTGTTTGCACCAACTTAATTATTACTTATCCCAGGATCTATCTGTTTTTTTTCGAAAAGAAAAGTAGTAAATTATTAATAATTGAGCTGGAGAGCGATATTAAATATCGCTCTCCAGTTCTTCATCTATATCTACGCTGTGATTACTCCGTTCGGCTCTGCTGCATTTATCTAGAACATAACTTATTCAATATATAATGCACCTTAGGCATCCTAATTATAAGGATGATATTGTAATTAAGAACAATATGAATTAGGGTTGTCACCTGTAAGTAAGGCGAGTGTGTGTTCTGCATGTCGACAGCTTTATTCTCGTCATTGGCAGACTTGGTCCACTCCCACGAGGTGATCTCATGGTCGTCCGTTGACAGGCTGCCGTTCAGCGTCAGATTGTTGTTCGGCAAGTAGATTATTACGTCCTGTCCTGGAATTAACACCAAAAATTAAATTAAGGTAATAGTATATTTTGCGCAGAACCGATACCCGAAATGTTACTATAGAGATTGCTTTACCTACAAGGATAGACATAGGGTAATCAAAAAACCTGTTATTTTTTTTGTTTTTGTGCATTCTTGGAAAAATTATAATATATCTTAAAGATATGCTTTTCCTCGTAGTTACTTATTCTTAAACCAATAGTATAATGTATGTTATGAAAGTAATCACATACCAGCATTAGCTTCAGGTGGATAGTCAGTATGGTTTAAAACGGTGATATTGGCCGTGGTGGAGTTCTTGACGTGATCAGAGTCTTCAACGGTCAGTTTAAAGGTGTAGTTGCCTGGCTGCTTCAAGTCGTTCAGCTCCAGTGTCGGCCCGTCCTGCAGAGGAGGCTGGTACCCGATCGGTCCGGATGTCAACTCCCAGTGCCACGATATTATTGCGTCATCGTCCTACAAATAACAAAATTGCATCAATGGACATTCGTTAAATTGCAGCTAGTTTGCAACCAAATGTTTTTACAGTGGCTCAGAACTTGGCCACTGTAGCCCAATATTTTAATACTTTCAAAAATGTTTGTCTACAAAATGATAGAAAGAAGAAGTAAAATTGCATAAGTTACCACCAAGGTATGTATCAAGCACAAGAGCCATATGAAGAATGAAGTATAAAATACAGTGCTGATATTTTTTTGTAAGAAATTGATTGTACCTTACTGGCGCTGCCGTCGAGTACGGCGCCAAAGTTAGGCAATTTGACAGTTTGTTCCTGCGGTGTGATAACAACCATCGGCGGAGTGTTGATGCGTTGGCGCGGCAACACTGTCACGTTGGCGAACCCTTCACCGTACGAGTTGGTGCCGTTCACTGTCACTTTAAACCTGTATTGACCTTCGGTCAGATCCGTCAGGGTCACTGTTGCGCCGTTTTGTTTCATATTGCCTGTTAAACATAGGTATGGTATATTAGTGGAGGAGCTCGTGGCACAGTTGCTATTGCACATATTATACGATCAGCGAAGTTAAGCAACCCTAAGCCACTAGTTGGATTTGATTCCCTCCGTGCACCAGAGTGCATCGTCGGTCCTGGTTGCCAATAAATTAACATCTTTGGCAATTGTTACAAGTCAGTCAGAGGCCTAAAAAGTCTCGTAATGGATGTTACGAAAGTCAGACGGCAGCGTCATTGGGTTGAATCAAGTGCCGACCCCAACAATGTAAGGGATAAGGTCAGGGAGATAATGAGTATAAATGCAGATTTATAATATTAAATGATAATAGAAAACTCACTTTATATATAAAAAAAACTGATAACATAATGCATAAGCATGACTCACTCTATTGTTTTGTTAGGTATATCCTAGTATTTTATATTCAAAGCAATTCATATTTGATGACTAGATAAAAATAAAGATAAGTCCATTTTATTAGGAATCAATTAGCATAACATTTAAGTGATAACACTGTTTGCAGTGATGGTCATTTGTTATAAATACATACATACTTTTGGTTGGATTTTGTTGCATTATAATTTAAATGCTTAGAAAGGTGCAACTAGAAAATGATAATTTGCCAAATCATAATCATAAACTCTGCCAGATATAATGAAGAATTGTCTCTGCTTATTGAAAATACTGTGGTATTGTTTCTTACCAGTAAAACCATCATTTGGCTGATCAACTAAAGTCCACACATAATTATAATGGCTCATGGTAGCCTTCTCATCAGGGATGGTATATGCTGCTAATGTAACTTCATTATCTGGCAGTTGAACCTTGATGAAACAATAGGCACTCATTAATATGTAACAAAATAATGCACTAAAATTTTAATTGTACTTCATTAATATCTACCTCTTTGGATATTATTGACACAGTCAATGTTTGAACAGTTTTTGAAGTAGACAAGTCAGTTTTAAGAATTTCGCTATTCTCAGTGTCATCACTTTTTTTGATAGCATCAATAGGTTCAGTTGGGCCTTTGGAATATGGCCTTCGAGATTGCACACAAACACCCTGGGCATTCTCCTCTGTCCCTGGTACACATTTGCAGATACCATTTCGGAGTTTCCTTCCCAAAGGTATACACTGAGAGTTGAAGGGGCAATCACCAGCCCCAACTTCACAAGCTTTATCCAACAGACTGGTAGCATCCATTATCATGTCACTATCATTGTTATCAGAATACTTGAATGTTCTATCTTCATCTTCCATATTTGGCAGATTGTTAATGAAGTGCAATAGATAGTTAGGGTCATCATCTTCAGATAAGATCTCATTGTGGTGGGTGTAAGGAGGGTATATAGATTCTTCTTCAGGAGAATAATTGCTGTTTACTTCTCTATAATTTGATTGGTCTAATATATCTGACCAGTTTTCTGTAATAATGTTAATATTTAAGAACATGTATGAATAAAATCATGTTATTTGATCTTTATGTAGTTCAATTAGGACATAGACAAATTAAAGAATGCTTACCATTTGGCAGCACTGGTGAGACCAGTATCATGGAGACATGGGCTTCCCACTTGGGGTTGCCAGCCCTCAGGAGTGGGAGACACATTTCATTACTCACACACTCCACATGGAAGCAACGCGAGTCTGGTATAAATACTATATTGCATGATTTAGACATGCAGCAAGCCATGACACACTGCTTGAGACCTTTTAGCCCAGTCTTTTCTGTGTAGTTGCCAGCGGTCAGGTTTCCTATGGGATGAAACAATAATTGTTCTATCAACAAGTTAAGCAAGTAGGTTCGTAACCTATTATAAAGTCTGTGCCAGAAAAGCTTAGAGACATTGGAACCAATATATAAAATTTTGGGGTTTTTATTTTTACATTCAACATAATATTTTGCACTAATCTACTTATAACTATAACTTCGATAATAGCTAACATGCACTTTAAGGTATTCTATATTTAAATGCTGAATAAAATAAAGACATGCATACAATAGGCTTTAACATATAATATTTCTTTTGTACTTACCGACTGGCGCATAATTAATAAAGTTCTTTGGATATAACTTTGGACATTTATTATTTTCATATTGAACACTCCAAGCCATGAGTGACGAGACTTTCAAATGAATTATGAAGGTTAAAATAAAGTATTTGAAATAAAGTGTACTTATTCTACTCATCATGAAATTAATAACGTTTACTAAAGTAATAAATTTATAAAAATTATATTTTCGGACTACATATGTTATGTGTTTCACTTTGATATAACACTCATAGGTTCCATGGTTATCTGTTTATTGTCGTATTAATGATTGTGGATTTTAGCGTGGGTATAGAGATAGCACTTATTTATTGAACAATTCTTTTGTAGGAATTAATCGAAATTTTTACATCAAACAAGCAACTGTAGGTACTATATTTTCAGTGTTAAAGTTAAAATATTATGACAGGCAGGCAGGACAGCGCTTTAAGTGACATTACTAAACAATTTGTATTTTTATTGTATGATAGCTAAAGAAACATTGACAATGAATCATTTGACTGACAGCAAGTTACTGACTGACTTCTACTGTACTCCGCATTAGCATAGATGTGGTAAAAAATATCTATAATATCTTTGTTCCATAGGTACGAAATTACAGCTACATTTGAAAAGATAATTGTGTATCTGTGGATTTGAAGCGCCTCTAGTAAATACATAACTTATAACATATCGATATCTAATAATAATGCCGCAATGCTTAGGGCCGAACACGAACGTTAGAGTATCAAACAAAACACCTGTGATTTATCTTTATTTTATTGAAGTAGGTACTTAAGCTAGTATTAGTAGGTAAGTAGGTAGACCGACTTTTACACGATACATTTTTGAACGTTGTTTCTATAAGTTAACTTGATTTGGTGTCCTCTTATGGGAAACAGGAGCATTTCTATCTTAAGAGGTCCAATATTATCAGCTTCTAGGTGATACGCTCTCGTGATGCTGGAAATTATACTCTTCATGATTAACATTCCGAAGTTTCGACCTGAAATGTTAAATAATGCATTAGTAGGTTAAGTTGATTATTAAGCACCTAGTTACGACGGGTGATAGGACATTTGTTTATTTACCTAATTTATTTATTGCATTATTTTTGTATGATATGAAATACTTATATAATGCCCGGACAGCCTTGCCACTTGCTTTTATGATGACTATTAATAATTAGATAGCTTACCTATGCAATTCCTGGAGCCGTAGCTGAAAGGCAGGAAAGCGGCAGTATGCCGACCGCAAGAGCGCTCTGGCAGGAACCGATCGGGGTCGAAATCATTGACATTGGGACCCCACACCGCCTCCGAACGGTGAATGGCGAAAGCACCTACAACGGCACCTGCGCCCGCTGGTAGTGTCACCCCACACTTAGCTGTAAGGTATTATTGGAATCTTAGATACAGAATCTAATCTTTGTATCAATTGAGAATCTTCTTCTTTAGGTATGTACTGGTACTTAAAATACAAAGGAAAGTCGGTACCAAACTAAAGATGTAGGTAAGTAGGTATCCATTTATTTTTCTTCTCTTCCATAATTTTGTGCCTTCAGAAAGTACACAACTTCGTGCCGTACCTATAAAGAGGGTTGCAACTGGAAGCTCCACCCTAGACGATAACGAAATGTTTTTTTAGAGTTTTCAGTTTAGTTGCTTTCTAGGATGATTAAATTAAAATACTAAGTACCTATATATCTTAGAAGTTTGACCGGAAGACAATTATTTAAAGTTCAGTAGGCACTCGCCAACCGCAGGAATTTTTGCCTTACTCCTAATTATTCGATGATTTTGATGATCTATCCATGCCTAGTTTTTAATGTTTGCACCATAAATTATCACACGTTAGTGAGAAACATTGTATGTTTGCCTAACAGGTAGGTAGGCATATTGATGTAGTTTGGTGGTAGGTGTGTCCGTCTATAACCAAATACAATTTTAGACATGAATAAAGGTAGATATACTCACGCAAATAAATGTCTTTCTCGATGTTTCTAGCGATTATTGGCACCACCGTGTAGAGTCGCATGCTCTCTTTTATCACCCGCTCCAAGTAGTGCATTTTATGGATGTCTTCTTTAGAAGCGCCCCGAAGTGAGTCGCCGAAAATTGCTCTTTGCCTAAAATATACAGGGTGTCGGGGAAACCGGGACAGCTCTTAAAATATGTGATAGGGTATAATTTTAGGAAGCAATTAAAATTATTATGACAAAACTATTTTCTTCCGTTTTCGAGTAATTGATGGTCAAAGTTGACCATATCAATACCTTATTTTCGCATAAAAATCAGCTGTAACGTAGAGTTATTCACGTGAAACCTAACTACGTTTTTATTTTTTTTCTCCCACTAATAAATCTTAAAATAATCCCATAAAACCATTTTTCGAAACCAGTAACTTTCCCCTTAATTTAAAAGTTTAATGACCGCGTACGGAATGTAGGTAAACGCGGCGGCGCGTTCATTCAATCGCTTAAGGCCGCGAGCTCTTCGGTCGTTGCCTATAACTAAGTTATCGTTAGAGCTAGATATTTTACGATTTCAATATAGTGATATATTCATAAAACCCTACAACTTCTAGAAGACAACTGTTCCTTTTTCTCCGACACCCTGTATAGTTTTAGTCGGAGTTCGATCTAGTCTTGGTTTAAACATGTTTTGTAATAAGCGGGTTCCATCGATTATGATTATGAAGATAATATGGCAGGGATAATATTGTGACGTAAGAGGAAGAGGAGTATCGATGGCAGAGTATTTTGGGTGCTACGAATAGTTCCGAAAAGGTAGACTTACTCCGAAAGGACTTCCTCCTGCGCTTCCTGGTGTATTCCCAACAGTACTAGGGTGTATGCTATCACTAGCGCAGTGGTGTCGTTACCAGCGATCGTAATGGAGTCGATGTGCTCCCGCAGCTGCTCGTCTGTGAACTCGATCTCACGTCCGAAGAGCATGTCGAGTACTGCTTGAACTTTGCCCTCTGGAACTACATATATTATTATTAGCATTTTGTGATATCGACCGGTCACCACTGTGTTCCACCGCCATTGAAACCAGCCATATTCCGTCTGAGGTTGAGACTACTGATGGTATCCTGTATTATTATTATCCTCGATTACTTATTTAAGTAAGCGATCACCTTCAGGTCGCACCTGGACATCAGAGGGTATAATCTCAAATGTTGCGAGATTAAGGAAACCCCTGGCCCAAGCGTCCAAAAAAACTGATGTATCTGCGTGTTCATTAAGAGCTTTACCTACCTATGCATGCTTGTTACGATACTTCTAGGTATATAATAGGCATGGTTATTAGAATATTGCGGATATGTACTTAATTATTTATCGAAGTCACGCAACACTTACGTAGAAGGTAATATTTGTTTTTCGAACGTAATTAGGAACCTACGTACGTGAGTGTACATCTTTGGTTTTGGTTACGCCACAAATGCGAACGATGTGTTTGGTTTAGGTACACGTTATCATAGTCAAGTACTTACGTATACATTCTTGCTAAGATTGTTTTGCACTTACTCAAGGTTCGTCTACGTCATACTATCTTAGCAAAGTCAGAATAAGTGACAGCGTCTGCCTACAACATTGCTCGTATGTAAGCAGTTACAAGACTTAGATATTTATCTACGATAACTAAACCTGTTTTCGTAGTAAATAAATAACTCATAATAATATGAAAGAACGCAAGAACCTAAGTGCATGTAGCTAAGCTATAATATGTTTAAGGAGGCATTGAAGAGCTAAACAATTCTGCAGTTTATCCCTGTAAGTGCTAATAAATACACAATGTCTCGTAAGTCACAGAACACGAAGAGACGTTTCTATGTTCAAGTGCCTACTAAGTACTTACCTATAGTAAATACTGTCTTCATCAAAATCCTTACTTATATGTAGAAGTTAATCTGTAAATGTTGATTTTCAAATGATACAAGTATGTACAATAAAATACAAACCTTCGTTTGGTCTTGCACTCTCTATGGAATTAAATTTCCTTTTTGTATATTCAATGCGTTTCTTTTTCACAACCTGAAACACAAATAATTAGTACCTAAAAAAAAATCGTATGTGTAACTTGTGCTTGTTTAAACTTACAATACATATACTATTTGTTCTATGATCAAACCCCAGAATCAATACTATAACGAATTGAGTAAAAATTTAACAAAAAAGAAGTTTTTTTTTCAGATTACTGTCTTCAATGCCTGTGGGAAAAGTGCACCATATTATTAGTTCGGCGTAATATAATGTCGATGAGTATCAAAGTATGATACAAACCTCGTCGGTAAATTTGTGAGTAAGATGGATACCATCCTTCTGCTGCTTAGCATAGGAAGTGAGGTTGAATAGAAGGTCAGGCTGCAGCCAGATTTTGAAGAGGCGCATGTTAATGATTTCCATTAAAAGGAGGCGCGCTCGCAAGTATGGCGTCTCCGGCGCATGCTGCACGTCCATACGTTCGCCCAGCGCCGTTTCTACGCCACAGGATCAAACATTCACAGGTAAGAGGTTGATAAGTACGTATCAGTCCTGGAACTGAAAGGGCTCAGAATATGCAGATAATTTAGGTAAGTATGTACCTACGTACCAAAATTTTGCATTGAATCGACCAAGTTGTCAGAATACCATCAAATTCGCGCGAAGCGCCATTGTCATCCAAGTAATATTAACGCAATATTTTTTTCTTTGCAGTAGTTTTGTAATGACCCATTCCAATGAGCTATAAAATAAATGAACTTCAAGCAATACAACGAGTAGTTTCAAATTGTAACTCACCAAATACAATGTCAAGAGTGCAAGCTGTGATGTACTTCAAGACGTCGAACTCTCCCAGCCCCACTTGCTCTCTGAGCCGTTTGATGAGCACATCGGCCTGGTTTGCTATCGTCCCCAAGTATTCTTCCACTACCTTATTATGGAAAACAGGCAGTAACACTTTCCTATGCGCCTTCCATAATCCAACTGGAAGTTTTGCGCAATGTTAGAATGATAGGGTTTGGTAAAGGAATGTTATCTTCATTAATAATACTAATATATTTGAAGATCGGGCTTTTAAGACTAATGATTATGTACCTACGTATACATAAACCCATTACGTGTGTGTATCTTGAGCAAATATTGGACCGTACGACGCCGGTGGACGTCAAACTATTCAAAAATTTTGGATTAAGAAGGAACTTCTTCTTATTAATGTAGCTAAGTAGTTGGTTAAACATTTCGGTACGGTTCGGGTAGAATAACATGAACACAAAATGTGTTAATAAATATGGAGATCAAGACAGATGGCTGGACAGAGTAAGTGTTTATTGCCTTGTTTACACAATTTTCACAAGAGAGGTTCCACGAAAGCGGAAAAATATTATCCTGCCATATCCACGCATATTCTTAACTTAAAACTGTGTAATATGTTGCTGAACAAACATCGCGCGAGTGGAAAAAAAGGCAGCTCATTGAAACAGTTGCTTCAATGGCCAAGTTTCTCATAACCTATTATATGCCAAATCTTTTGACACGATATCGCTAACTTAATATTGAATCATACTAATTTTGGCGGATTAAGCCTAAAGTCACTGCTCGGTCTTTGCTGCGTGGGTGAATTATCATGTCACGCAATACAATATACTTATTAACATCTATGAATTTGCGTTTACTATGGCGTTAATAAGTCGCGAGTTGCTATTTTCTAACGTTCATAACGCTTAGATCACGTTGTTATTATGTACCTGGAGCAACGAAGAGTCCGTGGCCGAGCCAGGGTCGCAGGAACCGGTACACCCCATCCTTGTCCAAGCAGTTCTCTAATACCACCTGCGCGTCTTCTGGACTCGCGATTGCTGAAGGAAGCATTAGGTTAGTAGGTAAGTGATTTTATTTATTTATATATTAAGATTCGAACATAGATATTTATTTATGTAGGTAAGTACATAGGCTAACGATGTGTGCACATACATCATTAACATGTGTACCTATCTACACATAACACACATATGATATTAACTGCAGGCAAATATGAAGTCGATCACAAAATGTATTAATATTTTTATCTGAACTAGGTTTTCAATACTTCTCTCCAAAATAAGTATTTGAACGAATTTTAACAAGTAACAAATAACTCACCAACATAAAGTTTTGGACCCAGCCAAATTTTTGTCGAGCCTTTATTGTTATGAGCTAATGAGGCCAAATCTTCAATGTTTTTTAGGATTTCTGAAAAAAAGCACATCATTCATTGTAAAAAGGCAGCCGGTAGGTATGTATTCAGACTGACAGAAGTATGACTTTATCTTTGCTACAAAAATAATTTCAAAAACTTACTTTCAGTGTCTCCTACAAAGAGTGCAGCGTTGCCAATAAGCGGGAGTGTGGGTGGTACCGGCAGGGAGGATGTCAGCCGGTCCAGACGCCGCACGCGCACTATGTAGTACCCCCAGTACACGGTAGCGATCACCAACAGTACTACTACAGATATCATGATTGATTATCTGCAAAATTTAAGTTTGGAGTGGAGTCCAAATATGCTAAGAATACACTTATTTATAGAATAAGTGTATTCTTAGCATATTTGGACTCTATAAATACATATTCTATAAATAAGTGTTTATATATAGGTTAATTTTCCCTTTAATACCCACAATTCCTTGAGAAGATATGGCTAATAGAGAGAAATGGAAGAGAAAAACACACCACGCCGCTTACAAATGACATGGGATGGGCAGGCTGATGATGATGATGGTACAGACTTCCCAGAGGACAGAATTCCGATACTGACTCTAGAACTCAGAAAGCATGTTCTAAGTAGATGAATATATTTGAAAATGTGATAGGTATTGTGTGAAAATTGTTTAATAAAACAACTTACCTATATTTATTTTGAAGACCACATAAGTATACAACTATATTCAAGTATAGATAAGATATAATTTTTAATTAAATGCTCTAAATAAATAACGAGAACAGACAATATTCAAAATTGAGATGCAAACGTGCCCACAGCCTCTTTGAACGGAGCTCATTAATCTAACATTAAAACTGTACTGATGAAGAAAGCTTATTATACAATTTCGGATTACATAAATGATAAAGACATATGGAATTAAAACTCTGCACAAGTAGCTCCTGGCAATGACATGGTATGCAAACATGATATGTAAATCATTTGGTATTGTTTTTACGTTTTTAATTATTATTTTTTACACATGCATGCTGATACAATTTTCACTATTGTGAATAATTTATGATGTTTTTTTTTTTGTAATTATTATTATTTTACTGTGTAATGAAATGTACATGATGCCAGCTGAGTTTCTTGCCGGTTCTTCTCAGAAGGCTAGTTTCCGAACCGGTGGTAGATTCCTCGACGTTCATAAGTGCCTTACCAGGGCCTAAACTGAATAAATCATTTTCATTTTCATTTTCATTTTCATTTAACTAATCTATGTATGTATAATCGGTCCATGAATCGTGTACGTCCAAGTGTTTGCTCGGGTTCGTCAAGTGTGTCAATATTTGTGGCTTTGAGATGAGCCTAGCTAGACCGTGAAAGGTGTAGGTACTACATATACCCGTATACGTGACCCTCTAGTGTCCTCGCCATTGTACTTTATTATGTAGATATTCAACGACAAGGTCTTTACAATTCTTCAAGGAATAGTATGTGCAAAGTATGCAATAATTTCTCGTACTGCCTCTAAAACAAATTACTTATTCAAAAAGTATACACATATACTTATAGGTTGTATACCTATAGCATTTTAAATGTGAGCATGAAAGTAAGTATTAGTATCGTGAACAAAATTAGATAAAAAATAACGAACAAATGTCTTTGCCGGCATTATGGGTCATCGCGAGTTTTGAGCGTTCACCGAAAATACTGAGATTAAGTACCTGAGTTTCTTTGCTTTCGAATTCGCGCGAATATGTGCTTCTTACCTGCCTTTTTGCCCCAGCAATTTCTCGTAAACGTGGAGACGACGTGATGGTCTGCGGCGCGTTATGACAAGGTTTAAACCGTCAAAAATAAATACGAATGCTAATAACCCTCCAAAATTGCTACAATATGTAGCTTTGCTGCAATGCAACCAGCTGCAACACACTATTTCGACTTAATATCTATACAGATAAATAAAATTGAAGTGTCTGTTTGTAATTCAAAAATAACAGCTTTTCACTAAATGCATATGAAAGTATACACGCTACTGACACTAAAAAACCAAGTTTTAAAATTTTTCTCTGTCTGTCTGTCTGTTTGTTCCGCGTAATCTCTGAAACGGCTGGACGGATTTTAACGGGACTTTCACTGGTAGGTAGCTGATGTTTCAAGGAGTCACTAAGGCTACTTTTATTTATTAAAAATATTAGGGTTCCGCGACAATAAGGATGAAACTAAATCTACGCGGGTGAAACCGCGGGGCACAGCTAGTTCTATTATATAAATCTCTTGTTTTATCACAAAAGCCCTCCCAAAGAAACGGCATGGATTTTTTCATGAAGTGTTAATTTAAGTTTTCAATCATTCTTTAGGTCTAAATACCTACGAGGTTAATTATTTTTCGCACCTACCTTTAAGTGATAACTATGGGTCCACCCAAAAACGGGAACAACTAGTAGGTAAATCTGGTATTATATGCTCACGTTATAGCTTCTACGAGTATAAGTAAAGACTTAGTCAACCATCATAGTACACCATAACAGAAGGAAAATCGAAACCGTTTACGTTTAGTAGTTTATAGGCTCTCATATTTGACACTTGTTTGATCTCCCGATTTTGTCCGCGAGTAATTATTAATCATCTGCAAGTTCAACCTATTTCTATTCTACTTTCCAGCAGAATCGAGTCAGTAATGAAACTTCAAAGATACAAGCAAGATTTCTGCATTTTATAATACATATTACTTAGCATTTATAGACAAACATATGCTCCTCGCCGTAGTCATCCTAATAGACTACGTATATAGTGACGGAGTACTTTGTATTATGTCAACAAGTCGGTTTTCATACCTTTTCGTGGAAGATACAGTCCATATAACTCCATTATTGTTGCTTTACGCGACAGTGGCTTCGCAGATTTTCCGAGAATAACTTATTAGAAATTTAGGAAGTGAAATAATATTTGTACATGTGGTGAAGATGATTGTGCTCGCGATATTATTGTTAGTGGCTGTTGTTTATTACATAAACTTCAGGAGAGTCCGCAGACCTCTATATGAGTTGTCTGCGAAACTCCCCGACGCTGGCGGCCTGCCGGTGTTGGGGCATACGCACTGGTTCATAGGGGGTCCGGAAAGTACGTACCTACAATATTTTTATACATACACGTCTGTATAATTTTTTTCAATATAACGAGCGTTTCCAAACTAGAAAATAAATTGAAGCTGAGAAGTTTTAGGTACATGCATTAGGTATTGCGCGAGTCTTCTACTTAAACAATATTTTACTTCTCCTGAAAAGGATAAAAAAATATATATTATGTTCGTTAATGAGATGAAAACTGTTAGATTAGAACAAACCAGAAGATGGCAATTATAATGAAAGAAACAAGATAGAGTTGAAATGATCTAGGTAACCAAATTTGTACCTTAACGCTCAATGTAAAAGAACATTCCATAAATTAGGTAATCACTTGTATTAAACTAAGTAATTTTTTTAATACGAATTGAAGATAATTAATTACCACATACTTTGTTTTAATTTTAATGCTTGAATTAACTGTCTCTTCTTTCATTCTGAAATCTGCCCTTCTTTATCTATGACGCGTTATTTGTTTCAGAAATGATGAAAAATATTAAAGAGCTTTGTGAATTGATCGACAATGAAGGGGGTATCGGCAAACTTTGGATTGGACCAGCACTTTATGTAGGTCTGTAACGTTACAATATATCTATACTTATTAAGTAACTACTAAGTAAGTAGCTTCTGTCTGTAATTCCTTCATCTTCGCTTCGACTCTAATTAACCTCGATTAACATTATAGGTATTCTACTTATGTTACTCAGCGATAATGCAGCATTATATAATAGTGTACTCGTATTAGTGAGAGAGCTGTGGTGGCCTTGGTTTGAGCAGTCGCCTGTTTTACAGGCAAGTTCGAATCTTAGCACCGGTACGGACGTACCGACCAGCGTAAGCATAAGTTTTTCAAATAAATTACTGTAGTGATTGCACTTCAAGAGCTTTACGGTAAAGGGAAACACCGTGAGGCAATCTGCATATCTATCTATAAGTATTTCAAAGACTTATGTACAGTGTCGAAGACGGCGATGAAATCACCACCCTTCAGGTCGCTATGCGCTCATAACTGGTGGCGGCACCTGAATCATGTATATAAATTAGTTGTATTTATAAATAACACGATAGCGTAAATCGCTGTTAGTTATTTCGAAGTTGGTGATAAATTCAAATTCGAAAATAACTTATTTGATTTTCAACTTTCAAGTCGTCAGAACGACATACCGCTTTCTGTCGCCTTTTTAGGCGCGTTAAATGGACTTAAAAAGGTTAAACCATGGTTATAAATTCACTTGGCGCGGGGCGCTGTGCTACTCGGACTAGGGGTTCTAACTTGCGACGACATTTCTCAATCAATACTATTTCTTATTTAAGTAGAGTACTAACTTCAGCCCGCAACTGATATTTAAGAATTTGATACTGACTTCGACTTGATAACTACCCCCGTTTTTGAGAAAATGGTGGTGGCACTATACAGACAGACATAGGGAGGGAAGAATGGCGGATAACAATATGATCTCGAAAGGGTTAATTTTTATCTTTTTGAAGTAGGTACGAGGACCCCTAAAAGTTAGTTTCATCTATCAAAATGTAAAACAATTTTAAAATGTTTGTCTGTCTATTTGTTCCGGCTTATTAATAAACCGGCTGGATTGATTTTAACGTGCCTTTGACTGGCACATATCTGATGTAATTAAGATTACTTTTATTTTTATCTTTCTTGCAGTTTCACTTGACCCAGGTGATGTCCAGAAAATATTAGAAGACTGCCTTGAAAAGGATTATTCGTATAAGTTCATCAGAGCATGGCTCGGCAAGGGATTATTTGCTGCTCCAGGTGAGTCAGTGTATCATATTATAATTATACTTATATATGTACCTACGTACGTGGACGATAGAAAATAGTGGAAGCGTCTGATCGTAATGGAACAGCTTTTGAATTAATGCAAAGTATAAGTTAGTACAGAAATAAAGAAAAATAAGGGATAAAGGGATAAAATATAATAACAGTGCGTTTCTATAAATCCAACTAGTTTAGTTCGACAAAAGTTCGAAAATGATCGTTTCAGAGATTACCCGGAACAAACAGACAGACAGAAAGACGGACAGAGATTTTTTTAAACTTGGTTTTTTTGTGTCTTTAGCTTGTATACTTTCATATACATTTAGTGAAAAGCTGTAATTTCGGAATTATAAACACTTCAATTTTATTTATCTGTATATATGTATAGAATTATAGTTATAGATATAGATGTATCTATCATTAAATATTATTTTTAAATAAACATTTTAACATACCAAACACTCGGATACAAGACACAATCGCTCATCAGATAAAATGTTTGTCTTGACACGGGAGTCGAATCAATCAAATTAGATTTGAGTCTACGCTACGCGCCGGTGAAACCGCGGGGCATGCCTAGTTATAATCATATGTAATCAGGAACACTTTGTATGTAACAATTGTGTTTTTGTGTTGATGATAATAATTGTTTAGTGTCAATGAGGTCCTACTACTCGTACATGTGCTCGTAGATTCTAATTACACTTTTTGCCACAAGTGTAAAATGTTATGAGCATAAAATACCCCGTGTATTAATTAGGAAGCTACAGTTTGAATGGAATAGGATATAAGCCCTAATTAATTATGGTATATATTAAATATGCATAAGTGAAAGGTTTGTTTAGTTCGTTCAATTCAAAGACGTATGTATAGTGCCTGAGACGGCGTTGCACGCACCATAAATCGAGTGCCAACGTGACAGGTTGGCACTTACCTAATTATTTTTGGTGAAATGTGGGTGTTATTACAACACCTCTGCCTACTTACTGCCTAATACAGGCGTGAACATAAGTATGTATGTAATTATTCTATTTAAAGTGGATATATGGAAGTCACATCGGAAACTCCTCCTCCCGGTGTTCCACAACCGGGTGGTGGAGGATTACGTGGTGGTGTTCGCTGAGCAAGGCTCGGTGCTCGTGGACCGCTTGCAGGAACAGGTGGGACAGCCGGAGTTCGATGTATACCAGTACATCACCTCTTGCATGTTGGACATTGTATTCGGTATGTAAGCAATTCAATCCAAAAACAAACTTATTAATAATATAAAAATGATGCGGATTCACCTACTGTGGCTGGGAACGGCGCTTTTTTAACATATTGTAGAGTACACAGCGAGACGTTACGGAGTACAAACGAATTGATAAAGAAAATTGAATCAAATCTGTGGAGTTTTTTTTATATTTAGGGATTCGTTTTCATACTAAAATTATCCTAATAATGTTCCTCCTCAATATTACTTAGTAGAGACAATAAAGCCCCACCATAAGCTCTTATTCTTTAGACTCATACACGTCGTATACATCTGTCTCATAATAACAATTAAACTATAATATCATAGCAATAGGTCATGGTAGGGCCCAAGAAATAATATACTTAGTATAATAGTGTCTATTTTATTCCAAGACGGACAGAGGCCGCTGACTAATAAGGGATTGTATTTAGGTATTAATGATGATGACAATAGTATGTGATTTCTTATTTGTGTGGTGTAGAGACGGCGATGGGCGAGCGTATGGACGTGCAGCACACGCCGGACACGCCGTACCTGCGCGCGCGCCGCGCCGTCATGGAAGTCATCAACATGCGCCTCTTCAAGGCCTGGCTGCAGCCCGACGCGCTCTTCAACCTCACTAAATACTCCAAGATGCAGAAGCAAGACATTCAGCTTACGCACAAATTCACAGATGACGTAGGTGTCCAGTGGGTTATCCTGCGGCCAAAGGTGGTCACCAGACTGCCGTAAGGGGGCCTCCAGGCAGCTGGCTCGGGGGAGTTGGCTGCCATTGCACTCATGGAGGTCGTGTGTCAAGGCTGGCCTTATGTGTTTCGGCCTGCCTTGCTCGGAGTCGGCCTTTAGGCCAAGGGGGGAGGTAATCTCTCCCCTTCAGGAGGGGCTGCCCTCGGGCGGCTGGTCGCAGGGGGGGTTCACGGCAAAGCATGTGAAAACGTATCACGTGTCCCCCCCAATAAGCGAGTTGGAGAAACACCATGGGGTTTAGCCGGTGAGAGCCCGGCATAACCATTCGCTGCCCCCGCAGCGAGTGCGTATCCGAAATGGATTCCCCATGTAAAAAAAAAAAAAAAAAAGGTGTCCAGTGGGTTTAGACAAAGTAACAGTCTCTTGCGCTTGTGCTAATAGAAGCGATACAAAAATATGAATAGGATTGACATAAATCACGCATACATTTTGTATCAGTTCTTTAGGCGAAGCGAGAGGATAATGTTACTTTGTCTACAGGCCCAGGTTCATATTTTACTAAGGCACCGAACGTCTTATAGCTTTCTGGGATTCCGAGTACAAAAGATTCAGTTCCCCAAACGGCACTTTTAAAGATTCGCCTCTACGTAGGCACTTTGATGGTTGACTGAAAATTTGTTTCATCATCACAGAAAGCGTCAAATATTGGAAGGAAAACATTAAGGGATCATTGCAAAAATAGAAAATGTGTAGTTACTTATCAAGCTTGTAAGTGAGAAAAAATTCATATCTCCTCTTAATTCGTCGTTAACTCTCGTCAACGCAATAAAAATATTTGGGCTTTTATGGCGTATAGCTTTGTACGAGTACGAAACCCTCGTGCGAAAGTAGTACTTGCATAGCCGCTTTATTCACTAAGGTTTCTCAAATGTTTAAATCAAAGGAAATTGGTACATAATACACAGTTGATAGGATTCAATTTCGTATCTTAAAAACCGACACTCGACGGCGAATGCGACACTGAGAAACCGTAGTGAATAACGCGGCAGTCGCACTTTGTTAGTTGCTTTTTTTATTTTGAGCCTTTATTGACATTTCGATTAATCCAGAAGTAAATATACGTGCATCACATCAATGTACATAAATGAAAACTGTTATAGGTTATCCAGAAAAAGAGAGCAGCTTTTGAGAAAATTGGAGGTGTGGACGGGGCCCAATTTGGTCTGTATGCTTATTTTGTCTGCCTGTATACCTACGCTTTACGATTAGTAGACGGATTTTGATGACATTTAGTATTTGATTAACGTAAATTATTATTTGTTTTTCGAATCAGGTCGAAAGGACATCCTACAGTTATTATTGGAGAAGAAAATCCAGTTCACAGACGAGCAGCTCCGGGAGCACATCGATTCCATCACGATAGCAGGAAACGATACCACAGCTCTGGTGATTGCTTACGTCCTCGTGCTGTTGGGCTGCCATGAACATGAACAGAATAAGGTCTACGAGGAGTGAGTTTACAATATTATTAACCGACTTTAAAAAAGTAGGAGGTTTGTACAACGCATATTTAAATACTCCCCCTGATATAGTACGGGAAGTTTAAGATGGGGTTCAAATCTTGCGAACTTACGAATTCAAACATTCTTGTGAACAGAACCTCTAATATCTGACATATTTTAAGCGCTTACGACCAGCATATAACAACATTAGTGTACCTAGCGGTTTTTCAATTCATGATGTAGGTTCATGGTGTAGACATACCTACACAATTGGCTTTCGACTTGTTTTAAATAACATTATTGTCCTTTTTCAGGATAAAAAATATTTTTGGCAATTCCTTGAGATCGCCTACTAAGGAAGATATGTTTAAGATGGAATATCTTGAGAGGGTTATAAAGGAAGCGATGAGGATGTTCACTGTGGTGCCTGTGATCGCTAGAGAAACCCAACACGAGTTGAAACTCTGTAAGTATCTATTGAATAGTTGCCGATACAGACGATCAAATTTCGCATATCACTAGCAACACCAGCTAAAGTTTCCATCGTTGACCGTTACTCTCTCTACGTCACTAGTAGGTACCTGCAGAAATGTAGTTAATTAAGTAACGTACTGACTCGCTTCCTGGAATCCTAATTCATATCATACTATAATAAAATTACCATTAAATTAATTTAAAAGATCGCAAATGATCATTGGCTTGAAACTTTCTCGTATAATACTAAGTATTCTCGTATAATAAGACTACCTATAAGGCTGATACATGTTTTCAGCAACGTGTACTCTCCCTGCTGGTGTCGGCTGTGCGGTGATACCGTTTATAATGCATCGGTCGAAAAAAATCTGGGGTCCCGATGTCGATTGTTTCAACCCTGATAGATTCCTGCCAGAAAACAACGCCAAGAGACACCCCTGTGCCTATATACCTTTCAGTTACGGAACTAGAAATTGTATTGGTGAGCACTTATTTTCTTACTCAGTAGGTACCTATTTATATTTATAAAGTAAACTTATGTCAAGTCTAGGTATATACCTACAATAAAAATACAAGTTTGTAATTTTATAACAAACTAGCTGTATCCCGCGGTGTCACCCGCGTAGATTTTAATTTCATGGTTGCCCGCGGATCCCTAATGTATTAAAAAAAATCTAAGTAGCCTAAGTTACTCCTCGTAACATTAGCTATCTGTCAGTGAAAGTCCCGTTAAAATCCGTCCAGCCGTTTTGGAGATTACCCGGAACAAACAGACAGACAGACAGACAGACAGACGGACAGACAGACAGAGAAAAATTTTAAATCTTGGTTTTTCAGTGTCAGTAGCGTGTGTACTTTCATATCCATTTAGTGAAAAACTGTTATTTTTTAATTACAAACAGACACTTCAATTTTATTTATCTGTATAGATGTATAGATGAATTGATCCCGATTGAAACCTATACCTACTACCTACTACTTGTATTATTCTTATGGATTCAATTCTCATGGGTGCCTACCTACCTGTTTACAACGCCTACTTCATTGCGCCTGCTACACAAATCGTGGGCCCTACTTAACACAATTTCAATATTTTTCAGGACGTAACTTTGGGATGTTGGTAATGAAGAGTATTCTGGCCAATGTAATCAGAAGTTATAAAATATCATCTTCAATGAGAGTGTTCGACCGGCTGAAAATAGAAATATTGCTTTTTCCTGTGAATGGTCATTTGATAACATTGGAAAAACGGGAACATTAACATTTGTGTTATGATAAATAAATTATTAAAGTTCATAAATTCATATTTCTTAGGTAAGTATCTAATATTGAATTAGGTAAATAAATAAAGTTACCATTTTTTTTCCGCAACCGACTACTTACTTTAATTTTAAGCTTCTCACCCGAATTCCCGCCAAAAATCCTGACATCCTGAACCTGTTTAACCTTTGAGGAAAAATGCTACTAAAGTAGAACGTTATGAATGGGTTTAAATTTAAAATTTCAATTCGCTTCGTTTGAACAGCTTTCCACTGGAAACGAATTGTTTTTTTTTAATTTAAATATTAATTTAAATTTTTATAATTTTTTTTACCTTAATAATAGTTTCCTCCGCTGAATATAAGACTGTAACACATACACAATGAGAATGTAAATTTTATTAAATAAGTACAGGTCAAATTTACCTAATGTGAAAAACACCATAAACAGTATTATGTAAAACTCTTTATTTTTATTCTAAAACTCTATATTTCTTATCTATGACATACCTATGTGTGTCTGTGCTCATCAGTCATAAAGAAAAGTCATAGATATAGAAAAATATTCAGAAAAGGCAATTGATATAATTTATCTGTGTTATGTGCAATTAAGTGCCATGTAATAAAAAGAAAATGATAACACAGATAAGTGAGTGTATCGAGAATATCATGCATATCCGGCATTTTCCGGTGACATACAATAATCGACTAAAAATCCAATGAAATATATTGGCTATAGACAATTTAATGCCATTTTATAACCACATCACTATTATAACAGCAGTTATGAATGAAATGAACGAATGACCGATATTAAAGTGAACAAGCAAACATGGCGATTACGCTGCTTGCTTGGCTAGCATTCCAAATAGGTTAACGTTGTGATTTTCTGATGTATTTTTTATGAAATTAACTGAATATTTCTATAAACTTGTATGCGGTGTAGTGGTGAAGTTAATGTGTATAATGTTATAACGTATACTGGTGCATAAGGTAAGATACAGTTACACAAACAGAAATTATTGGTCACACTATTTAGAGTTTATGACTTAGACCCTATTTGTAATGTAAATTATTTCTCCAATTAGGTATCGAAGTTAGTAATCATGGATTTCGGACACCCTCCACCAAATATGGGGATGATGCCACCAAATATGGGGATGGGCATGGGCATGGGGGGTCCGATGGGTCCTCCTCCTCCCCGTAACAACATTCGCCACAATTTTAGGCCTTTCAACTATCAGATGCGCTTCCCACCTCAAGGTCCGTTAAATATGACTCAGGACGACTTTGATGGTAAACGTTTGCGTAAATCCGTAATGCGTAAAACAGTAGACTATAACGCTGCCATTATAAAAGCTTTAGAATGTCGTGTTTGGCAACGCGACTGGCGGGACCGGCACGCTCTGCAGCCGGATGCAATGTACACCCCTGACTTGCTCCCGCCGCCTTCCTACCCAGATAATCCCATTAATGCCGTCACAACCCGCTTTGTCAAAACTGCTACCAATAAGATGAGATGTCCCATTTTCGCGGTAGCTTGGACTCCAGAGGGCCGCAGATTAATTACTGGGGCTTCGTCTGGTGAGTTTACGTTGTGGAATGGGTTAACATTTAATTTCGAGACCATACTTCAAGCACATGATTCACCTGTTAGGTCCATGGTTTGGTCGCATGGGGAGGGTTGGATGGTAACGGGGGACCATTCAGGTTTCATTAAATATTGGCAAAGCAATATGAACAATGTGAAAATGTACCAAGCTCATAAAGAAGCAGTTAGAGGTATTAGTTTTAGCCCTAGTGATTCTAAAATTGTCACCTGTTCAGATGATGGCACATTGCGCATCTTCGATTTCTACAGATGTCAGGAAGAAAGGATATTGAGAGGGCATGGTGCAGATGTGAAATGTGTCCAGTGGCATCCCACTAAAGCTCTTATAGTTTCTGGTAGCAAGGACAATCAACAGCCAATCAAATTATGGGATCCTAAATCAGGCACTGCTCTTTCCACCCTTCACGCACATAAATCTACTGTCATGGATCTCAAATGGAATGACAATGGCAATTGGCTTATAACAGCTTCCCGTGATCACCTGTTAAAATTATTTGATATTCGTAAGCTAGGTTCTGAACTGCAAATTTTTAGAGGTCACAAGAAAGAGGCATCTAGTGTTGTTTGGCACCCAACTCACGAGGGATTGTTCTGTTCTGGAGGTTCTGATGGTGCTATACTATTCTGGAATGTAGGCACTGATAAAGAAGTGGGATGCATTGAAGGTGCCCATGAGTCTATTGTTTGGACAATGGCTTGGCATCCTTTGGGTCATATATTGTGTTCAGGCTCCAATGACCACACATCCAAGTTTTGGACCCGGAATAGACCTGGGGACCTTATGAGAGACAAATACAATCTAAATACCTTACCACCAGGTGTTCAGGATGACCATGACCTGGAAGAACCAGCTATTATACCTGGCATGGGCCCAGAAGACAAAGTCGAAATATTTCCATCTGACACTGATAAGGTTATACCTGGCTTAGATTTAGATACCACACTGATTCCTATGGAGTTTGAGAAGAAAATAAAAAAAGTACCATACAGTAAACCCATACCTAGAAACTTCCAAGCTCAGTGGAACTATGGCCCATCTGGTGATGATGGTAACACAGAGGCACTCACTCAAGCCCTTGTGGAGTCTGTACCTGGAGCAATACCACTGCAACAGATAACACCATCTGCAATTTTTATTTATGGCAAACTTATACCAGTAGAGGCAGGGTCAAAACTTGAAAATGCAATTTCTGAAGGACCATTAGCGCTTAAGAAGTATATAGCATCGGGCGAAATAGAAGAATTGCATGATGTAATGCCACATCTAGAGGATGATGCTGATGAAGACAGCTTCCAACCTTTTGAATATCCTGACCCTGATAATGAGGAAGATGCCCCTGAGGGTGACAATAATACTAGTGAAAATTATGAGGATTATGATCAAGAAAATTATTATGATAATGATATGGATACAAGTGAACAATTAAACCAGGATGAACAAGGTTACAATAATGGTCCTGATATGAACAGTATGCCTCCAATGGGTAATATGGCACCTCCAATGGGCAACATGATGAGGCCACCAATGCCAATGAACAGTATGGGAACAATGCGTCCGCCAATGGGCCCACCCATGCGCCCCATGGGACCGATGCACATGCCGCCGCCTCGTATGGGTAGTTTGTCAACAATGGGT
Source organism: Watsonalla cultraria (assembly GCA_964035505.1). NCBI lineage: Eukaryota > Metazoa > Arthropoda > Insecta > Lepidoptera > Drepanidae > Watsonalla > Watsonalla cultraria. Next base: position 4,965,936 of record OZ037727.1, on the reverse strand, counting down.
AACATGCCACCAATGGGCAATATGCCACCAATGGGCAGTATGCCAATGGGTAATATGCCGCCAATGGGCAATAGACCACCCCGCCCGCCGTTTTCTGACAATGGCTACAACAAATCTCATTACGACAACCAGTCTTATTCGCAGAACGATAGCTATAATGATGAGGACTCTTACGATCAAAATTACGATGACGATAGTTACAACGAAGAAGGTAACGGAGACGATGGGTTCTCAAGGAACCAGAGATGGGATAGCGGGTACCGGGGGCGAGGCCGCGGGCGCGGGCGCGGCATGAACGGGCACGCGTGGCGCGCCCAGTCGCGGGGCTCGCCGCGCGCGCGCCGGGGCAGCGGCGCCAACAGGAACTTCAGGAGAGGCGGGAAGTCAGTCCCTAACTAGCATTTAACAATGTCCTCGCCGCCCTTGCATATACAGACTATAAAAGTTATACATTGGCATGCGAAAACTTATCAGTGTTACAGTGTAAATTCTACAGTGTCACCATTGAAAAAGGTTGTACATAATTTTGATTTACAGCTTGTATTTTACTTAAATAAGCTAAATACATAATAAAATTGTATTACGTTAAAAAATATTATTAATATTTGATTGAATACAGGTGTAACCTTATGACCGGATGCTACTGGTGAGTTAATCTGTCTAATTGGTCAATTAATTTAGAGTGTGGACAGTTTTGAACATTGTGTTTGTATGCTATCAGGTACTTTTACTAGCAAGTAAGAAGTCGGAATTCTGGACGCCGATATGCAGCGTGCCGTGGAGCGCTGGTCTTGTGCTGCCTTGCTTGTGTTCTGGTGATTTATTCACGGGCGCACGTCACGTCAACCTCACCATAATTATAGTAAGAGCCTGGTATTTTTTGAACTTGTTTTGTCAATAATAAAGACTACCCTATTCCAAACAATTTGTAAAAAAAATTATATAATATGTGGGCGTTAATAAATAAACAATAAAGAGATATTAAATAAAGTACAAATCCGAGAGTAATCCCGTCCTTGCATCTGCCAGTACATTTAGACATTATGTTGTGTGCAAAGTTGTGTCTCTTACCTCATATATCCATAGAGTCATCAAACATGTTAAGTTGAACTGTATATTGTGTTGTTCTCGCTTAAGGAATAAAAAATCATTTTATAACAGAATAAGCATAGCAGTACTTATACTGATGTATATTTATTGTTTGGATGTTTGGATTGTTTAAAATATTATCCATAACCAGTCAGAATGAAGCAAGTGGCTGATGGTCAAGAATTTGTATGAAGACTTATGTCGGCATAATCCTGGCTTGTATAGTCTAGGGATGCAAAATGTGTTCTCCAATATATAAATAAAATATATTTGTGTGTTTGAAAGACCTTTATGCGTTCGGGCATTATTAAATTGGTGGCTTACTTGAGCTCACATTAAAGTTTTTTTTATAAATAAATGGGGACTGTTTATTCCACATTGCAGAGTATTTCCACAAATTCCGCCACATCATATCCTCCTTGGCCGGCTTGGCCCATATAGTCTTCAACACCTGACTGCAACCACTTCTATTTTGCTTTCGTCAATTGATAAGTTCAGTGTTTGCAGAGAATTGCGTTTATCGACTTTGAAACTTCGTTGTTGTTGATGTTTTCTGAATGAATCCTCACATATAATTCTTTATCACATTTTACACAATTTTTTTTACCCTACCCAAGACAGCAATCATAAATACCATTCGTTTTTCATTTTAAGGTTTTCAGTTCATTTCATACATTATATGCTTGTGTTATAAATATATTGTTTAACTAAATTATGTATTTGAAGTGTACTTACAAACATAACGCCTTAAATGCGCTGGCTTACCTGCACCAACAAACCCTCATTTCTCGGATTTGCAGATTTTATCTACAATATACATACAAAATAATAGAATAATATCTATAAGTTTTTTTTGCATTAATTTGTAGAAATAATAAAAATGTTCCATCGCAAAGGGTTTCATTTAACTTCGCCTTCTATACCTGGAATCAATAAAGAGCAATTGAGAAATAATGTGTAGTTTTAATTTTTATTAGTTTTTTTTGCCCCCGTAAGTTATTTTTCAGCGATAGTCAATGTGTTGTTTATTGTTCCAGATGATCCGTGCGACATGGTTGTGGTGGCTGATAACGATATCAACATGTCAGGCGAGCCAGTTCGACACCGGTGGCGACAAAAACGCTATAGCAGACATGAGCGACAACGCCACTGAACGCCTCGAGGCTATCAATGGGACGCCTAACTTCAGACTGATCAAGGCCGAGAAAGGCACGCAGTGGTTTCCCGAAAGGGAAATCAAATTCGATAGTTGCGTGAGGAGAGCTCGATGCGAGCCACTCAATAGGACAAGCTGTCTTGGTGCTAAGTTACCTTACGATAAGACAAGCGTGCACCTGACTTTTTATGAGAATCAAAACAAAATCCAAGCGCAGTTGGAGTTGTACAAAGAACTGATCCACGTGCCAAAATGTTGGGCGGTGGTGCAGCCGCTGTTGTGCGCCACCTTCATGCCCAAGTGCGAGACCATCCTAGGCCATGACATGGTGCACCTGCCGTCCTACGAGATGTGCAAGATCACCATGGAGCCCTGCGCCATTCTGTACAATACCTCGTACTTTCCGTCCTTTCTCAAATGCAACGCCACACTGTTCCCGTCCAAATGTGAGAATGCAGCTAGAGAGATGAAGTTCAATACCACTGGAAAGTGTTTGCCTCCGCTCATACACACGAACAAACCTCTTCATTTCTACGAAGGTGACTATGATTTAGATATTAGCAAAAACTAACAAACGAAAGAACTAAAAGCTGTACTGGCCATGTGATTTGGATTGTACAGAGGAGAGAGCTAGACAGAGGACACACCTTAATTGCTCATAATTGGGTGCCATCATGATAATTGGCGAGAGCCAAGACTTTCAGTTACAAGGCGTAGCTTAGGCTATTTTGATTTTAGAAAAAATATAAATGGCTGACATAGTTTTTTATCGTTACCTTGTCACTACGCGTACTGAGCCGCGTAGGATTTACTATAAAAACTAAAATCGCGGGGCACAGCTAGTACTTAAATAAATATGCTACCGCTATCCCAGAAGGGCCCCTAAACACAGTACATCGCCTTCTGATACACTCGACACGTCTTCGTCAGACGTGCAGGTTTCCGCTCGATGTTTTCCCACACAGTAAAGCTGTATCGCATTTCGTAGTAGCAAGTAAGGAGTTGATGTCCAGGTATATCGGGGTGCGGGCTGCCGTGCCGCGACCCGCTGTACTCGGAGGAGGAGCAGCAGGCGCTGCACCGGCTGGTGGCGTGGGGCGCCGGCGCCTGCCTCGCGCTCAACCTGCTCACGGTGCTCACCTTCCTCATCGACTGGCGCAGCGCCAACAAGTACCCCGCACTCGTCATCTTCTATATCAATGTGTGCTTCGCTGTCGCTTCCATGGGGTATGTTTATGCTCGTACACCTGCTTGTTCTACTACTGTTTGGTAATTGGGAAACTATGTTTGTTACTCGAGTCGAGGTTATAAGGCTCCACAGGATCGGGACCACAAGCAAAAAGTCACCTCAAAGTAACCTACTGCTTATGAACGCTTGTAATATCGTCATACGTGATATAGGTTATTAAGATTTTGATTAGGGAAGATTGGCTGCCCATTATAAAATAATTGTGTAACTTACTAAAATCTCGTGTGGAGAAATTAAAAAATGCACAAGAGGTTCCAATATACAAAGCAAAAAAACCTATAACCGTTAAAGATCACATACGTCAGCATAGATGTATAGAATATAAATAGATATACCTATTGACGGAACTCGTTACAATGCTCCAGAAATGTATTTACAGGTCAGCTTACATCAATGTAATGATTTTTATGAAGTTGTAAATGATTCCAAACAATCATGTAGTAATTTCAGTGATATTTGTGTTTCACAGATGGCTGGTACAATTCGGCGTGGGATCGCGAGATGACATCGTGTGCTCGAAGGACGGCACGCGCAGACAAGGCGAGCCTTCAGCCGAAGAGAATTTGTCTTGTGTCGTAGTCTTTGTTCTGGTAATTAATTTAATCATTTATATCGATTTCAGCTTTAAGGGTTCCCTAATTTAATTCGCCTACTAATTAAGTCTATCCTACTCATTGAATGTAGCTTTCGATGGTGAAATATTGTATTTCCAGTAGTGTTTGAGTTGAGTTCATGACTGTTAATATAAAAGTTTTGTAATATTTGGTGTCTATGTACCAAATATTGCTGTTATCTCTCCTTTTCGCAATGTTTTTTTGGGATATACGGCATATTGTGAAAATTGATGTAGCTAGGAAAAAGCCCTGTAAGTTACTTACCAGTATCGAAAATAATAATTTGTGGACAATGGTACAAATGGTGTGGACAATATATCTGTTATATATGGTATACAGATAGAATGTGATGAACAATGGTTCACATATTATTGTCGTCCTATTTCAAACTATGTATTCTATGTTTTCGATAGTAATCAGGAAAGCATAATAATAAATTATGCTTTAATTGAATGGTATGATAATGTGACTTCCTGTAGTGACGTGAGTCAATCATGTCGGCAGGTGTACTACTTTATGATGGCCGCGTGCGTGTGGTTCGTCATATTCACCTACGCCTGGCACATGAGTTTCCGCGCTTTGGGTATGTTTTTAATAAGTACTTACTTGTTTTTTTTAATAATATATCGGTGTTCGACTTCTGAGGTCGAAAGGCTGTGTGCTAAAAACGGCTTTAGAAGTTACGGCACTCTACAAAGAACTTAAGCCACACTTCCTTTAGGATAATAGTAAAATGCTCAACCAAATTAAGTAAAACTGGCAGTCATAAGAACTGGTTTCATGAATCCCATAAACTGATTTTTCATTTAAGTCATTAATACCGAATCAATGTTATTATTTTAAATCAATATGAACTATATTGCCTCTAGTCTATTGATCGCAAACGCTACTGCGGAGCACGAGATCCTGAGTTTAATCCCCGGATTAGGTAGTGTTATTGAGAATTTACATCAGCAATATCCCAGTAGGAGCCCCAAGCCCAGACAATAGAAATAGTCTCGCCCCCTAGTAGTAGTAGTCTCATTTAAGACTAAACATAACGGGCAAAATGTGGGTAGTATATCTCTTATAGTTCACCCACATTTCGCTTTTACACACCCCATCAGCGAATAACAGACATGAGCAAATGTAATTTTTTTTACAGGCAAGATCCAAGACAGAATAGACAAGAAAGCGGCATACTTCCACCTGGTAGCGTGGTCTCTGCCGCTGGTGCTGACCATAACCACGATGGCCTCAGGTGAGGTGGACGGCAGTAGCGTCACGGGGATCTGTTTCGTCGGCTACGTCAACCATCCGATGCGAGCGGCCTTGCTGCTAGCTCCGCTCGCTGTCGTCCTGCTGCTTGGCGGGTACTTCCTGCTCAGAGGTCAATTACCTATTATACACAATAATCGTTTTTTTTTCAGGGACCAAATCATGATAGTAATGCTATGGGTTTTCTGGTAATAAGAGGTCTAGAGATACTAAATGTTGGGACTTTCTCGAGGCCGCTATGTTAAATGAATCCTACGACTATTGTTAATTGCAAACTAAATGTTATTTAAATAGCTACCTACCTAGTGGAAACCTTATTAATTGTAATATTATAAGCTGTGTTAATTTTTACTACGATGTTTTACAACGGGAATAACAAGAATGGGTAATGCTCCATTCAACAAGCAACATTGCTAAAAAACACATTGGGATTCGAACTTGCTTCACTTGCGACTACATTAGTACCATTTCGACGACATTTATGGTAATTATCGTGTGGTTGTGTAGGTGTATTCTCGCTGGTGGCGGTGCGTGTGTCGAGCGCGGACGTGATATCGGCTCGCGCGGCCGCCAAGATCCGTCACACAATAACGCGCTGCTCGCTCACGGCGGCGCTCGTCGCCGTCTTCATCTGCGTCACGGCCGCCTGCCATCTCTACGAGTTTCGGAACGCACACCTCTGGAATACTGCCTTTAAGAACAATATTATGTAAGCTACATACATAGATTACAAAGTACAAACCAGCAATTAAGTGTAAGTTTAAGTAGTATTGAAACGGTTTCGTTGATGTCGACTAGCCCCTTGCTGAGCTTATATTTGGAAGATTTGATGTGTAAGTGGGACTTGAAAAGAACAGAGATACGTGCTTCTATAAAGTTGACATTTAGCAGTGATGCGAGGGACCAATTCTCGTATTTGCGTATAAACTTGCACAGTGTTGATAGAGTGGTGTCAGTGATTTTTTTGAAAATAAACTTTTTCATTTTTACAGAAAGAAATGTTTTCTCACTCATGCTATAATATGAAATTGTCCAACTTCAATAGAATCACTATTTATCACTTAATATTATATTATGTTTGTAAGATGCCGGCTGGAAGGGTTGAAGGATAGTGAAAAGGAATGTAGTGGGGGCGCTCGTCCGTCGGTGTCGGTGCTCCAGCTGCGCCTGCTGAGTTGCTTCGCGGGCGGCGCGCTCATGGCCTCGTGGACCTGGACGCCCGCCGCCGCCGCCGCCTGGAGGAGGTACCTCGCCAGGTAACTACTGGGACTTGTTCACGCCTATTCCCCGAAGAGGTAGGCAGAGGTGTCGTAATAACAACACCCACATTTTACCGAAGATGACGAAGTGCCAACGTGACAGAGGGTAAGTCCATCGCCTGAATTGCTTCTTGTTTTAGGCTACTCAAACCCCCACGGCCACCATGACTTTTCGTGTATCAATAATGTTGTTATTTGCAGGAAATGCGGTTGCTCTGTAGAACGTGGCGAGCGTCGCGCCCGCAAGCACGAGCTGATCGCGCGAGCCTACCGCCGCCGCGCGGAGTTCGCCGCTCGAGGCCGCCTCTCCATCTCGCTGGGAGGCACGCGGCAGGACCCCGTGGGACTCTGCCTCGACCCCTCCGAGCCCGTCGACTACCCCGACGAGGGGAAACACGAGAGGTATTTGCTTTTATTTTATCCTAAAGATCCATACTCGTTTCACTTTAGGGTGCAATTTTTCATTTTTATACTACCATGGAAGTAAATAGGCGTGCAGTCCGACTGATGGCAAGCGGGTACTGTAGCTTATGAACGTGACAGAGTCCCACTTTAGCCAGCAGAGCAGTTCTACTCAGCCCTCGGGCAGTTGTGACTATTTGAAGTCTTTTAATTTAGATATAATTTTTAGATGTAGGTGAAGACGAAAGATATGTATACCAATCAATAACATTAATACATAACTAATTAAAGGAAAATGGATTTATGGGTCACTTGTTTTCGAAGTTTTTAGTTACAATGGTTCTAATGAGTGTGGTGCCTTTATAGCGGCGAGTTGTCATCATCGTGGGCGGCGAACTTGCCGCGCTTCGTGCGTCGCCGCGACGCGTTGGTGGCGGGCACGTCGCCTCGGTCGACGCCCGACCGGCGCCACTCGCAGGACTCGCAGATCAGCATCAGCCTGCGACACGTGTCCGTGGAGTCGCGCCGCAATTCGCTCGACAGCCAGCTCTCTGTCAAGATAGCCGAGATGAAGACCAAAGTGGGTCGCCGCCGCCCCAAGCACGGCAAGGGCAAGCGCAAGGCGCGCGCGCGCCGCGACAACGACGTCGAAGGGCAGCTCTCGCGCTACTGGCTCGCCGCGCTCGCTCCCAACGATCCCGATCGCGACGACCTCAAGTTCAGCTTCGACTGAACCACCTTTATACCGAATTACAAACGAGAAGGGTGAGTTTCTTATAACAATCCGAGCTGTACGGCGCCTGTTCCGTTTCACTCATCGGATCGTCGAATTCAGTATACATACCGCTGAGAATGGGACATTTATGGCACCCTGAGATTTATTCACTGCATACTGGCTCGTATAATATAATGAACATATCGCTCATTTATCTGATCTTTTTGCTTAATATTTACGATTAGATTAACGAGAAACACGCACACGAAGAATACTCTTGGCTGAATATAAGGTGTTATAATAATATTATAGTTCAGCCCCGTTTTGACTTATATGGGATGTTAAGAAGCGTTGTCATTCATTTTAAATGACGAAGACTGATGAGAATCTCGTATTATATTTTCGTTGGAACTGAAATCCATGACAGCTCATTTTGTGATAACATAACCTCAATGTAAGATACCAGTGCCATATTTACTATAATATACAAAACGATTCATCGGAATTGACTGATACTATTATATAATTTGTTAGTATGTAAGAATAGTATTCTGTATAACACTTTTTGATTATCATGAAGTACTAATATGCAACTTCATTGGTATATAATCGTAATTTAAGTGTTCAATGGACTTTTTAACATAATCAATTTAGATAAGCAATAAAAAGTTTTAAAATGTGAATCTTAAATAAATGTAGGATAAATAAAATGGAATGTACAAGACATGGTTGTGATGGTACTCCCGCAGTCGTGTGAGGCTACGTGAATCAGTAATACGATGCTGCCGGTCGATCAACAAGCCTGCAAGCAAGCTGGATCGCATCCAAATGGAGATCCTAAAATCCTATTTTATCCAATATTGCATATTGCTAGTATTGGCAAGAAACAGACTTACATAATGTATGTCGAAAAGACTAAAGTTATTTTGTATTGAAAAAGTTTTATTTGTAAGTCAAACTAGCTTTAAATTTTTATATTTTTTATGAATGTGTGTTTTGCTATCAGTAATATTACGTGTATTGTAATTGCAATTTGCATTGTTTTTTGTACAATAAAATATTTCATTGGATTGAATGATGTACAAACTTGTTTCATTTACCCCTGTGTTTGGCCTGAAAATTAACTCTTTCGGAAAAATGCAAAGCGACTATCTTAACTAAGTTCCTGGAACTAGTCCGAAAATCGAAGTGTGGAATAAACGACTCAACAATATTCTGCGTACCACGAAGAGAGTATAGCGGATCTGAAATGAATTTATTTTGAAAGTGAATAATATATCTAGCAGCTATTATTTTTTTGCATACTTTTAAAGCCAAGACAATCTATAATATCAATCTTGCATCGTCAAGGAGGGGCAATTATTTTTATCACTCAAATGTGTCTTTCAAACACGAGTAACGGAAGTTTCTTTGAATAAAACAGGCAGTGGAATTTTAAATTATTGTAATGAAAACAAAGGCAAGCAAATTGTCACAAAAATACTCCTATTAATATATCTTTTCGGCTAATGTCGTTTAGGTACTGAGATGATCCGACCGATTAATTACTACATAAAACTATGTAACATACAAATCTATAATACCTATCGTAACAATTTAGATATTACATTTTAAACTATTGGACGTTGCCGTTTCTATTAAAGTAAATAGCTTACTTATTAACGATTCTAATCAATATCCAAGTCCAGATAAGGTGCAAAATCAATATTCTTGCAGTTTGAGTGCCTAAAATGTGTGCGAATCACTTCCAAACAACAGACAAGATTATCCAAATAACTTCAATTTGTTTTCATGAAAACATTTATATTTGATGTTTGGTCAGACTCACTGAAATTGTGCCATAATTTTGATGAAATCAAATTGAAGAAATTGTAAGTAAATTGTGAAATTTCATTCGTGTCATGTTGCACAACCCTTCACTTTGAAGTCTAGTAAGACAATACAGTGACTTAAAATATCATTTCTATAATAAAGTATCTAAATAATCACAATATAAGACGGCAAGATACGTTACACTTTGTTTCAAATATTTTGTCATAACATTTTTCTTTATTCGAGGACAATAGTAAAATAATTTGAAGATAAATGTCTATATGTATTTAGTCAATAGTCGACAATGATGTTATATGGTGTAAGTATAGTGTCACTGTAAATATTTATCTTCAAATATATTTTGTTGCGTTATAACAGTTTCCAAACCTAAAAATACTTTTTCATAGCCAAAATAAAATACCTTAGAAAACAATGCTGACCAGCATGCAAAGTATAAAAAACAGTATAATAGGAAAACAACACCAAAAAAAAAGAAATAAAACTATAAAATCGTAACACTTATTCTAAGCGGAATGTAGTTTTTCACTGTACTTAAAACTAAGTCAAAAATTGCACGATTTAAGGAAACTCGATTCTTTGGCGCTTATAACTACATTAAAAAAAATCACAATCCAGAAAATAAATTCGATTAAAAATAGCTTTACGTGAATGTAACAAGGGATACCACCAATACTAAAGTACTATTATGTGCCATATTATGCTACGTAGAGGCATCTTAATAAAGTGCCCGCAATTCAACGCCACTCACCAAATAATAATATTATGATCTATCTATCTAATATTAGCCTAGTAACAAAAATGTAGCTTATCACATGTTCACAGCAGTCTTGTCTATGTCGGCCTGGCTTTGCGTATGTTCTTCTTTTCAGCGTCGGTGAATCCGAGGATGTTCTCGATAGCGTTGAGATGGCCTTGATGGTTCTCCGGGTCTGTGAGGAAGTAGTAGATGGCCGACTTGAGGAACTGCAGCGTCACCTCGGGGTCGATGTGGCTCTTGTTGCCCTTCTGAGACTCCACAATGCGACGGTACATTGCCTGAAATAGATTAATTCTTCTTTAATTTCAAGTACCATTATATATTCGAGCATGCTGTACGTTACATTACATTAATTACACTACTTTAAATATAAAATAATTCACAACGAAGTCCAAATAAGATCTACGCATTCACTAAATATAAATGCGACGTCCAATGCCTACAAACATGGTTGTGTAAAAAAAATTAAGCATGCTATATATACATACACTAATACTGTATCTATGTTTACAATAATTTATGGTTTTTAAATACATATTCTACACATTATAACTATTACTTAAATATCTAAATGGGATTATACAACTGAGTACTTATGCAATATAAATACAATTTAAAATAGGAATAACATGTTATTCCTTGTCTTATAATTGCAAAACTACTTCTACATATGCAAAAACAAAATATTTGTATTATTCATTATATAGTTTCCCCTCATACATAGTTAAATGTTATCCCATAAACCAAAAGAGGCTGTTTCAAAATTATATCATGCAAAGCTGTGAAAATGCAATATAGATTAAATAACAATGTTAAAGATTAGAAGCTAACCAAATTAAACATAGAAGGTTAGTTTTATAAATGGTTAGTGAAGCTTTTTTGAAAACCGAGGACAAAATATAAACCCAACATTTATGTTTGTTATAAAATATAAATAAACGAAGTACTGGTTTCAAAAAATTAAAACATGAAATAAATCTTTATAAGAACAATGACCACCGCCAAATGATTAAGTAGACTAAGTAATGCCATTAGTCAAGTTGTAACTGCGACCAAAGTTTGGCAAGGTTCTGATAACTTGTGGGAAGCAAGGTGTAACATATAAAGTAAGTGTATAAAGTGAGCGCAGTCGACTGTCCTGTATAAAGTTCCAACCTTTCGAGCTCCTAGGACCCATAAAGAAACAGCCTCCTTTGCACTTAGTAGTACTTGTGACTTTGTCGATTGGTCCTCTGTGAATGCCGTGTCCTGGAATGCACTACACGTTAAAGCGGGCACTGTTAATTGCCACTACATGCACACGGCACTACTCCGTCAGTGTACTATGCGGTGGGTTAATTCATTAATTATAGATCTCTTTAGTGTTAATCAGAATAGTTTAAATCATTAAATATAAGATGCAGTTAATTTGGAAAATGTTAATCAATACTGAGACTAAAACAAGAGTAGAGATGCTGGTTAAGTCCACTCACAGTAAAAAATAACTCGATAGAAATTAGAGTACAGTTAAGGGTTAGAAATATCTACACAACATGGTACTCACTCGGACTTTCTCCAGCTCCGTTTGTGTAATTTGCAGTTGCTCCAGTAATTCCTCCACAGACACCCGGTTCACTTGCGAGGAGCCAGCCTCACCATCCTGCAAAATACAATATCAACCAAGAGGATAAGAAAAGCTCTTTAAATTGTTAATCATTCAACTATATAACAGTGTTTTTATATTACATACCTTCTCCAAATCAAATCTAGCTGCTTCTACACCCTTGTTGTACATTTGCAAGTACATGGACTTGTGTTTATTCTCCTCTTCGTCCAGCTGCTTACTGGCCTCCTCCAGTTGCTTCTCCAGGGAATGAATCCTTTCTTTGGCCTGTTCACAGTTTGGCAGCAACTCACAATACCGTGTGTTTACGTCTGCAAGTTTTTGCAGCAAAGCTTCAACCTTGTCATTGTGAGCCTTCTTGATCTCCTGTGTTTCCCCTACATGTGCCCTCATTACATCTTCTATTTTTTTCTCATAATAAGATATTAGACTGCGCCTCTCTTCATCACAATCTCCAATATCAGTCATACAGGACGCCTCATGAGTGAGCATATGAACTGACTCTTTAGAATGCAGAGAAGAGTTAGTGAGATCATCAAAATGTCCAGAGTCAGTAAAGGAACCTTGCATCTCATTGCGGCACCTGGTTGGGGTTTGGTCCTTGAACAGTGGACTGTCGGTGACATCATATGCTCTGCAGGTTACTTCACACTTGGGGCTGTCTTGCTCAATTGAAGCATCCTCAGGGTTTTCTCTAATGGTCACAATTTCACTGGAATTAGATTTTTCATCTGGGGAGCATATAGATGCTTTGTACAACCTTAGCTCAACAACTTCTTTGGTAAGATGAAAAATTTCACTGTCTTTTTTCTCTAAGTCCTTCTTGGCTTGGCTGAGCATATTTTTGAGACGACGGATCTGTTTTTGTGCCCGCTGTGTAGGTGTAAGATAATCATCACCAGCGAGGCCTGCATGCGATGAGCAATGCAGCACATAGCGCATGGATCTGCCGCTGAAAGTTGTACCGTTGAATGGTGCATAGCCAGCATCAACCGATGCCGCGGTAGCAGCACTCCCATAGCTGTGTAGAGACTCATCATCAGGCAAATCTTCAGGTGACCCGGGTGGCGTGTGAGCAGAGTCACTCATGCTCAATTTCCTGTCTTTGCACGTCTCCGGGGATTTAAGACAGCTTTTTCTGGGTTTTTGTTGGGCATTGGAATTAAATGACTGTGAACAATAAGATATTTCAATGTAAATGTTGTGAATTGTGACATACTATGGCTTTTTTATTGTTATTGTGTGGCCATGCCTTGTGTGGAACTAAAATAATACCTACCTTAAGGTTATAAGTACATAATGAGTTACTTTACTGCTAACCATCTAAATAAAGTTTGTTTTTAAAATTACTTAACAAAAAGTGAAGTATTATTCAATTTGCATGAAGCATTTAATAATTTGACATCCCAGAAAAAACCATTATTTCCGCAGTGCTGGTAACAATTTTAATAAATACCTAAAATAGATTATGTCGTGGCTTTCTTTCTGTAGACCAGTACTGTAGCCATGACAATAGCTATGAATAAATAATGTGTTGTTTACTCATAATAAATGTGTATGAGATACTCACATGACTTCGCTGGCGGTGGCCAGGCTCCTGGAGTCGAGGCGCATCGCTGCGCTGTTTCTGATAAGCGTTTTCCGTGATTATGGGGATTAATTTCCTGGTGGAAAGTGGTGACCGTTGCACCATTTTCTCCCCGCGCAACCGCAGTGACGAGCTGCGCCGAAAATTGCCGGTGACATTAGCCGCGCAGCAATGCTCATCGTGAAACTCTGCAACTCTTCTATTATATCCGTTTCTATTCATTTTCCTCAATATTTTACATTAGCGTGGCGTGGCGTGCTAAAAGAAAACAGCTGTTTAAAAATTTACGAAACAAAAAGAACGAATGACGATTGACGAGCGATGACAATTTCAACAATAATAGTTAGTTTCACAGATTAAACAAAAAAAAAGAAACAATGTATGACATTTTCTGTGCATTCTCTTGATTTCTCTCTTCGAAATTTTCAACCGTAATTTGTCTCTTAATTTAATTGATTGTTTTAATTTGTTAATTTACCAGTTATCTGTAGGTAAAAAAAAAAACTTATTAAATTACTTGGTACAGTTTTTAGAATGTTGTAATGCGTAACTACCCACGCACCGTACGCACGTGATTAGAATGGGTTCAAATTACGAGGGTAGTTTCTTTACAATAAAATTAATAAGTAATGACCTCACACGTTTTACCAATAGTAGTATTTTAGTTTTAGTAATCGTAGGTAGGTACATACCAACCGACATAAATGTGAGGAATACTCGTTACGTACTACGCAAGCTCATAAAATATATTCTACTCATGTAATGGAACGGAAACCATTAATAGACATCTAATTATAAAAAACTAAATTAAATACTCATCCATACTTAATTCATAGCGATACATTTGCGATCTTACGTAGGAATGATTTTGAAAAGAAAATTCCGTCGTGCTCCTGTCCTACTACTGGACACTACACTTTTCAGTATTTAGATTAGGTACCTTATAAGTGTTCTTAATAAAGAAAAGTCTCTTTACCACATTTGCTTTAAACGGCTAAACCACTGAAGCGGCTAAACCGACGCAATAGCCTATTATATATTATTGAGTAATTATTTTGTAGGAATTTATTATTGCACTGTTCAGGCACTAATTTTATAATTTCTATGTAGAACATTTTATATTTAGTCGTCTAGTATGAATACATGTTATTCTGCCAACAAACAGATATACAATGTACCTTGATTCAGACAGAAGATTACGCCACGAACGTTGAAATGAACAGTTACACAATTCCGCAGGTCGCACGCGAAACACTACTAACTCACAGAATTATTACGAGAACCACTGGCGGTGAACAATCGTGGAGTATTTTTATTTTGCAAACAAACAAACAGTAAATACCTACTAAGTAGTATGTCGGGTATCGAACAATTAATACACAACCTTCGTACACTTATTCTTTTGCTTAACCTTGAGAGTTAAGAGTGCATTTTTAAATACTCGCCTCTCTACAATATTTAAATATTGCCGCTCTAATAACAATGTTGATAAGTACACTTAGTCCCGAGCATGCAGTATTTACATTGCAGACTATTGTGTTTGTAGTTGATTATAAACACTGTGAAAGTTAATGGAACCCTTTCGTTTTTTGCAATCGTTGCACCGCATCTGTATCGAGATATAAGTACTAGATTTATTTTAGGGCTTATTGTGTCCCTACTATTTGAACTATAACGCTTGGCTTTGAGTTGCATATGAAATGAACATTTTCTGGTCGAGATTAGTATTGCTGTCGAATGTTTGTTTATTGGCTTGTGGACAGGTGCCGTGTGGCAGACTACAGTAGTACATTTAATAAAGTATATTAGCACATATATTAGTATGCAATCACTTTGGGGCAGGTGTCTACTGCAGCTTGCTCGGATTTCAACCCGTGCAGCCGTTGTATTTGAGGTTCGTTTGCTTTATTGACCAACGTATCTACGTAATAGTTTCGAATCAGTCACTCTATTACCACAGAATAAATATAGCTAGCTACTTGCATATAAACTCGGTAATTACCTACTCAGTAATTTAGTAATTTATATGAAATGAGTTAATTAAACTATATATCATCTACATACCTCATAAGTCTATTATTTCGAGGGGTAGATACTGGCTTATAGGTATAGCTTAATACTTAATGTTATCGATTTGATTTTTTATAGGTTAAGTAACTATAAAAGTACGTGAGTTTGCGTACCTACTGTAGTTATAGTTTTTGTGCGTCAAATCGCCTTTGAGACCAATGCTAATTCAAGGTTTCGCCAAGTTTATACCTACATAGATATATTTGAGATAATACGTAAGAATCTACATAATATAGGTACATATTGAATGTGCTAGAATATTGCTCACTGGGTAAATATAGCTTAGGTAAGATACGTATCTATTTGGGAGAATTCCTACAAAAATTTTAATTGTGCCGGGGCGCACCGTAAAGTGATAACAATTGAATAATTACAGTAGTTTTATTAGAATTGCTTGTAGCATAGAAATGCACTGCTATTTAATTGATCATAAAAGTAGTAGATAGCATGTAAGATACTGGACCTATGTTTGGTATTATTTTCTGTCACTTTGACTCGGGAAAAAGTTTCTTCTTCCTAATCCAAGTACTTAGTAACTAAAAGAAATGATAAATAATTACTATACACCATAAAGCTAATTAGAGGTACATTCAGATAAAGTAGCAGAACTTAGCAGCACTTAAAATTATACAGCTCGTAACGACAAATCGGGTACTTACTTAATAAATGTTGCACAAATAGTTGATTATCCATTGCGATCACCAGAACCAAAGCCAGCGAAACATCAGCAAAGCACATCGTATACAGCACTGTCGTAGTTCGAAATATAAAAGTAGTTTGCACAACGCTGGTCGGGAGGAAAACTAGGGGATATCAACTCGAACATCGCAAATTACATAGAGTAAACCATCCACGTTAACTTTTACGCTAAGAATGTTGCGGCAAGTTGTCGGAGCGCAGTGCGTGTTTGGTCAATGCTTGGTGTGAGCGCTCGCAGCGCCCCGCCGCGCCACGTCGACGCAACCGGCCCGCTCCGCCTCGCCGAATATACCCCATTGTTCACCTCCACTTCATTACGACACTATTTTCAAAGGAAATTCGTAAAAAACCATTTCAATCGATCGAACTAGGTAGGTAGCTACTTTTTGCGACAAAAATTACCGCGTTGTGCGGAATAAATAGCAGTTAGAAACGGTGCGCCATCTGGTGTCGCGGCTGAAAAACTATTTTACCAATGTTATTACATAATTTAACTGCTGAAATCCACAGCAATCAAATTAGTTATAATAAGTTATTACTTGCACCTAAGATACCTACCTAGATCTCTTAAAACAATGATGTTGGTACTTAGTGTGTGACTGTGAAATAGTAGATAGGTACCGGAACATGTTCGATAATTATAAGCCGAAGATGTAACATTGTAAACTAAAGTACATGATAGAAATGATGTTGTCGCAAGCGATGCGGATGGAATTGGCGGGGCGCGAGTGGCATGGCGGCGGCACTTTTTGTTCCACGACCAATTATTACGATGTACTCTGATAACCATGGCAACAGCAAACAAGTTTCGCAGGTATTATAAACATGCGACATTGCGACGTTACGTTTTCCAGACTTTTAATGAAAATACAAGGAACAACTTTTAAGGAAACACGACTTGGTAATAATAGCAGTGATCACAAAACATGAATATTGTACAGGTTTCCTGTAATTTTGTGTCGAAGTTTACTGTTATATATTTTACCTATATACACGCATATTATTGATTCATTCGCGATATAGAAGAGTAGTCTGCTTCATTTACTTAAGTGATGCAAGCTCCAATCCAAATGAGTTCTAAAAATCTAGGTTGGTACTTATATGTGAAGTAATTTGGCGTCACGAGGAGTTTTAGATGGGAAACATCGTAAGAAAAAAGATATTATATTCAAAGACTACTATCGCCTGAGTCGGCGATTTGCACCGACTTGCCATCTATTAAGTTGGCACTAACTACTTATAGCTACTACAATCTCAATGTTGATTTAGTTTTTATTATAAGACCTTACGTAATTTGATTTTATTACAAACTCGGATGGAGCGTTGCTATAAACGTAATTATTTGAGGCATTTCATGAGCAGTACTGTTTATAAACCAAGTATTTCATACTGCTTGCGTTACCTTGGGCCACTCACTGGCTCGTAGGTAATTAGTTAAAATGGAATGTTATCGTTACGTATTGCTGCGCTAATTAACACGCTTCCTCTGATGTGGTGATTGATACGGTTCCGTGCTGTTACGACCCTTGTTACAACCACGGCATTTCCTTCTTGATTGAAGGATCTATTGTAATAACTCTACAACCATAGGTATAATATTTATGTCACTATGGTAAGAAATCGTTATTAATCGTACCCCACGTCATCATATACCTGCATAGTCTGATATCCGTGTAGGATAGTGTGCATCTTGCTACATCTTTAGAAAATGCATAATATCGCTATACTATATAGCTAGTTACAAAGATGATAATGAAAAGGGCACCCTTAATATTATATATTTAAGAATCTTCCAATGCCACAAATAAAAGAGCAAAGATTTAGTACACACCTGATTGACCACGAAGCTCAGAGGTCACTCACTCGGGCATTAACAGGAGAGAATATTTAGGAGGTACGCATTGGGAGATCAAACATAGTGTACTTGCTACCTGTTACTTATGAGAGGTGTTAGTGGCTACTGATTTTTATGATCCGAAGTAATTTATATCTTTCATATATTTCATAGTAAGTACCTACCATGTACTTACTATATATAAGGATGAAATATCTCAGCCGATCTCAATTTTTGTGTTGCAATACCGCATGTTGAAATCTAGCTTTGTAATAAGTACGTATGTGTTAGGTTTATTATAAGGCCAATACAATGATTTAACCTTTGATGCATTGCAAAGACTTTTCAAAAGTTATAATGAAATATGTTGCAACTGCAACCGCATTCGATGAACCGCTTACTTATCAAGTAAATTTGTTGCATCGGTATAAAAACAATTAAATTGCATAATTTTGTAATATAATCTACTTACAACAGTGTCAACTATTTTACAGCACTTTGTTAAGTTTTTCGACAGAAGTTTAGAGAACGCGAGTTTTTAATTTTGATAAATGTAACCTATTTAATGTAACACATGGTTAACTGATTGATCTAAGTACCTGAATACTTGCTTTGAGATTTTTAAGGCATAAAGTATTAATGCCACGGAAGAACTCAGCATTTGTGTTCTTTCTAACTACATATTTAGGTGATTTTTAATAGACCATCAATCGTTCCTCTCGTCTCGGTCGGCTATTCAACTGGTTACCCTGTATTGTGTGGCACATTCCACGGCCGAATGAGGGAACTTTGTATCGGCATCTTTGATTCACTGATGATTTATCTCTGCTCGATAATATCGTTGTATAAAGCTACTAAATGTGATACACATCTTTATAGCTTTCTATATAACTTATGTTAGATAAAGATTTGTTCATACCATCAAATAAATCACATTTAAGTACGAATATAAAAGAGAAACCATAAAATAAATGGTTCTGTGTATATCGGAGATTTAGTAGAAAACAGTCATTGTCTATGGTTTCATACTGATTATTCCGCGTGTACTTTGTACTTTGAAAGCAATACATCCCAATACAATACGATATAGTCTTAATCCAGAATACCTATATAGAGTTCAACGAACGTTGTGACTCTCATGACACACGTGTTTTCCTCACATCTAAGTACGATGTAGCAAGTTCACTCCTATCATCGTAATAGGCATGCGAGCAGCGTACACCTATGTTGTAAGTATTCCTATAAATCAGACGAAAGTACAGCATGGAGTCAGTGTAGAAAACACTTATCGAGACTGGAAACCGGCCTGACAACCTTGCCGGCTGTGGAGGCCACTTTTTGTGCAGACACCTAAACGGCTAAATGGTACGTATATTGGCGTTTATGTAGACGATCTTATTCCCATTTAAAACGTCCCGTGTAAACATTTATGAGCACTGCAAGCTAACAACAAAGCACTTGTAAAATGTTCAAGAATTACATTAGTTTATGTCAATCGGTCTCGAAAACTGGTCGGGGCCTGGAAATAGACATAATTTTATTGTCTACGCCACTGCTGCGCTGCCGTTATCATGGATATATATATCATGAGTCATAGAATTCAAAGGGAAAGCCAATTGAAATCAAATAGCTTTGTATACATCCTAGTCTAGATGACGATTATTGAATTTAATTTGCATGTAAAGTCCTGCGGGGCAACTATTATCGTTTAAGCAGCGCGTATTAAGAACTTCTTAGCTTTGACGTTTATATTTACTAAACCACAACGTAGCTTATAGTGAATCTATGCTAGATTCACTTTAAAAGTATAGAGCTGTATAGAGTCGATTGCTCTGTCTGTAAACCATATTAGTGAATTGTATCTATTCCCATTTGTAATTACCCATTGACTGCATAACGCTATATGTATTGATTGTGAAATGAAATATATCACTCGTAAATTTGTTATAATTTAATAGAGTACTTAGTATAGAGTAGACTTGAACGCTCATGTGTATTGCATTGAATATGAAGCTGGTGGCGACGAAAGAAAGTCGATAATCGGTCGAGAATCGATCGATGTTTAGCGAAGTACGTGGTTTATCGATAGTATTGACGCACAGGCGCATTTCTCGCCCGCGCTGACCGGTGCGCGCTCTCTCCCTGATTTCACGGGAGGTATGAGTATGAAATGAACACATTTTGCATGCATGATTATAATAATGAATGTAATTTAATAAGCACATACTATAATAAATTCTACACTCGTCAACTGTACCGATGGTATCTAAGGAATTAATACGGAATGCACTTGAGGTGTTAATTAGAAGTAATTTTATAGACTCATAAATTATATATTGTATCGGTATCGACTTAATTATGGAATGTATTGAAGAATTAAGAGGTACAGTACAGGTACTTATTACAAAGAGGAAATATAAATATTAATGAATAATTGATCTCTATTCTCTTATAAAATATAATAGGTTCAAAGCAGGACATTAAATCAAGTATTGTTGTCATCATAAACGAGTGATTTCCAGAATCGTGTGTTACACGTGTATTATAAGTAGCACTAAATTAATAATCATGGCCAGAATATTTTCGAATGCCTAGTTGGTCTTTGATTGAAATACCTACCTATTAATACTACCTATAAGGAAACGTCCTCACACGCTAATTGACTCTTCGTGGATACACATGGGCTCATTCCATTTACATTACATACTTTATGTAAATATAGTCAATCATGTTGTCGATGAAATATATATTAGCTTTGGAGGTGCGAACGCCATCTGTCACCATAGTATCGTTTCATTTGAGTTAGAGAATAACTTATAATCCTAGATCTGTTTTGTTTGTTGTGTGTGTAACATAGGCTTCTGCTCTAATTCCACAAGGTTCAAGCGGTGCTTGCCTCCAACTATTTAGTGGGAAGAACTGATGAAAGGTGTAGATTGGACGAAAACTATCACATTCTAATAAGTAGGACGGCCTTTATCAGGATGGACAGACGACCTGGTAAGTGAGTGAAAATCAAGATTTGTAATACAGATAAATCCCACGTGGGCAGAACAAACGGAGAAAACTATGTGGCTGCAATAGGCACACACTACCCTACTAATGCTGCATTTTACGATAGCAATCAATTATGTTCTCACTTTCTAATTTAGCATAATTTACAATTATGGTTTAGCATAATGATATGCATAGATTGAGTGCTCAAATAGGGGTTTATGTTAATACGTATTTCATAGAATATGGTAAGTTAGTCATTAGCTTACCTAGTATTACTATATTTACTGGTTTGTTATAGATACATAAGTTAGTAACAAGACGACAAACAAGCGTTCCATATCGGTAATGTTTAAGTGTATTGTGTGGGAAGGTTTATACCTGCCTTGATGACAAGCGGATACCGCAGCCTTGAACTTTTATAACCTACTGTTTTATAGTTTGATCTTGTGCATCTACTCATAGGAAATGTCTTTTTAAGGACATCTGGGATCTTTGGAATGTGAACATAACTATAAAAAAATGTGTCTGGTAATAATCCCCTATTAGGAGGTGGTGTGGTGACCTACCAAAGAAAACCTCTATTCCAATGAACAAGACATAAATATTTTTAACCTTGAAAGAGAATGTAAGTCCATAACTCAGTAACATTAAGCACTTAAGTGTATCATCCTTAATTATCGTATATATCTATGCTAATAATAAATATATATTATAGAAGAGGAAATGTAATAAAAGTCAACTTCTAAACATATTAGAAGCCGGTTTGGATTTGCATAATTAAAATCTACATTTTATCCGTTCGATTGTGGCACAGTGACTCACTGCGGACACGTTGCATTCGAATTATGGTTCTTGGAACCATAGCGAGTTTACTTTTCATATTATAATTCATGTTTTCTCATGTTGTTATCTCTCAAAACTAAGGCAAATGCATATAGAAGGAATGAGTGTTTATGTACTTTGCTAATATTATGTGCAGTATTAAGAAAGGGATTAATATCGTTATGTGTAAGAGAGATGTGTGTGCGAAATGGGACTTCCTGTATGAATTGCAGCTGTGTGACCGCTTTAGAACTGGATTAGGTTGTATGGCAGA
This sequence comes from Watsonalla cultraria, assembly GCA_964035505.1. Taxonomy (NCBI): domain Eukaryota; kingdom Metazoa; phylum Arthropoda; class Insecta; order Lepidoptera; family Drepanidae; genus Watsonalla; species Watsonalla cultraria. The sequence goes on along the minus strand of OZ037727.1, from coordinate 4,943,718 downwards.
CATGTGCTACTCTATCTGGCCTTAGGTCGACATCATATCGTATCATAATTCGAATATATTACAATTTCTATAATCTTGGAGTTGTGCTTGTTGTGTGTGACTGGCTCGGAACGGACTTGGCAGTCTAGTCAGGCCATCAGCATTTGCAGATTAACATACAAATTTAATATCGTAATGAATAAAAATGAATAATTGCAGCTGTATCTCCTCCCCATTCCCGATCAACTAGACAAAACATACATTCACGACATTTGATGGTCACCGTTGGTAGTATTTTGGAGATATATATTTTGTTGTGGACTGGAACTGTGTCCATGGGCTTATATATATTTTTTGTGATTTATAAATATTTATTGCTTACTCAAAATTGTAAAGTGTTAATTTTTTTTTTTAAAGAGTAATTACTGAGTTTCTTGTTCAGGTTCCTCTCAGCAAAAGCAACCTTCCGAACCTGGCTGTAGCATGTATAATCTTATGTAATCGTGTCGTTCTGACGATTTCAAAGTACTTTAAAAGTCTAATCAAATAGAGATATTATGAATTGAATTGAATTTAATTCCTTCAACGGTTACATCATTTTAGTTAACTACTCATGCAATATACATATACTTAACTAAATTTATACAAATATATGAGTCAAAAATATCAATGAGGCAAAAGTGTTTCGTTTTGAACAGACGTTAATATTATGTTAATTAGTTCATCCTAGAAACTAAATAACAGCGTAAATAAACTACTGTTTCGCATTATCGGACTAGACAATGCTCCTACAGTCCTACATACATTTGTCAGTCAGTCAAGTTATACCTAAGCGAAGCATACACACGTCCTTCGAGTAGGTAGAGCGATAACACACTCGGCTTATCAGAATATTCATAACATACTTATCTCTAGAGATCGATCGGTGACGGACTATTACATGTAGTTCTGGGAACAGCAAGTGTGTGAAACGATGACGTACATATTATGCATTGATCGGAAAATGCTGAGTAAAATACAGTTGACATGTGCTACTTACTTACATATTGAACATTTTCAGAAAGGCAGAGTTTTTATTACGTTGAGTCAGGTGAAAATATATAGTATCTATGTAGAAGGTCAAACATCAGGGATATTTGATTCTTGTCATTGAATATTTAGTTGCTGCCACATACTTAATGCCTAAAGCAATGACTTCACAAAACATTTTTAAAGAAAACTAGAAAGATATAACATCGTTTGGTTAGATTTCAAAAACAGATGACTAGGTCTGTATTGGAAAAAAATCGTTTTGAAGAATGGAAATTTAAGAATTATATGGTTTTCTCATTGACGTCGCTGTCAGAACTGGACCAAATCGAAATGGGACAAAATCAGTTCACCCAGTCGAAAATTCTGAGGCTACAAACATACAGACACTGTCGAATTGAGAACCTTCTCCTTTTTTGAAGTCGGTTAAAATATGTTATTTTTAAAACAGGCTGGCAGGCAACAATCCTTTAAGTAAAGTTACGTGAAAGTTAAATAGCATATCCTAGTATTTACAAGGTTGCGTCGGTCGGTACTATCAGTTCATCTGTTGAGAGGAGTCATTCTATTTATACCGCGGCGTCATGCAGGCCTAGTCGGGGCAACGACCATGGATGCACCGACACGCTTAATTTTTCAAAAGTCATTGCCCTTGAAGTAATTATTTGTAGATAACAATTTGTCTATTGGAATTTCTAGAGAAGCTTACATACAATTACTGTTAAAACGATTTATACAAATAACTATAATATTAATTAAATACAAGAGTGAAGAATGTAACGGTTAATTGAATAACATGTTTTATTTCTTAATTGAAATGTTTGATTATTTGCATTCAATTGTTTATGAGTCATTTTATAAGATCAAAGTAAAATATTTAAAAAGTTTTATTACATGTTATGTCGTTGAAGTCTTTAGTATGAAGATATAATTATATAAGCAGTTATCATTCACATTTTGATAATAAGTATGTCTTACTTCTGTTCTTTGTAAGCCTTGATTAAGGCATTGTGTAATAAAGGTAGCTACTACTGAAGTAATCCTTTTTAGATACAAAGGTATTTATATTAGTTGAGGTTTGTACCTTGTACATTACAATAGGCAGTGTTGTTAATCTATGGAGTGTTATAAAGATACTTATTAATGCACCACGAGCAATAAGTGTTGACGGTTACGGTTACGATAAAGTGAACAAAGCACGGACGTTATACGATTTTCGGCCATCCGTTTATGCCTCACTTATAAGGCTTCATAGAAATAATGGTTACAAAGTAGATTGCTATCTCATTCGTTATATAGTCTGTCCTTTACGCACATCGGCTACGTCATCGCAGAAACCAGCCAGCCAATTGACCGGTATACCGCCAACCTTCAGTTTTTCTTTTATTTATAACTCGCTCTGGCTGGGTAAGTTATGCTTCCTTTGAACGCATGCCACTTGCTTGCTTAACTAACAGCGCAGCGCTGATATTTGATAGCGCCCGCGCAGTGTGCGTAATACTGAAATTAAATTATAAATCTAATTATGAATTATACATACGTATTATATTCACGCCTGTATTCCCTGAATGGGTAGGCAGAAGTGTAACTACTTATAGTGCAATATTATCAATTATAGATATTGATATAATTTGATTTACGATCAGCTTTCGATTTTATTATTTAAGAGGACGGGTATAAATGATTACTTATAGATTATTATTTAAGAACAGTCATAGCACTTTTAACAACGACGAAAACACGTAAATATGAAGATAATTAGGGCTCTGCATTTTCTGATAGGTAATCGATAAAGTTATCAAGGATTGTATCTAGATAATCTAAATGTAGGGTTTGTGCGGAGTATCGGATTCGTAATTCAAAAGTTAAATCACTACGAGTACAGATGATATGGCCTCTTCATATATCGAACCTTTCACGGAGCACGGGAAAACCTTATTGTTACTGTATAACTAATAATTTCCGAAGGTAGGTTATATATACTTTAAGCTGTAAGATAAAGATGTCTGCTGAATCGGGCAAGATTTTTTTTCTGATGTGTTTCAATTTGAAGATCTTTCCATATATAATGATAATTGAAAAATTCTTCATTCGAGGTTTTAATGCATATAAGCTTTTATATAAGCTTAAACTACCTTTAAACGAGCAATTCTTGTATATATAATAGAATCTGGATCTCGGGAACGGCTGCAACGATTTTCATGAAATTTTGTATGTAGGGGGTTTCGAGGGCAAAAAAAATATCTAGCTAGGTTTCACTTTCAGAAAACATCGTTTTGATCATGTTTTCATGCATTGAAAAACTCATAAAGTATCAATACAATACGACAGTAAATTTCGCCGACAACTGTCAAGTTATGATAGCTCAGAGGTGAGGCTGTCAACTTACGAGGTGATCACGAAACTAGAGTACCCCGGTTCGATTTTTTTCTTTTGGCTCTTTTTTTTACTAGCTTTTTGAGAAAACGTCAAGTTTTTTTCTTTTGTGGGAAAAAGAAACCGAGCACAGCTCGGTCAACCAGGTACTAAGCTTAAATACGAGTAAGTGACAGACGAAATATTTTCTATCAAGCCGTATATTTTTCCTATCTAACACGCGACGATTTCCATTCCGGTCCAAATCTCATGCATTGCCTTTTAACATAGCACTAAAATATTTTAGCTCTTGCTAAGTTTCCGGAATACCTGATGAAGATTGTAGCTACGAATCATAATTTATAAATATTTTTTACATATCAACTTAAATACAATTGATATTAAACATTTCGAACTACAAAACTCCCGCATAATAAAATAATATAGTCAAGTAATTTGAACAAATGCTTAGCGAGTGTGAACGAAGCATTATACGGTTTAATGAACGGACGGCAATGGCGGCGGCGCGCCGCTCGAGCACGGTGCGCAGTCGGCCCCGAGCTCCAGGCGGCGCGCGCGCAACTACACGTTACACCAGTGAAAGGCCGCATGACTCATACCAAAACCAGCTATGAACGAGTACGCAGAGTACGACTGGAAGCTGCATCAGATGCAGAATGAGCGGCTGTGTGAAGTAGCTAGAAAACGACTCACAGATGGAGACAGACAGCGAGCTCTCGTCGGGCTTAAGGAAGCTGTTGACTCGAGTCTCAACCTCGCCCTACGAGACAAAAGTAGATGTCAGGATGACAACTTTCTGCGGCGGTTTTTGTATGCCCGTAAACACGACGTGCAAGAGAGTTTTGAGCTGCTAGTACGTTACCATCAGTACCGGCGCGAGCATGGCGATTTGTGGGCTTCGGCGGACGGCGGTGTGCTGCGCGCGCTGGCGGACGGGCTGCCCGGCGTGCTGGAGCAGCGCGACCGCCGCGGCCGTTGCGTGCTCCTCATGTTCGCCTCCAACTGGATACCCCACGCCTGTCCCCTGCTTTCCGTCTTCAGAGCTCTTTTGCTCACCATTGAACGGACTCTCGATGACGTACAAAATCAAGCTAATGGATATGTCATTATCGTCGACTGGACTGAATTTACATTCAAACAATCATGCAGCTTGCAAGCTAAAGTGTTGAAAATGATCATAGACTGTTTACAAGATTGTATGCCTGTTCGGTTTAAAAGTATACATTTCATCGGACAACCTTGGTATGTGGAAACTGCTCTAGCGGTTATAAAGCCGTATCTTAAAGCGAAAACTCGTGAGAGAATAGTGTTGCATGGAAACAATTTATCTACTTTACACGACGCCCTTCCGTTGGATATATTACCCGCAGAGTTGGGAGGTGAGGGACCTTCATACAACTCAGAACGCTGGCTACAAGAATTTTGTAAAAGTGAAAAAATTATCCCAACCGCTATAGCCCCAGTGACCGCAGCTGTGCCCGTCGACAACGACCCTCCCTCGGCTAAACTGGACAAAGCGTACAAGCAGAAGGACAGCGCAAATTTTTCGTTTCATGGCAACGAAAAAAGTGCAAAGTCAGAATTATTGCGTGATAAAGATTGACCTTAACACAACCGGTAATAGCAACGTGGTTAAGTTGGACACTGGATCGTTCTGTGCCTTAAACCGCCACCAGAATTACATCGTAGCATGGCGCGTGCTGCGGTGTGCAATTTGTGATATCGAGTGTATTGATAATAATTTACGGTTTGAGGATCGCTATCTAGAGTATGATAAATGGCATACTCTATGCATATCAAGTATGATCAAGTTGTTTTTGTGGAATGAAGTGCATTTACATGGTTTCTGAATACAATGTCAATTTGGCTTTGTGGGCATTTAACGATGAGCTAAGTACGTGGAGGGGGGTGTGACGGCGCGGCAGGAAGTGTTGTGGCGCGGTCCGTGCGACGGAGCATCCCCCGCGACCCAACCGGCGCGAGCGCAGGTAACGGTGCCGAGCTCTCGTTTCGGCGCATCGCTCTTGCTCGCTCCACATCCAAGCATTCAATTTCAATTTGCATCTCATATATTTATTCACATTATTTATTTACCTTATAACATTAATTTTTAGCTCAAATCTCTCGGTGACCACTTCACTATACTAATGTAAATCCTAAGTTGTAGATAGTTAGTTACGCTTAAATCGTGTGAGGCTTGCTGCGCATTTACTATTATGTTTTAAGTCTGTGTTTGGAAAATATGACGATCCTGGCGCGATATATTTAAATAATAAGTATCTATTGTTTGGTGTAGCGAATCAACTGACGTTGGTTCCACATTGATGTCTTAAAGGGCAGTATTAAATTATTGTGTGTTCTCATGACGAATGTGACTCTTCTATAGAATTTGTGATGTCCATAGTCTTAGCTCTCGCTCCAAATTTTACTATGCTCTCTTGTAATAATAATTTGATGTAAGTAGGTACTTTAGTTTAGAACTCTGACAATAAAATTGTGCATTAAATTGAATTTGATTATAAAACATTTGTGTATTGTTATGATAAATGCTTTCTTCGTATTTTGGTATCACATGATTGTAAATATTAATATACTGACTGACAGTCAAACTGATATTATATCGTTTGATAATAAATATGCATAAAAATACCTTTTTACGAACGATTTTTATTTCTATGCAAAAGGGACCTATTAGAACGGTTAGAACATGAACATAGTAAACAAAAGATCAATGCTATGGCATAATTATACTGCAAATCCGTATATCAAATATCTAATCATTCAAGAGCATTGATTGTAGAACTGTGTCAATCACTAAACAAGTAAAATCAAGTAGTATAATATGTTCCTAGTTAGACTCGCGTCACAACCAATTCAATAAGTTAAGTAAGTACATGGATAGGACACTTATCTACCTGACATTTCCTACTTTCATTAATATAGCATGAAGAGATTAGATATGTCTGAGCGAATATTTTCTCCGTGACTAAGCGCAAATATATTCACGTTACCATTAAATTAGGTCTAAGTTACGTGTTTAGCTAAGTGTGTTCTTTGCTTAATGAAAATGAAAATGATTTGTTCAGTTTAGGCCCTGCTAAAGCATTTAAGAATGTCGAAGAATTTACCACTAATACACACATAATAATATGACTTTAGTTAGAACTTGCCGTCTTTACCGAAGGTGAGGGAGAGCCTAGGATATCCACACAAACAATGCTATAATTCGATGAATGTATGATGTAAATGGGTGGCTGATGTGTAGACAATGGGCAGTGAACCGAAGTGCGGCGCGAGTGCCACAGTCATGTGAGTCACGTGGCGCTTCCGTCGCGGCGGCGCCGGAAGGACTGTACCTGAGGCCTAACATCAACTCTAAATGAGACATGAATTCGACGAACTGTAAGTTCGGGCACACGTACAAGACACACGTACGGGCAGAAAGTATATACCTAATAACTAAAGCATTATAAGTTGATGGTCATTGTAAGGCCAATTACGGCTTATGGTAAATAGTTGTAATCACTTAGACTTCATCACGTGGAAATGTACCTTCTAGTTCTGGTCATAAAGAAAATTGGGTTTCTTCCTATGTTTATTTCCTAGTCTTTTGTATTGGGTTTTATTATAATTATTCTGACATTTAGCACCTTCGCTTGAACAGCTCGAAACACCATGTAATAACCTGCACCACTCTGAAATTATACATCTGTAATTGCCTGCAAGTCATTTATGGTAGCTGCTGCAAGCTTAAACCAGTATCTACTTAAATACCAAACCAACGTAAAAAATAATTTTCGATTTAATTTGTCTGTTTTTTAATTTCATGTTTTACAAATCGGTTCAGTAAGTTGCAGACGTATAAGAATAGGAATATTCTTTTCTTGTTCACAATTATATCAAATCTCATATCCCATCCAATCATATACATATAAAATTAAAAGTAAGTTTGAACCGCTAGTTTCAATAAAATGAAATTTGGGGGATGTGTGGTTAGGTTTTGGTACTGATACACTGAGAAAGAGATTTCCGGAAGTCGTCTCCTACGGCAGTTAAATGGCGTTTGAAAGTTTGGATTTGAAATCTTACTGGAAGCTAGTGTTTAATATTCGATATAGTCTTTTCGGGTTTCGACGGAGGACATAGGTTATATCTATACATATAAAATCAAAGACTGACTGAAATAAACGCATATACTAAACCGCTCGTCCCTAGGAAAAACATGCAATATTACATGTTTGTTCCTTGTGAGGTGTAAAGAAAGGCTTTTTTGAAATTCCACCCCAAAGAAGATGAAAAAGTATATTTATGTTTGATTGTAAAATTCGATAACCACGCAGTCAAAGCTGCGGGCACGAACTATGACTATATATATAGGACTAGACAGATTGATAAAATTATTTTTAATATTGTTATATAAGCCCAATATTTGCAATTTTTAGTTTTATAATAAGTACGCAATCAATATCGGGCCTTGGCGTAAAGATAACGATGATTAAAATATTATCTTGATGACATTGTCAATGAACAATGAATACAACGTAGGTGATATAATGAAAATGAAAATGAAAATGATGAAAATGAAAATGATTTATTCAGTTTAAGCCCTGGTAAGGCACTTATGAACGTCGAGGAATCTACCACCGGTTCGGAAACTAGCCTTCTGAGAAGAACCGGCAAGAAACTATACCTATAAGTATAAGTATATCATAGTTTCGTAATAACGCAACAAATGAGTTGCAGTGTAGTGGAGCGTGCTTACTCGGGTTGATTTAGTAGAGCTACGAGTATCATATTATAGGCCACTCCTACACATATTGCAGCTACTCTCCGATCCGTAAACAAATAAATAAGCCATTGTTCCCAAGTTTCATCATCCGAAACAAAGAGCGCTCTTTCGTACAAGACAAAAGAACTAACGAGAATTGCCTTGTCTGGTTGATTCACTCTTACCTTACCTGAACATTTGCATGTAAGACGGGAAAGTTACCTAAACTTTAGGACATGTTTGCGAATGAGTAATCCACAACCAAAAGAAACAATTTTGTTTGGTCGCATTGTGAATCTGAGAATGATTCTCACGTTAAATTACCGTTTCAATGCATGCAAAAACTTTTCAAGTCTATGCAAATATTTTTCAGAGTAGTCAACAATGTGACTAAATTTTAGGAAAGTTTATTCCATTATTTTATTTGAACCAATTTGTTTTTAGATTACTTATCTTAGCCCTATCGTGTGGTACCTATCGTAAACCGTCTTCGGATCTATTGTACACAGATCTTGAGAGTGATAAAATGCCCAAACGTGTCAACCTTCTCAGCAAACTCAGATAAAAGGCTCAAACTTGGTAAACTAGCCGAGGTCGACGAATCGTATTCTTATGGAATCCGAAAAACAATGTTAGCTCTATTAACATAAGTCCGTGAGTCGAGAAAATTAATTTGTACATACAATATTATGGATGAACTTATTCTAATTGCGGTTGTTTAACGATTCCAATGAAACGTTTGTTAACTAGTGTATTCTTTAGAATTTTAAACACGAACTAGAAATATTAAAAAATACGTACCTATTCCCCGCAGGGGCATAAACGGGGATAGAATACAAACGTCGATACCGTTGAAAACAAGAATCCTGGAACAGTGGAATTTAGAATTTAAGCTCTTCTATCCATTTCAATAGTAGTGCTTAACTTTCTCAAGAGAAAAGGAATTTCACGCAGACGAAGTCGCGAACATTAGCTTATATTAATATAAGGACCTACATGATATAAATATAGTACTTACCTATAGAATATAGATCATACAGATACATGCGTGGTATTTAGGTGGGGCAGTGTTAACAGGTGGCAGCTGGGGTCGTGTTTCAAAACAATCTGCGCTACTGCGACCCGGAAGCGCCAGTCGCATGATATTTCACAAGAATTCCTTGTTGCCACTGTGTATACTGGCCATTCAAATCCACTAAAGGTGAAAATATCCACTTATTTTGTTGTGAGCTGATCACATTTACTCACATCTTATGTGTCTTAGGGTTTTATGCTTTCAATTGGTCTAAGTGCTGTAACTCTAACATTAAAATTATAGTTAGGAGCTAAGAAAAAACTTGTGAGGGTTAAACTTAAAGTACATAACCTCAGCCTATCTTTGTGCCATTAACATTTCATAAATACCTACTCTTGAAGGAACTCGATACATGAAATATTGCATACGAAATACAACGCAAGGAGACTAACGTTAACATAATACTATTTTGTACAAATCCAATCAACCAGCATCGTAGTCGAAATGGCATTGTTTATTGTTTCATTACTGTTTCGGACACAGCTACTTAACTGCAACATAGTTTCCGTTAAATGAAACCATTTACGTAAACACTTACACAAAGAAGATTACTTAGATAGAAGTGTAAACTCAGGGAAGCCCAAAATAGAGCTGGTCAGCAAATATGTTAGCGCATAAATACCTAACTGATAACATAATGTAAAGACTTTTATCCTATTAACTCACGTTGTTAAAGTAAGTCCTTAAGTAAACTATTATTAAACTTAAATATGCAAGAGTATTTCTTCCACACATTTTATATGTATGATTGGTTGATTGATTCCTAACGGTTATTAGGCCCATTCAATACACTAAAGACGTAATATTTTAGTAAATCACAATGAGGAATGAATGAGTAAAGAAATAACTCGACTCCTGTAATTAGCTGTAACGGTGCATACCTGATTGTACCGTTCGCGGCTAATGTTGCGCGCTGTGTGGTTTCCATATCATGTCATTAGTTACCACATCTATGCAAAACTGTACGAATATACGATTTCAAATAACCCATATAAGTTATATCATTCGATACCTTCTTACTTGATTTGTGACCGCAAAATGCACGTGTTAATTATATCGCGAAACAATGTGCTCGTGACATAATCAATTGATCCCTTTGTTCGTGTTGACGAACAACAGATTTATGCACTGTTTTAACATAAATCAGAGTTCAACTACAATTAATATTTCACCCGCTTGTTTTATCTCGATTTAAATATGAAATAGTAATAATTACTCTATGTACGAATATTGTGTGGTATGCTGTTAATGGCATCGTCACGCATGGTTGTCAATTGAAAATGGGACCAGTAACATAAAAATATCCACACATATGGCTAAACTAAAATGCAATAAGCTTTGTTCATACCTACAGTGTAACATACATTTATTTTTATCGACAGGAAAATATTTTACCATATAAGTAAATCATAATATTATATTCATTAAAATGTGTCTCGAGGTTAGGTTTGTGTCAGCATAATGATAAAAATAACTAGCTTCCATCCGTTTCGTATACGGCCAATGTGTTATTTATTCTTGTATTTGGAATGTTATCCATCCCCTTGGAGGTCTATTTTTGATTAATTATAAGCAAGAGATTAATTATTTACTGAGCACTATGCTTTTACCAAGGTTGAACTGAATTGATCCACGCAGTAAGGCTTCTACATACAAATTAAATCAACCCATTTTGCCCTTGTGAGAGATGCTAACGCAAAAAAAAACCTATCATATCAAAACATATCTATTTCTTCTCTAATCAATCACTAAGCTGATTAATTTTGATTGAACTGCCACTTTGGCCTTGTGGTCGCAAACGCCACTGCAGAACACGAGGTCCTTTCTTCGATCCCCGGGGAAAACTGTTATTAGGTTTGCCTATCTTAAATTCCCAGTAGTAGCCTGGAGTCTGGATAAGTGCAGAGTTAACGACAAGAGGGGAGTACCTATTATAACTGCTTATAATGTTAAGGTAAGTAATATAAGTACACCCCTGCCTAATTAATATAGGCGTGGGCGTATGTAGGTATGTATGATTTTGATCGAAGTGAGTTCAAAAAATATTATATTACCTACCAATAGTTCTCAATTCGGTAGTATTATTGTTATTTTAAAAACATAAGTAGGTAACTAGGTACATAAGTAAATCAAGGTAGGTAAGTCAAAGAGTAGAGTTTTACTGGTTGAAATTACTTGAAATGCCCAAAGTGGCCACGATACGTTGAGTCACAGTACAAGTATTGACAAGCGGTAGGTATACACTATACAGGTATCTGCAGCGGTGCATCATGTTACCCGAATATGGTGCGAGTGGAGGGACTATAGCGTAAGTATATATTGTTAAGGTCATTGCTTGATATGTGAACGGACCACACGCCGCTGAATATAAACTCTGTTAATCATCGTTTACTTAAAGCTAAGAATTCCCAATGAATTGTCTCAGTGAAGGTTGAAACTTCATGAAGATCAATAAACTGAATGGGATGCTAAAACTAAAATTAGTACTTGGTGAATTTCCCAGAGATATATTCAAAAAGTAGCTTGCGACTAAGAATGATTTCTTCAGTCAAGGCAAAGGTCCAAAATACGAAAGCCTAAAGTTACCTCCTTGCACTTCTAACAATAATCTCGCACGGCTTAGATAAACGAGTGCTCTGAGTTTACTGCAAATTGCAGTCGTATTTTGATGGGACTAAGCGATTATCTACCACATAAGTAATATACTAACATGTAACGCTCCAAACGGGTTCGATTCCCGCATCGAACAAAGGAGTCGTTCTTGCCCTCACGATAAGATATAATAATATTAGGATATAATTATAATATTTAGGTTATTTAGGTAATTCCTTATTCTAAAAGTGTTATGTGTTTATTTTATCAACTAGCTGTGCCCCGCGGTTTCCACCGCGTAGATTTAGTTTCATGCTTTATGTATAATATAAATAAAAGCCTAAGTTACTCCTTGAAACCCCAGCTGCCCGTCAGTGAAAGTCCCGTTAAAATCGATCCAGCCGTTTCAGAGATTACCCGGAACAAACAGACAGACAGACGGTCGGACAGACAGAGAAAAATTTTTCAACTTGTTTTTTCAGTGTCAGTAGCGTGTGATATACTTTCATGTTTCAGTGAAAAGCTGTTATTTTAGAATTACAAACAGACACTTAAATTTTATTTATCTGTATAGACGTATAGATATAGATTAGTAACACTAATTAATAGAAAACGACACATCTCATAATCAATAAAATCAGCCCAATTGAGCCCAGTCCATAAAGTTGTGTGCCTCCTTAAAAAGCATATATGAGGCACAGCGTGACTTGGAAGAATCTTTGAAGTCAATACCTACATAATTGTATAAATCTTCCTAAAATAAGATCAACGTTATCAGCTTAGTGTTCACCCCGAGTGATAAGGTTAGTAATCTTAAAAACATACCTACGGTTATAATCTTAATCAGATGATATTTTATCAGTTTACGATAACATTGTATGAGGAGTTTAAATATTTAATGAGTACCTAAATAAAATGAAAGGAACTATAAACCTCGATAATGATTTGACTTTGAACTAGCTGCGATATTAGCTTCACCCTCGTTGACTATTGTAGCATAACGCAAATATAGCATGTCTAATAAATCAGAAAGTTAGGCTGAATCATTGTCTCAAAAATGGGTACAATGAATCATCCAAAGCAATCGTACCTAATGTTCTGCTATGATAACATCCTATCCTCGGGACTGGTCTTCTGGAGGGTATTTCGACTTTCCAACACATTCGAGAGTTGGAATACCGAGCATAGACTCCCCTTGTTATAAGCATAACACAAGCATACTCTTACTTAACAATAATTTCAAACCACATATATTTGTACATTATACATTACATAGCTAAACATTACATAAAAACCTGCGACTTTTAAATCACTAAGAACTAACAGAAGCGTCGACTTCGGTTGTTGATTTAATTGAAATTACCGCAAGTAACATTCTATATAGTTGAGAAAATACTTGGAAATTTCCATAAAATGTTGACACCATACCTATATCTTATACCTTTACGAGCAATTCTTGTATATATATATAGAATCTGGATCTCGGGACGAAGCAGTATAATTGTCTGATCTAAGCCTGCTAGTCAATAAAAACAAAAAAGTTCAGAAAGGTAGGCTACCATAAACAATTGCATGGATAAAGCTTTTAAATCATAGACACACGTTAGTTATTCTCGTGTTTGTCATTTATTTATAATACTGATCCACAGATATACAATATATACTAAAATAATCCAACCCGCGACTTCGCCGGTGATTTTAAATAACCTTTGGCCGTCATATTCATCGTAAGTGATTTTTTTATACCTTGATACTGTTTATCATCATGTAGAACAAAGAAAACTATTTTTATAAAGGAAATGTAGTATTATCGGATTTTATTTGTTTTTAAGTAACGTTTTACATATTATACATTAATTCAATACGAATTTACTAGCTATATAAATAGCTTAATTTTATTTAAAACTACGTTATTAGTCATAATGTATCAGTATCGATCCCTTTGCCTATGAAAAGTAGGATTAAGTATAATGAACTTAAATTTTGACATTGATTGACCGCAACATTTTCCTTTCTGATTATTTGACTGAGCCGACAAGTTTGACAATATTGTTGACATAAAATTAACAAGTTTTGGTGAAAAAAAAAATATATGGGTTCTCAAACCAGTAAAATTGTTCGTGTCAGCAAAATGGCGAGTACAGGAGAAATCCAGCAGTTTATAAAGGATGCTATTTCACAGGACAAAGTTGTTGTATTTTCAAAATCATACTGCCCGTATTGCAAATTGGCGAAAGATGTAAGTATGAATGTAAAAATGAAGTCGACAAATATTAAAGTATTGCAAAGAATTTTTCATTATGGTGTAACATTATGACTCATTGTCTGGGTTCCAGAACTTATTGACTTGATTTCTAATATAATATATCTTAGAATCTTACTATTCTTTAAATGTATATCTTTAAAAGCATTTACTTAGATGATAAAGTTACCCTTTTGAATTTTATGATCACATATCTATAGATAAAATTGTAGGCATTTGATAAGCTAGTAATAGGAATTTATCGTTACCTATTTTCTTATTATTTCCAGGTGTTTGGTAAGGTGAAGCAACCTATCAAGGTGTATGAGTTGGATGAGCGTGATGATGGCAGCGCTATTCAAGACAGCTTGTCTCAGATCACAGGATTCAGAAGTGTAAGTAACTACCGACTCACTGTGTACACACATGTAATGAGCTGGAAAAGTAAGTGATCATTAATAGACTCATGGCTGTATATTGAATATCCATACTTGATTTCATTGTAGGTAAACTTGTAAATTGTTGGGTAAGTGTTCATTAATGTACTCATAAAAATGAAAAATATTTATTCATTTTGGGCCCTGGTAAGGCACTAATGGATGTTGAAAATTCACTATAATTTTTATATGTCATGGAACCAGGCTACCAAGTACTTAATATTGATCTTTTAGGACATTTCACTATGCAATATTTTAAATTGGTATCCTAACATTCTCTGAAAAATCTTGACAAGGTTAATAAAAAGAGTTGTCCATCTTAATCATAAAATTTAGGCTAGATATAAAAATTGTGTTGTTGACGAGACCTTTATTGTGCCACAGTGCCTTAATCACTAAAAAGAACTTCCATATCTGAAATTTTGTTTATTACTCACATCTGATTGAAAATACATCATAAATCCTAATCATGAAGTCTAAATACCATCCAATGTCTCGGTGCTTCTCTCAGAAAATGCTCAATAATAATGTAATTTGTGTGTTTGCAGGTGCCTCAGGTGTTCATAAATGGCAACTGTGTGGGTGGTGGTTCTGATGTGAAGGCTCTGCACGACGCAGGCAAGTTGGAGCCGCTACTCATTGGCTGATGCAACAAATCATTAAACCTCACTTATTGTCTCAATAAGCCAAACAACATGGCCAATGCATATAACATTTGTTTAGAGATAATTTATTACTTTATTATAACATCACCATCTACTCAAATAGATGCTCATATTTAATTGTAAAGTACAAGTAGTTTGTTTATTCACCTGTTGTTGTTTGTGTATTTATAATTTTACTAGCTGAAAGTTCTTCAGTGTAGGTATTTATGTACTTAGTATTGTAAAAAGGTACACAATTTATTTTTAAATTCAGTACAAGATTATTAAATGTCTATGCTTAAATTTTACTGTAAAATATTTTTTATTAAAAGATGTTGTCATTAAAATGTTTTTTTTTATATTAAATTATTTTCGTCAGATCGTTGTTCCTACGAACAAGTTAAAAGAAAAGTACAATTCCACAAGAGGGATATAAACAAGAAAGAAATATTTCAGTGAAATGTTATTGTTCAGATTATGCAAATATTGTTTGAAGTGTGCCACCCTCGCGGCGAGCTCGAGGCAACAATCGCGTCGAATTAATTTTAGAGATTCCTCTATAAATCCTTCAGCTAAAGTCACTTGTCCCCTTCGTAAACGCGTTATTACGCTCATGAGATGAAAACATCAGGCCCACTCAAGGCCACTACGCGCAGCCCGGCCGGAGGGTTACTCTACACACGCATCCGCCGATGTCTCCTATGTCATTGATAAAAGCGTCGTTTTTGCGTAACGCGTTGGATTGTGTCAATTAAGGCCCGGTGGGTGGGAGCGAGAGGCGAGAGGCTGCGAGGCACCCTCGCCCAGTCGCCGCCGCCCCAGCGAGTGCTTCGCGCGCCCGCCGCTAGTCGGCGCTAACCCGCCCTACGCAACATGATGCTACTATATCCTATTTAGATAATATTCATGTAAACAAACTGTATTGTGTTCACTAACAACTGTAAACTGCTGTGGCCTCGTGTGAACTGCTTGTAGGACTAGAACGGTTTATTAGCACAGTTTGAGACAATGTGACATTGAAAAGTGTGAGCGAGCTAAGGTGAGTTGTATTTACGTACGCTTGAGCTTACAATCTGTAAGATGTAGCTGTGTTACAAATGTGTGATTTGGTTGATGCATTGACAATATTCAATGAATAATTTATTCATTGACCAATTTGTGTCCTTTACTCCTATTTATACTTGGTACTTGTATCTGTGTGCAGACAGGTCCCTACCCAGATAGTATATTTTGAAACGTTAAAAATTATCTGTACCTAGGTATATCTTTCTCGTAGCGCCTTATAGGCATATTCACCTTTCAATTAATAGCTTAGTTTCTACCTACTTACTACTTAAAGCAAACATGGTTTCAATCAAGCCTGCTTTATTACACAGGTAACACATAACATAAGTTAAGAATAATTAATTATATGGCACTTTAAGTGGTCCATTGAGGCCCCAATTATGAATTGAACCCATGACCCTACCCTACAATGTATATGGCTTAATGAAAGTTCACCTTAATCACAACTCCCGGCTTATACTGAATGCAGAGTACCTACTAATATATGTTAGTAGCTGTGATGTGGAGCCGCAGTTTCCATCGCGTAGGTTTAATTTCATGGCTCTATTTCACCAATTTCATTTTCATAAAAGTTCTTAGTTTCTTTTGTAACTTCAGCTATATGTCAGTGAAATTGTCGTTAAAATCGGTCCAGTCGTTTCAGGGGGAAGCCGAAACAAACAGACAGACGGAGAAAAAATATGTATTTTTAAGCATTACTTACTTACTTCCATATGCATTTAGTGAAAGGTGTTGATTTGGAATTACAAACAGATTTACAATGTAAATTTTATATATCTGTATAGATAAGTGGAAGCAGCATTCTTACTTTAATTCCGTATTTAGTGGCTACGTATTCACGTATACATTTAGGATGTTTTTATTAGCCTGTTTAATACGCCCTGAATCGTACAACTGGCTTATATATAAATTGAGACAAAGACGTTGGTAGTGACTTTATATTTTTACTCCCTTTGGAACTAAGTAACCTATAGGAACATAGTACTTTCGAACAAAACCCTCTATAATATATTTACTTTAAATAGCAAATATCGAGGTATCCTCTAAGTAAAGTAATAAAGTAACCATCTCAATACTAATAGTTTATTGTTTGTTAACATAGAAACAACTTAATCCCTGGCTGTGGGTGTCCCTGTAATTTATTAACATGTGTTCGAGCGCCATATTTTGCCAATGATCGTGTTTTCGTCTTGTTTGCTTGTTCTGTCCCTCGGCGGATCAGTGGATGGTAAATATACCTATTGAATTCTATATTGAATTAGGCATTCGCATGTCGCTCTACCTATGTTTTTATTTATTTATTACTTTTCTGTGGTCTACTTACATCACTCAATATATACTTGACTATACCTATAAATAAACGTATTTTTGGGTGTAAAAATACTTGGTGGGTCCACCCATCGCCTTATTCAGTAAGGCGCCCACCATCTGTCACATTGACACTTGATCAACTTTGGTGATCAGTGGGTGTAACTCTTATGCGAACCCTTTTGTTGATGGCCCGAGCATAAATAAGTGATTAATTTTTAAATATAAAAATCTTATACTTAATAAATACAAAATTGCAAGCCCGTTGCTTCAACAGTTTATATAACTTTTACACCAACAACA
This sequence comes from Watsonalla cultraria, assembly GCA_964035505.1. NCBI lineage: Eukaryota > Metazoa > Arthropoda > Insecta > Lepidoptera > Drepanidae > Watsonalla > Watsonalla cultraria. The sequence continues at coordinate 4,925,900 of OZ037727.1, read as the reverse complement.
ATCCTACACAAATCCAGGCAGCAAAAGACAGAAACGTCTAATATTGACTTAAAACCGCTTCCCATCGGGTGTCCCCCTATTCCATAGTATAAAGTGTATAGTTTTTGGGCGGTAAGGGAGCGTCAAGGCGGGCGGGAGTGGTGTCGCGGCGCGATATAAGGCGGGCGTCAGTCTGCCGGCCGGCAGAGCGACCGCGGTGCCCGGCCTCGCTACACCGTAGCTCCGCGTAGCTCGCGCTACGATCAACTTCGCAACTTGCTACGCAGATATACAGTTCCCTATTTGGACTTTAGACAAAGATTAAATGCACTTAACGACGTTTCTCGACTTGATAATTTGGTAAGGATGCTCATGCTATTTGAAAAAGCTTTTTTTTTTTTTCATTCCTGCTTAATGTAATACTCGTTGCGTTTAATTAAATATTATACTATACTTATTGCGAGTCTACTGTAAATTAAACGCATATTTATATTACTCTGGACATATTTTAAGCTTTACCGATATTTAAAGTAGTATTTAACACCGGCAAAGTGAGTGAAATTTTAAGGATTCAAATTATTTAAGACCGGAATCACCAAGTTTATTTCTTCCAAAATTTACTTCACCGGTTTTATTCCGAAAAAGCGATGATAAAATAACAGTTTTAAGTTATGTTATCTGAAACAATGTTATGAAGAAGTGTATTCCTATCGCCGTTGTTATGAAACCCTTGCAAAAACTTTTCTCTTACTACCAGGATGATAAAATTATTAAGAATACCAAAACAAAGACAGTATCTTCTCAAGTCAAAATTAGAAGTAGACTATATTTTATTTCGTTTAGTTGATACGTATAGATAGCCAGAAGGTAAAAAAGATTTAAATATATAAAAGCCTGATACAAAAAAAACGGATTTCAGAAAATAAAACTCAATATGACTCAATATAATTTTGTATATCATCATTATCAGATGGTTAAAATTCGGAAAACCAATACCACTGTATAAGTATTTGTTGCTTTTGTGAAGAACACAAACACACACCAAATTTCACGTCTTTAAGAGCAGCAGGTAGTATTTGTGTTGATATTTGATTAATGTTTCAGTCAGACCTCAAAATGTTCTTTATAAACAAAGATCTAATTTAAGATGGTATATATAAAAAAAATAATGGTGGTATCATTTAGAACACTATTTATTAAGGCAACAGACAAATCGGTTTCTATTTGTACCTATAATTAGTTATAAATTGGTTAATACGGTGTTGCAGTGATTTATATACCATTTTGACATCGTTATTCGCTACGTTCTACTACCTAGTTCTGTCTTGGATTAAATTACAATGTTTTGCATATATATTGATCGGGAGAGGGATAAAGGTACCTACATGATTTACTACTTTTATACCCGCTCTTCTCTGACCAGTAAAACAATAGATTCGAGTCTATTGTTTTCCCCACTCTTTTGAACGATGTTTTTGTATCGAATACATAAAATGCCAGTCTTTACACAACTTTGGTAAATAAAGCTAATGTTTTTTCTCTCGTTTCCATGTTCAAAAGCCGACAAGCGTACCTATCGTTCCGACTTAAAGGCGCTTGATTTTATTATAAAAGCAGTTTATACGCTGTTGACGCTGAGACGCGACTCACTCGGGAAAATGTAGAAAATGCGCCGTTTTCCCGCGTGTCAGCCGACTCTAGTGCAGACTAGTCCTCAAGCAGGTATTTGCAGCCATTAATGAGGGTGAATTATGAAAGTTCTTCACAAAGGATCTGCGCTTTAACCTTTGATGTCGGCTAAGAACTTCAAGTTAAAGATAAAATAAAAATGGCACAAAGGAAACTTAAGTAGAATTCATCTCGCTATTTAATTCTAAATAAAAATATGGAGAGTTCAGCGTCTTATAATTATGGTTGTAAGTGATATATGTGTATTAGTAATGTATTTCAATTAGATTGCTTCATTTTCCCGGAGCTGAGATAGTAATCATGACAGCGTGACTAAATAATGCGATGTTAATAAACGGCTGGTTTGAAAATATCAAAGTTTTGATGGAAAAATGTATTAATTAAACGTGAACGCGCGGGAGGAGGCGTGGCTCATCAAAAATGTATAGAATTCGTATGATTTGCATAAAAGTCATTTTATTGCCTCGAAAGACAAACAGAATAGGATATTAGCTGTTGAAATGAATCCGGAGTTGCGGTGTCAATTAAACTTGTCCATTGAAGTATACGAATTACGAGGCACCATCCTGGGCACTGAAGAATTTACCTATTTAGCAACGAAGAGTTTATATTGAGTAACAAAGAAACAGGTTTATTCTTTGTTACGAGTTCATTGTTGTTCATAACATAAGCGGCCACTTTCTTTAATTTGCGCCTTGCTTGGATACGTACCTATAATATTGTTTTGAATTAATTCATGGAAATACTTATTATCGAGTAGGTCAATTTCTGTAACTATATACTTAGTATTATGTATACCTAAAAATAGACTCCCGGGCCCCGCTCTTTGGTTTACAGAATATTTCTGAATAGCTATCCAACTTTAATATAGTACGTATATATGATTGCTTTGATATACGTCTACTATATAATTATCTCTTCAAAGAAAGTGTTGACGCGACTTGGTGATTCTCCAGGTGCCTAACTCTACTCCTCACGAATTTTAACAAGAGACAGACGGCAGAGTTTGACAAAGAATTCAATGAGCTCCTGTAATTATGTTGAGTAAGTTAAGTTGGCGCATTCATTAGTCGTGTTGTGTTTAATATTCATCAGGGTGCGGTTTCAAGTAACATTTTTACTTTACCACTCTCCAAATCTCGCGAACGAACACAAATTACATGGAAATTGGTCTAAGTTCATTTTGAGCCACATCGCAACTGTCTTGCTATTCGCCGTGTTCCAAAGTTGTTGTTAATGTTCTCTTGTTTCTAATTCTGGACTCCTGTTTCCAAACCAATGTGATTGACCATTTGATAAATTATCAAGTCGTTTAATAGCCCTTTAATGCTTTATCTTTAATGCTTAATCTTACTTTCTTGTTTAAACGTTCGTTTTGTGTTTCGATCAACCACCTTGAAAACATAAAGGGAGAACACCACAACAAAAGCCGTGGTGGTAATAAAATCATGGTTGTCTGGGAAGAAGCCAGTTGACCTCGTATGTATCACCAGTGACTATCTACATTATCTATCTTTTGCTAGCAAAAGATAAATTAATTATTTAACAAGAATTCCTCACGAAACTCGTGTCATATTCGTGATACAAAATTGGAAGCAGGCAGGTGGTCGATTTGACCGCGCGATGAGGCTGGGGATATAAGAGCTTAGTGTTATGTTATGACCTGTCTTAAAGAATGCATTACACCATTTCTTGGATATCACACATTATCTCTTTGTTCCAGATGCTGAATCGGACGTTTCAACAGCTTCACGTAGACATTACGTAGCTTCTGCTATCTCTTTTAACTGTAGACTAACATAAAAAATAGTACAAAGATATCGAACTTAATCTCTGCTAAGGCTCCTTTATTTTCCTATATGGCTTTAAATATTTAGCACAACAGAAATAAGAGTTATTTTGTACAATATATTAGGTTTATCGGGGTAAAACAATGGCAGAGGTTCACATAAAGCATCGGTATCTGGGCGGTTGTGAGTGGTGGGCTGTGTAAGTGTAGGGTAGTGGTAGGGTGCGGTGGTAATGTGCGAAGATAAGGAGGAGGCGAGGAGCGAGGCGGCGGCGAGCCCGCAGCGGCCGTGCTGGGCGCGCCGCCCGCCGCCGCCGCTGCCCGACACGCGCGGCCTCTGCTGCGCCAAGCTACTTCGCACCAACGGCAAACCGAAGAAGGTCAGTTTAATATTGTGATGTCAGCTTCCCTTGACTGTATTGATTGTATTGGACGTCAGAGGACGTGAAATTTTCGCCACTTAAAATAGCGTGATACACTGGTATTGCAGTTTTTTGCGTTTATCAATGTCCAGATTTTTTACTCTATGTATGTATTTGTTTCTGAATGTAAAGCTATGAATTTAAGATTTGACTATGGCTACTAGAAAATTAAAATCATTGCATGACTGTGTGAAAAGACTGCGTGAATATGCACTATTTGTGTATAGGCAGGTATTCCAGCGTTGAATTATTTACGCGTTATTCCCGGGAAACCGCCAGTTCATCAGTATGTAAGCGGTCAGCAATATATTTCACCTTTGTGGAATCGATGTTTTCATATAATACCGCTTACATTATCATACTGATGTTATAGGAAAATTATTATGTTATATACGCGTACAAAACGAATTCTAAAAGGATAATTTATAAAAAATGTGTGCTTATCTTAGCTCCCCCAGTAATGTCTGAGTGAGGGAATGGGAATAATTCCCTCACCAGCAGTGATTGGATGACAATCACATCTTCACAAGTATAATTACTTGCGCCAACTCGCTTCAATCTTGTTATTTAAATGATACACTAACCCGTCGAGAGGTCTCCCTATATTTCAAGGTAGAGTGCGCCTGAGCTCTATATAATCGAAGTTCGGAACAACTTTTAGACATGGCGGTGACTCGTGACGTCCTTAGTTTACGAATACATCATTCATACCCGTACGTTATAATAATTCAATGAAGTTATGTGGAATCTTGGAACGTGTATTGTTTCCACTTAGATTGATATCATGTCAGGTCGGGAGTTAGTTGGAGTTAACTATCCGACCTACGGAGTATTACACACACAGGGTTGAATATTGATGCTATGATATGTTTGGATAACTTTACGTTGAATAATATTATACAAGTGCGACCAACCTTGAACATTCCCTTTATGAAGGAGGGTTTCTGACTATCGTAACTACCAGAATTGCTATTAATATGACTAGGATTACATAACCTATATAAAATACCAAGTTTATGAGTTTTGATTTTAACTTGCAAACGTCGATATGAAAAAATAGTCGTAGGCAATTTTTTACACAAGAGCTCGATATGTAAAGTTACAGTAGTTACAGTAACAATGTAGCGGTGACTAGTGCAGCATACAATTTGATTCCGGATGGATGTACCTGTATAATTAGCCCTTGCCACCGCCGCGCTCCACGTAGTTTTGATTAACCCGCCCTAGGGAACACACCATTCTGTCGTGTGACTTTTCAACCTTAACTTTTAATTGTAAAATTTACATGTTGGTAGTACATAATATTTAGTAGAAGCATATTAACTAGCAGTACACTGTGGGCGAAGGTCTAACGTGTCAAACAACGAGAACTTTCATGGTCGATTGTCCATTGTGTACATTTTATAATATCATGTTAAGTAAGAACAGCAAGTCGTAAACAAGAACCCCAAACAAATATAAGTATCCCAAAAAGAAGCGACAGAGATGTTTCGTTGAATCAAACAGTTTCGGAGAGTGGTTGCAGGCTCTATTTTACAATTCTAAGTTTGCCAAAGAGGTTGCAATCTGACTAATGCGTGTAGATGTACGTTGTATGTTGTTACTCCATTTTATGTGGATGTTTCAATCGCTTGCACCGAGTGCACAGAAACATGTTATGTCAATAAATAAATAGATACCTTCTAGTCAAGTACATTGAGTCTATTCTTATACTGAACGAAGGTAGAGCTAGAACCAAATAATAATATTAGTATTATATAGAGTGAATGTCATAGACATTTTTACGAAACATACTATATATATAATATGTTGTTGTTGTCTCAAGGACAGTAAAGTATAAGGTTTAATTAAACATTCCTTCACTTTAATACGAAACATGCTTATAAAGCTTAAAAATATTCCGTTCTGAAGCAACAACATCATTAATAACGTGTTCAATATGAGAAAACTTGGATGAATACGTGTCAAGAACGGTTCCAAAACTTTTTGTCACGTTGGCATGTTACACAAAGAGAATATTCCAAGACTAAGGGCCGTGGATGTTCAGTAATAACTTATTATCTGTAGGCAGTCACCCTAATTGTCTTCAAAAGTAAACTAATTTTCTTTCAGTTAATTAAGCTTTGCATAATTTTAAAAAATCAGATTTGCTGTAAAAAGCGCTGAGTTCTCAAATTTGTAATTAAAAGTGTTTGAGTTCCTATGTTGACTTTTAACGCTGACGAAGTTAAAAGAATAAGGGTGCTCGGAGGTATTACTCTTGATTTTGTTAATGAGTATATTAGGCCGACGTAATCTTGATAATGGCGACATTATTTCATTTCTTTGATGTTGTCTACGTTCATTATATTAGAGCTGTTTATTTTCTGTAACGATAACAAAGACATAATCAAATAAAGATGAATACTTTTGTATTCAAACACAGTATTAATATAATAGCACTATGAACTGAATTTTTGTGAGATACCAACACATATAAATTGCATTGGTTTCGTTTTACTTTTCATTCCTTTCCAGTAATTAAGTTAGTTGTTAGTGCAGCTGCATTAGCATACTTTGTGCTGAAATAAATGTGAATGTATTAAAGTATTCTATAAAAAGGTCGGAGTGTCGTAGAACCCGCTTCACATTAGCATAATCGCGGGATTACTCCGGTCTACTCGGCACCCATTGGCATAATGTCAAATAGTTTTAGCACCGGGATTTTTAGATAGCAAATTAGCTTCGGAATTAAAATCTAATTTCTTTCCCATTTAGCACCAACATCTCGGTAGGTAGAATGTGAAAATATATAGATTTCTTTATATTTTGAAACAATATGCCACGCCGATTATGAGATCATTTTATCGTTACCTCTGTATCAATCAATCAATTCCCTAATATATCTACGAACAATCAATCAAAATATGATTATAGATTAACGTCAAATGTTTCTTTGGCAACATGACTTTTGAAATAAATAAAATGAGAGTCGGGCGCCGGGAGCAATCATTTTGTTTAGTGGCGTCTTAACGATCCGAGCGCAGTTTATTAATCGTCTGTAAGAGTCTTAATTTCTCTCGTTTCATCGAGTAATGCTGGGAGCGACTTGGCCGCGCTGATCCCCGCAGAGTGCTAGCTTTAGGTGATAAACGAAGCAACCGTGGAGAACTATAGTCATTAAATCTTTGCTAGTTAAGTTGGACTAATTATTTGGATCTACTCGAAAACTTTTCTGCACTTTATCAAAGTTATATTATGAGACTAACTTCTGCCCCCACAAATTGGGCTCTACCCACGGGACTCTTGATTGAGATTAAAATATCTGGTGTTAATCCAGGTTGTCCTTCCGTTGTTCCTAATTTAATACAAGTAAATTATCTTAGTCATGTGCTTGATTGAGGAACAAGTAATACAAACTTGTATACATATAAACTTTTATAATAGTATTTAGGTAACTTTCTTTGCTATGTAAGTCCCTTGTCGCTTTCCTGGTCGTTTACCTGCCACCGGCACCCGAGAACCCTTGCCTAAACTAGGATAACCGTATCTCTTTCCTTATCGAAGTCTGTTGAGTTTTCAACTTAAGTATAAGTACTTATTTCTATCGTCCTTCGCCGTTTTATTTTACTCAAGAATCATGTCGAACTTTTAAAATGCATCTCAGCTGATACGCCGATGTAAGTTCAAACACTTGAACAGAGAACTTGCTGCTAACTTCTTCTCAACGGTTCGTTCTAGCCAGCTGCTCCACACATTCTCACATACACATGCGATATGCTATTTACAATTCAAGTTGAATAATGTTCTTAAAACATTGTTGCTAGAAATACTATTCAATACTTTAAAAAAGTACGAGATTAAAATTAAACTCAGAGCGATGTACGGGTGCAGAATTAATAGTGGCCAGCAGGAGAGCGCCGCTCTAAATCACAGGTCGAATGTAGTGTCGATGAACCTGACGCTCGCTTGTCTTTATTTACGGCTGGTTTGTCATTCAATCTCATGGACAAGTTTTATTGAACTTATATTTTTTTTTCTTGACTACTAGGTAGGTACTTGATATTATAACGTTTTTCTAGGATTATACGCATTTTCTACTTCGCGATTTGACCATATTTTTTTTTCATATTATTTCTGTTTCATACTTATTACATAGTATTTATTAGTTTAAAAAATATTTCACATATTCACATTTTCTCAATAAATTATAATCAATGCACAAATAATATCATCGATGCAAACATTATGCAGCAAATTCCATCGCTCGTCTTTGAATGTGTTGAAAACTATACAAATGAACAGTTCGCGAGCGGTGTGGAAACTTCGACAATATACCTAAGGCGGGAAGATTTTAAAAGCGTGCAATAAAGGATGTTCAGTGAGAGCCGAGAGCTACTCGTGGGATTTAATATGGAGCAGACGCATTCCCGCGCGACACGCGTCTCAGCCGCCCGGCGCCCGCACGCCCGCTCCTGCCCTGTCGGCTAGTTTACACAAGCTTTAAACTACTTATATTGGTTTCTTTAGCAGGTAATGCAAACTTTATTGTGTACCAAATCTACGGAACCTTCAGAATATACGGAGTAGCCATCGATTGAAATACGAAGTAGAGACGGAAAAAAAAAACATTTTAAATTAATTTTGCGTAAATAAACTTTTCCTAACCGTTACTATAAAATATATTTATCTAAGTCAAATATTGTATATAAAAGAAAATTTCTGAAATACGCCTTTTGAGACACGAGTGGACAAATGTGATTGTAAAGGAATTCATTGCAATATTTTCAGTCTCCGATATCAAAGAAAACCTATATAATTTACACAAAATAAATTCTGATTTGAGTATGTAAAAAGGCGCAAGTGAAGCTATCACTTGCGTCTTTTTACATACGCAGCATTCAAGTTTAATATCATTAAGTGGGTTTGGGTGAAAACAAAATGTTAGTATTGTGTCAACACTCTGGGTTCTGCAGTGCACACGTTCATATAGCACCATACCTGACGTGAACTATAAACATTACGTTAATGCATCCAACCATACTAGACTTCATATCCATTAGTAGAGTTACACGGCTGTCTGGGGTTTATGAACTTAACTACAATACTATTAATATTATTTTAAAAACTGTGCACACTTTTTAAAATACACTTACAGATAGTAAACTTGCTTAGAACTGATAAGTAAATATGAAAAGAGGAACCGTCCCAGTTGACCAGACCCTTAACCCAATTCACGTTATTAAAACCGTAACGATGTCGTAGTGACTTAGTCGTTGATAGTTTTCCTATTCATTATATCAAAGAAAAAACGGAATAGCTCAGTTATTGTCGTGAAAACGTCCTATTGAGTTGAAGTCTTATCGAACTAAGATTTCGGATCAGGTGAATACCACTTTGAGAAAGGATTTCGATCCATTGACTTTAATCGTTTAACGATATTTAGATTGTTTGTTTTACGTGAAGGCACCTGAGCATGGTAGTTGACTGACTGTTGCAGACCCTGCACATATAATTTCCACTGTCCAACTATCACATTCTTCAAGACTAATAAAACAAATTAATGAGTGCACACTCATTAACTTGAAATGTACGAACGTACAACACATCGTCTATTGTGCATACCTACTATTTTAATATACAATGTGTGTGAATACAAATTCATAGCATGCATAAAGTAAGTAAGTACTCACATAGTACAAAAGTCACAATAAATAAAACTAAAACAGTTTCTGCCGGCAGTCCCAGCCCCCATGGTGAGCGCTGAAGAAACTAATCGCATTACGGCACCTATATTTACAACATGTATTTTTCACTTACTTGTCCTCGGGGAGCGCGCTACCCAGCGCGAATATCTCGCAAGAAATTGAAATCACAGACTACTACGTGACTTTAAACCCATAATGTGAGAGGAAATCAGAAAATAATATTTACGTGGCGTTAGCTTTTCGATTGCCTGCTTCTCTTTCATAGATAGCTTCCTTTGAGGTGAAAATTGCTATTTATTCCCGAATGTTTTGTTGTGTTTGATAGCAACTGCGGCACGTAAGCGTTGAGTTGTATATTGTATATTTAACGTTCCAAGAAAATAAGGAAAATACATCAATATCTAACAAGAACAAATCATGACGGCGTTTTACGACTTTCATCTTTATTAATGTGCCTTTACATAAAAACTGATGTTTGTTTTTATGTATTAAGAGATTTATGTACTTGTTGTATTTTGTTGGAAATTATCTACGAAAGCTTTACGATACTTTATGTTACTCTTCGTGCTTATACTCTCTGCAGATTTTAAAGGGGTTTGTTTATTTTTCTAGTAAAATATATTGCCAGTATTTTATTTTTGGAGTCGTACTGCTCAAAGTATACCGAATGTAAGGATAATAATAAATAATAACGAATAAAACCTGTAGTACTTAAGTCGCTTGAATTCCAATAAGAATACCAAATTAGGTACCTAAAGCTAGAATAAACAGATCACGTAGCAATACGTGGGAAATTGATTGCGGGCGATGGAGGCGAATCTCTCCTGTCGCGATGTCATCGAGTGGAGCCATTATCCCATCGTGGCCGTGGATGGCAGCGAGCAAACACTCACCGCCGTCACCCCGCCTATCTACCTACAAGTGCCAGGACATAGATACGTACCTATTGTCGCCCTCATCTCCACTCCACAGTCCAATATACAACTGATTGGAACTAAGTATACATGTAAAGCGAAAATGATATTCCATCGTTATTTTATTTAGGTACTGCAAACATCCAATGTTTACACAATATACATGCAATAACTGAGTCATTAATTGTCGTGTGCCCTGGTAGTCCGCTCCATACTTATAACCGAATTGGGGTAATTTCATATTCATATTGTCATCAATTTGTGGGAATAGGCTTTTACCCATTTCCACGAATGTGAACGTCTCCGTAATGTTTTTGTTTCCATTCCGGATAATAACTTCCTTCCTTAGGGCATTTCTGGACGGTAATTGTTTTTGTAGTCGTATACGTTACTACCATTGTTATAAAGCTTGTACAATTACCATTAAATTGAACTCATTTGAATACTAGCTTAACCCTCTGAATATTTACTTATCATCGTGAATACTAAACTCAATCTATTTCGTACCTAATATTTTTCAATTTGAGTGCAATGAAATTCCAACATCGTTAGATTCGTATTCGAGTCGTAGGGCGTCTGCGGAAATGCGGCGTCGAGTCTAAGAGGGCTTCGACTCTCGTCTGTCTCCTACGCCGAACCGCGCCGCCGCTCTAGCGATTCAAATGAGCACTGATTCCTACCTACGCCACGTCACTCAAAGTTCACTAACAATTCGCAATTAATGGCAGCGAAATGCAAACTACTCATACCTTTATATTTCTAGGTGGAAGATATTAATAAAATACACTTTTTTATTTTTCTTATCGAAATATGAAAGCGTAATGTCTGATCGTTTGCTTTTACTTCATTATATCTACTTCATATTTTATGTCAAAACTATTTTAATTATTATAATGCTAGAAGGGAGAGGTCAATAAAACGCATTTGATGCCTTGAATAAAATTGTTATTACTATGAATATGAGTATTCTATAGTGTTGAGAAGATTTAATTGCGAGTGATCTCTGTTGTACTTGTTCATTTACGACCATCACTGTCGGACGACATCGGATCCTTTGAGAAAGAGCAATTAAAGCGATTGAAATCGTGCAATCGATTTAAGTGCGGTCTCTCATCTTGCTTTATTGTACCCATTATGTTTCAAGTTTATTTGTATCACTCCTAGTTTCTGATCGGTGATCACTTTATCTACCCATTATTACATGAATGTTGTAGGATTAGCAATGTGATGGTTTCAAAAAGCATCTCTAGAAAACTATAGGGATAATATTTAATGTAAAAAAATCTCTATCGCATCGACTTCGATGGATAACGGTATATATCTAGAGCATTATAAAATAATCCGGGGAATATAGTAGGGAGTACTAGAGAGAAGCGGAATAGGATTCGCCGGCAGTATAATATAGGTGCACCTGGCGAGCTATCACGTCCAGGTTTATTTGTGCACGAACGCATGACTAGTTTAACTAGTGCACTAGCGGCTCACGGGCCGGATAAAATCCATTTTGTTACACGCTTTACGAACTTTTCGGTTCAATGGGCGACTATTTGAATTGTATATTTTAATTGTCTTTGTAATATAGTATCCAACCATACATGTCCTAACATTAACATTTAAAGAACGTCCACTTTTTATGTAATGCTAACAGCATTCCGCGGTTTCTCCCGCGTACAATTTCCTTATCTCATTTGTGACATTAGTGAGTTTTTATAAATCTGGCAATTTAAAACCAAGAGAATAAAAATGCCAAAAGCCGTTCTGAAGTAGGTACCGCGCGGACATACGCTCGGTAATAGATTTTTAGCAAAGCGTATTAGATTTATTGAATTTTTGCACAATTTGCTCCTGAGAATTGTGCCCAATAAAAACTCCCACAGAAACAACAACTGCAACTTCTGAAATAAACATTACGTTAACTTGTCTTCCCGTAACGCAACAACGCTGTGGCGGAACTTTTTTATTCAATAAACTAGAACATGTTCGATAAAATCTTTACATGAGTGATAAAATGTGTGCGTACACCGTCTACATACATATAAGTACGTGGGTCGTGCGTACGTACGTGAAGCACCCTATTTTGCATTCACACTCCGCGGGTAGAAAGTGTTTTTCATTGTCGCCGGCAGTTACCCGTCGAGCCTGACAGACATTCTTATTGTGGCCGCTGCCTACCCTCAACCCGATACATTCACTAACCCTTGCGGCTCTTTTTCGCCTCGCTCATTTTTACAGGACAACTATTGTATATATTTTTTAGAGCCAGATTCACGTAAAAAAGGCGCTCAAACTGACATTCAATAATGTCACCAACTTGGACATGGGTAAAGGTAATAAAATAAAAATATGTTATAAGTAAGACACTCATAAATACATACGAAACAATGACAATAGTTATAAAAAATGTATAATGTATGTACGTATCGATTTCGTTAAACGAGAAGTTTGTTAGTCATCGAAAGCCCAATTTGTATTCAGGAGAGGGAATTAAAAGAAGGGTTTGCGAATCTTTAGCGCGACTGCTATTGTCTTTAGAATTTTTATTGTAGCAACGTTTAAAGCCCGCTGGCTTATAATTCACCTCACGTGACGACCGCTAATGAAAGACTTACTTAAGTAACTGCCGAGAGACGGGAATTAACAAGTTCCAAATACAATTCAGCCCTTAAACGAAGTTCATTTTGACGTCGGTAAAGTGGAAAACTTCCACCGACTTCATTTTTTCTTCTCGTTACAAGGAATGTAAAGTTTTACGTCTTTTATAACGAGATACAGTGGTTACGCGGGCGGGTTGCCTTAATATTTTTAAGAGTTTTCTTCATTAATTGCCCTTTATTTAAGTTGAAGTATCTTGTGCGTTGAAGAAACATCTTTTATCTTGTCATTTAGTTGCGTCGTTAAATAAATAACAGTGATTTATGTGGCGAGGGCTGCGATGTTCAGCTTATCCACGGAGCAATCATAGAGCCATGGAGGCAGTTTTTTACATTCGGAAAACGAAACTGACGCTAGCTGATTGCTAATTCCACGACAAGGAGACCTTCTGCGGCCGCACTCATCCACTAATGAAAATATCAGAGTTTTACGCAATCGTTTATCATATTTTCTGAAGATAAATACTACGACGACAAACATTATACTTACTCAAATTTGAACAATTATAGGCGTCGGTTAAGCCAAAAAAGCATGAAAACAAATTAAAAGCTATTAAAGTAAAATAAAATATGAGCACACTGAGAGAGAACAATATATCGACAAAAACGAACAGCACTACAGAGTATAATCAAGAAGTAATTTTACGAGAGTCTCGAGCACACGAAGTGTAAGAAACACAAACTAGAAACTTTATGAAGTTAACGATGAACAACACGGGTAAGATATCGTACCACGTCGCTCGTAGCCCATAGCTCGTAGCTCGTAGCCCGTAGAGGTGTGTCGTAGCGAGCGTAGCACCGTAGACGCAAGCCAGTTGAACAACTTAAATTGCCTGAAAACACAACTTGTTCGTCAGCCACAAAATAAACGACCACTAGCCATCCATCCAGCGTTTGTTTGGTGCACGCTCACAGCGCCGGGAACAATACTCAACCACAATAACGGCAATTTGATTTCACTTAACTTTTCCTACGAAAACAAACATCTTGTAAACATGTTTGTCTCCATAATATTGAATAGAATAACTGATTTACATTTCCTTCCTATTCACATTGTATAAAACGGGAAGGCAATTTTGTGTAATCAAATTCTCAATACGATATGGCAAGGGACGCGCCCGACCCGAAATTATAGAGCGGTTCTTAGTCATTACATTACATTAACAAATTACATGGGAAAGCAATCATCAACGGCCAAGGGTGTAATTAGTCTGTATAGTGTAATTTATTTGCATACGTTACATAAATTTAACCCTACCATCGGCTTTCATATATACAGTAAGTGGATTCACATTTACAACTTTACAAGGACATGGCACGTTACTACTTACTAGACAAATAAAAATTAAAGCACTGTTATACTTTTTTTTCTACTATATGCCGCCGGCAGAAAGCAGACATTAGGTTGTTGATATGACTGTTTGAATTTCAATGCAATATCTCCAAGAAAAGCGCAGTGCTTTGAAATGATCGAGGGTTTATCATCCTCCCGGGATGATAAACGAATGATATTCTGCTTATTTCTGGTCTCGAAAATAAGTCTTTTAAAATTAATTTTCTTCGAGAATTATTTACAATCGTGGCCAATTTTAGCATAATTTAAAAATATTAAAGAAAAATGTAGTTAAACAAGAATTTACCCTCAATTTACATTCAGGAAGGACGCTGGCCGCGAAGGGTCTATATCGAATTCCTATCGTTTCTTCAAAACGACCGAGTCACCCGCGCCCGGCGCCGCCCGAACACACCATCGCTTTATTCAGTTTTGTTTTACCTTTGCATGTACAATATTAGAATTTTGGCTTAAATTTAATGAATTTATGGATGTGGTGATACCAGTAATGATACCTTCATCAATTATGACAAATGACAAGCCAGCACCAGCAGCAAATTAGTTTATTATTTTATCGGTACTAGAATGTACACCTATGTTAAATTATAGAATTCAATTTGTGATTGTCTTGTGTCGATTTGCCAAAAATAAAAACTTAATTGTGTATACTTTACATAGTTACCCTGGGTCGGCGGTGTTTTATTGATATTTGCTCTCAATCACATGCATGTTAAATGACTCGGGTCAGGCTAATATTTATTTGGTGATTCATTACCATTTATATTGTATTGTATACCGAAATGTTTTATTAATATTGTATCCCGATTGGCCTCCACTATTCAGATGTATTCAAATAATTCTCTTGAAGCAAAGCAAGCAATCTGGTTATTTGAAGCGATTGAGTATTCATAAAGATCTTTTTGATATCAATTCAACAGTACTCGACTCGACGGAGATGACTTCAGTTCGTTCTTTTTGTGCGATATCCTCGTAGCCATCTGGGTTCTATCTCTGCTGTAATTCACAATTTCCCTTTCTCATATATTTATCTACACTTTATCCATTCTACCAAGCGCTATTTTATTTATTATCCACAATATAAGGAACGAAAGTTTCTCTCAACTCAATTAAGTTATATTGAATGTCTGTCGAGGTCTGTAACCTAACTTAATGAGCACTGAATTCTGTATTTATATCAGAAAAAAATGTGCATTACGAATAGAGCATGCAAGTTGTTGACACTTCGTGGTTCGAGTAACGATTTATGGGAAAGAAAAGTAAAAGTGCAAGAATTTTGCATACTTTATAGCGGTAACTTTACCCAACGGGAATGCTCAGTTACGTAGCCGAGTCACAAAGGGTCGGATAAATCACATTACCGGCACGCGTGAATTGTAAATTGGACATTACTCGTTACACCTCGCGGTCGGGATGCACCCGCTACACCCACTACACACATAACTTACTATTCAATATACTGGACTAATGAATACACAATACCTAACTGCAACTTATCATTTACAAAACATCTACGTTATATTTTCGATGTTTTTATTCTACAAAAATGGATCCATTCACAAAATAAACACGGGCAGTTTGATATTATTGCGGTTAGTTTATAAATCTGTATTGACATCCCGTTATTTTCCGTGCAATGAAACCGGCGGCGGCATGTAATTGGCGCCCCGCGGGGGCCTAATGAGCCTGATTGTTCGCTGATGCTGCAGATACTACCAATCTATTTTTGTTTCTTTCGGAAACTTTGTAGTGTATACTTATATTTCATTTAAAAATAGTCGTAAATATACTAAATATCTTATCTCATATTGAGAATCTAGCTTTTTCCCTAGAGTGTGTATAGTTATAATTTGTGAATTATACAAATGTGAAAATAATTGATAATTACAAAACACCACACCCTCATCAATGTGAACCGCATATGATATTGGTGTTTGGTATAAGTTGATACCCTTAGAATATTGTGCATGAGCAAGTGAGAATAGAAACAATATATGAAATAAGTTTATATTGAAGCCCACATTTAAATTCTCGCTCTGGGCGCTCGAGCGACTAGGCACCACTGTATTCTATTTTCCATGCCATTGGAAATTCTATTTCTGAAGCAGTTGCAACTAGGCAATGGCGTCATTTCCAATACATTATATGAAATGCGTTTTCCGGTTTTCAAATCTGCATTAAGGATATCCTTATGTTGAGTATACCTCCAGATATCTCATCTACATATATAGGTGCATTCCTGTGTATTCCCAAAACTATACTAGAGAGTTCGGCAGAGGTAAATCAATACTCACATTCACCGAAGATAAATGTTAATATAACGTTGTCACAACAGCAAACATAATATCGTCCTGAGTAGCAATAAACCTGTTTTTGTCATTTCGCGTAACATGATTGGAAATATGAGCGCTATTTGTTCCTTCCCCCGATGCAGGCGGCCGTGGAGCAGGCAATAGGCTCTCTGTATCGCGCCGCGTGGCACTCGTTCATTCCCTATTTTGTTCTGATGGCCACCATAATGTTATTGTGGGGACGTGCGCGGCGCGCTCAATGTCCGATTGAAATAGTTTTTCTTGTAATATCCCATCTTAATGGACTCCACTTAAAAACGCCAATGGAGTCCAATAATGATAACTATCTTTTTTTATGTTTTACGGAATAGAAATTTCAGTAAAGGGATTTTTATTGGGACTATCGTCAAAGATGGTACTTACACCAAAATCATAAGTAGAACTTGTGCTTTAGTAGCGACCCTTTTCTAAAATGTCTATTCCTATCTAATAGTTATTGAGAAGCATCGTAGTTTTTTCTGTATAATTAATAAATATGTAAAATTCCATTACAACTCTTGTTAGTCTTGTAAAGTCCTGAAAATATATTATTATTAGCATTCATATTAGTTACATATAGGCATATACTTAAAAAGAATAAAGTTATATATATTGACATCTTTCGATACTTTGTTTAAAATGAGTAGGTAGCTCATTCTACTTACCTCTTCGTAGCCAGACGGATGCAGTAGTTGATTATAAATATACAAGCAAATATTGTCACTGACAGATTGGTTGCATACACGGTAGCATGTTGTGGTCAATTTAAAAGCAACAAACAAAATGGTCCGTTGGAGCGGGCAGCGCGAGGCGTGCGGTCCATGGCGCAAAAGGAATGTAGTTTCACAGGCCGACAAGCCGGAACAATTGAATTACGCTCAGCTATTAAATTCAGCTCGCACCGCGACGAGCACACTTTATGCCTTCAGTAATCGCTGGTTGTTAGTGCAACAATTTATTATAACAACGTCGTATTTATCGCGACAGAGAGTCGTTACTGCTGTGATTACGTATTAGTGTGTATTGACTTTAACCTCCGACGTTTACTTCCTCGGATATATGTGCTCTTATTTTTTCGTAAATTTTACATACAGACACTAACATTAGGTGGTTATCTCTCAGTGTTTAAAAAGTTATATCATTCTGAAAAAATATCAATAAAAAAATAAACACCATGTATGAAATTGAATTTACACACCCATTTACAAATTGGGGAAATGTGTAAATTTTTGTATCTGTTGTAAACGTTCCTTTGTTCCATCGATGAGTGGCGGCGGCGGCGGCACTCAGCACTCGGCGCCCTTTGTGCATTACCGGGCTAGCCGCGGGCGGCTGGGCGCCTGGCCCACTACTATCATACTAAAATACCTCTCACAATCAAACATTATCTACCTAACACTACATACCTATATACTTCTTAAACAAGTGAAGTATCCAGAAATTTGCTGGGAGCTATGATGTAGTTTTAGCAAACGAACTTGAATATGCAAACTAAGAAACATCTTTGTTCATGTCTTGTGTCATCATATATTATTAGTGGGTTATCTATTTAGCTGGATAATTGAGAATAAAAAGAAATACCTAGACTTATAGATATTGTTATTATGGAGATGCTGATCTGAGTTTCCTGTCAATTATATACTCTCGGAAATAATTGATAGCATTATTTAAGTCGTTATCTAGTTGACTCGTATTAAGTTTGTAAACAAACATATTTCAGTAAATAAAATATACCAATCAACAATTTGTTTACAAATCGTGATCAAAGGTTGATTGCGTAGAGCTTTATGTTTTAAATAAACATAGCTTCAAGCTGCGTCTTCAATTTATTTCGTTGTCGTCGCTGTAAAGATTATTCAAGAACCAGAAACACGGAACGAAAGACAACGCTAATTATTCACTTACTTTGTATTATTTCCTTTGTTTTAAATCTGTTCTACCGATTTAGAACATATTATTTATCTGTAAATTGTTTATTACTCTGTGGAATGCTTCTAAACCATCTACTTAGCCATTGTACTTTGTGACGTGACGTGATATATTTTAAAACATACAAGTCGTAGCATATACATATATGATTATTATCATACCAGAATATAACAATATAGTAACTTTAACAATAGGTAGATGAAAGCCTCATTAGTATCAGTACATGTTCCCCTCGTTACGTTTGTAAGTTCACGCATGCATGATGAACCGGAGTAAATTTCACTGATATAGATACAATGGTACCGTACATACAAGTAAGGCCTGTATATTTCGCTGCGTCACTATTACTTTGATAATCCTTTTACAATAATTCATTATGCGTGTAATCGCCTACAATAGCTGATTAGCAAACGTCGAGTTTCTGTGCCGTTATTTAGACTAATTGCTACAACCCCGTAAGATCCTACGTACGACAGACTTTAATATATGTATATACATTCCGCTAAATTGTATTTATAGATTCTTAAAAATGGTTAGAATATAAACATCTGTGTCATGCAGAAAAATATTATATTTGTATTTATCAACCTTCAACTAAAGGTTCGACACGTGCGTATTTTTTTAGGATATATTGGAAATAAAGTCGTAGACGAGGTGCTAAAATTATGGATGTTGTTCCGACACATTTAAAAATGATTTATTTATTTCATATGTACCTAAATATCGTTGAACGGTTTAACCCTTAACCCGTCAATTGCCTGCAGATCATAATACTACTAAAATTAAGATATGCAAATTACCCACTCCCCTTCGTTCTTATCACAGGAAATTCAACTGATTAAGTATTCATCAAAACACACAGTAACTAATTCCATCTTATCTCGTCATACCTTATAGTTCCATCGTATTAAGTTAATTACAAGCGAAACTAGCTCATCTAAAGTTCCAGTGAATTTGCATGTATACTTGGTATGCATCGTGTAAAGTATCGTTCGCTCGCAGTGACACCGGGCCCCGGGTATATCCGGGGGTATTCAATGTAATTCCTCGCGCGTCACTACTACTTGCACTCAATTATCTGATAAGCTGGTACACCCTTCGTCTCTTGATTCGTCGCCTGCCTTCCCTCTCAATCACGGTATCCCTGGCAATTATCGAATTAGATCTGTTTCAAATATGTAGGTACTAAGTCCAATCCCGTCCAGACCACAAACGAATTATTGTGTAGCCATTTGATTGCTTTATGTTCTCTAATTAAAAGTCTAAAATTGATTTGTTGGCCGATCGTACCCTTTGTAACACAATTGTCTGGGCACCGAACGTCTGAGGAGTTTTCAATTTCCTTCTATACTCGACAAAATAATACAGTGGAATTTTTGTTTTTA
This sequence comes from Watsonalla cultraria, assembly GCA_964035505.1. Lineage (NCBI taxonomy): Eukaryota > Metazoa > Arthropoda > Insecta > Lepidoptera > Drepanidae > Watsonalla > Watsonalla cultraria. The sequence continues at coordinate 4,905,774 of OZ037727.1, read as the reverse complement.
TGGATCCAATCAATTATATCTCGTCAATGATTTTAGACAAATTTACGGTTAGGCATTTAGTTACAGACCTGTGTGATATTGGAGCTTACAGAGCTTGCGAAGCGAGCCACTACTTATACCAATCGACTACAACGGCACAGTTCAGTACATACATACATCATTCTTAGAAAAATAAGCACGAAGCAGCATTCATCAAAACATATCTAAAAATAAAATACAATTTTGTAGGGAGTAGCATGGATGGATTTATGAGCACTGTATTCGCATTATTGTCGAACATAGAACAGCGATGCGATGCGCATAAATGAATCCATTGCAAAATTGTACGCGTCAAAGGAGCAATGGATAGCGAATAGTGGTCCTTGTGACCAAATAACAACCGGATTTGGAATTGAGCTAGAGAGAGGCATCGCGTATTGAGGCGTCCGCGCGCTCAGTGCGCGACCCTTTGTCGCGTCATCAAGCTGCAAATTGGCAGTTACCACGGACCGGAGTGCTGCGGGCTACACGGATCGTTGCCTCTCACACTTACTACAATTTGGAACTAAAATTTTCAGTTATATTAAAATGGCTCAGAGATCGTAATAATTAAGTCTAATATATTGTACTTATATATATAATACTTTGTTGTAATTTAACTAGCGAAAATAATATCATACTTACGGATATGGTTGTTTCATCACAAAGTATTGCTATTGCAACTACTGCAAGCATCAAATATACCTCATACAATATTGTCATGCATTGGTTTTAACGTGATGTTTTCCTTGACTTAAAAATTACAGAAAACCTTATTGCTTCAGACCGGGCTTTGAATATTATGCCACTGCGGCGCGGCCCGTAAACTGGTATGCTGATAACTAGACTAATGATAACTGCCGTAGTGATTGAGTAATCCAGCGAGCTAAGTGCGAGCACGTAAACAGTCGGGCTAATTAATCGCGATGCGCGCGGACAGGTGGCGCCGTCAACTGGCGCAGAGCACACCAGCACCAGGTTAATTAAATTTCCACACCGAGCGGCCACATCCGATGCACGGAAATCGTCAACGTTGCTCGTACTGATCGGATTATACGCCACTATCTCGTTCACTGTATCATTTACTGTGTATTTGTACGTTCGCTGAAATTGAACATTCGGTGGGAATACAAAGTACCTACTAAATATAAATACCTTTAGCCTTAGCCTAATTTTCCAATAGTTTCTATCGAGAATCAGCAGATATGACAGTTTTTTTGACGATGATCCTGCTTAAAGAATGGATCAAGTTTATTCAGTGATGCTCCAAGATATATTTCATCTATAAAACGGTGCCAAGTTGTTGCCATAAATCAAATTGATGTGCGCTCATGTCCCAACCTAAGTATACGCCTGTAATCGAGCAAACATCGCGCTATATAAAAGTGCGATAATGTTTGGGCAAACTTATAATACAAAGTGTCCAGAATGAATGTGGACAGTGACATGGGACCTCATACAAGTATTTCGAAAACTTTTTAATGTTGTTAGAAAATTATCACATTATACTAAATATACTATCTGCCTATATAAATATATCTTATGTAGCGAAGGATGGATAAAAGTTGTCCAATCGTCTCAGTTCTCGTCATTTCCAAACTTGATCGCAATTGAGTTTTCAGATTTTATTGCCCTTTTCTTCTTCCGAAGTAAATTTGAATTCCAAATCTGATACGTAACTAATTACACCTGCTAATTGAAAATAATTTGACTTGGGCAAAGCGAGGGTTGAAAATGGTCAAATCCCTTAAAGCGGTAATCCTCGCGTCGTATTCGTAGTCCAGACTAAATCCAATTACGGAGCACCGGCGAGAATGTACACTACACGCCAAGCAATTATATTCGTACTGCTGGAAGAGACATCCTGCTCAAATTACGATACATTTCTTCGACCAAGTTTACGATTGCATAATGCATAAATAAAAACGGTGCGCGTTAATAAAATTCCAGTTTTCATGCATTATACATGAAAAGACGGGCAATAAAATAAATGGTACATGATCACGATAATGATTTAAAGTGCAAGAAATTTGTAATATTTTCTGATAAAACCTAAAAGTCTTGATTATTAAGCTCGTATAGGTTTATCTAGTATTCTGGTTCTGTATCATCGTCATCTCCCTGGCCTTATTCAATACATTATAGGTCTGCACTTGATTCAACCCGATGAAAAGCCGCTTCACCAAATCTTTTCACAAATTGATTCTGCGTCTATATATTTAGGGAATGTATATTTACTTTAGTAACAGCAATAATGAGACGGCATGAAGAGTGCCTCGTCCAGCACTCGTGTCCGGGCAGCAGTTAAATGCAGCAAAGGGCAGGCGCGAGCAGTGAAGTACCGTCGAGTGTCAGGACGTGACTATCGGAGCGGGCTGCTGCAGTCTGCACTAAACTTCGCTTCAAATTTAATTTTCATAGCAAATCAAACTTGGTATATCAAAATAATACTGATCGTAACGACGCGACGGCTTGAACTCGGAAGGGTATATATAATCGGAGTCCGATTGAATTTCAGAAGTGCTACACGTTGGTGGATGTGCTTTCTGGTTGAGGAATTAATGCAACCTGAGAGCCCATATAGGAAAATGTACGCTGATAACAAACCTACTATTTGATCACCTACATATGTATGGTGGATAACCACCATACCTCTGTGTGCCATATATATAAATATATGGCACACAACGGTATGCAATAAGAATAAAGAACTGTCCAAACCTGATAAGGAAACTCTACGTTTGAAGTTAAAACTTCTTAAAGTTATCTAATCTTATTTTAGTAAGTATGTTCTAAACTTTTATTTTATTATCTTTTTAAATACATACTTTACACCTATTTATTTGATACCAAATATTTATGATTAATCAAAAATAATTAATAGAGCAATTGATTGAGGCCGTAATTGGAGTTTGGAGTGTCGCCACACGAATTGATTGCTTCATGGTTGAAAAGGTGTCGACAGAGCGACCACGAGGGCCTTCAATATTAATGGCAAGAGCTCAAGTGGTTATGTCTGGGTGAAAAATGAAAATGGATATATAAAAGGCGCAACGAAGATTTAACACACACTGTTATTTGGATATGAATCAAATATTTTACTGAATTACAACATGGTTATGATAATTATAATGAACAATGATCATCGAAACAAAACATTAACATGAAGTACTTAGTTACTTAATTGTTAGTGGCGGCTATGTACTCATAAAACAAACCGTAGATATCGTAACATTTCTTTCGCTAACTAAATTAAACTTGACGCTATCTAAAGATCTATCCGACTATAATTGCTCAGCAATCCGAGTAGATTATCTGTAATAAATGTCATTAGCCGGAATTATCTAGCTAAAGTCATAATAGACCACGCACAGTTGCAGACTCCCGTGGGGAATAAACGTGACTTCAAATCTACCTATACTATACTATACCGTGGTTCGTACTTATGCAAGGTGGGTATGAATGCATAGTTGGTAATATTATGCCACCTTTTCTGACACGCTATAAACATTTATACAAATAAACGTAGTGACGCCTCAGAGTTACACATATTAATTTAATCTCTTGTTATATTTTATATGGTATTTACATCTACGTTACATCACTTCACCCTGAAACAAAAGGTACATAAGTATAGGGATTTTATCACGGCGATTATGTATCATATCATTTAATATGGAATGCTGCACACCATGCATCTTATTTAATTAGTGAACTTATTCAACTCATACGCAATGACAACAATGCAATGCTTTTAAATCCATTAAACGGTAGATACCCCGATCAAAGGGCGAGTCTGTCACCTGTCGGCTGTCACTTGTCGCCGGTCGCCTGTCGCCGGTCGCGGCCGGGCCCCACGCTAGACGTCCGTGTGCGGAACTCGATCATTAGTGTGCTCACTCAATGTGAAAGCGATTTCATCCCTGACGTCCCTGTCTCCTTTGTAACCGTCGCAATATTGTCTAAAGCAGGAAAACTCTTTCACGAGTAAAAAATATTGGCGAAGACGCAGCGAAGAAAATGAGGATGGAATGCCAGAAGCCAATCGAGTGAACGAGTCTCCGTGGCAATATGTTTCCGCGTTTACGTTATCGATGACCTTGCTGGCGGATGTGCCCCGGCCGTAAACGAAAACGAGCGCCGAGCGGGTTACGGTCTCCAATCGCCCGCAGTTGTAAACTCGAGCGCCTGAAACAACTTCGTTACAACTCCGCTGTTTTGTTTCTGGTCTGCAATATTAGTTTTAGTCAAAAAGCTATTTTTCAACCCGCCGTTGAAAGGCTTGCAAAGTTTTCTAATTTAGTTAATTTGTACTCAACGTTTCGTAAAGCACTCGTTCTCGATTTGGTATATTGAGGATAGCAGTTTTCTTAAAATAATTCTGCGAAAATATATCTTGGGTAAAATCAATCCAATTCGTAGAGCCTTTGGGTATGATTCTAAATGATGATGTTTGGGGTGTAAATTTGGGAGGGTATCGAAACGATTGGTGGCGGGTGTTCTGAAATGTGGTTATTTTGTGTCAGGTGCTGATGTTCCCGGAGGAGGGGTGGGCGCGCAGTGCGTCCTCGTCGTACTGGACGCTGCAGCCCTGCTGGTGGCGCCGCTCGCGGTGCAAGGTCGTCGAGGTGGCCGGCACCAGACGGTAACAAAACAAGCCATTACTTTCATTCAAAATTAAAAAAATCTTTAGTTGATTAGACTTCTGACAAAGTATTTTCAAATCGTCATTGTATCTTCATATCTTTAAAGATCAAACGAAGCCCATAGAAAATCTAGTTATTGCCTAACTCTCAAAAGATAATTAACACAAGTAAACGTCTGTGGGTACGAGTTTAGGTTATAAATAGGTACAACACCTACATATATATGTTTTTCTCTATTAACCATAATTAAACCTTAATTACTTTGTAGTTATTATACCAGTATTTTAACTAAAACAACAAATCTCAAAGGGGATTCCGCTAAGTGAAGAGAATTTAAGCTGTAAACGGTATGAAATTAAATACTTTCTGCTGCTTGAAAGGAAACAGTTTATCATGTTGGTGGAGCATTAACGTGCTTTTCGCAATTAACCGGTGCACGGCGCAGGTGAGCGCGGTCGGCACGGTCGGCACTTGACAAACGGCAGGAAGCGTCGCCGCCCGCCGGGACTATCGCGCGATCGCGGCGCCTCGCGGACGTGCCCGATCGTAAACAAAGATGGCCGCCACTAAAAGGCTTACCGCGAATGACGTGCTATTTATTTATTATAACCACAACCACTACTGCCATATAAAATAATTATTTTCGGTTTACCAAGCTTTTGCTAGTTAAGCTTTATTTTCTCACTATACTGTAAGCATTACGGAAACGAATAAATATAGAAGTAGCAATTTATTCCCGGTGTAATTTGACATAATTTATATTCAAATTCTGTATGACCGCTTCAACAACAAATAAACTAGTACAGCGGTACCTAGATTTAGAAACATTTTATTTAACTAGTAAGTAGGATAGGTAACCCTATCTACTCAGAATGTTCATGGGTCGACTTCAGTTCTAAATTTGTTTATAGCCTGTTTAGGCAGTTTGAAAAGTGTTAAAAGTTCTTTCAAACGGAAAACCGCAGGCCGCGGCACCTAAGCGGGGCTCGTTACCGTTAACGATAATTACTTCCCGCTCACTATTTTGCTGAAATGATTCCTATTTCATGATAACTGTCGAAGATATCTCTGCCGCTAATTTCCAATGCAATGATAGATAATATATTTAACGCTTAATTTTCTTTACTAAAATACCAAAAATTATTGAGGAAATATGGTCTTCTGTTTTATCTTTAGGATATTATACCGATTTAGACACATTCGTTACGCGTGTTTTGATAAACATCAGCCGTTGGCTATGGACATATATCTTATTATAAGGATTTAAAAATTCGGGTTTTGACCAAATCGCGACTAGAGTAGTTCGTCCCAGGGGACTTCAGATTCCACTCATCCTGAAAGAGTACATAGCACTCGCACGTTGTGAGCATATAATTAGATAATATTTTAGTGTAAAAATATAATAAGTTCTTAAGCCTAAGATAACGCACAAATAAATCTGAAACTTTTTTAATAATGATATTCCAACGCTCCGTCGTTTCATTTATCTAAGTACCTATTAAACTTGCAAAGATGAAACTCCCCTCTGAATTCTGTTCCTGCGTTAAGATTCGATGATTACGCCGGGGAAGTAGTGCAAAAGTGCGCATAAAGGTTTTTAATTTGGTCGTGAGAAGCGGAGGCGCGAGATGTTCGGGGCCATTACAGGGTCGCCATTACACCGCCGTTAGGGCGCCGTAGGTACGTGTTGGATTCGCGCCCTACTAACTGGAATACGTGATCGGAATCATAGTGGACCACCAAACGTATCCCACCAACTGATCCCCTCCGGAAACTTTTATTTGCCTACCGCGTGACTTTCACTTCTCGAAACATCATGACTGGTGTTATTCTAAAATGAATAGGGTTTCCTATTCATCTCCGAGTGTTTTAACTTAACAAAAGGAAGGAAACTATGTTTTTAAATTGGCTATGAAGATACACGACGAATAAAGGCTGAATATCGAGAAAATTATTTGACAATAAATCAAACATAGAAAGACGGTATCAAAACATAAAATAAGGTACAATGCATAGCTATGACTTGAACTAAACAATAGTTCAAATCATAATTTCATATAAGTACATAATAATATTATGTACTTATATGAAAGTGTACCCACAGCTTATAAAAAATATTTCAGTTCATTTAAGTTAGTCCTAGTATCAGTATGTATAAAGAGACTAAATGACGACCAATATAATATATAAATATACTAATAATACAAAGTTACCGCCATCGAACTGTCTCCAGCACACCTTAACTTATCTGGTGATAACACCTTCACTAATACCGTCGTTAGAACAAACGACGCTTATGCCAGACCTTCTAAATTACCGAACTAACCATTTGGAAACCAAACATACGCATTATAATCCTAATCCTCTTATTTGTTACAGTTTAAACAATTTTCAGCGAAACGAGCACAAAGTATGGTTGGATAGAATAGACGCATTCACGCATACATTTTGTATCGCTTCTATTAGCGAAGCGCAAAGATAATGTTACGTAGTCTACAGGCCCAAAAATTACTGATTTTAGTAACACATCGGTTAGTCATGAAAATTTTAGGTATTCGAAGGCAATGATTAGCGTTAGTTTGAATGTCATCGCTAATTACTACCTCTGAGTCTATATAAATTTAGACTTACCTTTGTGTAACAATAAAAGTATCGTACTATATCGAAGATAATACTTTATTTAAGTTAAGTTACTTAGTGCCGTCACGAACTATGAGCGCGCAGCGAACATAGTGGAGGTGACTGCGCATGTCTTTTATTCGCGCTCACAGACGGACTAAGACATACTCATAAAATAACTACTGCGCATTCAAAATCAGCGCTTATAACTTGTGACGGCACCTGTACCAGATATCGCAGATACCAACAACAAATCAAGCCGTAGGTAATAGTATTCTGTAGTGCTACTGCAACGTAGCCACTCTATACGGTTTACACCTATCCTATATCCCATTATTTCAACAAAACTCTTCAAAGTTCTTGAGTTGTCGCTCAAACCATAAAAGAAGAACCATACACATGTTTTAAATTTGAGGGTACCTGCTTCTAAATTGTAAATAATGTATGTTGTTGTTAGGCACAGCACCCATGCACGGATGGTGGTGAGTGGCGGTAACGCAGTGTACATCGTGGGCACCTTCAAGCATCTGAGCACCGACGCGGACTTCAAGGTACAACCATTGCCACACACAGACACTACCCACGGCTGACAAGTCGCACACTTGCTCCACACTGGTTGAATGAAATGCGATAATCACCGCTTACTAACGAAAATCTTCGTGTTGTACAAAGACTAAATACAAAGCATAACTACAATGGGAGGGTAAACCCTTATAGATTTTCCCAGCCCCATAAATTACAGCTAGTTACACGTGTATGTAGTAGTAGGTACTTTACGATTTTGCTTTTAAACAGGTTTTCTTTGGATCTATGTTTTTTATCTTTAGTGAATGAAAGAAATCTCAACCAGCAGACAAATAGCCCACTCTTTCATCTGATGTTTCTTCATAGTTCATACCCGACACATAAAAACTTTTAAATTTCTTGCACAGTACTTTACTAAAAACGTTAAGTGGGTAGTGGGTACCTAGACCAGTCAAAATAATCAATCAAACAGCGTACAAAGCATTTTTGTAGTAACAAAATGTAGCCATAAATCTTGAGGACAATAGCTACGAGAGATCGCTCTTTTTAAGTATTTCTGCAAAAACCTATCTGAAGGAATAAATACTAATCTATCTTATCAACGTTTCTAACGAATTTCTTTAAGCTACCTCGACATGCAACACAGACATAATTTACTGACTGATGGAAGAAAATGATTTGTTTACTTTGAGTCTTAATAAAACTTTGTGTTCGTCTGAGAATCAACCACAAGTTCTATTTTTCTATGCGATTTTTATCTGACTACGAGGACTAGCTAGTCTGCAAATATGATTGCTTTGCATAATGAGACGTACATAAGTATGCACTAAGGAGTATATCTATTAAGATAAATGAATATACATATTATAAACGTTCCGCTCCCAGACATTTTATTCTACACTGGACTTCCAAATGTAGATTATTTTCAGATGGATATTGTAAATGTTGAATGTAATAATTTGTTGGTCAGCTGTACCTGACGACGAACGTGACTCAGGCGGACTTCAACATGGGGTACACGATGACGGGTACCCTGGAGCGCGGCTCGCGGGCCTCCAACACCTTCCAGATGACACACTTCGCCGTCCTGCGCCGCTGCGACCACGACGCACACCATCTCAAAACATCTTAAACAATTGACGAACCGTGCTTGCCAACAAACATCAGATAGTCAACGAAATTATGCTGCAACATTTCGAAACATACACTAGTTCTTTACAAGTTAATTTTATTGAAATCGAATTTGTTTAAGAGCCATTTTTTAACTATTGGTTGTGAAAGTTGTGATTTGAATCGATATTGGACTATCGTTCTGTGAATTTCCTTTAGCTCAATTAATTTACAATTTGTTACAATTGTTGGCATCACTGTCCGCGAATAGCCTAGCCCTGTTAGGGCTGAGCTTATTGTTAGTACACATTCATACGTATCAGTCTTGTGTAGATACTATTAATGGTCTCATAGTATGCTAGTGCTCATTTATTAAGATTATATTGCCAAGCGATATTGTGATTCGGGAATTATGGATATTCGGCTAAGTTAGGACTTTTGTTTATACTAGTCATTTCTAATGGATGTGTGTTTGTTATGTAAGGTATTTTAGGGTAGATGTATATAGTAAGTTATTCAATGTACAGCTTGTAGGGGTAGTACATACATTATTTTTATAAAATTTCCGATATTTGGTAGTTTTTTCCCTTTATAATATATAAGCTCATAGTCGATACAGTAGTTCTATAGGAATTAAGCGTTAGAAATTAAGATGATCTCGAGAGTCCGTGTACCTGTGCTAACCTGAATGGGATTAATTTATAAATTTCGACACAACACTGGATCTAAAGGTAAACAAAAACGGTTTAATTACAAGCTTCGCACAAATATTTGACATGAATTTCTGGTTACCATATTTCAGGAGATAAATATGTTTTAAAATGTCGGAGAGCCAATCTGCGGCTGTGAACGCTCCAATGAGCAAAATAATAATGTATTGGCCAGCATCGATCGACACCGCGACTGCCCTCAGCTATACCCCATCATGATGAAACTGTTTTTCTTCACTATGAACATTAATCTACGTATTTACTGCCGATCCGCTCTTCGCGAAATAACCTTAAATCCCAAGGTATACATACACTTAAGCCCCCAATTTACATGGTAGCTTATTCCTCTACCTTTGAACTTAACTTTATCCGATAAGATATATCTACGTGGCTTTTACGTTACACAACCAACCAGCATTTTGAAACTATACTGAAATACTTATATACAGAATAAATAAGCACAATATAATTGGTTTTATTTAGTAAAAGTAGTGTTGTCAGGAGACTGAATTGCTGAAATGTAAATACTATCCCGAATGTTCTTTGGAACGTATTTCGTTTCCTACGCTCTGTTATAATTATTAGACATCCGTGTCGTATATGTACTATGTGTATCGAGTATATAATAATAAAGTTTGCCGGTAAGTAATAATGCATCGACTACTATATTTATGGAGTCAGGACTGCCTCTTTTCTTCTGGATGATTTAATTAGAAGGTCACATCATTATAGTCGGAAAATATTGAAATAGCTTTTGATTATTCCTATCACTGGCCATATAAAATACACGTGCTCACTGTAAGTTATTCTAAAGTAGGAAGTAAGTAAGGTGTTTAGTGTAAAGGGTGGAATAACACGAACGTCCAGTATCGCACTCCCTCCAGTGTTTACACACATCATTTTTGTACAAAGTTGCATGTATTTTATGGCTCCTATTTGGCTGTATTATATTATACATTAGATGAAATCAATTATACGTTTACTTAAATTGTAAATCATGTTTGCAGCATTATTCAATATGCCTGGTGACTCTTAAAATAAGCATGATTATAATTTAATCATCTTAATTGGATAATCTTCATGGTTTCTGTGATATTTTATTCTCGCTGCCAAGTGCCAACCCTTGTTTACTAAAGATTAAATATTTGTTAAAAATTCCGTTGTTCTAAAAGTTAGGTTCATGAATAGGTAGATTAGATGTAGTCACTTTCATCCAGCTCTTGTCGGCAATGGTAATTATAAGATATAGATGTAGACTTACTGTAGATATTTCCAGTAGACATTCTCTTCTGCATAAGGTAAAAAGGGTAAACAAACTTAAATTTGAAGCTTATTATGAATTATTATCCAAGCAAATATATATTCATATATCGAAATGTAACATCATAATCGCGAGATATACATATTTTTTGATTAATAATTATAAACATTTAGTTTGGGACATACCTAATTAAAATGTGTGCTTGATAGTACAATGCTCAGTATGCTAATCACTAACCTGCTCCGAGGGCCTCTTGGGAGATCAGCCCTTTCCCTCTTTAAATATTAATATCACGTAATGTCTGTCTGTCCATTCGCAACAGTAGGTCATCAGTAATCTATGATATAAAATTATTCATTTATGTCCGCAACATAAATCGATCTTGGACATTAATATCGTAGTGATACACCACGGCTACTCAACTTTAATAAGTTTAATAACTACCGTTTCTACAGTAAAAGGTAGTGTAGTATAGTTTTATGTGAAATGTGTTGTGTGTCTCATGATCTCATGTGTTGAATTATTTAAACAAACTTAAAAGTAGATATAATGAAGCTTTCTCACTTCCTTCCTTAACTTGTTTGTGTAAATGTACTTATGTGGAGTATTAGCGTAAAGCAAGTGCCAAAGACAACTTAGGGAGCTTTTAATGTAAGTTTCAATTAATACGGATAATAATGTAAATACATTTCGCTTCAAATTGTAACGTTGTCGTTCATCGGGATGACTCAAATAAATAATTGAAACGATGTTGATGTTGTTATTACACCACTAACCCTGCCATACCCTAATTTACTGAAGAACGTTGATAAGGCATCAACGACTAGTGACAAAATTATTCTTGAGGAGCTTCCTAAAGCTACCAACTATTATCATATGCTGCAAGATAAATAATAAGGAATCGTCTGTTCTTCATAAATAAATATCAGTTAAGTTCTGGCTCATTATTATATTAAGACCAGCCATGAGTTTAAATGGGTTGAGATAATTAGCCATTTTTAGGGTTAGTTATTCTCCTTAAGGACAGTCTGTATATTGAATTAAATTGATCTTCCTAATGACCTATTAATGCATGCGGTTATTGTCGCCGATGCGGAAGTGTTTCTCAATCATTAGTATCGTATAACGTAACTCGGCTCGCGTCAGTCAGTCGCCGACTTGCTGCCGCACAGAATGCACTTCAACAATAAAGTAGTGCTAATTACCGGTGCCAGCTCGGGCATCGGCGCTTCATGCGCGCTGCGGTTCGCCCAGTCGCGCGCTAAGCTCTCTCTAGTAGGGAGAAACGTGGATAATCTTATGAAAATTGCTGATGCTTGTGAAAAACTCAACGGTTACAAAACTCTCTCCATCATCGCTGATATAAGTATCGACGAAGATATCGATAAAATTGTTAAAGAAACTGTGGAACATCACGGAAAAATTGATATTCTGATAAATAATGCAGGAATCTCAATCACAGCTGCAGTTCATGACGACATAGCTGTGTACGATAAAATTATGTCCACGAATGTTCGGGGTACGTACCTTCTGTCCCGGAAAGTAATACCATATTTGAAGGTGACTACTGGAAGCATAGTGAACGTTTCAAGCATTCTCTCTAAGAAACCACTGCCCATAATGATGCCGTACTGCATGTCGAAAGCTGCAATTGACATGTTCACCAAATGCATCGCACTGGAATTAGCACCCAATGGGGTGAGAGTCAATTCGGTATGTCCTGGCCCAGTTAAGACGCAATTATTCACACGAAGCGGCTGGACTGAAGCGGACACCGATAAAATGTTTGACGAACTTCCAGCTATCACACCACTGAAGAAAGTCACCACAGCCGAGGACGTGGCCGAGCTGATCGCGTATTTAGCAAGTGAAAAAGCTTGTTGTATTACAGGTACAACTAACATTATTGATTGTGGAACCATGCTTGTTTGTGCTTCCGATTAGCTGAAATCAAATAATTATATTGTGAACAAATCCAACACATCGTTTTAATATACCACACCATATTGTTACACTTTGTCTCAGTAATATTGTGATTACAAATTTGAGCAAAGAAAGCGCGCCATTTGTGACACTTCGACAAACAAAGACAGGGGAAGATTAAAACATATTAGGCAGTGTATAGCTTCATACCAAACAAAAGGCTGGCGAATATAGCGCTGATAAAGGTTATAAGATGTTCCCCGGCGAGCCCCAACTTTCAGAGCGGCTCGTTTAGATTGCACCGACAATTACCTTCAGTGTTTCCCTTAAATTCCAGTTCTTCCCGGTAATTGCGGTAATACATTCAGTTATCTGGGGCGCCCAATCCTTCCCAGGTGGTTCGCTAATTCCATGTTATCTTGCGTTAATTTCCCCGCATAATTGCTAGCAAATTGATTGTGCTGTCGGAGGCACGCCAATTTAAATTTAAATATTTTCTACATTAGGTATTGTGTATAAAACTATTTAGTTATTTTTGTTTCTGATGATATTGTAATTGATTATTCAATTACTTCAATTAATCATTTCTCCATACTTATGTTTACTCTTTGGATAAACATTATGAACATCATTTCATTAAGATCTTTGCAGTAGAACTTAGTTGTCGAGGGTAAATTGGGTTACATAGAGAAGAGACGGAAGAACAGCAATCAAATTAAATAGGCCGTGTTGTGCCATTTAAGTTAAGAATTCCCAAGTTCACATGTACGCTGTGTAATTGCACAAGCAACTCCATAGAGTAGCAGGCGCGAAGTAGGTAACCTCGTTAAGTATAGGCACCGCGGGCGTTATCTGCGATTAATATAATTCCCTAATTTATACGCGACGAACGTTACCGCTTACGGCCCCATTGTTATTGGAACAAACCACGCCTTTCAATTACTCCTACTGATATTGCTTTTAAACTCTTATTCGATGCTCTTAGCTAATGGTTATAAATGGTCTCATTACCTTCCTACCTAACTACGTAATCTTAAGTACGCGTAAGTTAAAAAATTTGTTAAACATACAATTAAAGACAATTAACTGACAAAGTGATGTCCTTTACCAAAGTATTCATATTTATATTAATCGTAGGCATCACTTTATCAATTGGTTATTGCCTCTGGGCTTGAAATCTCTGCCTACCTTCATGGGATACATAGGTAAGCTAGCGCCATTTGTATATACTTAGGTATGTATGTACGTATGTATTTCCTTTTCTAATGTTTGCATGTGCTTATTAGTCCGGTGTGTCAGATATAAACCACATTGGTAATTTGTTCCCAATACAAGTACGATAACCACGAGACTCAACTGCCAAGAGCAGTACACACGTGTGGCGAGGCGAAGCACACAACTAGTTTGAAACGAATGAGTCCATGAGATCCTTATTCGTACAAACTCACGTACTGGATGTGAATGCAAGACTAATATCGTGTATTGCTCGCCACGTATCTCAGATTGCATTACTTGGAGCACACCTACGTGTTAGTGTACTTGTTTACGTTTATGGCAACACTAAACTCCGCGGTTGTTAGTCGTTCCACCTCTCCACGGAGCTTAGTTCAACGTACCTACATTTAATATGTGCGCATTACTCGCCTGCCTTATCCTTGCCTGTGGCACTTACACCTCAACTAATTAAAATATAAAAACTAAGTGGGTGTGCTAGTAAGTTATACTACTACGTAAGAGACAGCCATAATCATCATTTTATGTTCTCGTTATATATTTATACAATTATGTTCATTCTACTGCAAAAGTGGTAAATAGACTCATATTCTGATGGGGTTGTTATTTCTTACTCATCCCAGGAACAACTCACAAAAAAGGTAAAACTACAGTAAGAAATCGACTAGTTTTTAAGTCTATTAAATGTTCTTGGACACGACAATGCATGGCATGAACGAAACACAAAGGAAAATGGAAAGAGGACCTAATTGTTAAGAAAACAAACAGGATACACGAACAATGTATATATATTGATACGCTAAAGTAATGAAGGTCGAATAATTAAGGTCTACTCAGAACCAGGTCCGAGTGTTCCCAGCGGTGGCAAATAAACAAAAATAAATGAGAGCGGAGCGGCAGCACGCCCTCGAGATGTGGAATGAACGGAGGTTGCACTAGGTCGCATTATTGAGCATCTCTCTTTCAGGGCACGTCGGCCTGTCCTATTTGCTGACAGTAATGTTGAAGCCTCGCCAGCGAGCCGCCCGGCCCCGCGCGCCCGCACTAATATATCGGACCTCTTGCGCCCCAGAGACCAAACTGTACTTTCTGCTCTTGTGATCATTGCTTGTTTTTATACTAGTGTTAAGCCAATATAGCTTCAAACACAAACAAAATAGAGTGCAAAATATCCTAGCTTCAACATCAGTTCCAACGTTTGTTTTGATACGAACGGGCTAGCCGATCAGAAGAAGTCTATTTAAGAGCCCAATAAAATGATTTACTTGTAATTTGTATAGCACGTGTCTTGAATGAATCATGCTTATGGAAGAATGTACACATTGTGCTTCTCCATAATTTGGCGACGATGACCAATGCTGCACGGAGGTCGGTCCAATAAAGATAATTGAATAACGATCTGCAATTCCTCTTTAATGGCAATCGCGTGTTCTATTTGACGTAATCACCGATGTCCGGAATTACCTGCCTACATGTTTTGTCCATGTTGCAAAAATAGTTATCTAGCTGACTACTCTATAGACATAAGATGTTGCCAATTTTTTTTTGATAGTTTCTTGTAATGTAGTCCACATTCTCATCATCATAGACTCGCTATAGTTTTATTTTGGCTCAATCATTCTCACTCACATAATACAGATAATGAGATAGACACACGTAATATCGCAACTCCATTCATTTAACAGTGTAATATCATTGAATAATCAACGACCGTTCTTCACATAACATACATTATTAAATAGATGTGCGAAAGATATTCACTACCTTCAGGCGAAACCAAAACAAACAGATCAACAACTTGTTTCAATATATCGTTCTGTTCCGATTTGCTAATAAACCAGCAAAACGGAACAAGTACTTGTATATGTATAGGGCACGTTTCAACAGCGGTGTAAGTAATAAAAAAGATTGCACGCAGCGCACCCAATCATATTTTATCGGGAAAGCTATATTTCGCAAGTGGATCCCGGCTTCCCACCGTTTATGGAAACGCCTCAATTTCCACCAACCTACATAAAATAACTTGTCACTGTGAAAAAGCTCTGAACAACTTTAATATATTTTATTTTCCTAAGATTCATTCGCAAAAACATTCAGCTATCTACGTGAATTGGTTTGCTATGAACTTACATCTTTCAATATCTTGTTATCTTTGATGTTTTTTCGTAAGAAAGTTACCTCAATAGAAGGGTCTTGTATAAGTGGTTATACTAGAATCCGCCCAAATAGAATATTATAATTTGTTCACTATTATTTTTCAAATTATAATCTAAAAAATATTGATGTTTTTTAATGATAGAATTCATAGGAATTTATTCAATTACCTTCTACCAGTATAGCCTATAGTACATAATGTGGCCACGTCGTATTTTTCCCATTGATATAGTAGATGGTGATATTGGTGCTTACTGGACATTGAGATTGAATGCACGTGTTGACGACAATCATTGATTTGCTACAATGTTTATTGAAAACGAGGCCATAAAAAGGTGATTTTTAAAAACATGCTCATTTTCCTGTTCGATCCCTTTTACACGATGCCGACTGCCGCTGTAGGTAATGTATGACTGCAATACAACGCACTTGTTACCTGCTTCACTAAATGATAAGCAAGCACTTACAAAGGGAAAAACATTTACAAATATTTTGGAAAATACGTTGTTCTTCTTAATAATTCCTTTTTATTTCTTGTTCCTTTTTGCTTAAGGACAATATGATCGGCAACATCTGGCTCTGCTAGAGCCGCTATTGATATTTAATTAGGTGAGCTTCAAATTATAGAAACATCCTCCTAATAACTTGGACCTAAACGAATAAATATGGATTTATTTAAATAAATTATATCCTGAATGTATGAATATTGTGTGGGTATTGTATGTCTGGAATAGATCTATGAATATTGAAGTAAAGCTCATAAATAGAGTAGTCATCATTCCTGAAACTTAACGAACTTAAATGGACCGATTACCAGAAATCCTCTCTCTTTAGCCTCCTTACTTACTACTACAAAAAGCACATTTCGAGTGTCATCGACCAGCGGTTTAGGCTCTGCGTTGATGAATACGTCAGTCCAGATAAGTAATTATAGATATAGATTCTATAAGTTCCATATAGAGTTTTAAGCCGTTATTTCTAAGAAGAAAAACTTGTAAGTTTCGAGGCTAGCAAGAAGGTTGAAGTATACTGTGCAACATTTTCAGAAATGGTTTCTTACGTGAAAATACAACGACACGTGTAATACCCTAAACTCGGGGACTATTAATAAATAACGGTGGGTATTATAGTGGCACGTTTAATGCCCGTACAAAATGAGCCCGGTAGAATATATTTACAGGTTTGTAACATAATATTCACGGTATCAGGGAAACGTGACGTAGCAGCACCTTAGAACGCAAGCAATAATTCAATCAAACGCGGCTTAACTGGCCTCTTCGTGTTTACCAAGCGAACCCTTATCACGTTGTATCGACGACCTTCTCGGTCTCACAACGCCTGCTCCATTCCGCATGTTATGATCAACTTCATCTGAACCACAGTATACTTGTTGACACTTTACACCTTTAAAAAAACAAAGAAAGTATGTGACTGCCGATAGTCGCAGACAAGCACTGGAGAAGGTTAGCAGTGCGATGGAGCCTTCAATGAAAGCCTTATCTGGTTTCGTCATTGTGTTTTCCTGGATCCAATATGGAATATGCAGAGATGAAGATAGGATATTGAAAGGTAAATAAGATAGGGTGATGTAAGAAATTGTGGATCTGGTGTATCTCCAGAGCCGGAACACTCGGGGGAGCAATAATGGACCTGCGGAAACGACTACAAAAGAAACGAGACTCTCTGTCCGCAACTAGATTTAGTGTCCTTTGATACCCAATAATGTTCGGCGAGAGGGAGGATTGCCTAGACATTAATGGCCTCACTTCTATTTGAGAGTTCATCGTACTTTTATCATTGCTTAATATCTTAAACCTATCTAGTTACAAAACATCCTAAATCATTTCAAAGCAAATTATTAAATTAACTGGGCTCTAACTATAAGGCACTATCAGACACATTCGATTTCAATAAATTCTATCATAATTCAGCTTTGAAGATGAAAATATTTTTGTTTCAAAACCTTGGAATTTACATACCTTAACTGAACTATCTACTAGACGCGTAAGAACCACTACCAGACTATTTAAATACATAAACTGCCTTATGAGTCCCAATTATATCGCATAAATGTAAATGCCTCTTAACATCTTCCCACAAGTTCCTGAAATTAACGAAGTACGAAATTTTTCACCTAAAATAATTCGTTCCAGCGCATCGTAAAATTTGGTGCGTCCTCAAAAAGTTTTCTTCGCCGTAAAGCAGGAAAATTATTAGGCGGAGGTTTATTTACAAACACGTTGCAGACTCTATGGCTCATTAACATATTTGATATGAAATAAGTAAAGGTGATATTGTATTCAGCTTGCTTCTGGCCGAATGAGGTGTATGAGCCGTGCTTCGGTGGGTGTGCGGAGGTGTCGTGTGACAACCCACGCAACCACCTGCGCCCATGCTACCCGTACTGCGAGCCCGGCTGCATCTGCGAGGAGCCATACGTGCGCGATGACCGCACCCATCAGTGTGTTCTACCACAGGACTGCTCGCCGTACGTACTTACCTACTGCCACTTGTACCCAATAACAATCCAATCGAACTTTCGTACAAAGTGAGAGACCCCTCATAGGTAATCACATATTTAACATGAGACTGAGAAGAGTATGAAGACAATTGACCTCAAGTCTGATTCCATTCCATTTCTATAATATATATCTATAAGATGCATTAGGTTCGGCGTTATAATAAACTGTATTTTTGAATTAAGTCTTAATAATATTATAAGGGTAATACATTTTTAATTAGAATTATTTCCTTTTCAGCACTCAAATGGGTATTCCGGTACCTAGCAAACGTTCAGAGAAATTGCCAACCCCGCCAATGTCGCCACCGCCTTCGAAGTACACCGCACGGGACACAGGGCGGGGCGGCCGCGGTCATCCCAAGAGGGAGGAGATGCCGATGGAATACAACGAGAACGACAGCCCCATCAACAACAAGGTCGAGGAGTCCAAGAGGCCCTCCGAGGTGTCTCGAATGGGCAACTACTTCAACATCGTGATCGCTCCGCCTCCCATCAAGGCTCTACAACCGAGAAAACTGCTACAAAATGATGCATTTAGGACATCCAATAAACGAATGTAATTTTTTACTATGAAACAAATAATATGTTTGAAATATACGAATGTTTGTATAATTTATCGAATACATATTATTTTGATTCCCATCTTAATCCCCCTAATACTTATCAGAATCATAGTTTTTAATGTATCAAAAGGTCAGATATTCAGGGTCGATGAGGCATTTTTAAATTTAAGGAAGTTACCAAGAATAAGGTTTGAGAAATTATACACGGCATGTACACCAACTTTAATAATCTTCAAAATATAAACAAACCCATAAAAAGAAATGCTCAGCGAATGGTTTGAAGATAAATAAGAAATATATCTACATTCAAACAAAGCGCTTACTTGTCTTATTGATATTTAAAATTGAAAGATTTTTTTCAAGAATTAATAAATTTATAAAAAGACGTCGTCTATCTATGTCTACCATTAAAAGGTTGACTTTTTTTCAACAATCCATTTTTTTGTATTCGTCGATAAAGTTCACGTAAACAATCACATCCGCTACTTAACTTCATACTTTCTTTTTGCTAGACGAAGTAGAATTTTCAGCGATTAGTTATTGCAAACACTCTATGTGAAACGGAATGGTGACTTCGACTGCCATTTTGAAAACCACGCATTCCATTTATAGAAAAACATAAAATGCGTAAATTGTTAATACTGGCACTATTGCTATGTAAGTGTTTCGCTGGTTTGGCTTTAATGTTTGATGACTTTGAACAGCAGAATGATGTGAAAGACACAAATTATATTACAGATAATCTTGTTGCTCTGGCGACAAGAACTGGTAATTACGATTATGACGATAACGATGGCAGCAGGAGACACTCGATGCTCGATGACAGGAGGAACTGGAGGAAGAAAGCTTTGTCGAAGCCGATCGAAGACCACAAGGATTGGGACAATCGCTGGAGGCATGAGTACGAAGGTGGACCTCGGTACATGGACGAGCCAGAGCCCAAGAGCTTCGCCGGCGGGGACCGGAGGGACCTGGACATGTCCTCCGGGTACCGGGGTCCACGCCGCTACGACGACGATAAGATGAACAGGATGTCACCGGGAATTAAAAGCTCCGAAATGGGACATCCACCGAGTTTTATGTATGTGACCACTTCTAACTTCTCACTATACAATAGAGCAGTTATACGAATACTATAACATTATGGTAATTTAAAATATTTTTCAGGGACAAGGAGCCAGACCGAAAAATACCGCTTTCTTTGAATTGTGAAAGACCCCATGAGAGGTAAGTTTTTTGTTAAGATAGATTTGTTGATTCTACCTACTAAGCAAACATACATATAATTGCAGTGTAATGTTTCAGTTGGGTCTTCTCACAACCCCTGTAGGGGGGTTGGGGAGTCCGCTTCGGGGCTTGTGGCCCCCTGGCGGAGATGTTCTTCGCCGCGCGGTGATCCGCGCGGGGCGTTGGGTTGGTGCGTCTGCACCCGGAGGAGTGCTGGCCGATGATGCCATCGCCTTGACACTGGGCAACCAGTGAGTGTGACACGCGTGAGAGATCCTCTTCACGCCGCCCTCAGCGCGGTACAAGCCAGCCGGGTGAGACCCCGTGGGGGGAGGCCCAGCTAACGACCAGCGAGCAGGCGGCGACTAGGTGTTCTCACGGTGGTGCGTGGAAGTCGTCGTCTTCTTCAGGAGTCACGCGCGCGGATGAGCTCGCGCGCGTAGGGCCGGCCTTCCGGTGGTCGCGCGTGCAGAGGCGCAAGGTCCCGCAGATGCGGGTGCTGCGACCGGTCTGCCCGCGCGAACATGCTGGAGGCCAGGCGGCTGATGAAGTCGTCCAGGCTCTCGACCTTGAGGTCCCGTGCGATCGTCGTGTTCCTCACGCACCAAGGCGCGCCCACGATGGTACGCAGGGTGGCGGATTGCTGCTGCTGCAGCTTGGTCTTCATGGCTGCGCTCGCCAGGGCGTACCAGGCGGGCGCTGCGTACGTGAGGCGAGACCGCACGTAGGCCTTGTAGACCCCCAGTTTGGTCCTGAGGGGGAGGCGGGACGAGAGCACTGGACGAAGAAGCGCCCTTGTGACGCGCACATTGGCGACGACTCCCTTCACGTGGCTGCCCATGGTCAGGCGATGGTCGATGGTGACCCCGAGGTACTTCGCTGTCTTCGACCATTCGATCTCCTGTCCTTGCATCTTCAGCTTCGGTGGGTGGTGCTGTGCGGATCCGACGAACAACGCTTGCGTCTTCGCCACGTTCACCGACAACCTCCACTTGGCCAGCCATTCTGGCAGACCGTCTAGGTTACGCTGCATCTTGGACGCGGCGTGGTTTCGATTCATAGAGGACGTGTAGTACGCCGCGTCATCAGCGTACAGGGCCAGTTGGCAGTTCTCCGCCACTGGGATGTCATCGGTGTAACGCGCGTAACACACAGGGGAGAGACAACTCCCCTGCGGTACTCCCGCTTCTATGCGTCGTTCGTCGGAGTGCGCTCCCTCTACCGACACGAAGAATCTCCGGTCTAGCAGGAAGGATGCAAGGACTTTGACGACTCGGCGAGGAATGGTCGACGTCGACAGCTTGAACAGCAGACCGTTGTGCCATACGCGATCAAACGCCTTCTCCATGTCGAGGAATACTGCAACCGCGGTCTCGCGCTTGTTGCGTGATGCGGTGAGCGAGTGCAGTACCCTCGACAGCTGGAGCGTCGTGGAGTGTTCGGCCCGAAACCCATGTTGCTCCGGGCGAGGTGGAATGTGGGGCACGATGTGTCGCAGCAGGAGCTTCTCGAACACCTTCGAGAGCGTCATCAGCAACGAGATCGGCCGGTAGCTAGTCGACAGCAGAAGATTCTTCCCGGGCTTAGGCAGCATGACCACTTTCCCTACCTTCCAGGGTGTTGGGAAATGGCCCAGGCGCAGGATTCCGTTGAACAGGCGCGTCACCGCCGCCAGAGCTCGAGGCGGGAGGTGACGCAGCGCTGTGTTTGTGACGCCGTCTGCGCCTGGGGCTTTCTTCTGGGGGCTGCGAAGGAGGGTCTTGCGTATCAGCCCGGGAGAGAAGACCACTGGGTCCTCTCCGTTAGCTACCGGCTGTGCGAAGTACTCTCGGAGGTGTTGCTCGACTGCTGCAATGTGGTCCGACTGGTCGGTGGGGTTGGGCCGGAACTGACGCTCCAGGCTTTGGGCGAAGATGTTGGCACGGTCTGCTGCGCGACATCTCGGGGTTCCATCTTCGGCCAGCAGTGGTCGCACCGGTTCGGGAACGCCGGCAATCCTGCGGCACAGGCGGTGCACGCTGCTCCAGCCTTCCTCACTCACAGACTGGATGTGACGTTCCCAACTCTCGGCGGCCTGGGCGGAGAGCGCCTCCTTGACCCTCTCCGAGATTCTGTTTAGTTGGCCCTTGAGTGTGGGGCAGCGAGTTTGCTGCCACTGCTTACGAAGGCGCCTTTTTGTCGCTAGAAGTTCCTTAACACCGCCCGGCAGTGGCTCACGCCGTATCCGGGTCGGTGTGGTGTGCGAAGATGATTCTAAGGCGCCTTGTATTCTCTCCATGACCTCAAGGGCCAGGCGATCGACGTCATCGGGGTTGCTAAGTGGGAACGTCGACCAGAGGTCCGCCTGTAGGTGTTCCGCAAACCTCCTCCAGTCTGTGCATCGACGTGGTGCAGGTGGAATGATGGTGTCGGGATTTGCCGTCAGGAGCAAAAGCACCGGCATGTGGTCCGAGCCTAGGTCGTCCAAAAGAACTTCCTGGGCAAGCTGGCAGTTCAGGTCCGAATGGACTGCGATGTCCAGAACGTCAGGAAGCTGACTGGCTGTGGGCGGGTAATGGGTAGGGACCTCAGGTCCACTGACCACATAGCCCGCCCTCTCCGCGTCGTTAAACAGCTTCCTGCCGTTCGGACAGATGCGTGACGAGTTCCATCCTGTGTGTTTGCAGTTGAAGTCCCCCGCGATGAGGGTCGGCACGTGGCCGTCCATGAGACCACGGACGTCCTCCACGTGCAGTTTCCCCAACGGTGGGCGGTACGCGGCGTAGATGTGCAATGGGTTTGAACCACCCATGTACACCTCCACGCCGAGCACGTACATCGACTGCAAACGCACAGGTGGAAGCGGCTGGTGCAGGACTCTTCGTCGGACCAGAACTGCCAGCCCCCTATAGGCCCGGCCTTCGTCCGAGATTTCGTCCTGACGGTAAATCACGTAATTTGGAATTTTGAATTTGGAATTTGGCCGCAATAAGGTCTCTGAAATTAGCACCACGTCGGGAGCCTGTTCCACGAGGAAGGCTTTGAGGAGGCCGGTCTTCGGCGTTACGCCGCCGGCGTTCCAGTGGACCGCCCGGAACGGTCTACTCCCCGTCGCCAGCTCTTTTAGATGTTAATAAGAGTCTGGTAAGACCGCTCAGGACGGCCGGAAGCGGGTCGGAACCGGTGCGAATTGCAACCAGCACCTCTTGCAGGACCTCCAGGGCGACGTCAATCGCTCCCGTCCTGTTTCTGTCTGTTGACGCCTTGCCCCTTCTGGCGGAAGGT
Source organism: Watsonalla cultraria (assembly GCA_964035505.1). Classification (NCBI taxonomy): domain Eukaryota; kingdom Metazoa; phylum Arthropoda; class Insecta; order Lepidoptera; family Drepanidae; genus Watsonalla; species Watsonalla cultraria. The sequence continues at coordinate 4,882,000 of OZ037727.1, read as the reverse complement.
CGGGGGCCGGCGTCTGTACCAAGAGGTGCTGATGCTCCTCCGGGTGCAAGTTTCTTCTTGGGCGGTGGTGCGGGTGGTGCGGTTGGTGCCGCCTCCGCGGTCTTCACCGCCGCCTTCTTACGGCGCCGCCTCCGCTTCTTCTCGCCTTGGCGGGAAGTCGGCGCGTTCGCCGGGGCCATCAGTGTGGTGGTGGTGGTGGTAGCCGCCACCTGCGGCTTCTGGCTCGCGCCGTCTGTGGGGCCCGTCGTGCGAGCTACGGGGCCTGCCTTCTTGTTCCTGGCCTCCCGACGGAGGACAGGGCAGGCCACGCTGTTGGCTGGGTGGGCCCCCTTGCAGTTGGCGCAGGTGGCGGGCTCCTCCCGAGGACGCGGACAGTCGCGTGCGGCATGCTCCTCGCCGCAGCGCACGCAGGCGAGGGGGCGGTGGCAGGCGTGCGATGAGTGCCGAAACTGTTGGCACCTATGGCACTGTGCCGGCCCCCGCTTCCCCCGCCAGGCTTCTATCTTGACCCCGGGCATGCAGAGTAGCTCGGTGACATCGTAGATGCCCGGGGTGGTGGTGGCGGTGCGCTGCAGCTGCGCGAAGAATATGCAGCCTGGGCGTCCTTGACGTGCGCGGATCTGTCGCACGTACTCCGGTTCGTAGCCCAGGCTGCGGAGATCTTCCTGGATTTCCTCGGGAGGAGTGTCAGCTGGGAGGCCCCGGATGGCCACCTTCAAGCTTTTCTCCGCCGGGAGGGAGTATGAGAACCAGGAGATCCGGTCAGTCTTCTCCAGCTCCGTTAAGTAACGCTGGATCTGCCGGAACTCCTGGTCGTCGTGTGGGGTGAACCGCACCCCCTTGCCGAATGGGCGAGCGTTGGGTGCGCGTCCGAGTTTACTCTTAATGGCCTTGAAGTGGCTCGCCCAATTCGGCAAGTGTTCCACGATCAAGGGGGGGTACTTGGGGCGCGGGGGGTCCTTGCGCGCCCCTTGGGGTGCGGCGGCGCCGGCGGAGTCGGTGGTGGTGGCTATTGGTGGCGGCGGCGGTGCGGTACTCACCGATGGTGTGGGTGATGGCGATGGCGGCGGCGTCGTTCGGCGCACGGCGTCAGCGAACGAGGTGCTGGGCTGTGGGTGTGCGGGCGGCGGGGGACGGGTCTCCGCCTTAGCCCTCACCCTCGGGTCCCGTTGAGGCAGGGGTGCAGGCGTGGGTGGGGGCTTGATGCTCCTGGGGGTGTCCCCCAGGTTGGGGCGCTTCGTGCCCCTGTTGGGGTTATCCTCCTCGTCGGAGCTAGTGAGTCGACGACGGGAGGCGGTGGTGGTGGTGGTGTGAGTGGCAGGGGGTGCCAGCTCCTTCTTGGCATCGCCCTTGCGCGCCTCGAAGTACGGGGTCAGGTATCGGAATAACTCCTCCGATATCTCCCCACTCTGCCGGAGCCGGACAATTGCCCTGGCATCCGAGACTGTGTGGGGACCGGAGGAGTCCCGAGTGTTACCCGACCCAGCATCCGAGGCGGGTTGGGCGGGTGGAGGCACCGGCGCTGGGGTGCGCTTCGGTGCTGATGGGGCCGGCATGTACCCCTGGAAGGGCGGCGCCGACGGCGGGATCAGAATCGCCGGCGAGCGGCGACGCGGCGGGGATGCGGCGGGGCGCACTAGAGGCGCGGAGGATGGGCGCGCTGTAGGCGCGGCGGTGGTGCGCGCGGTGGAGGTGAGTGCGGGGGTGGGTGCTGAGGCAGGGGCGGCCGGGGCAGCAAAGGTTGCCGCTGGAGCCCTCGTCGTCGCTGGTGTCCTCTCGGCGGCGGTGCGCGGCAAGGGGATACCTGACCGACGAGGCGGGCTCGGGCGTCCAGGTGTTGGTGGTGTGCGTGGGCGGCTGCTGCGCAGGCGCGGCGCTGGGGCGTCGCGGTGCTGCGTAGCTGCGGCGGCAGGCACGCTCGTACGGGTGGGGGAGCCTCGCACGGAGGACCTACCCGACAGGGTTCCCGACAGGATGTCAGAAACCCCATCATCGCTGACATCGGAGTTAAACCCCGACATCAGGATTGGCAGGTCGACTCGACGCGCGGGCTACCGGTGCGTGTGTGGGGCGTGTAGTCACGCCGCTGGTCCTATGGCGCGCGGCGGCCAAGTGCCGGGCCTAGTTCCCCCGGACCCCGGCTGGGGCGGGGGGGAGGTTCGGCCGGGGACGGCGCCGCGGCAGCCGGATGCCGGGTCAGGGGCGGATGTCCACGCCTCACGGGTACGGGGGTGAGGGGGCTACTCGACCAGCTTTAGCACGGCAAAGGTGGCCGAGTTCGCGCGCGAGTGCTCCGGAGCACAGGACTGGACCACGAGCGACGACCGACTGTGGCAGTCCTGTAATGTTTCCTTAGGTACGAGGCTTGTTTTGCTGGGTGCGCATCGGTGACGTGTGACAACCCGCGAGACCGGCTGCGCCCTTGCTACCCATTCTGTGAGCCTGGCTGCATCTGCACCCACCCTTATGTTCGCGACGACCGCACACACAAGTGTGTACTACCTGAAGAATGCACTAAGTAAGTTTAACTGGAGTTTACTGGAGTGACACTAGTTGATAGTATTATTTTGTATTTAGCTGAAACTGACACGGACGTGATTGAACACACCTTCTAATATGGAAGGATACCATCTAGCACCTGTGAGGATCGAAGAGTCAAATTCCTAAATCGGAAATTTCGTAGTTTTTTTATCCGCAAATAATAATATTTAAGAGTTCAATCCCTATTTATCTCATAGAAAAATTACCTACATTTTTATAATTCGTTATAAACGAATGATAAAACTTGAATATTAAAATTATTGTTTTTGAGGCTTTTTAAAAAGTATTATATGTTATGTTTACAGGGGCCTTAAAGGCATTCCAGACCTCGGTGAAGACATATAAGGACTAAGGAACGAAAAATGTGTAAAAATAGAATAAATATTTTAATAAACTTTTGTATGAAATATGCATTATTTAATAAAATATTCCTAATTCGACATTCGACACACACACAAAAACGTCTACGTAGAACTACTTAGTTTTAAAACACATTACTTTATCGTCTTTTTAATTGAACTTCGTGGAAAACGTACTTACTTTTGTAAATTTCAACAAAATACGCTAATGTTTTGTCTCGCTATAATATCCCGTATGATTAGAAGATGCTGCTGAGGAACTAAAGAGTTTATTTATTTATACTGAAAAAAATGCATAAAATATATTGAATGAAATGAAAAAGTTAGTATCAATTGAAACAGTCAAAACCAGTATTTGATTCGTGGCAGATCGGTACCTAAATTAAATTACATCACGCCTTATCATTCGTAGAGTAGACAGCGATAAAAATAAATATATTTTTGAATTGTTAGGTTGATTGCTTGTTAAAAATGTTTTAATAAGTATGTGGTCCAAAATATTATAAACATAATTTTTATGTAAATAGACCTTGTTTTTATTAACAAACATATTCATATGTAGTCTTATAGAACATTTTGAATTCTTTGAGCTCCCAAGTGTCAATAAATATTGTATTGTATTATATACTTCATTGAAGCAGCTGTTGTATTGATATCGTAAGAAAAAGGACAAAAAGGTCATGCCCTTACAAAGCACCAATCTAAATTGAAAATGGAACAATCACCTAACTCTATTATCATTTCAATGCCGCCATTGTGCGTTGCAATAAGCCATCGAAGGACTAAACCATTGTTCAGTAATTTGCTCAAATGATTAACTTTCTTAGTAAACTGTACAGGCTTCAAATAGTTCTATTACAACAATATAGTCAATAAAATAAATATTTTCTTCCAATCGTTAAATAGTGTAAAAAAGTCGATGCAACGTCTTCAAATCAGTGCCACGGATGCCAGTATGCTTTAAGAAAAACCAAGAAAATTCATAACATGTCGATAAAGTGAAGTGCAGCGAAACAATCCTGATGGTTATTTGGATTGTATATTGTTTATCACTAATTATAACGACTTTGTACGCTGATGAGGGAACACAATATGGTAGGTAATAAGTCCTGAGAAGTGTATAATAATATCATTATTGTCCATAGAGCGAGCACAATAAATGCCACTATATCGACTGCAACAATGATACATTATATGGGTCTTCATGACATTATTTGCCTGTTTGGTCAGTATACGAAGCCTACGTGAACGTATGAATTATCATATCATGTATCACGGAGTCCACTAATATCTTGGAAGCATGTTTAATAATTATCTCCACTATATTTTACGACATTATATTTTACTTTCTTGTTATAAAAGGGGACAATTCAGGCCTATTTCCCGTATAATTTTCACTATTTTGAATATTTTATATGCATTTTTAGATATATTAATTAATTATTTTTATAATATTGTTTATGTAAAATATGTAATCTAAGTTTCTTGCCGGTTCTCAAAAGTAGTTTCCGAACTGGTGGTACATTTTTCAACAGTCGTAAGTCCTCAGTAAGTTTTTTTTTTTGCATCAGTAGGTATGTGTATGTTTTAGAATGCGGCGCTCACGGCCGATTTGAATACTGTATCGATGATATTCCCGGGTGTGTCATCGGATGCCACTGCCACCCAGGATTCTACTTCGACACAGATACTAAAATATGTGAAGCCAGGTAAAACATTGACAAAACAGACTGAAAACAGATTTAATTGTGTTTTCCATTCGCATTTTTTATTATGTTATTGCAAAGATGGCGAAATCTTTTACACTGATTTGCTAATGTTGGGACTCCGCACACTCTTCAAATAAGAAGTCTCACAATATATGTAGTGTACTCGTGTGTTTCAGTGCAAAGCTCACTCAACAACTCCGGCGAAGTTTCATTAGTGAGCCAACTCCACCTCAATACTACTCGTACTCCATTCAAGAGGAAACGGTAGGCTCCCCGACCCCCACAACCTTGGACCCCATAAATGGGAAGGTGGATGAAATAACCAAAGATGCCGATGACCTCGGTGACTGGCTTTACAATCAATTCTTCAAAACTATAGAAAACCAAGTTATTAATAACACTAATGGTGATATTAAAACTAAAACTAGGCGTAGTAATAATCCTCCTCCAAAAAAAAAGCCAAAACGAAAATCTTCGCGTAAATATTGGCAAAGGTCTTCTAAAAAAAAGGGAAAGAAACACGGACTTAGGAAAAAGTTGCTTCGAATCACCGAAGATGATAGTTTATTTGACTCCTCTAGCGATTCAGATGATGACAGTTCTTCAGAAACTGATAGCAGCTTAAGCAGCAGTTCATCGTGCGAAAGTGACAAGAAAGAAAATGATCATGGCCATAAAAAGTTTATATTTTTTAACAAATCTCAAAAACCGCCTCTGCCTTCGTTTATATTCTTGCCTGGAATGGACACGCCTTTCTACCCACCGATTGGACTTCCACCACCGCCGGCGCTTCCTATGTACCCCATAGTACCTGTGCCGCCGATGCCAGTCTTCCCACATCCACCTTGTACGTATATGTCGAAATCCTTAATTAGTAAATTTTTCGTGTGCTATTCATGATTTTATAGAAACAATATGGCTAATTAGGATTTAATTTCTAGTCTTTACCCCTCATTGTGATGACGACGCAAAAACTACACAGAGAGTATCTTCAACGACATTAAGTTCTTTAACGGATACGAGTTCTACATCTATTTCTACTACAATAATGCCTAGCACTGATTCTACGACTGAATCGACGCTTACGTCACCAGCTCCAGAACCAAATCTGAGGAAAAGAGTAAATGACAAAAGGCGAGGCAAATTAAAAAAAAATAACAAGTAAGTAAGTCTATTGGGAGATTCTGATACCACTGTCATATCAATCAAGTCACCTACCTATTATATTAGCATCTCATTGTTAGAGTAGCCGGCACCATGTACACGGTTTTTTGCGAAATGCGTGTGCGACTATTCACGACCAATGTTAAAAACCGCTACCTTTCCATTTTATCATCTACAATGAATCTTACCTACCAGCAATGGTAGTTATGGAGATTAGTTTTTTGTAAATTGTAATGGCGGTGTTAAACACATCCAATTAGTCCACACACTCGTCTTGAGAATTGCTTTCCATATGCTAGAATAAGCATTTTATTTATTGTATGTTTCAGAAAACTGCTCAGGCACCTTCCCGACTCCGAATCACGGAACTCAGAATGGGTACGAAAAGTTTGATGAGAATCACTAGAGCTTGATGTGCCTTAAACTTAAGTTTTTTTAAAAACACTCTTGGCGCGCAGCGATTTCTCAACTAAGCTTCTAATATCGATATTGTGATCCGAGTTCTGTCAATGATTTAGAACTATACCCATTTTTAAGACAAGGCAAAACTTGATAAATTAGAACGTCCTTATAAAACTTACAATCTACTTACTACTTTTAATGAGATAACCTAACGTGTTTTACAATTTCATTATATATTAACAGGTAACCAAATCAAAAAGGAAGAAATTAAAAAATGTTTCCAACGAAGAAGAATTGCAACTCGATCAAATGCAAGAAGCTGAAGAACCTGTTATAGATTACAGTTCTCGAGAAGAACGACCTCCGTTCACAAACCAATTGCGGCCGAGGTATAAAAACCAGAAGCATAACCGATTCAAAGATGTAGATTTTAGGTATTTATCAGAATTAATACACCGAGCTGAATTGAATAACTCTAACATAAACCCCGAGATCTTAAGCAATATAAATGACAAAATGATCAGTCCTCTTAATGGTCCACTGAGACTAAGGTTCCAAGACAATGCTGTAATGAACGATAGCGACCAGAGAGAGCATCGTAGAAGCTTACATAGATCACCAGACGAATCGTATTACACTAACTTAGGTAGAGAAATAGCTTCGTTAATTCGAAAGATAGATTCAAAAGGCGAACGTCAGGTAAACATAGAAATTGAGCAGAATAAGTACACGCCTATTCACCCAGTTATGCTAGAAAGTAGGTTTATACCTCATACTTTGTGGGAGAGATACGCAAGGTCCCCCATGAACTTAGCATCTGCGTATTACAATAATGAAGCTAATTATTATAAAATTACTGATGAAAATCTATTTGACCTCGAAAATAAAGTAGAAGTCTTCGCCACTACTATAAGCCCACTAAGTTTAAATGAACTGGAAAATATTATAAGTACAATGAAGAAAGCTAAAAATCAAATAGCGAACACCAAGATCGATTTTGTTGATGTTATGAAACCATCTAATAAAAGCTTAAATATACATTTGCTAAGACACACAAAGCATGAAGGCTTTGAAAAACCAAAACTTGAAATGTTTGAAAGACCAAGGTTAGAAAAAAATTATGTTGTGCCTAACTACATAGATACGATATCAGAAAATGTTGTAAGCACAAGTCAAAGAGTTTATGTAAGTCCTAGTAAACCGAACAAGCAATGGCCAATAAGCGATTTACAAAAACTCAACAATTGGTTATTTAAGCAAAATAAGACGAATCAGAATCAAATATTGCCAAAAATTTTTGGCGAACCTTACAGGTATATACAAAACCTAAACAATAGGCAGACGCAGCGAGATTCTAATAACGAGTACAATGTGTATGTAAGACATACTACGCGGAAGCCTCACTTAGACTACAATCAAGTAAATCCCGCCATGTTCAGTAGCCCAAAATATTTCACAAACAATAACAATCAATATGTGGTCAAGCAGGCAATACCCTTCCATTTATATCCAGCGCCGTCTAAAATGAGCACGATTCAAGATAATTACGTTAAGCCGTCATACTTTCACCATGAGATAAACCATTATGATGTTTTTGATCAGTTTTGATTCACGAAATAAATAACAATATATGTTTTAGGACGATACCTTACCAAGAGCTAGAAATAACTTTTAAACTTATGAAATTACAAATTATTAATAAAAACATCAACAAAAAGAATTAAGATATTTGCGAAAATAATATTAAACAATTACCGGATGAAGGTTTGCCATAAACTGACACCTTGCCAAGGTCTAGTCCGCAATGCTGCAGTGAAGGATTACAGGCTATTGGTGAGCTCCTGGCTAGCGTTTTGAGCGAACATGACATGACTTCTAAACCATTGCCGTCCTTTTTCAACAGAAGTCCATTAGAATGACCGCAGAGATGCAATGTATAGCGCGCAACGCGATTGGTTCAAGCTGCCAGGAGGAGGCGAATGAATGCTAATCCTGTTGTATTCTTCACAGACAATTTAATTCCGATTTCATAACGTGGGCCGCTCGCAGCGGCTTACCCGTGCATGCCATCAGCCTGGGAATTGAAGCGCAACAGACGCGAGTGTAGCTTTTGGCTATTACCCACATTTGTACCTATATGTATATATTTTATGCCTTGCGACTAGTACCTAATATTGAAATATGTAAATTGTATATGTCGATGTAACTGCCGATTCGCGCCCTCTCAATAAGCTCAATGTAGTGCCGCAACGTCGCAATAACCGTTTAAAAAACGCCTGATATTGTGACATCTATTCTATATCTATCTTAAAAATATATATTTTTATGTTTATATTTTTCAAAATAGCTAATTTTTTCAGTAATAACAGTTCCCTCGAAGATTCGTCTATAATGGCTTTGCTCACATCAAGCAAAAATGTATTAGCACTTAATAATGTAACATACGAAACATTCCGTCCTACTTACTCCATCAAAGGCAATAACAATTCATATTATGTTTGTAGCTGACTGACTATTTTAGTCAATTGAATGGGCTTCTTACGACGTGTCTCCTTACTTAATGACTTAACTCCTTCGTCCCATTCAGTGCGTAAAGAACAGCATTAATATTCCAACGCACTCTATTTTAATGTCATAATCACTAGAAATAAACTTTGAAATATGCAAAGGATTTTTCAGTTACTCCTTAGTCAACTTTCCGTACTTGCAGTAAGTTCAATCTTTAATATGTCTTATCACTGACACTGTATATGAGTACGAGATGACATACTCACATAGTAAATTGTTTTTCTGTGCTGGTGTGGACGCCGTGCCGGCGACATTTACATTTCCACCCTCACTGCTTGTAACACATTTACTTAACAACCGCTCACACAAAAATATAATCGAAACAAAATAATGCAGCACCAATTCCAACTAATATCTAAATAAAATCTATCTACCAACATCAAAATTATGAAGCTTTGGTATTGTACAATTTACCTAATAGACACGAAATATAAATAGCTGAGAAACATAAAGATGGTAATGTTGCACGAGTACGTAGTCCGGACGACAATCTGTCCTAAGTTCAGGAGACTGGGTTCAAACGAGCGCGGAATACTAAACGGCTCGTCTCTAACTTTTCCCTAAGCTCTCGGCTCAGGTACACACAAATATTTCACAACTCTGGTCGTGTAGCTATTTATTCCTCTTTATTTATTTTGCATTGGCACAATGGTAAGCATTGAATTTGTTCCATTCCAATATTTTATTCATAACTTTAAAAGGGTGCTTTAACTTGAAATGTTACGCTGCGGTTTAAAACCTTAAATTTTCTCGTTTAAATCAGGTTGGAACAAACAAAATCAATTGTCGATATCATATCTGCACTTATCAGAACGGCAAAACCCAATTGGCTAATTTGGTTTGTTATTAAGACAAGGTTTTTATGAAAGAAAATGTGAAGAACATGGGCGAAAAATCTACACATAAACATGTGAGCGAGTTAGAGATGATAACAGAACGCACTACAAGGATTAAATTAAATAATGTTTACAAACAAACGGAACCGTAATACGGGACATTCTATTTTTAAACATACAGGGGTAGCCACAAAACACCGGGTCGTTTTCCGAAGAGAAAATAGATTGTAATTAGTTAGCTTTCGCTGGGATGGAAGGATGGGACGTATTAAACTCTGTTGGGCAAAACATTCGCGATCCTGCTGGCCGCAACTGGGTCACTCGAGCCGAACCGATCGTAACGCTCCCAACCTAACTAATCCTTTATTCTTATACCAATTAATAGGTACAACGTATGTTATGTGTAGGTATGTATTGTATATTAAACAATTCGTTGTCATTCGTTGCCATTTTCTATAATAGGTAGAAACTAATCTAAGCCTTTTGTCACATAATGTTGTGATTATTTAGTATGCATAGAATATTAAAATGTACAATGTGCATCATTATATGATGTAAAACTTATTGTAATGTTTCCGTATCCCGTACATCGTGAGATGTAGGCACTGAGGTTCTCTTACAAATAGGGTCGAAATTTATTTGACGCGGTATCGGGGCGTTTTTCCAATTTTCATATTTCCCACGATGTGGGCCGCTGCGATATCTACTAAATCTCAAACCGATATTTTTATGAATCCGAATTGATTTACAGCCTAGCACGTTCTGAATGTTACTATTTTGCACCGCACCAATAAAGTTTTATGAGACATTTACGATACAATGTAATGAAATAGAATCTAATATAATTCGGAAGAGTTTAATAGGTCTCGTGACCAAATAAAAATATATTCTGTTTCCTTCTTACTCACGGCTATCCTATACCCGCCAAATAAGACTGGTTTCTGACCAAAGTTTAAAAAACCTGAGGATGACCTTAAGTTTTTTTTTAAATACTACCATTGTGGCAAACAAGCGTGCAGGCCTGGTGGTAAACGGCTAAAGTTTGTTTAACTAATGTATACCTACTGACGCAAATAAATTTAATGAAAAGCAATATAATCTTACTTCGTAAATATTACTGATGCTTTCTAATAATTTAAATATTTGAATACCGTCTGATATTCATGCTTTCCTTAGTGAAATTGTACGTTCCTAGCAGAAAAGAGGTAGGAAGTTGGGCACTGAAATGGTGGAAAATTTCGTTGAGTAGAACTGCCTACTCAGCGCGAAAGTAAGTAAAGAACTCGCAGAGCGGCGGGATTGCCGGAAATCGTCAGAAATTTCCCAAAGGCGTGTTTACGACTCACCTCGCGATAATCTCACCTCGCCTACATGACGGCAACAAAACGTCTACCAAATTATTCACAACAATAAACAAACAAAAGAAAACCTCTCCAGGAAAAGTTTCTCCTTCCAAATACTGGAGCTAATATAACACAATGGATCCTTACAGACGCCGACGCAAGCTTTTACTGTGAACGTTTCATTTTATTCATTTCACAATTTAAATAATTGCTTTACACTAGGAACCATCTACACTAGACATTTGGTAAATACTTCTAACTAACTACTTACTTGAACATATATAAGTACTCACCTAAGTATTGTTCACACTTGTCGTATCCCATAGTAAAATATTTTCATCTCATAACTTCGTATCATATTATTTGCATGCATGCATGTTATCAGATTGACTGATTCTTCTTATGTTTCAAAGGCATAACTCCCCTCTAACTTCAAATTTATTAAAAAGTAACTCAAGCGACTACTTTTTGTCAGCTCAATAGATTCTATACTTCGTGATAGATAAAATGTATAGGTACCTTCATACTTATGAAACGATGGCATGTACCTATGTTATGCATATAAGCTACATTAAATACAGCTAATTAAGTAGGTAAGTAAGTGTAAACACAGTATAAATATATCCTAATTGTGTACAAACATAGTTTGCAAATTTGCATATCAGAGAGTGAGGGAAGTTTCAAGAGCTGCGCGCCCGAGCTCTCGACCCAAATGAATGAGTGCTCGGATCAAATCCTCCAGCAAATTAGGATTAGATGAGGGTATATGTGTTTTAGGCCAAAACGGTAAATGCAAATCCAATTGAAAACTCAATTTCCCCTCTTTATTTCAGTAGGAACGATTTTACTCAGTTACATAGCTGACCCTCCTTCTTGGGTTTGAAAATTAGTAGGTACGTTAACCTGAATATTACTATGATACAACATATGTGTAAATAGTAGCAGCCTTACAATAGGTAATATTGAAGACATGATATAAAATCATTCCAAGAGATGACATTACATCAAAGGAATACAAAAAAATACCAATGTATGTGTTATTATACATACATACATATGTTCACGCCTGTATTCCCCGAAGGTGTAAGCTGAGGTGTTGTAATAACAACACCCACTTTTCACCGAAGATGATTAAGTGCCAACGTGACAGATGGTGAATCTATCGCCATCTCAGGCGTTTATCATACGTCTTTGAATTACTTCTCCGCCATATGCAGGTTTCCTCACGATGTTTTCCTTCACCGAAAATCGCGGGGTGTGAAATTACTGTACATAAGTTTTTTCTTTGAAAAACTCTTTCGTACAGGCCCCGCGTGGATTTGAAACTTGCGTCGCTTGCGTAGCATGCGACTGCTCAAACCCCAAGACCTCCACGGCTCTTTTGATATTATTATGTTTCCTGAAGGCAGTACAGGGGCCTTATCATGACCTCTTATTGCCATGATAGTTTTACTCTTATATGAGACTAGCTGTTCCCCGCGGTTTCACCCTCGTAGAGTTAATTTCATGGGTTTTTTTCTAAATAAAATTATTCTAAAACACTCCTTGAAACATCAGCTATCTGCCCGTGAAAGTACCGTTAAATCCATCCAGTCCTTTAGGCGTGATGCCGTGACCAAGGGAAATGGGGATTCATTTTTATATATAAGATAGTGTCATATATCACATGTCATGTACATCTATGGCTATCACACAGCTGAACTATGGTTCCAATAAGAGCTTATGGTTAGGCCCCAGAAGTTATCAGAAAAGTACCTAATAATCGATGTTATAGTAGAAATAACAATTAAAATATTTTTCATCCCACCATCTCGGAAAGAGTATTTTTAATCTTCAATTTCTGAGTGGAAAAGCCGTTTTTATTCTCTAGAGGATAAAGTAAATTGAATGTAGAACATCGTGTGCACAAAGTTTGTGAATTAAAAAGATTATTTTGTAATACTTACCTGTCATAAAGTAGTAATTAATACCTAAACTGAAATAAAAGTGTACCTATCTTGTGATTGTAAACGTTTTCTTTTTTTTGCATTTAGTCATTTCCTCGCTGAGGTGGAATGAAAAGTTACGTGTTGCACTCGAGTGCAAAGATTTTTCACCTCGTGCTCTTTTGATTCCCTCGCTAACGCTCAGGATTCTAATTTTGAATCACTCGCTGCGCTCGTGATTTAATTTTAGAATCCTTCGCTTGCTCGGTCATCAAAATTGAACACGCGGTTAAAAAGCAACTTTGCACTCTTGTATAACAAATAACTATTATACCTATGGATCATTTTCATTTTCATTCTGATTAAAGCTAAGAAAATTACAAGATAATATTATGTAGAATAGTGTCCCTGACCCAATATTGAAACGAACAAGAACAAATTCATCAATCAAGTTACTCAATCGTTGTTGGCGATATATATCTACCTTAGATCCACCAAATATCCAAGTGTGCCTCTGGTAGACCTGCTGCGGACATCCTATTTATCGCTCTTCAGAGCTTAGAAGTGCACCCACAACATCTAGGTACTTATATCCAAGTATAGAGTGAAGGAAAAGCATAGGTCTCCCACTATGTATTTAAGTACTCAGTGTGGCGTGTGCGCTAATCAAAATTAGTTATGAAATCATTTTTATATAGTTACCTACCTACTTAAATTATAAAAATATAACCAATATTATTTCAGCATAATATGGATTTTGATTTTGTGTTAAATATTTCCTGCAGCCGCGGAGCTACCAAATTGTTATTTGATATTATTGAATATCTACATATTATTGTAATTAAACTTCTGCGAAAGATCAACCGTAAATAGCTATTATTATGAATAGAACAAAATACACAACGTGAAGTTGTTCGCGAGTTAAGTCAAGTAAATATGGGAGGTAATATTACCGCGTCTCCTGAGGACCACAGAACAACTGCCAAGCAAGAAATATATTTGGACCTTTATATTGGTACTCACTTACTAAACTACCTACATAAATGTACATACGTAGAATCGATTCCATAACTCAGAACATAAAACAATATGATACCTATTACATAGGTAATGTAGTAGGCAGGTATGCTTAATACAAAATGTGATACGTGTTGTGCTACACAAATGTTGGTTTAATTACTAGATAATCATAGCGCTGATTCGATTTGATTTTAAACCTACGTCCATTTTTAAACAATATCATGTCTGGTTGGGTTTAAAATTAAAGACAATTGTTTATGGAACGAAGTATTGTTATTATCATCTATGCTGGCAGCATTATGCAAATAAGTACAAATACCTGTGAGGAAACTCTCGAGAGACGCTTGCACTCAATTCGCTCCAAACAAAAGTCTCCCAGAGAATACGAAGCGACAAGATAAAACGTTGAATCGGAAAACTGCTTATTTTATTACCGAGGCGAGCAGTAAGGCGGCTGGGATAGGCCTGGGGCGGGATTGGCTCAACCTCAATTAGGGTGCAAATGTCTAGGCACATCCATTGTAATCAATGACTACTCCTGCAGCGCCATATAACATAACATAAGCATTAACAAGCAATTTAACTTTTCTTAGAAGGACAAGACTACACGAATAAGATCTTATAACGCAATAAAACAAATTCATTGAACATAAAAACGCGACTTTCTTTACAAATTATAATGAAATTGTTTTTGTTTCAATATTATTTTATTTATGATCACAGTATCCTGTACTCCTCATTATCATCTAACTAAACCTGTCTCTATATTTCGTATGTTTCAAAGTGATAGTGAGACACTACGTGACAATGACAGATGTATACACGTCGCATACATCTGTCTCATAAATGAGTGAAACTATCATCGCAATATGAGCTCATGGTAAGGCTCCAGGTTACTTTGCGTATCACTCAAAAATATTATTATATCGATAAAACCCAATGATTACCTATAATAAATTATCCAATGTTCTCCGGTTATCACCACAGAACATGGAGAAAAATGTCATGTTATGTTTTTGTTCATACGAAAAAGTTAATAAATTTACGCAATTTAAGAAGATAATTATTCCCTGAAACTTATTTAATTGGATGAAGTTCCTTTGATGAGGAAGTTTAGGACCTATCGCACATAAAATACATACCTAATTACTTATACTAATATTATTTATTTATAATTTGAATATATGCCTTTTCAGGGCTAAGCCGCTGAGCCAATATTTTATAAATATGCTTTGACCCCAAGAGCATAGTGTAGGTACATGAAAATCATTAGAACATTTTAAGTAACTATTGGTATTCTGGCTTCAGTGTTCAAGTCATATATACCTACTTAATAATAAGTAAAAGACGGTAACGTGAGATTATATTAGCATAAATTAATTTGATGCACCGCAGAAAATGTTTTCAAGAAACACTGAACACCTGTTGTTACACAATATCGGTGTAAGTCACCCGATGCACCCCACTCATTCTACTCTCCACGAAGCTATATCTCCAAAACTACACTAGAAGTGGCTATCAGTACCTATATTATGTTCTATAGTTGCCGCAGCTGTGTATAAACAAAAAGCACTAATTAAAACCTCGAATCAAAAAATAGATACAGACCTAGGTCCATAGTGTTCCATCTTGCAGTGTTGAGTTTGAATGTAAAAAACAAGCAATTTGGTAGAAGACAGAATTCTTTAGGTTATTAAGAGACGCATTAGGAAGACTTCCCTGAGGGGTGAAAATGAGCAAGTTCGTGTGGATATTTCGTCGGCATCTTCACAGTACCAGGTTGGATGCATTATACATAAGTACTTTCTTCATTATATCCTTATTATACCTACACACACCTATTGCCAATCAGACGAAGAGACATCCTTAATTACTTTTTACGAAATAAAGTCACAACGCATTTTACTCAGAGAAGACTGCTCCAGATCGCTATTATAATGTTTAATAATAACTCCGCGGTGTGTTGAAATAAGTTCGTGTTACAAGCCTGAATATGCAGACAGCAGATGTTAGCTACACCGCACATAAATTACTGAACTAAACGCGATCTAAGCTGACTCCTCTTATGTCTCACGTCGAGATAAACTCGTAATTAGTAGCCGGTATCTATTGAGTTTTTATACACTCGTCATACTTACTTTAGAAATATCATTTTACGAGCTTCATAAAGTAAACTAAGGTACTGTAAGGCCTCAGCCTTACAAGCTGATTAAAGCCTTTTTTGGTTAAGACTTTTAATCTTCATGAAATAGATTTAAAAAATATAAAAAAGAATTCGAAATAAGAAAAGAATAGTAGTGGTCAGTCAGAGAAAAGATCTAGAATGGAAGCAAAAAGAATAGAAAGTGAATAAAACAGTTCATTAGTTTTATTTTATTAGTAAAATAGTATCGATCCCGGAGACGAGGGACCCCAAGTCGGGGGTCGCTCGCCACAGTACTTACATCATCATAAAAATTATGTAGGTATAATCGAAAAACATTTGTTTATTATATGATTTCTGCAATCTGAAACTTCAAATAATGTTCCACTTGTAGGTTCTTAGTGTAGGGAGTGTAATATATTCGGTAGGTAGGTAAGTAAGATAAGATTAAGTTAAGAGTGGCAGATACGATACAAGAATTTTATTGAACGCTAGTACTTACCGATAACAAAATTTTACAATGAGCTAGTATTGGTAGGTAACCAACGTACCTACATACGAACCTAATAATAATGAACTACCTACCATAGGGAGGTATCTATGCATCGGTGAACCGACAAACTTTGAAAACATTTGAAACAAAAACTGCGCCAAGCGGGTCGAGAATTTGAATTTTTCAGCAGTTACCTGCGCCTATAAATCAAGTGTAAAGTCGCCCTAAGCTCTCCAAGATAGCTTCTTGAACATTTTAAAATGTAAATTAGATACGTACACCTACGAACAACTCCTCACCACCAGAAAGTCATACGTCATTTGAACAGACGGCTCGTGTGAGTACATAAAGTTATTAATCAAAAAAAATTATACATCCCTTCCAATCATAGTTCTTACGAATACCTTTACTCGACCTAGGAACTTAACTCTACATTTATTTATTACATACTAGCGGACGTCACGCGGTTTCACCCGCATAGTTTCCGTTCACGTATTCACGTATTTTATATAAAATATAGCCTATGTTACCCGCTGATGATGTAGCTATACATTGCTGAAGAGAAGAATTTTCAAAATCGGTCAAGTAGTTTCGGAGCCTATTGAATGCAAACAAAGAAACAAAAAAACAATCAAATGTTTCCTCTTTATAATATTAGTGTAGATAACTAATAAGTAAATAAAGATAAGATAGTGGGTTTTAAAAGAGATAAAGCATAACGGGTTCACCCTGTCCACCTGGTTGAATTTCATATTTTAATAGGGAATCGCAAGCCAAACACAAGAGTGAACCAATAACGATGTTATTAAAAAAATACATATAGTTGAATTGATAATCTCCTCCTTTTTTGAAGTCGGTTAAAAAGGACAACCGCCGTTGTACAGAGAGACACAACAACACCGCGTAACTCAGTTTCACTGTACCTAAGTACTTTGTGCCTTCTTATAAATTATTTCCCATTGGATTCCAGTATAATATCATCCTATGTGGAACATTGACTATCAATTTAAAGAAAAATCCTGTCACCTCGGAAGTGTCCACGATACAATATTACGGGCTTACAGGGGTTCGCAGAGATTTTGTAACAACAACACCCAGTTTTAATTCACTAAACTGGAAAAACACAACCACCATGCCATCTGGCGGACATAGTTCAAACTTACAGCGCCTGTCGCAAACCACGAAACATAGCTGCTTCATGCTGCACCAATGCATCACAGTTCTTGTGGTTCTAGTTGAACCCCACAAATATAGAGGACGTACTTAAATATATTTTATGTTCTATACTTACTGAAATACTTCCACGGTAGGTACTTCACTTAAATTAATTACAAGCAACCAAAAAACAAGGTGTAAACCACAGACATGATGAACTACTTGAAAATGATTTTTTCAGTTTAGGCCTATGTAAGGCACTCATGAACGCCGAAAAACTATCCCCCGTTTATACATAACTCTTACTATTATCAAAGCTACTATGGTTAGTTATTGTATAATTTTCTGGCACGCTATCATTAGCTTTACTTTTATATTCATTATATAGCTTAAAACTGACGTCACATAAGTACCTAAAGTACCTGAATAGTTATAAGATCGAATGCACTCTGCAAATGACACCTAATTTAAGTTATAGGCATCTAATTAAAGATCACAGATTGAGCTCTGTTCATATATGATATTGCAGGCAATATGTGGTGTGGCTGGCGAGTAAAGGCATCAAATGCGACGCAGGGGCCTTACCATAAGCTCTTATTGCCATGATAGTTTCACTCATTTATGAGACAGATGTACGTGACGTGTATACATCTGTCACTGTCGCACAACTGAATTATCATTGCAATAAGAGCTCATGGTTGGGCCCCTGGTCGAGCGAAGGGCTGGCTGACATGCGCACTCCGCCTGCGCACGCCTGCGCCTCACGGACACCTTTGCAGTGTTCATCCAACTAGACACTTATCTTGTTTACATAACGAAAACCGCCTCTATCTCGGACACCACTCTAACAAGGTTAGTAGCTACTTGTACTCTTTAAAGTAGGTAGGTAGGTACTTACTCTTAACCTTTTCTTGGTTTTCGAATAGAACTGTAAACAGTAAGATAAACACAATAGTAAGGTACCTACTATACCGTTTACTGAGGTAGGTACACTTAACGAATAGAGTATTAAGTACTTAGGTAATTATTTTGTGTACCTATCATGTGAATCAATAAACCACTAAACTTAAATGATGCAGCCGGCACAGGCAACCAGCTTTTTTGACCATTGATTTATCAGTTAGTTTACTCTGATTTACTTAACTACCTTATATAATTGGTGTCTACTAATGGTTACCTACTAAGAGATGACACAATCGTGCGCGAGTGATTTTATGACCCCTACATAATAATGCATTAACATAATAAAAACATTATTCGTAGTTTTGTTCATCTTCGTTCGTTAATAATTGGTAAAATCAATTGGTTGGTAACTCATTCCTGCTCAAAAAATTGTAATAATTGAAGTAAATATTATTTTCCCCAGAATGACTTTACCGACAGTTACAAAGTCGCCTGATAATCAGAAGTGCGAAAAGAAATCGCTGAAGCATGCAACTAGCTCACCGTCGGGGCTGCGTACATCTGCGGATGCGCCGCCCGCGCCTCCGGTATGCACTGCCACGTCTTCGCAACAACCTGAACATTTCGCATGGGTGCGTATTTTCAAACTTGCTGACCTCATGATGAAGCAGGGCTGTTAATTTTACTTCGAAACGAAATATCAAGAAAAGGTGTTTGAATGTAAGATAAGTAGGTTTTATCGTAGTAAAACTAGTATCATAGGTACTTACCTAAATTTAAATGTTATATTATTGCTGCATTGTTAAACCATTAATAAATATCATGTAAGTTTCTAGTCTGTTAAACTTACCAAATTATCCTAGATATTAATTATGTTCAGACTAGCAATAGCTTGAAATTGTATATGATTGAATTCTTTATTACCAAATACTAAAACTTACTTTCGAGCAATAGGCTGAAATTTGTGTATTTATGTATTTAGATAATTGGCTGGCAGTGATAGTTTATTAGACGACGTCATTGCGCCACTCAGCGTAGCGCCTCACGTAGTGTCAATGTTTGTAAATGCCGCGCCACTCGGACAGCTATTCGGCGGGGAGCGACTCGCTCGACCATCACGCATATTATTAACACAGATGTTTCTTCTTTTCACATATAAGTACTATGAAATGTGACAGTCTTATAAATCAAATTTCTAATTAGTAGGACACTTTTATCATTAGAAAATGTGGGATGAATAGTAGGTAGTTACTACTATGTATTGTATACCACACATATTAAATTTCTGTTAATTAAGCTGAAATGTTTAAATATAAACATTCATACATATATTATATTGATATTGCCTACTTAATTATCTGGTCCCTACATACCTACCATATCCTGTACCCTAATCACGAGTTTGCCACCGTTTTCGTCATCTACACTCGCTAGCGTTTCCGACAATATTTGTATGACATATTGTAGTTCTTCACGTCACCGCTGGGAGGTGCTGTACAATTTCTCATACAAATATTCGGCGGCGACGCTAGCGAGTGTAGATTACGAAAACGGTGACAAACTCGTGATAGGGGGTTGTTCTACCTATAATATCATATATAATGTTTTTGAGGCTACTCCCGACCCTGGATTCCACCATGTGTGTACGCCTTGACGGACACCGTACCAAGGTGAGGGTGACCATTTCATATTAATGAAACCGGGAATTATATACGTTTTTAGCAAATCGACAATATTGATGAATATATGTGTTCGGAGATTCTTCATGATGTTTTTTGTTCAGCAATCAGATTAATTATGCGTAATAATAGTTGGATGGTGCTTTGATGAATTTAGCATAAAACTCATAGTTTACACGAAAATCTTTAAAGAAATAAAAAACCTGTGTATGTAATATTTTTTTAATAGTATTGGTAGGTAGGAGGTACATAACACGCAGGAGTCTGGGTTGTTTGGATAAGGGGAAGTAAAGATACAATACTATTTTCAATATGTACAAAATATACAATTATTCCTATAAACTAACTTTAAAACTAAAATATAATTATGATCACAATATTTTTCTATGCATACGGTGTTAGGATTAAAACCAACATCGTGAACACTGGCAGCGGGTCGCGTCTGGATGCGGCTGTTGCTTTACTCGTACAACAGTCTAACTCTCACTTCCACTTTTGCTGCACACTTGAGATCAAATGTTTTTTTTTTTACAATAATTAAACTCTATCATCTCACACACCGGCAACAACCGACCCCGGAAGCAACCCAAGTACCGAACTGTTCCATCCTCAGTAACCACGTCTTGACACCAGAATGAAACGCTCAGCCTATGTACATTGTCCTGTGTCGTCCTGCCTCCTACAAGCCCGCTTTGAGGCAGTCCGAGAGAGGACAATATACGAACCGATTGCAGCATTCATACACAATAAGTAAACAAAACTATATTATACTTCTCACATCACCTATCAATATCTAGTCGGGTAGAGAAATGGCTGAATTAAAAATAAGGAGTAACTGTATTTTCTATTCGACCTGTATGGAGCATGGGTTTTATAATGTTACAATATTAGTAATTGACATTTCAATAGCATAAAAATATAAGAGGATACAATTACAACCTAGGTAATGTCTACTTGAGCTCTGTTTGGTGGAAATACATTTTGCACCTGAAAATACTCATTGAATGTTGTCATGCCCTACGACTTGTTCAAATTATTACATAGATAATAACTGCATCCCAATTTTCAAAACATAGTAAAAATAAATACAATTTTACACAAAAAAATATTTATAATAATTCTCATATGTTGCTACTTATCTCATAGAATGATAATATCAAGTCTAAATACTGTACCGCTATTTTCTGAAGACATATTTTCTTACATAAGAGCTCCTTCATAAGGTACTCAAATTTGAATACATATAATTATTTATGTGTACATCGGGCATCTGTTCGCTGATTAAATAATATTTTAAAATTAATGGACGTAGTGTCGAGTTCGTTAAAGTGTTCTTCTAGGCAAGTCGAGAACCATTTGCGACGGAAATATGCAAAACCATAACATATTATATTATACTCTAGCTTTTAACCTTAAAAAGAATATACACAATAATATTACCTGTGCTATAATTTTATACCATAAATTTTAAAATTACCACACATAAAATATTTTGTACTTTGTTTTACGTACGACAGCTTAGTCGCACTGTTATAACTATAAGTGCAACACTATTTATGGGATGTCGACCACTTACTTGTGTAGCTTTGTAATCTAAATTGCGTAATTCAAAAACGGTCTTATGAGAAGTACAATATTGTTATTGCTTTTGGATTATGTAAGTAGGCAAATATAAAAGTTGGTGTTGCAATTATGCAGTTGTACAAGAAAAGTCGGACTGGCGGAAATTGAGGATGGCGAGAACAAAGAAAAGCATCGTGAGCGGCCCGAGGCAGGCCACCACTATGTATGCAGTACGCGACTCATCTTGATTCTTGCTCATATCTTATTAAAGTGCATGAGTTTCGCTTATAATGTACGTCCCTAATCTGACAAGTCTCAAGATACAAACATAATATGCAGCGAAATGTATAATAATATAAATCAGGTTTATAAATTAAAAGGGTGGTAAACATCTATATGGTGAGCGGTTGCTACAGCTGGTACACTGGTCACACGGTCACCGACCTTGTGTTGCGTGCCAGCCGTAGGTATACGAAACTGTTCTGATACCCCTAAAGCTAACACTGCTCTTTCCAAGAGCTGTTCGCAAGCGCAAAAACACATAACTACGTATAAGAACAGAGTCATTTGTCTGCGTTCTTGTATGAAGTTGAGGAGGTACGGCCCCCGGCGTTTATTTATCGTTGCACGGTACTTTTTCATAGTTTCTGCTGCACTTGCTAAAAGCGTGTCTCATTGTACACGTTTGTTACGATAACTGGCGTGAATGTGAGATCAAAATAGTATTTTGAAAGAGTAATTTTTTTTTAATAAAAGGTATATTAAGGCTTCACCTTAATATACCTTTTATTAAAAAAAAATTACTTATACTTGAAATAATTAGAGGAAAACT
Source organism: Watsonalla cultraria (assembly GCA_964035505.1). Lineage (NCBI taxonomy): Eukaryota > Metazoa > Arthropoda > Insecta > Lepidoptera > Drepanidae > Watsonalla > Watsonalla cultraria. The sequence goes on along the minus strand of OZ037727.1, from coordinate 4,859,365 downwards.
CATCCACCACAATAAGATAGTAAATATTATATTAAGTGTCATCTACCATTCGGAAATAAATCCTATGAGTTATATCGCGCATTAGCTCGTTCCTTCGTGCTAGACTGCTCTTTCTTCGGTAACCCATCTATTAGCAATTACCTCCAGCACGGAAACAGGGATTGCAAACATAGGTAAAATGAAAAGGAATGATACTTCAAATAATGCCCGGGGCAAAGCAGATAATTATTTGTATTATTAAATTTCTTCCAGAACCACTAATCCCGTGCTTCGTGGTTTTAATGAGTACAAATAGATTAGAAACTATTACAGAGCTTGATAAGATAAACATTAAATCGGCGTTGAAGAGGCTTTTATTCATTAGCGGCTTTCACGAGCAGAAAAATATACGAATAAGACAATATTGTCATTCATAAGACATAAACATCACAGTGTGTTCCGGAATGTTGCTAATACAAGACGATAAATATAGAAGTTACGTTAATATTTTACCGTGTTCAAATAAAACCACGTCATCTCGGAACAATAAGATGCGATTTGATTGTTCAACAAGCAAGCCTAGCCTACAATCAGTGCCTGGAAGTGTTAATGCGGATCGAGGGTCGGAGGGCGAGTGGCGGAGGACATGGGGCGGGTGGCGAGTGGCGGAGGACGAGGGCGGAGGGCGAGGGGCGGAAGGCTTAGGGCGAAGGACCGAGGGCGGAGGGCGAGGGCGGGGCGGGCTCCTGACGCGCCAGTTCGGCCTCTGGTCGCTCACCGCTCTTCGTGCTCCATAACACTACCTAGTCTACATTAAAAGTCAGAATCACAGTTTATTTTCCACGTGTATTTTTCTTATCATTTTAGTTTAATATTATTCTTATGTATCTATGATAATTTTTACACGAACAGTGATCAGTTAACCCAGTATTCATGAGTTTTCCAATACCTACCGTAATGACCTAAGCAAATTTTAGTATGAATAGATTCAGTATTTACATAATTTAAATTATTTTAGACCTAGTCGCTTAAAACAAAATAACAATTTACACTAACAATAAAAATGCTCGATAGATTGCCACTCATCTAATCGGAACCCAAAATTAAATATATTTTATCAACTGACTTTGCCATTTATTATATTTTTATAAATTTAAACTCCGAATATCGTCGATTCCAGTCGACCATAACAAAAGTATTTTACAAAATAAGCTACGACTTAAACTTTATACTTAAATATGTGACGGCTGCTTAAATCTACATGAGAGTTCATACAAGCACGGCCGGCGGCGGCGCCGGCGCACTGCGAGCGATAGCAATAAATAAACGTTACATCCCTACAACGATACTTCAACTTCGTAGAGGTAATACATGTCAATTCCTTATAACTTGTATTAAATGGTCACTTCGATCAGTCGTGTTTTAACTGCGATTTTATCACGATATATCTACCAGGTCGACCGATTCACTACTATAAACACAATTTTTATTAATTTCACAACCTGGCCATATTTACAATGCTTTATTAATTTATAATCCAAGTGTCCGTTTCGGACTTATTTGTTACACTTTCTAGGCTCAACATTATCATATCAAGGCTCACTCACGACATATTGATTTGACAAAATTATGTGATGTGAGTGTGGACAAAGTTGGAGGTGTTAAGTTATATTCAAATAGAGAAAGAGCAAAGCGAGAGCTTGCCTTATATTAGTCTCATCCGGGTTGAGGGTATGGGCATGGTGTGCTCTAAGATCGCCAGCACAATATAGTATAGTAGAGTATAGCATACTTCACACAGTAGCAATGACAATTAGTAGGTGCGCGATGTCGGCGACGCGGTGCATCAGGTCGGGCGCGATGCGGGTCAGGTTCTCGTTAGCGAATTCGCATGACGGAAATATGTGCACAGTGTACATCGCCTGTAAAAAATAATGATTATGCTATAGTCTGTTTAAGCTGACTTAACACTGTACGAAAAGCCTATATAATACTACTTCAGCTTATCCTCGAAATGTAATAATCTTGATTTGGAGTAGTCTCTAGAAAAACGCATTTAAACTGCTATAGTTAGGGAAACGTTCTCGAATGTCCATTCTTTAGTTAGGAATCAGGACGTGATGAAGCCGGCCGTGAGGTTGGTGGACTGCTGCAGCACGTCCATGTGGTCGCGTGTGCCCGGCAGCGCCAGCAGCATGCAGTGCCATAGTATGAGAGCAGCAGTGTGTACCTGGTGGTGTCCGGGCGGCGCCACGTTGACGATGCCGGCGGCCTGCTTGCGCTGTAGGTACGTGATGAAGCCGGCCGTGAGGTTGGTGGACTGCTGCAGCACGTCCATGTGGTCGCGGCCGCACGGCAGCGCTAGCAGTATGCAGTGTTCGTTCTCCATCTGCGTACCACAAATTAAACATCACAACACCTGACCTTGCTAATTATTTCACCAAACTACAGCACTCTTCATTAGTTGTACTACTACTTACACCCTAATACTATACGTCGGTTAATGTGAATGTTTGAAGGAGTTATTTTTGGTTTGGACTGATTTAGATAAAAAAAAGATGTTCCTGTGAGATAGCAAAAAACATAATAAACGATTATCAATACTATTTGCGAAACATTGTTTGTCTGTCTGTCACATGTTCACTGCTAAACAGAAATTTGGTAGAGATAACATTTAATTTAACTTTATGAACGACAGACCATAGAAACCTTACCTACATAAAAAACGCCAGTAAAGCTAGTATGATACTAATTCACATCTAAATCTACATCTACCACTGCAACGGATTTCCCTATCACATTCACTGCTGAAATTTCGTCTTCTTCGTAAATTCTCTAACAGTTGGACGCGCAGGTGCGTCGTTAGCAGCGAACGCGCTATAGGAGTCCGAAGTCATAAAAGATATAGGTTTTTAGTGAAGATATAGAATTTTAGTGAAATAAGTTAGTATGGTAATATTTAGTTGCTATGTAAATAATGCATGAATGATTATTTTCATTTATTTTATTTCTTCGATAAAAATGCTGAAATCCCTTGGTATTTAGGCCAAAATTTAGATGACAGATCGAATTTTAGCGTTTTTCAAATAAATAAAATATGGCGAAATTTAGTAATAATCTATATATATAAAAGAAAGTCGTGTTTGTTACAACACTTATAACTCGAGAACGGCTGGACCGATTGCCATGGTTTTTGATTTTTTGGATTTGTTTCCGTCCCGAATAGCAGAATACATCTTAAAAACAATGAAAACTCGATATGTGTAATGAATACTTAATCATTTCAATAGATGCTGATTTGTTTATTACATGTCAAACATTTGTTGTCCAATCCTGTCAAATAGTGTAACAACAATTTTTTTTTTTTTGGAGCTTATGGCCTGGTTGCTGAGACCTTTAAGCCACAACTTTATTTTTTTCTGAAGACATCATGTGTGCGTTCAGAAATTTATTTTTTGTAAAATGTCTACAAAGTTCAGGTACTGTTATATTTGTTTGTTTTAGACACTAATTTTCGATAATTATTAATTAATTAAAAATAATACCTAAGATTTATTCTACAGTAAAAACATAAAATCATCGGAAAGGAACGGAATTTAGGGAATAAAAAATCAGTTGGTAAAGGTTATAAGATTAAGGAAAAAATATCTACAGGTTAACAAAAGTGTAAATGTCTTTTTATAGGTTGTCTATGATTTTTCTGGATAAGCTATTCATACGTAGTGGTTATATACTCTTTGAGCTATTGTCTATGTCTCGAAAGTTCAGGCACTGTTATTATATTTGGTGGTTTTATGCGAGTGCACATTTTAATAACAATGCCGCGTCCTAGAAGATCTAATCTTTCCCAGCGAAGCCGTAATGCAATTAGGCAACGGAATATCGCGAGTCAATTATCTGATGGAGAACGAGAAATTGCACGAGAACAGCGCCGCGTTAGTATGGAGCAAAAAAGGGCCATAATTCGTGCTTCTCAAACACAAGAGCAAAGAGAGGCAGCCCGTGAAACCCGTGTATTTATTTTTATTTTTATTCTCATTCTGTATGTATGTTTTCATCATCATTCATCATAATAAAATACTTTTTTGTTTCTATCTATATAAATATATTATTTTGTATCATTGTTTTACGTTCATCAAAGTAACACGACATTCATTGACTGTTAGGCGGTACGAAGTTCGCCGGGTCAGCTAGTTTAAGTATAAATGGACCTGTCCATATGAATACGCTAGCTATAGTGGGTTGCAGTAGAGGTGAGGTAGACGTACCTTCATCTTGCGGTGCACCTGGTCGAGCTGCGCGGGCTCGAGCCGCATGCGCTGCGCGATGCGCAGCAGCGGTGTGAGGTCGGCGTGCCGCGACAGCGCCTCGCCCGCCACGCCCGGGTTGCCGCCCACGAAGTGCATCTGCACCGCCGCCGAGTCGTTCTTCAGCGCCAGCAGCCCTTGCCACATCACCGGGTACCGCTGTTGCCCGACAACACACCACCATTACGATAACAATCAATACATGTTCCATTACTGCTGTAGCGGTGAACGACTTTCGAGGTTACAATGCTTTTTATTTTTATTTTAAAATGATGAAAAAAGTGACTTAACGCAAGGTGTAAATGTCTAGTAAATGATTTTTATGTCTTTGTTATATCCAAAATAAAGCAGTTAATTATTATAGAGTATTTAGTCGCTTTACTACGGATACATGTCAATGCACCACTTATTTAATATAGTCTAATCAGGGGAAGCCTTTGGCTCACAGTGCATAATTATTGGGCTTTTTTCAAAGCGCCCTGCTTTGAGTTTAAAGTAATGCCATAAAATACCCTGTCACCGGAGACGGGAGCTTCATCAGATATGATTCTAGCCTCTGCGTCAAAATTGGGCCGGGCGCAAGACTATGAGGCAGTACTTACGCGCAGCAGCATCTGCAGCGAGTCGGCCTCGCGAGGCACCTGCGAGGCGTGCGGAGGGCCGGGCGCGGCGCCGGGCGGCAGAGCGCCGGCCAGCCGAGAAGTGCCGTGCGCTGGCGGCGGCGACCGACCGCACCCCACAGCATACACTGCAATAAACCATTATATATGATCAACCTTAATCTTCCATAATTTGTTTTGATTTAAAGTACAAGATGCCTGGTTGAATTTCTCTCCGGTCCAACATGGCCTAAAATAAATTAATGCCGCACTCGGAGCAGACTTTATACCGAACGTCACAAGCTAGGCCGTCTCAGGCTCTATACATGCGTCCTTGAACTACTTCTCAGACATATGCAGGTTTCCTCACGATGTTTTCCTTCACCGTAAAGCACGTGGTGTGAATTCAATGTACAAAAGACCTAACTAGGTGTCATTAAACAAGAGGCAAATATACCGCCATATAAAGCTCGCTGGGCCATCCACATATTGTTCCTATTTAACAAAATAAATAGAAAATGTATGCGTGCAGGTGCCATTACGAGTTATTGGTGGTGTGACCTTGAAAGCGCAGTATTCATTCTATGAGTCCGTCTCTGTCTAAAGCGCGACCAGAATAAAATACATCGGCAGTGATCCCCAGTACTTTTGCAGAGTGCTCGCAACTCGCGACGGCACCTAGTATGTAAAAGGCAGTCCAGCGTAGTAGTAGAGTAAAGTGTAATATGTGTATTTACTGATGAGCCGGTCGGCGGGCGAGGGCGAGTGCGCGGGGCGCGGCACGCGGGCCGACAGCGGGCGGCGCAGCTCCAGCGGCGGCGTCGGCGCCTCCGAGCCCTCCGCCTCCAGCGACCTGCGACACACACAGCGCTCACCGATACCGATCTATCTGTCCGTGGCGTGGCTATCCTATGCCAACGTGGGGCGTTGGATCAGGGCCCCAAAACACGTATAAAATATATTCAAATAAAAAAAATATAGTCTGGAGTTACTTACTATAAGGAAATTTTTTAAATTGGGAACTAAAAGGAAAACAAATTATTTGCACATAGATTCGAAACAAGTAATTAACTCTAAATCTAAAACTGTGCATAGCGATAACATTTAGTACCTAATAAATAAAATCAAAATTAATAAATAAAATTAAACCTAAAATTTCCTCCAAAAAAGACACCTAGTATTCTTTCAAGGCGAATTATAGGAAAAAGACTCCCTTTAACTCAATAGCTAGCATTCAAAGCACAATACAGATAGAAGTTGATAATAGTTTTTGAGTCTTTAAAATCTTAGTTTTTATTTTATGTATGTACATGAAAGTATTACATTACACAGAGTAGTCAAAAGAAATGTTATAAGGTCCGATCGTGGTGCAAAACCCAGCTAAGCCACACAGATGAAATGAGCTACTTAATAAACTCTGTATACTTCACCAAAGTATTTTTATTTTTCTAATGGTTGAGTAACCTGACCCATTATGATTCATACGAAATTATGTGACACAACACAATCGGTTTCAAGTGAGGTGAACTGGCAGTACGTTGTTACTTTTTAATTAAACTAAAATCATAATAGGTCATCAATTCTGTGTCAACCAGGTACCGTAGTACAGAGTACGAAAACTGTAACTTGGAATAGTTATCACATACCGTGTGTAAGGCGACGGCGATGCTCTACTTTCGTGCTGAGTGGCACGGAAGTGTTGCTGGTACATCTGGTAATGTTGATGAGAAAAGTGTGGATACATGCCATCACCCTGTGAAACACATAATACTACTCGTTTATGAAATACATAATATTAATATTATAATGCCCGGGTATAAAATATAATATTAATAATCTGAGGTGATTGGGTTTTTTTAACCGTTATTTCCCAGTAGCAGCTCGGAGACTTTATCAGTGCCCGGTCAATGGCAATAGATTTGCCCCCTTAACACACGGGACTTAAACATAAGTAGCGAAATTTGGTTATACAGGTGTATAAGAACACCAATCAGTATGTCTCGTTACCTTGCACGGTTGAACTGCTAAAAGAATATGCTGAAATTTGGATTAAAGAAACTTCAAGGACATGGGCACTTAATAGAGGAAAGTCACCAAATATGGAATAGTGTCCTAATATGGAATTTCTTAATTTCTCGAAGAATATAAGTATTAAACGCAACACACGACCATCTTCAGATTCTTTCGGTCTATTTACTACCACACTCACGCCATCGTGGCAGTTGCGCGAACGCTACACGTGTGACAGGCGTTTTTTGTTTTGTTGTCACGCAGAAAATTTTAAAGGTAAGTAATAAATGAGTATTTGTAATTATTACGGATGTATACATAAGTGTTATACTATTTAGTATATCGATATTATGTTTATTTCAACATTTATATTGTTACTTGAAAAAATATTTTGACAAGATTGAACTAGTATAATAATCCAAATATGGACAATCGTATTTATGGAATATTCCATATTTAGGTCTTTATTTTTCATATGTTAGGTACTTGCTACTATTACTTTAAAAATTTATATGTTAAGTTTGTTTTTAGAATGTCTGTTTAGCAGTTTGAGTCTGGTGTCTCCGCATGCCATAAGTCCAGCGCCAGAAAAACGAAGAAAAGTATCTAACAGAGGAAGAAAAGCTGTTGCAGCAACAGTCATAACATCTTCACCCTACAAAAATGATTTAGTAAGTAAAAATATGTAGAGACAAGAAAAAGAAAGTAAGATAAAGAATCAGAAGAAAACTGCCAAGAGAAACAAACAAACGAAGAAAAATAAGAATGATTGTGAATAAGAAGACGACGAGGAACATGCCGTTGTCCAGTCTGATGAAGACAGTGAACAGTGATGAGTTGATGGACCAAGTATCACCTGACTCTGCTGATGCAGAATGTATGCTCTGTTCAAACCTTTTTTCCATGGATAAAAGTGGAGAAAGTTGGATTAGAATGTGTGGACTCTGGGCACATTATGTTTGTGCTGGTCCAGAGGTTGATACTTGGATCTGTGACTTTTGCAAGTAAATTAAGTAACTTCTTTAATTTATCACAATATGTTATATTAATTTATTTGATCTCATAGATATTTATGTCTATTTTTGTTATTGATATGATGATTTATGCTAGTATTCCATATATGGGTACCTATTCCATATTTGGTTACTAATTTGTGATTTTGGTTTTTGTATTAGATTTTAATTTAAAAATTAATATATTTGATTAAGGGCTGTTAATTACTACGTACAAATATATGACTGATCAGTAATTATATTAAACTGTTTTAATTTCCATGTAGTTTTTTTTTATATCCCTGAAACAAAATGGTATTCCATATTTGGTGACTTTCCTCTAATCATTACGAGGACAAAGTATTTGGTAGAAATCTTTGTGATTACAAAATAACATATAAAATTATATACTGTACTCACATAAATACGCCAAAATAATTATTTTTTTCCCCGTCTGTCCGTCTGTCTTTCTGTCTATCTGTGACTACGAGGGTTAAACCGCGGGGCACAGCTAGGTAGCTAGCGGGGTACTTAGTAAATAAAATCTAATAAAACTCACCATGCCGCCTATTTGACCTTGAGGACTGATCGATGGTACACTGGTAATGGTAACTCGTGAGGCAGCAGCTACAAAAAAAAACAATCAGACCATCAATAAACTCTTAGTAGTCAGTGCATATCTTCCAATCATAGCATTTCTACATGGTATTTAAAAGTGTCATGTGTGAATCACATTACATCTCTACATTTAAATAGAAAGATCTAATTTGAAAACGCCAATCTCTCGCCTCTTAATACAAAACATTATTTAAACCAAGATTAAACCAAATTCGGACTAAACTAAGTCACTCGTTTCGAAATCCTTGTTACAAAAGAGATGGACTACTTTTAAGCCAAGGAATATCTTAGGCGATTTTCTGTAATAAGGGTGTTGAAGTTGATGGGCTAGACAAATGTTTTGGATATGGTGTCGCTCACCGGAGTGCGGGTGGTGGTAGTGCGGAGTGGGCGCGCGCAGCTTGAGGTGCGGCAGCGGCTCGGGCGGCGGCGGGTGGTGCGCGCCGCGCGGCAGGCTGGCGGTGGCCGCGTAGCGCTGCCGCGCCAGTGCGCCGCCCGCCGCGCCCGCTCCTGCTCCTGCGCCCGCACCGATACCCTTCCCCTCCACCTCGCTTCCTCTGTATTTCAAACAAAATTCCATGAAAAATGGTTGCTTTCTTAAAATGTTGAACATCCGAAGCGTAAAGTGCGCATGCTGACCTGATGAGAAGAGGAGTAGCTCGGTCTGCGGGCCGATGGGTGGAGGGCGGGCGGTGGGGCAGCGCCGGCGACTGCACGCGCGCATCGCTGGCCTCGGTGGCGCCCACAGGCGCACACGTATCGGGCGGGCAGCCCGTGGCGGCAGCCAGCGCGTCGGGCGGTGGCGGCTCGGGCTCAGCGGGCGGCGGCGGCGCGCTGACCGCCACCCCCGCCTCGAAGGCGCAACCTAGCTTAGCACTTATTTCTGATATCATTTTCTTGGGGGGTTTCATGATAGGCGTGGGCGGCAACGACTGCGTGAGAGGCGGCACGGTTCGCGCCGGAGCCGGTGGATCGGGCTCGGCCCCCGTAGCTGCGGTGGGTTCATCGAGCCTGGCCTGTTTGGGCTCCTTTGCTCCGTCTTTTCTTGAAGCCTTCTCATCTCCGCTATCGAGAGATGCGTCTGACAAACTTCTATCTCGTGTCCTTTTAGCACCGCGCGGAGATTTTCTCGTATCTAAGCCAACTGCTTTTTCAGCCGTACTTGTTTTCTCGATCCGACCAATCTGTTTTGGTTGCTTCTTTTTATTCGGATCTTTAACACCCCGCGGTTGTATTGCTGCCCCTTTTATGACATCTTCGATAATTTCATCAACAGTAGTCCTTTGAACGTCTTTCTCTTGGAGTCTCCGCGATTTTCGAGTATTTTGCGACGGTGATATGAAATCATCGTTTTTCTCATCCTTACTTATTCTATCAATACATTTTACCTGATCTTTTATAGTCAAAGTTGACGTAGCTATCATATTAGCATGACCCGAAAGAGGACTTTTTATTGTTAGGATTAGCCTAGGTCGAGTTTCATTCTTATTTGGTGAATGAGAAGCTTCATCACCAGAATCTTCATGAAAATCATAAACGTCTCCCGGAATGGAATTTGTATTTGGATTAACGAAGTTTTTTACTTTCTTGTCAATTCTAGCTCTTCCCCTCCCTCTTTTGGAATTGGTTCCTCTTGAAGGTTTTGAAATTTGACGAGTTTGCACACGATCCATATTTTTGACAATTTTTTTGCCTCTTCCGTTTCGACCACCCCTTTTAGAGAATGTTATAACTTTACATGTACTAGATTCCTCAGTTATACTGCTATCTTGTACTGATTCACGTTCAAGATTGTTAACATTTTGGTTTGAGGACACAATGATGCCCTGATTCTCTTCATCAGATTTTGAATCCTTGCTTTCATTATTTATTGCGAACTGATCCTTTTCCTCGTTTAAATCGATGGTTTCATTGCATAAAGAATCCACTTTCTTTATTACAGATTCAATATTAACATCTTTGCCACTCCAGGAATCATTTTCATCTAGAGTTTTTATTTGACTATCATTGCTGTCATTTTGATTATCCGATAACTTCATAAAACTTATATCATTGACAAAAGATGCAGTTGTCAAATTTGACGGTTTTATGGACTCTTCCTCTGATACATTTGCAAATAGTTTGTCTGATTGAATTGTACTATTACTGTTTTCCTCTTCTATTGGAGCTGTTCCCGTTCCAGTTGTATCGGATTTCACTGATGAGGAGTTTATGCTGTCTTCATTGTTGTCGGGGTTCAAATTTTTATCAACGTTAAGTGTGTTTGGTACATCGGGCTGTCCTAAAGTTGCATGTGACGTATCATTGCTCACTCCTTCAATATTAAATGATAATTGTTTTTCACGAATTTGGACGGGTAATTTTGTCAATGTTTTACCGCAGTTAACTTCCAGTTTTTTTTCTGGACTATTGGTTATTTTAATTTCATTTGTATTGTCTTTCAATAATTCTTCAAAATCAGTTTCAGATTTTGCTACATTTTCAGTTGGCGGTATTGCAGCTTGAATTTTCACACTATCATTTTTTGATAGGTTTTTTTCTGTATCACTTTTTTCATCCACTTTCATCTCGGTATCACGTTCACTATTATTTGGTAATGATGGAGGAGAGGAAACTTCTTTTTCTATTTTTGTATTCAGTCTGAGAGGGCTCGCTACGTCACTAGTTTTTAATAATAATGCAGTCGTACTTGCGCATGTAATTGTCGCGACAGCCGTTGTCAAGGAAGGCTCGGACTTAGTTGTATTTGAAGGTTTTGTAGTTGCCATTGACAACACCGATGGAGTACATTTATTTGCATCTATCTGTATAACATTACTAATAGGAACAGAAGTTAAAAGTCTCTGTGAATTTATTGTATGTATGACATTTGAGCCTTGTCCTCTGCCCATATTCATTGTTTTATCTTGTACATTGCAAGGAATAGGTTTGCTCGCACTTTGAATAATAGATGCCTTGGAATGGTTGGCGTGCATTGGTGAAAAGGAACCATGGTTGAACAATTCTGATTTCTGAGCCTGATTTTCTCTTTTGTCAGATAGTTGATTAATATTATTGATCAGTACGTTATTACTCAGATGGGTCGCTGAATTCAGATTGTTAACATGCATTGTATTTTGCATTGATATAAGACGATTTTGTGCGAGAACTGTTGGATTTTTACTTTGCTGCCAGCTTGTTGGTGAAATTATAACTTTAGAAGCATCAGTAACGTTTTCTGCAATATTTCTTTGCTCATTTTTTCTTCCGTCTCCTGTCAATATTTTAGGTTGGTGTATCAAAGCTGAGTTGTTAACGCTAATTACTTTGTTTTGCGGAAGGATGTTGTTTACATTTATTTGTTTAGATATAGGCGCTAAGACCGGTGTAACAGGTAATCTATTGAAGTGTATGGGTGCTCCTGGAGTTTGCACTAATACAGAATTAGGCCTATTTGGGGACACCATAGTTCTGGCACCATGTGGTAAATGCATAGCTTGAATCGGACTCAAAGGCGGCTGTTGCATTCTCACAACAGTGACTTGGCCAGGTGATCTTTGTTGTATGGTATTCGGTGATGTCAGGCCAACGGAACTTAAATTTTGCGAAGAAGTATTCAACATAGTCATATTTGTGAGTCGCGGCGAAACTATAGCTTCGGACTGAGGACTTTTCTTAGGGCTTTGCATCCTGGGATCGTTCGACATACGGGGCGATATAACTATTCCTGGCTGCTTTTGGTACACAATATGTGATTCTGGAATTTTGATAGTCGGTGGTTGCAAATTCTGAGTTTGTGGTCGTATTATTGGATTTTTAGCCTGATGCGTAGTATTTATCCTAACAGGAGGCACTGTTGGTCGCAGCGTATTGCTTAATTGTATACACTGGTTTGGAGTAGGTTTAATTTGCACAATATTTGTAGTTATGTGAGTTGATTTTTTTTCCGCCTTTTCTCTATTGGGCGTGTTTGCCTGAATATTCAGAATATGGGGTTCTTGAGTTTTATTTTTTGTCAATGTCCAAGAGGTTATAACAGGTGTTGCTGAAGACGTTATTATTTGCACATTTTCTCGATTCACTAACTGAATTTTTGTGTTCGATTCATTCAATTTTGTGATAGGTAGGTTCCCTTCTACATTAATTGCTTTATCCTGATTAACTGTGTTCTTAGGCATCACAATATTAGATATCCCTTCAGTCTTCGTCTGTTCAGTCGTCGACTTACTCTGTTTAGGAGTGGCAGTTACAGATTGAGACGTGGCAATAACATTCACAGGCAACCTTTCTATGGCATCTTGAGTAGTATCTTCAGCTTCGTCATTATCAGTATCTATTAAAAGCATGTCGCTATCTGAAACAGGTGTGTCGGGCTTAGTTTCCATTTCACTTGCGTTAAGATTTTGCACAGCTTGTCTCATTTCTTCAGCATCTTCTTCAGGAATATTTTCCGTTTCTATGGCTATATTTTCAATTTCATTTTGATGTTCGATTTCATTCTCATTTTCCTCATAACAGTTTGTAAACGCATTAATTTTCCCTCCAAAACTTTCCCCCAATAAAGCAGCCACAGCATCTTCAGTTTCTTCCTGTGATATTACAGCCCTCGGCTTCTCCTCAACTTTCTTTTCTAATTTACTGTGAGTGTCTTTATCAGATTTATCAGCAATTATTTTCTCGTTATCATTCGGTAAATTTGATATACTACGAACTGCACCATCATTAACATCGTTGCCGCTGTTTAATGTTGCCTTGAAACTTTCTAGTTTGTTTAAATCTGATTGAATAGGTACAGGATCCTTGGGTAAGGGTACTTCACTAATATCCTCAATAGTATTATCAAATGATGGTGGCATGGGAATTTTATCTACTTCTATTTCTTCCTTATCTAAGTCAATTCTATTATTGTCATCTATAGGCAAATCTTCGAATGCATCATGACCACTCTTCTTTTCATTTGATCGTGACAATGGGGGACTGTCTGTTAATCGGGGCAAACTATGAGACTCTGAAATTGGTTTATTATCATCAAATTTACAACCTACACCATAGGATTGTGTGTCCGTTGGCAACGGTATGTCTAATAAAGGAGTTTTGGTGGCCAGGTCTATAGACACATTTTCACATAGATCATTTTCTTGTTTATCAAATTTATCCAAATGGTAAAAAGGCTGTTCTTTTCTAACTATGCGGTCTTCTTTACTTCTCTTTTTCTTCTTCTTTTTCTCTTTACATTCTTTTTTGCCAGTATTGTTTTTGAAAATGTCATTCAATAAGTCATTTTCCCCGTATTTAACATTGGTGTGATTAACATTTACAACCGTTTCAGATAGAGATTCGTTTCGCATTCGATTTCCCTCATCAACTAAAGATTCAGCAAAAAGTCTAGCTTCTATTGCTTTACTAACAGCATCGACATCTAAGCTATTATCATCATCTTTAATATATCTTTTATCTTTGCGTTTCTTCTCCTTTCTGCGCTTCTCTTCTTTTAGTTTTAAATCATTCTGTGGTAAAAACTGATCACTCTCACAATAAGTTGAATTATATTCATGAGTTAAAAATTCACACTTATTTTGATGTGATTTTGTATCATTATCCGAATCATCGGAAAGTGGACCAAAAATGTCTTCCATTTTCCCATCCTTCTTCAAATTATTAGACACTGCTTCGCTTGTGAAATCTAAACTACTCGATTTTCTTTCTCTTCTTGACTTCATTCGTTCTTCCCGATTATCATCCGTATCCACACTTTCACGACTTTTGTCTTTGCGTTTGTCCTTTTTATTGCTATGACGTCGTTGCTTTTCCATATTTCGGTACTTTATTTCGGTTTCGAGAGCACCTGTGTCACTGTTATCAATTTTTAATTCATCATCAGAATATGACTTATGCCTCTTCTGTTTCTTTTTATGCTTTTTACGTATTTCAACAAGATGTCGATTTGATATCAAGGATTCACTTTCAGATGAAAAATCATTTAACAAAGTCTTAACAAACCCTATTTTATAATCATTGTCCACTTCATGACTTGATTTTATTTTACTATCATCACTATCACTTTTCCCAAACAAGTTAAGTAAAGAATTCTTTTTTATTTTGTCATCACTGGAATCTTTAATTTTAAAGTCATCCTTAGATCTAAGTAAGGATTCTGAATTGGACGTTAACTCTTTTTTCACGTCATTTAAATAGCTATGGCTTTTACTAGCACAATTTTTAGAAATATCATCATCAGAGGAATCTGATATTATACGTGTCCGTGAATTTTTACGAGATAGTTTATTTCGTAAATCTTCTTCATTGGCTGAAAACTCAAAGTAATCATCGGACCGACGACGATCGTAGCCCAAATGCTTTTCACGTCTCTTATTATGGATAGCCGTATTTTCATCATCAGAAGTGTTATCCATGGACGACTTGAGATTTTGCTTTCTATCCTGATCAGAGTCACTATCTTCATCCCAACTTGACCGCTTTTTCTCTTCTCTTTTAGCTCTGCTTTGTTTCAACTGGCTAAATTTTGCTTTAATTTTCTCTTGTCGTTTTTCTTCTTCTTGCTTTTGCATATTTTTACATGACCGAGCTTTCACTTTGTCATACATTGAAATATATGTGGGCCCATCATCAATAATGTCAAAAATTGAGTGTTTTTTAGGTTCATCGGAGTCGGAAGTATCGCTAGTCTGAACTTGTTTACGATTCTTCCGTTTCATACAATCATTTTTCTCCTCACGACTTTTACGATCAATAGACATGCGTTTCTCACGAGCCACTTCTTTCCTCTTTTCATCAGATTTGAGTTTCTTGTCGTCCTTTAGTTTTCCTGATATTTCGGCTTGTTGCATTGCATCTTGCTGCATTTGAAGTTCCTGAATTTGTAACAGTTGTTGAATTCTTTTCTTTTCTTTCATTTCCTTACGAAGGGCTTTTTGTCTCTCATCTTCTTCACTTGAACGGAGTTCTAAAGTAGCAAGAAAATCTAAATCGTTATGTAATCCTTCCTGATGCTCATCAGTATTGAACTTTTCATCACATTCCGGGCTCCTTCTCACACTTTTGTTTTTATCTATTGTTTTTTCTTTCATGTCACATTCTGTTTGTATCTCATCTGGAGGCTTGACTTGGTTCTTCTTATCATCTTTTGTTTTACTCTCAATTATTTTAGCGAAATGACCTTTACTAAACTTAGTTGGTTTGTGCCTATCAGTATTACGACAATCTTTTGATTCTCTTCTTTCTGGATTTTTTCCTTCATTCTTCGACTTTTTAATATCTTCACTAAGGGAATCAATACTGTCTTGAGAAGACATTCTTCGTTTATGTCCTATGTTACAAGGCAAACTTGAACATGAATTAAGTCGTTCCTTTCGCTTCGAATCTAAGCTCATAGAATCAACGGAATAATGTCTTTGTTTTTCCGTTGCATCCTTTGTTCTGACGGTTTCGTGAAATTTGTCACTTTTTATCTTTGCTAGGTTATCTAAAGTGTGATTTTCTTCTTTTAGTTCAGTTTTTAGTTTTGTTGTAATATCTAATTTGGAATCTATTAGCTTAACAAGTAATTCCTTACCAGTCTCAAGCTTCCCAAAGATGTCAGTGTACTTTGGTTTTGAATCTTCGATTTCGATTTCAGTTTGTCTGATAGACTCATGGGATGCTCTTGAAGTTGAAGAGTCTGTGGAATCTTTCCTTAATACTTCTCGGGAAGTTTCATCTCTAGAAGACTTACGACTTTTACTAACTTCAGCCTCCTTTTTAATGTCACGTTTTGAATTCTCGTTGTCTTTCTTGGGTCTATCATATTTATGTTTCTCTTCCCTTTTTAACTTAGTTAACGAGTCTGAGTCCACTATTATATCTTTTCGCTTCTCCTTTTCTGTTCTCTCCTTTTTATGATTATGAGTCTTTTCTTCATTATGTTTAATTTTCTCAAATTCTCGATCTAATTTATTCTTTTTTTCTAAATCTTTTTCAGTTTTAATTTTCTCTACTTTATCAGGACTGTGATCGTCTTTTACTTTTTTTTCATTTTTGTTAGAATGAAGCTTTTCCTTTTCAAGATCAATTTTATCTTTGTCAGAACGATCTTTGCTATTTCTATTTATCTCTCGATCGACTTTACTATTATCATCAAAATTTTTCTCAATGTCTGCAACCCTTTTTTCTGGTACATAATTGCTGTTACTGCTGAATGGTTTGTCGAACTGAATGTTTTCTTTCTCAAATCTGGTGTTATGATAAGCTTCTAACACGCTATGATTCATATATCTTTCCTTTCCATTTTTGTCATTATTTATTTTAGTAATTTCATAATGTAGTTCAGAGTGTTCTTTGCTTGATTTTATAGAATTAACTGTATTTAAATGATTGTGTTGCATTTCAAACTCGAGTAATTCCTTGGTTATATGATTATGTACTAACAAATCATTACATTTTTCAGTATCTTGTAAGGGTTGAAGATTATCAATTTTATTTTCGTTACCTGATTTAAGTTTATCCTCATCTTTAGCGTGAAATTCTGCTTTAGTAGGTAAAATTTCAGTACTACATTTGTATCGATTTTCAGGTAGAGAGTTTTGAGATATTTCAACTCGTTTCAATAACATTTCCATCACATCTCGAGCTGTTGATTCCTCTTTTTCTAGTTGTATATTGGATCCAACGTTTTGATAACATGGTATAGGATTGGTTTGTGCCAGTTCCTTTTTTAAAATTTGCTGCTTCTCTACGAAGGTCGAATACTCATTTATAGTCCTTTTGTGTATACCATCAACATTTAGACGATCTCCCATGTCCTTAATCTCACTGTCGAAAGATGATTTGCTTTCAGATTCACCACTGACGGAAAGAGACTCTCTACTTTTCTTCTGAATATCTAACCTCAAATCATCTTCGCGGTCGTCAGAGACGACGGACAATCTCCTTTCCTGACGTGATCGATCCGGAGAAGGCGTTCTTGGATGTGCCCTCGACTCCAGCCTGTAGTCACTTTCGTTAAATTTGCCAAGTTTTTCAAGGCGAGGTAATCTCTCAGGCCTATTAAGGCGAGGATCGTGGGGGCGGTCATGCGCGTCATCCAGCGCCGGGAAGGAGTAGCGCGGCGCCGCGGCGGCGGGCCGCGCGCGCGGGCTGCCTGCCGGGCTTGCCGCGCGCCCTGCGCCTTCCAGCCGCTCCGAGTCCTCGTCGAACACGGAGCGCTTAGCGAGCAGCGACCGCACCACTTCCGAGGGCTTCACTTCGTTGATGTCCACGTCTAGCAGCCGATGCCGGAGCCGCGTTCGGTCAGGGGTGTCGGCGATCACACGAGACCCGCTCCACTTCTCATATTTCTCATCAAGACTACGGATGCGCTCCTCGAGCGAAGGCGAGTGTGGCGCCGAACCGGCGCTGGAGGAGGAGGCGGAGGGTGGGCGCGGCGGCGAGTCGGGCGCGGACGCAGGCGCGGGGCGGGGTGCGGGCGGCGCGGCGCGCAGCAGCTGCGCGGCGAAGCGAGGCAGCGGCAGGCTCATGGGCAGCGGCGGACGCTCGCGCGGCGGCCGGCGAGGCTCGGAGGGCGGCGCGTCGGGCTCGTCGCGCAGCGGGGTGCCGGCGCGCGAGCCGGAGCCGTCCCGCCGCCGCCGGTGCCGCCTTCGCGCCAGGTGCCGCTCGCTGCGCGACCCGGACCGCGACCTTCGCGACACTGCCACGCCGCCGACGCTTCTATGCCGCTCCTTTCGTACAAGTCGCCGCATTAAACAATGTATGAACAGAATGACAACGTAGGGACGCTGAGACGACGGTAAGACAGAGGAAGGGAAAATGTAGTTTATAAGTGATTTATAAAAAAGTTTTTGCCTTTTTGGTACAAAACCTTAAATAGACAACACTTTCATGTCTCATCACAAAACCCTTCATTTAGTGTTTACAACATTATCCATCATCTGAGAACCATAATCAGGATCTCATCTGAGAACCTTTTCCACGAAAGCATTTCGAGTGTCTGCATTTCGCGAGTATATTGAAAAAAAAACGTATATTGAAATGTTTGTTTGAAAGAACCAAACAAATATTGAATTTTTTGTTTTTGAGATTTGTGAGAAATGGTTTTAAATAATTTTCGTTTATGACTTGCCTATATTTTATAGAAGGTACTATCGAGACTTAAATAAAAAAAATACTAAATCAAATAAATATGTTTGCTCTCGCCTTCCCAAAAGGGTGCCTCAAGCGATAAGCAAAGATGTTTTT
The DNA here is from genome assembly GCA_964035505.1 of Watsonalla cultraria. Lineage (NCBI taxonomy): Eukaryota > Metazoa > Arthropoda > Insecta > Lepidoptera > Drepanidae > Watsonalla > Watsonalla cultraria. The sequence goes on along the minus strand of OZ037727.1, from coordinate 4,840,651 downwards.
GTTATTTTATTATATAAGATGATTAAATGCCATCGACACAGATGGAGAGTCCGTTGCTGTATTAGGCACAATATATACATACATCCTTTAAATATCCTCTCAGACATTATGCAGGTTTCTCCACGATGTATTTCTCCACCGTAAAGCTGGCGGTATGAATACACCTACTCTTAAGTTTTAGAAAAACTCATGGGTACAGACCACTGGGATCTGATTCACAAAAAAACAGGCTTTCATTATACGACTTACTTCAGTATGATTCGCAGGCTCTGGAACCAAGTTTTGAATTACAAATAAACGCTAGTCTTTCAAAAAAATATTAGGATACCGCATTTGTTCACATTGTTGTTCATCCATGACTACACTGTATTTACACAGCATAATGTACATACGCTTTTATTTATAAGCATAATGAAGGCTAGCAAATAAATTTCAATATAATTTACACGTTAAGTCATAATGTTTTAAATCTCTACCTTAGAATGTTTCCTCTCGTCAGGACTTGAGTCACGGCGATGTTTTCGCGCGTGAAGTGGCGATACCACCACCGACTGCAATCTGTCTTCGTAAGGAGTGTCCTCGTTCTGGGGACTGGATCCGAGTTCATCGTACACCCTAAAAAAATACTTGCATCACTAATGCTGCTGCTAGCACAGTAGTCTGATTAACGTGAATTTACGTTCACGTGTTTCAAATCGTAACCAGATTAGGCTTTAGTTCAGTACCTTCGAAACTAAACGGTTTTTCAACGATCTTACTTATTTGTCATTGATTTAATTGGCTCCAAAAACTACTTTCTTTCGGTAAGTTGGCGCGTACAAGATGTGCGGTCATTTAAATATAATGCTCCTACACTATTCACGCCGAACAATCTAAATTCACTTCACTTTGGATTCTAAATTCAATTGATTCATTTTTCATTAAAAAAATTATAAAATCTGCATATTGAAGTATGACTATTGCGCAAGTGCGGCGCGGCAAATACGGAGCTACTAGCTACGCTATCGGTCATTGTCCCCAGCTCGGGGCGGGCGCATATACTCGATGTATAAAAATTTGCCCCTTTTTCACCTTGTCACGCTAAACTTCGGAACGGCTATATTCTTTTAATTGTTTTTCTAATAATTCCTAGAAGATTCTAACATTAAAAAAAATCAGTACAGAGGTCTCAAAGAATTATAGAGCTGAAAGCCTTCCTCGATAAATGAACTATCCAACGCAAAAATATTGTGTCAATTTAACCCAGTAGTTCCTGAGATTAGTGCATTAAAATAAACAAACTTTTCGGCTTTATAATATTAAGGCCATCTGCATGATAACCATAACGATAGCAAAATGTGTTTTTTTTTTAAATAAATTATAACTACATATACTCGTGTGACAACCACCTGATAAATCTTATGTCAAAATACTTTTTAATATGTACCCAATGTACTACAAATTTTACTGAACGATGCCAATTTTACATCACGTTCCCAAATCAAACCAAAATTAATTCAAAGTGACGAACATATTTTGTGGGTATTATCAACACTTAAGGCAAACATAATCATGTGTTTGATATATAAGTTATAGCTGTTTCCCGCGACTTCGTCCACGTGACTGTAATTCTTCCCGTTTTTGCAACATTTTCCATTGATCTTCGCCCCTACAGGTTGAAGCGTGATGTTATAAAAGCCTAGAGCCTTCCTCGATAAATGAACTATCCAACACAAAAAAAAACAGTTTAAACCACGGCCTGTAATCCAACTAACATCATCCTCACGCTTCTGATTAATGTAATTTCTATACATCTTGCGTCGCTTCTGTTAGAGCAAGCGCGAGAGAATATTTCATTGTCTAGGCCTGTAGTCAGGAAGCTCGTGTGATTACCGCGTTCCACCAACAAAGTCTTTAGCTTTATAATATTAAATATGGATTGGGGTGAAAACGAATATAATACAATGCTCTATATAAAATAATTAACAGCTTATATTAATACGCGTGGCGAACATTGAAACCAAAGCATGCGCGCGGCTAATCAGCTGTTTCAAAACATACCTACTAGCGATAAATTTTTGGGTTTAGTGATATTTTTTTATTTTTGAACAAATAATATAATTCCTGTACACTTTTGTGCATTGTATTAAATTTGTTTCACCCAACTGAATGCAGATCCGACGACGTACAGTACATCTTTAGAGGAATGTTTAGTACAATATTATTGCAATAACCTGTAACGCCGATCAGCCGCGTAATCCGCAGGATCATACTGTTCGAGAGTGGAGTATCGTGGCGTTCTCGACGAGCTGCGGCCGTAACTCGAAGCGCGTGACCGAGAACCTCCACCATCATACCTAAACATGTTTTAACATTTTTATGGTAAAATTATCTGATCTAGATCATACGCTGAAGCTGCAAGTGGCGAGAGCTTGTTTAGGTATAACCTATAGCGTATAACCTACGCAAAATACGCATCTATGAACAACATACAATGAATATTAGATAATAATGTATGTCGGGAGAGTTATTTCGATTCGAATTTTGCAAATATTGTCTTTTAAGAATTCTATCATAGATATGAGTTGAGTCAGGGTGTCAATTAATTATGAAGTCCTTTCAGTGTATTTATTTTTCTATACGAAATTAAATATAACTGCCCTCCAAGAGCTGTCTTAAAAAAAAGGTAACGATGCAATGGAAAAGATATACATATGTAATATAATATAGAAATATTATGATTAACAGAATTTTGTTGAATGTAAACGTGTGTGGACGAAGTCGCAGGCAAAATAGCGCATGCTATACGTACATTCTAAATAATTACAAACCGAATTGGCTCGTGTCGCGTCGTTGGTAAGTATCGGCCCGCAATGTCACTGCTCAATCTCTCTGATCCCGTGAGTGCTGCTGATCCACCATGTTTCTCCAATTGTTCATAGAAGGCTTCCTGAACAAAACAAATTTAACATTAATAAAATAGTAGCAGACCATTGATCATTATACATTTCTGATACTATTTTAAAACTAGGACTGATATCTAAATATATATAACTCAAAGATGACTGACTGAATGACAGTGATATATCAACGCACAGCTCAAACCACTGGACGGACCGGGCTGAAATTTGGCATGCAGGTAGATGTTATGACGTAGGCTAGGGAGGATTTTGATTAATTATATCCCCAAGGGGATAAAATAGGGAGTGAAAGTTTGTATGAAACTAAATTTACGCGGGTGAAACCGCGGGGCACAGCTAGTTAGAGTATAAGTATAATATGGATTTTTTTAACAATAAACCAATCCGAATTCAACTTCCACACGTTAGTAAAAACCGAATCCTATTATATAGCCTTTTGTGATATAATTTTTCAGTGTTTTTTATTGAGCCGGCAAAAAAACGTCCGAGGATTCACGCGCGATATAGCATTCACAGATTTACTTAAATAAAAATTAATTTAAATAAATAAAAAAATAAAAGCTTTCATGAAAGCAGTGCTGTTTCACGTATGCCTTTTTTTTAACCGGCTTCAAAAAATGAGGAGGTTTTCAAATCGACTGTATGTTTTTCTTCATATTTGCTACCTCAGAACTTTTGACTGGGAGGAACGATTTCGACGATTCTTTTTTTATTTGAAAGGTAGATAATGTTTTCAAATGGTCCTATTTTAATTTAGTTCAGTTTTGATGTGAAATCTAGGGGAACCTTCGATTTGTTCTAATATAATCCCCGCATCGGTCGTTAAAAATTATAAAGGTTTTATTCGAAAGAATTCAATTAAGTATACCTATGCGCGCGAAGTAAAGAGCTTAAGAGTCACAGGATTTACCTGACACTCGCGCGAGGCGTAGTCTACACAGAGCCTGGGGTGGTCGGGCTCGGCGGCAGAGGCGGCGGCGGCCACACGGCGCAGCTCACGCACCGCCGCGCCCGCCGCCGCCGCCTGCTCGAAGTGCACCAGCGCGGCGCCCGCGGCGCGGTCCACGCACACCGACGTGGCGGCGCCGCACCGCGACACGGCCCCCAGCACCTGCGCGCACACGCTCACTTACACTGCCCGCACTACCGCCCCGACCCCCCATTCTCCCAAAGCACTCGACCTCCGACACCGGCGAAGTCATATCAATATTATAAATGGTAATAGTATCTATGTCAGTCCCAGGTGGGGAGGATATTATTATTGTGCGACCTAACTGTTTTGGCGCGAAACGTGTGCCCACAGCGTCTATTTTGGCACCATGGCACCGAGCGTCGCATATAAGAACACCTACTGGTTCCAATACATTTTCACAAGAAACTACCTCCTGTCGTATATTTTGTCGTATCCTACAGCATACGACAAAATAATAACTAACGGAAAAACTAGTTCAGTATGCGAGGGTGTCCTCTATTTCATAACGTTTTTAAGTCTGCATTTTATTATTTTTGTTGTGTTGTATATTTATATGTTTCATATTAATAATTTTAATTGGTGTAACCGTAGTTAACAATAAATAAATCAATCAATCAAAACAAATAAAAATTGAGCTAAAAAATTGAGTGCATAGCTTTTTTTCCCGACGAATCCCAAAAACGACACACATGACTGAAAATATTGTCTTTTTATAATAATGTCAACCATCTTATTATGTCCAATTCGATGCGATTTTAAGTAGTGCCATCCCTGTTTTGAGGGAAAGGTTAAATCAACATTTAATTTCGGTTCAACATGAAACATATCTTTCCAATTCGACGCTTTAAGACAAAGTGCGCTTAGCGTTCTACGATTCCCCGTGCCTGAAGAAATGTAGCCCGCCGCACATTTCTTGGCAAAACACGTACACCACCCGCTGTCTCACTGCATGTGAACAAGTCTTGAATTCTAGCGGTTCTACAAGAACGATCTCGTGTTTCGATTACAACCTTGCGTTGTCGACACGTTCGTTAACATAGCCTTATTTTGAGTTCTAAGTACAGAGAGTAGTTCTTTATTCACGCATCACGTAAATCACGGGTGTTGTGTGTTCTAAGTTTTAATTGATTGGTTAGTATTTTCCTATAGCTAGATGAACTGACAGTCTATGTGGGTAGTAGGATCCCACTGGATGCGGGAAACCTCTCACCGGGTGCTGTGGCGCAATATGGGAAGGGGGGCCTATGGCCAGAATTAAGATGATTAATTAACTGAGCAAAGCAGTCAATAGTTTTTGACTGAAATAAAATTGGAGTTATTTCGAAAATATTTGGATATAGGATTTTTTTTATCCTGAACATATAAAACTAAAATGGTGGGTTTATTATCTACATTAGCCGATCAAAATTCAATGACAAACAAACCTGCTTCTCTGTATGTTCAGTGAGGCCGTCGACCCAGACGCAGGTGGTTGCGACAGGCTTGCCAAACCCGAGTTTGACACGAGATCCACCAACATACTCTCCGTCCATGGCACGAATCGCTTCCACTACACTGGATATGGATGCGTATTGGCAGAATGCGTATCCAGCTCCACCCCCGCTCCCTTTTTTTATGTCTATTTCGATTATTCGTCCAAAATGCTTAAACTTGTCTCTGAGCTGCTGTTGTGTTACATCCTTTTCTAAATTTCCGATAAATAAAGTTCTTGTAGCCTGAAAAAGAAAACAAATCGTCCTTGTTGATATTTAAAGATATTTTTTCGAGGATTGCTCGATAGGTATAGGAGAAAAAGGGCAAATGAAGAAGATTATACGATGAAAACCATACTTGAAGTGGCTTATTCCCAGACATCTATGATTTTGTTACCACCACCTCAAAGTTAAATGAATTCTCACGACATCCAAGAAATATATACTTAGTACAGCGTAAATTTTAAAGTTCATAATTTTTTGTAATTATAGACATAAAAAGATGGATAATATAAGTTTATGGCGGAAAACTACCTCCTTAAAATTCTGGTGCCGTCGTACTTTTAGCTAATAAAGAAAAATATTCCGAAAAAATTTAAACTACCTGATTCAACTTCTTACGCCCTGATACTTTTGGTTATTAAGACCAAACCCAGACATATAGCGTTAAAAGCTACCTTCTCTAAGTAACATAGTGATTAAACCTTTCTCTTCCCACTAGAATACAGACAGGCATTTGGTATCATGAGGAGCTTTTCTACATGACTATACTTAAACTCGTGTATGGATGTAGTGGAGAAAGAATTCTATATTGGAATTTTAACTGAAGTAGAGGTCGCGGGTAATGTATGAAAGTTAAACTATGGGCCGTGGTAATAAGCCGATTGTCATGGCAACACATGCCGCAAGTCGCCAGCTTTCGCACCACTTTGTTTATCGCCTGTGTCAAGGCTCAATTTTTTAAATGTAACCTGAGTGTAATGTCTCTAAACGACACGCCCCACGACTTTTTTTCGCCTACACTACAGTCCCAGAATAAATATATTATAAATCGAAAATATGTCATCAATCTGCAAATATGAAATTTATTCTCCTGTTTTACGAATAGATACAATGATCTGACGCTTCACGAAAAGTGTGTAGACTTGTCACTGAATAGCGCCCGTCTCACGTTTCACAAATTCTATATTTATGGCATTCTTCTTTGCTTTTGAAACAAGAATAATTAATTTAAGTCGTTAAACTCTTTCTAAAAAACATAAAAAATTATGTTATGACAGCAGTCTTTTATTGCGAGATGATTCTATCTAGAAGACACAAATATGAATTTTGCCAATAAAAACGTCTATTTTCTAGAGGAAAAAGTATTTTAGTCAAGTAGGATGTAATTTCGGCGAATAAATAATATCCGCTACAATGAAAACAACTATATAAAAAAAAATATGAAAAGATCAGGCCCCAAAATCCCGACTTGAATACAATTAAAAATGTGTGGGTGTTGGAAACTATTTTGATATACTTATTTATGGTTTTTGTTGTGTTGTTTTTCTTATTATATTTAAAATGGGAAGTAAAGTTGTCAAATAAATACGTTGTATGTCAGCTGCTTTTTTTCACTGCTCTCTTATTTAATTCGCTATCGTCTACAGTGGGGCTTAATGACACAGCAGTGAAACAGTATTCAAGCCACAACAAAGGCAGAAGACCCAGCATTATTTTAACATCTGGGACTCCATGCGGGAATAGGGATGTTTACACTATTCAAAATTATTGTTTAGTGTTAATTTTATGATAGTTTTTTTACAAGAATAAAAAAAATCATATTTTTGTAATTTAATATAATTTAATAAGTTTATTAAAAATGATTTTAAATGCTACATTTATAAATTTACTAGCTGTGCCCCGCGGTTTCACCCGCGTAGATTTAGTTTCATCCTTATTGTCGCGGAACCCTAATATTTTTGATAAATAAAAATAGCCTAAGTTACTCCTTGAAACACCAGCTACCTACTAGTGAAAGTCCCGTTAAAATCCGTCCAGCCGTTTCAGAGATTACCCGGAACAAACAGGCAGGCAGACAGACAGACAGAGAAAAATTTTAAAACTTGGTTTTTTAGTGTCAGTAGCGTGTATACTTTCATATGCATTTAGTGACAAGCTGTAATTTTGGAATTACAAACAGACACTTCAATTTTATTTATCTGTATAGATGTATAGATGTCACGTGATTGCAAACACCAATAACAGCTAATCTATTTCCAGTGACGTATCACTGACCGTTTATTGGTCGGTGATACGTCAGCTGTCGAAGTAGGGATGTGACATGAAAAATCTACAAATATTTTTAATTGTTTTTTTTTTATGGTATACTAGAACCAATATTCAAAATAAAAGCAATTCCGAAAATTGGGTAACATCCCTATTGAATCATTTCTACAATATAGTTAGTGTCTATGCGAGATAGACTAAGCGACGTTATAAGTGCCGAGGGAGGCTATACTAAATATCAATTTAAGTTTAAATATGAAGTATGTATAAGATCATTGAATATTATTTTTAGAGTTTCATATTGCACGTCGTATTTTATGTCGTTGTATCGGACCGATCTGATGGGCCTATAAACGCAACAGCCTACAATCTTGTCCCAGTTAGCAATTTTATTTAATAGCGTGGAATCTGTCAAACTTGCGATAGGCTGAAACGTGAGACGGGCATATGTACGGACAAGTCTGCACTCTTCATAAAACGTCAGGTCGATGTATTGAAAATATATTTGTAAGAAAACGAGATAAAGTTCATATTTGGGAATTGATGACATAATTTCGATTTGTATCGTGCAAGACATTTATGCGGTCCATCTGTGATCCGATGTTTATACGTTCACAGTGAATACATATTTATGCTAGTGGTGGGTTACATAACTTTGATTTAGTGCAGCCCAGTGTCAGATACTTATACCGATACCGAAACACTATATTTATACCGGCCACAAATCGTCACATACTTGTTACCGCCTTCCACCAATGATCAGATATTTTTGCAGCCGTCGATAGTCGCATTTTAATGCTGGTAACTGTACACATTTTTTTTGCTGGACTGTCACACAAAAATAGATCCTTACTTCCTTGAAAAATTATTCCTCGCGGATTAAGTCGCTGGGCAGAAGCTAGTACAAAATATAACACAAGCCTTCGAATTCTTTAGTTTGCTATTTATGTAAAACAATTGTAAGTAATGAAAATATATAATATCTTAAATTACTAATTAAATTACTAAAATTGTGATACCTTAGGATGGTATTCGTCGATATCAGTCTCGTAAGGTTTAGCAGAATCAGCATCTTCTTCACAGCTTTGATGAGGTGCCACAGATATCTTGCAACCAAAAAAAAGCTTATCCTGTGACACCTCGAGCGCTTTCTCCACGTCGGACGGCTTTTTAAAACGAACAACTGCATAGCGATCTGCATTCTGTCCGACTACTTTGACCCATACAACTTTTCCGTGCTTTTTATATTCATGGTAAAGTCCATCTTTTAGGGAGCTATCAGTCGACCGTGTTGGTAAATTTCGAACACAGATGGCTAAAGGTCTTCCACTTGCCGTCGAAGCCCACTAAAAAAACAAATAGAAAGTGTTAGGCAGTCACATAACACTAGTAGTAAGATTGAAACATATACTTCTTTACCAAAGGCGAAATAATCGGTGTTCACTAACGTGGTATTGAAAATCCTGCGTGGTATTGAATAGTCTGGATATTTCTTCACGGTGTCTTCGTGTAAACGTATTTTAGGTAGAACTTAGATTTTTCTGTTTTCCATTAAAAACGTTAAGTTAGATCAAATTCTATGGAGTATTGAAACGGCAGCGCCGATCGATCGGCAAACTATCAAGATGCTTTTAAACCACCCTGCCACAATCCGATCTAATCGTAATGGAATCGGTAATGAAAATGAAGTATATGAAAATACCAGTCGGCACTGGTCAGATCCATACTTTCCAGGTCCCCTGGCCTACCACATGTCATACGCCGCGTCGGTGCGCACATGGAGTCGATGCATGTGAAACTTTCTTCTTTGTAAAACTGGCGGTTATAATGTACCATATTTACCCATATATACATTATACTTGGTCCCCTGTGGCACATTCATGGTGTGCTCTTTGTTGGAAAACGTTATCTATTGGAGTTTATGCAACCATTGTTTATCTATAATATAAAATGTGTTGCTAAGCGCAAATCTCGAGAGCAGCTGAACCGACTTTGCTAATACTTTAGAGTATTTCTTGAAGTACGAGTATGATTCTTACGAAGAAAAAATTAAAAAATACAATCGATTTGTAATTCGCCGGGTCAGATAGTGTACAATATATTTTTTTTTAAATATCTATAAACACGTTGTTATAGGGTACTTTTTTAAAACTGTTTTTTTTTAAATTAAGAACAACTAATTAAGCGAAAACATTCGTAAAAAACTTCGAGTAGGGTGAATGTTCGTAACCAAAGATAAAAAAGCACACTCGCCAGCTGTCGTGTCTAGCGAGAGCGCTATTAGTGGCAGATAGACTACGTAGTACCTACGTACACATGCAATTTCGCGCCTCCCGCTTCACCAATAACAGGAATTTTGTAAATATACGGGACAATTTCATATCCCAAATTATGAAAATCCCTACATAAGTGGAATGTGTGTAATAATATTATTACAACACTAATGAAACAGAACTGCTAACTAATTGACTACTATACCTGATGTTGTAATGATGGGGGTGTGCGATAATTAGCGTGGTGCGAGAGCGGCGGCTGCGTCGCCGGGGTGGAGGCACGCGACGTGTCGCTCGGCTCGGGCGAGCTAGAATCGGAGCGTGACGAGCCCGAGCCCGAGTGCCTTCGTCGTCGACCTCCCTCAGTGCCACCACCCGGCGTGCTCGGCGTGCTCTCGCCTCCCGTCGCACCCACTGGCCGCTCACCGCTCGCATACCACCGATGATGCGGTGTCGTTCTACAAGTATCATTTAAGTTATAAATTTATGTTTACAGTAACCGTGCACTAGTTATAGTCTGTTAAGAAAGATAACCGACGCGACCAAAAAGTGGATTAATGTTAAGATTTCGACACTGCAAACGATCCCTACTATCCTCTATCTGAGTAATTCTAATTCTATCATCAATACATATCAAACAGCCCAACAGAGCCTGATCATCCCACGAGCAGCGACGGCTTTCTTTGTGAAGACTCGTAATGATACAAAATAAGGACTGCACTGAATGATGACACCATGATCACATCAATATCTAGTGTTAAAATCATATCAGTGGTAAAATAGCTTTTTGAATGTTCTTTGTAACTACGGAACCGATTTAATATTACGTTTTACTCTTAACTACATACACATCCTCACGCCTGTACTCTCCGAATTGTAGGGTAGGTGACGCCAGTGTCCAATGAAATAGGGTGCGAGTTTATTGGCATTAACCTGGCACAAATACCATTTGCTCGACCCGGAGACAGAACCCCTTAACATTAAATAATAAACTACGTTTTTTAACCAACTTCAAAAAAGGTAGTGGGTATTTAAATCGTCTTTATAATTTTTAGCCTGACGAAACTATTAATCAGATATATTTCAATCGGTTTGAGGGTCCCTTCATTCCAGGTGTCTATTGGCCTAGGCAGATGATAACAGTGAATGCATAGTACCTGCCTACCTACATATTTCACATTTATATAATACTAGCTGTGCCCCGCGGTTTCGAACGCGTAGATTTTACTTACATTGTTGCCCGCGGATCTCTAATGTTTTTTTAAAATCTATAAAGTATAAGCATACGTTACTCCTTGTAACATTAGCTATCCGCCAGTGAAAGTCCCGTTAAAATCCGTCCTGCCGTTTCGGAGATTACCCGGAACAAACAGACGGACCGACAGACAGACAGACACAAACAGACCATCATACGGACAGACAGACAGAAAAATTTAAAAATTGTTTTTTCCGTAATTTCCGTGTATACTTTCATATGCATTTACTTATTGAAAAACTGTTATTTTGGAGTTACAAACAGACACTTCAATTTTATTAATCTGTATAGAAGATGTATAAATAATGACAATAGGTTAGCCATTTAGTCATGGATATACCCAACAGGTATGAACGATAAGCAGTCACCCTTATATTGCCGCATTTACACATTCGTGCCCATGCCTTGCTTTGTTGTCACATTGAAACTTCCTAGCACTTCGACTGTTTTGAATAGAGAATGGGTGAAAATGGTCTATGAATAATAAAAACACTATTTATACATATACCAACCCAACACAGTATATCAAAGTAAACTGATTTGTGAACTGAACTCGTCAATCGTGTCTTCGACTCGCGTTCAAAAAGCGCTCCTGAATGAGGGGTGCATGTGAGTAGCAAGCGAGCTGAATAACGAGTGCGCTGTATACACATACGAACACTCGCCTCGTCTCGCCACGCTACTCGCTCGAATTAGTAAATGCAGCATAGAAGATGTTATCACATTAACTTACTATAGCTAAATTATCACAACGATTAGCACAACGAACAACAAAAGCTGGGGGGGTGGGGTGGTAAGCCTTAAGCAAGGATAATAAGAGTGTTGCTTGTTCTGCTGAGATATACTCCAGTCCATATTTATAGGTTTTTTGGGATTTGTCTTGTATGCACATATATGAATACATTACAGGAAATATAACGCGTGAAATAAATACTTCAATAACATCATAACACCGGTAAATGTATGGTGTCACCTGTTCGTTTATGAAATTTCGAACGCAAATTAAGACGCCATAGGACTACGTGATTTATCCGTGCATGTTCTGCGAATCGGTGGTAATTACTTCGACGTTCATAAAATGTTCTTTTCTATTTAAAAAAAGCAGTAGGTATACGGAAAACAAATACACGCTAAAAAACTCGATGGATGTGAATGAGTTGCCAGTGTAAAATATGCTATCAGGCGACTGGGACCGCGGTTCCAGTTCTTAGTGGTTCCAGTCTCCTGTATCCTCTAACATTCCTGATATTTTGAATTCCTAAAATTTGGGCAACTCGCGTTTACTTACGGCAAGCTTCTGTCAAGGCGTACCATCAGTCAGAAGCGTCTGACTGCTTAGGATATATAAATTTGATCGGTCCACAAGTAGGTACGCTACCAATTTGTAGGTATGCTACCTACAAATTTCAGCTTTATATTATCATTTTATTAGTTTTTTTTCCCTTAATTTTTTTGTTACTACAGCGAAAATCAAGCGTGTAGTCCGCCTAATGGTAAACGGCTATGAATGCTTGTAACGCCAAGTGTCACTCGCGCGTTCTCTACCTTGTAAGAAATTAAATCCCTGTGACTATATAATGTCAACTATTGCTAGCACAGCGACTCCACTCCTACTCCATCCACATATAGAGCCGCGCGATTCAAAGTGGAAGAAGGGAGTAAACGAGACCAATTGTAGTAATGGTAGGATAAAAGGTTTCATTAGATACTAACCTGAAACCGAATAAACAACTAGTAAGTATTTTTTTGGACTTACTAAGTTTAGTGAAAGATCTCTTGCAAAACTGGACATTAGTTAAACTACTACTATTTTATGTAAATATAATCTATATATATATATACTTATATATAAATGAATCCCCATTTCCCTTGGTCACGACATCACGGGTGGACCGATTTAGATATTTTTTGTTGTTGTGTTCTTGTTTCTGGAGATGGTTCTTATGCAAGTAAAAACTAAGAAAATTGCGTGAAAAATTTCGAAATTTAAGAATACTTAACCACCATATAAAATAATTCCTTTCTTCTTAAATCTAACCTTAGCGCTTTGGACAATAAAAACTTTTTGATGTAACCTTATGACGTTTGACATAGAATTGACAGAATACGTGCTGCATTCTCATCATTAAGACAGGGCAACGTCTTTCGGGTCAGCTAGTATATAATAAATACTACTATATTATATCTTTTATATGCGCATTTACTTAAAAGGGGCATGACAGTTAATAAATGTAATATGTAAAAAAAAGCATTTTCTTTTGTTGTTACTAAGAAGGTAAAGGAAGGATAAAAAGGATGTGATTTGGATAGTTTTACCGACTGTTTCGACTATTTCCCACCATGTTGTTGTATCAGCAGGAAAGAGACGCATTACCTTTCGACGTTGGAAGGTGGCGTGGAGTAGGGCGCGGTAGAGTTGTTCCTCTGGTACCTGCCATATGCCGCAGGGGTGTTGCCACGGCGACAGTATTCTGTTGCGCTGTCGTTGGTTCCCCGCCACGTAACTGGCGCTGCTGCAGACGCTGCTATTGGACAAGTGCTACTGGCACTGTCTTCGCCGCCACTGAAATTACATTTTATTTTTAACCTTTAGCTTCACTTAAAAATCTCATTAAGTTCTCACGAGGGCAGAAGTTCATATTATACTTTATCATAATATAAAGATATCTATAAAATTCAAAGTACTGGCTGACATGCATGTCACCGACCGCATAGCCTAAAGCCAACAACAGACGAGCTATAACATAATGTTGTATAGATAAGATGAGCCCCCCAGGGTGGCTACCATCATCGTCATAGCAGTGACGTCTTCTAAAATTAAATTTCAAAGTTGAGAATAACTTCTAGTATCAAAAATTCAATTCAACGTCAAATACATATACATATATAGACAGACTCATAAAGTGACTACTGCGCATTCCAGGTACGCGCTAACGACACTTGTAGTAAGTGATATATTCCGTAATATATAGCTTACAGCAAGCTACCACAGACAGTCACTATGCTATAATATACTTAAGTATTTTCACTAAAAACAAGGAGCAGGCAGGGGACGTCCAGGTTGAGACGCGGGCGGAATGATTATTATCACTCACTGCGTTACAAACACATCGAAATATATGGTAATGTCTCACTATACCAAAATATTATATTCGTGCTATATCGAACGACATATTTAAAACTATACTTAGCTATAATTGAAAAATTTGTTCAAAAATAAAGAAATACGTTAAATACACATCGTAGAAAATCGGCGATCTCACCGCAGTTATTATTTTTAATTTATGAGAGACCATCACGGTGGCTGCCCGTCACAAATTACAAGGAAATAACCGCGGTAAGAACCTCTATATTTTAGGGGGCGTCCATAAATTACGTGAGATGATTTAGGGGGGGAGGGGGGTCGAGTCAAATCTCATGTAATCTCACGTTAGGGAGAGGGAGGGTCTGGACAAATATCACGCAATTTTTGTTCTGATTAAAACAAAAAAAATTTATACTATTTTGGTCCATTCAATCCAAATTTTTATTACATTTATAACTATTAGCAATATTGATTACTAGTCTTAACTAGTCGTAAATAAAAGCACGAAGCAAATTGATTTTTTTCTTTCTATAATAACGCGTTTACGTAAGAAACCCACATTTTGAAAAATCTCACGTGAGATTGGGGGATGGGGGAGTGGGTTGAACAAAATCTCACGACATCTCACCAACGGGGGAGGGAGGGACAGAAAATAAAAAAAAACACCTCACGTAATTTATGGACGTTCCCTATTAGTCAAAGTGTAGTGTTTCAGGAATGCTGAAACTTTGTCAACGTAAACGAGTGCTTAAGGCGGTACAGGTTTAAAATTGGTCAGTTACTGAGAGAAAAAAACGATACTTGCGAACTAGCTACAGCTTCCATTTTTTTACACAAATATTTCAACTCTTTATCTAGGTTCCAACCTGACAGAATCACGATTGGATAAAATATTCTTGATAGATTTTCGTTTTGAAAACCAATCATTTCTGAATTTTCAACGAAAATTTCAAAGCGGAACGTAGTTCAAATGGAACAGTTTAACTTATGAATGATAGAGCTTATGAAATTATCTGGGTTCTCTCCTGAGCTTTTTTGGATTAAACTAATACTTATTATTTTATGTCGTTTTCCCCAAAAATTCACACCAAAACTGCCCTCCGGTGCCGCCGTCATTCAGTGCCGCCGTGACCACTGTCAGCATCGGACATGTGTTTGGCTGGCGAAATCTATACAGATAAATAAAATTGAAGTGTCTGTTTGTAATTAAAAAATAACAGCTTTTCACTAAGTGCATATGAAAGTATACACGTTACTGACACTGAAGAACCAAGTTTAAATTTTTTCTATCTGTCCTTCTGTCTGTCTATCTGTTTGTTCCGGGTAATCTCTGAAACGACTGGGCCGATTTTAACGGGACTTTCAAGGAGTAACTTAGGCTACTTTAGGGTTCCGCGACAATACGGATAAAACTAAATCTACGCAGGTGAAACCGCGGGGCACAGCTAGTATTTTATAAATATCCATGTTCGCCATCTTGGATTGGATTTTTAAATAGATGTCATTTTCGTTTTTAGCTTCGCCTTATACCCACTCTGAAAAACGGCCATCTATGATTTCAAAATGGGTGTCATTATCGGGTTCAGCAATAAAAAATTGCTAGAAAAAGACACCCATACCAAATTATCAGAAAATATTGTTAAATTCCATAATATTGGGAATGTTGAAAATACTTTAGTGATAATAGTTCGGTTCGTGTGCATCTGGCCTCACGCATTCGAAATATATTACATATTTAGAACTTCATCTTTGGCGATTAGTATAAAAAGACGTAAGTCGAGCGCGGCCCAATATCACCGTTACTATATGCATATAGAGTACAAATTTGAGCGTGGACGTAATAATGGTTTCTAATTCGATTGCACGCGTAACACAGCGCTTACGATAACGGCGCAGTGTTGTGCACGCAATGGAATTTTTGCTGTTCTCTTAGCGTTGCATCGCAATTGGAATACGGGTCGGCCGCCCGGCCTGGTTAAATTGCATGAGTTGACAAGTACCATCTCACTTTAACGTTTTGTTTTGTAAAGTGAGTCCCATTTACAATGTAGCCTTAATTAATTATTTTTCATTTTTGTTGAGGCCCGAACGATTGGGCCACAATGTAAATGATCAAAATATATATTATTTTCATTTACGTTATGTCCCGGCTGATATTTCAGTGGGGTATTTGTATTGTACAGTTAGGAAAGAATTGATTACAATATTTATTATTATGAATGGTTAACTTAACCATACATGTCGACCGATGACAAAAGTCGATATCTCTTATACCAAGGATTTTGGAACAGTGGGCTTCAGGGGCGTGCATTCGATTATTTTCGGAGGGGTAAGCATAAACAATGAGTAGGTAGGTAGGTAGGTACGTATTAATGTGGCGCGGCAGCGCGGTAGGCACACACACACACACACACAAACTTACACCAGTGTAATCAGTCATCACTTTTTTTTATTCCACGACTTATCTTTACCACCACAAATATCCCGTAATGCATGATGGATCATTCTATGTGTTTTACATACAATAATTTAAGGGATATCCGTAGTGTTTATGAGAAAAGCCGTTTTCGGTGATTATCAAAAAGTGTAGGTTATTTATTATGAAACACGGTGCGAGACGCGGGTTTAAGTCGTGTATGTATAAGATAAATTCGTCTGTTCTTACGCAAATAAATATGTAATAAGTATGTCTTTATGAAAAGTCCCTGATCTTATTAAATTTAGTAATAGGCCCTTTTCCTTTGTATATATAGTAATTCAATACACTATACATATAATTGTGTTTGCTTTATTTCCTTTCTCCAAAACTATCCTGACATATTGTGTCAAATCTATATTAATTTTATATGTATAAACAAAAAACATCCCCTCCAGAGCCTGTCCCTACGGTCGATAATAGTCGGGAAATCTAACTCTACGCCTCGATCTAGTTGTCCTCGCCCCAACGGCTCTATCCTCTGCTAAAACTTGATGGCCGGTGATGTTATCCGGAACTTGTGTAGATGGAGATGCATGTGTGGATGAGGATGAATGTGTCGGTGGTGATGAGTATATGGTATGCGGGTAACTTGACATGTACGCAGGCTTGATCCTGTCTATAGACATAGTGACAGCTTTACCCTTCATATCAACTTTAAAAACTTTGTCACCCCGTTGCAGCACCTTGAATGGTCCTGTGTAAGCGCGTTTGAGTGAGCCAGCCACAGTGTCATCACGAAGGAAGACGTGGATTGATGTGGCTAGGTCTGCAAACACAAATGGGGAATGGCTACTGCCATGATGTGTGGCTGGCTGTGGTGTTAGGTTGGTAACGAACCTGTGTAACCGGGCCATATAGTCAGTCATGTCAGTTTGTTCAAAGTCTAATGGATAAAAATATTCCCCCGGAAGTCGCAGTGGTTCTCCATATAGGATTCCGCCGATGAAGATTTGAGATCTTCTTTAAACGAAGTACGAATGCCTAATAAAACAAAGGGTAGTGAATCGACCCAGCTACTATCCGCGTGACAGGTGATGGCAGCCTTCAGTTGCCTGTGGAATCTTTCTACCATCCTACCATTAGCACGAAGGATAGTAAGATGGATGGTCGTCGGAGATGCTTAACTAATGTCCTCGGCACAGCACCGTTAACATCACAAACAAGTTCTGTATGAGTGCCAGACAATTTGACTCTGTCTAACTTCAGCGACGACGTATTGCTATTGAGAAGCTGCTGCAACTCTGGATCGGAAACTTGAGCAGCTGCTAGCATGTTCAGGTCGAGTGGCTGAACTATTTCTGCAACTCGAGAGAGAGTATATCTTGGGGACGGGTGATTTCCGGATATTGTGAGAGTATGTTGTGATAAACAGAGTCACCAGCGGACATAATTTTGACAGAGGATACATCGTCAGCGCAATTGGCAAGTAGAACCGCGGCCTCAAGCGTTGTATTCGCGTCCGGTAGGCGTCGATTGCGAATGTCTACAATTAAATTATAGTGTGATAAGAAATCTACGCCTATAATCGCCCGATTGACATCGGCTACAACTAATCGCCAAGCAAAGTTACGACGTAAACCTATATCTAAAATAACGTTCGCATAACCGTAGGTATGGATAACTGAACCGTTTGCTGCGCTCTAATCAGTCTGTTTTCTCTCGCCGTTCCATCAAGGACGAGCGAGGGAATACACATTAATCACTTCCAGTGTCTATTAAAAACTGCATCTTAGAACGCCTGTCGGTAACAAATAGACGACCAGATTGTGGGCAGCCGTCGGTCATCACGGACTGTCCTACGCTTTTTCCGAGTAATCACATGGTTTTATACACTTGGACGCCTTATCCCCGTACCGGAAGTGGTACCAGCACAAAGGGTACTTCCGCTGCTTTGGTTGGGACCTGGTGGTACGAGATGTTGATCTAGTCCGACTGTTTGGGAACTGCCGTGGTCTGGACCGGCCCCGACAGTCAAGTCGAGAGGAAAGCATCTTCATCTGTCTGTTGAGCTCCGCAACTTGAGCTACCGGATCAGCCGGAGCAGACCTTGGATGGTTTAAATGAAACAACTGGGCAGTCCTGGTATTTAATGGATTGACAACCCTAATATTGATGTGACCCCATTTGTAAATTGTTTAATTAGGTCCCATTTGTTTTCTATGTAACATGACTGATGACGCAATACAAAACTTTGACGACAATATGCAGAAACTCCCGATCGATGTACTGTTGCTAACCACTTTTGTCTGTTTGTAATTCCAAAATTACAACTTTTAATTATTTCTCTGTCGGTCTGTCTGTTTGTTCCGGCTAAACTACGAAACGGCTTGACCGATTTTAACGGGACTTTCACTGGCAGGTAGCTATTTTTATTTAGAAAAAAAACATTAGGGTTCCTCGGGACACCCATGAAATTAACTCTAAGCGGGTGAAACCGCGGGGCACAGCTAGTATTTAAATAAAAAAACATGAGGGTACCACGCGACCCATGAAATTCAAATAAAATCAAAGTAAATAATTTAAATAGAATTAATATACTATAGCTATACGCACCAAGATTTTCAGGAAACTTGTGTAAATGATTATATAGATAGTGTAGTTTTATGCTCATACTAGCTGTGGGGCACAGCGGTTTCACCCGCGCAGTTTTAGTTTCATCCTTATTGTCGCGGAACCCTAATATTTTTAATATTTAAAAGTAGCCTAAGTTACTCCTTGAATCATCAGCTACCTGCCAGTGAAAGTCCCGTTAAAATCGGTCCAGACGTTTTAGAGATTACCCGGAACAAACAGACAGACAGACAGACAGACAGAGAAAAAAATTAAATTTGTTTTTTCAGTGTCAGTAGCGTGTATACTTTCATATACATTTAGTTAAGAACTGTTATTATGGAATTACAAACAGACACTTCAATTTTATTTATCTGTATAGATATAGATTACATCCAAGATTATTAAAGCTACATTTTATACTACAGCAACTAAAGATTTCCAAGCCTCTGCTTCAAAATTATTCATTGAATTAATGAAATCATTGTATTTCATTAAAAGTAATCTGTGGGCCATCAAAAATACCAGCTTTTCATTCCAGCCTTTCATTACTACTTTCTTGAAAGATACATAAAACACGAACCAGTTTTATCTAGCGCCTTTGAATCGGTACAAACCTGAACGTAGCTTCGCGAATTTGACAGCTTCCCACAACGTCTTGCGGACTAATTAACCAAATTATAACATACAATTAGCGGCACCAAACAAAAAAATTTTTTTTGTTGGCCTTTGTTATTTATAGGTACTTAAATTGTGTAAATTACATGACAAACAATATTATTTCATCAAAAACTTTTAATTCAAATTACTTAAAAGAATTAAAATATTTTTCTATGACGAGAGTATTTCATATCATCATCATTCAATTATCACTGAATACATAAAATATGCTCGCGCCTTCCTAATAGGGTCCCCGAAATGTGGGTGTTGTGACGACAACAACAACAACAACATTTCACCGAATGTGATTAAGTGCCAACGTGACAGAGGATGAGTCTATCGACACCTCAGGCACTATACGTCTTTGAATTACTTCTCAGACATATGCAGGTTTCCTCACGATGTTTTCTTTCACCGTAAAGCACGAGGTGTGAAATCACTGCACATAAGTTTTTAGAAAAAAAACATTTGTACAGGCCCCGCTGGGATTCGAAGTTGCGTCGCTTGCGTAGCAGGCGACTGCTCAAACACCTAGTAAAGGCATCGACGGTAATCTATGCAGGATGGCCCAATTTGTAGACGTCCAGGCAGTGGGAATTCCTTATGCTAATGGGTTATAGTTTAGGAGCTAAAAATTGCTAAGATTTAATTTTCCAAAGTTTTGAAAACCAATACAAATGCGTTGATTATTACATTACTTTATTTACCTGGACGTATTGACCAAATTGTACGTTTGGCCGTGGTCACGAGCAAATTGACTGCATCAGTCGTGTTTGATTTCAAAATGTGTAGGAGTTACGAAGTTTAAAATATAATATTTTTCACTCAAATCTCAATAATTAAAATGACTTTATTCAATAAAGGATTAACCAATCAAAGCCACCAAGATCCAAACTTCAAATTAGGGGATCGTTCTATGTTTATATGTAGTACTAGCTGTGCCCCGCGGTTTCACCCGCGTAGATTTAGTTTCATGATTCATGTCGCGGTACCCTAATATTTTTAATAAATAAAAGTAGCCTAAGTTACTCCTTGAAACATCACCTACCTACCAGTGAAAGTCCCGTTAAAATCCGTCCAGCCGTTCCGGAGATTACCCGGAACAAACAAACAGACAGACAGACAGAGAAAAATTTTAAAACTTTGTTTTTTAGTGTCTCTAGCGTGTATACTTTCATATGCATTTAGTGAAAAGCTATAATTTTTCAATTACAAACAGACACTTCAATTTTATTTATCTGTATAGATTGTGGACATAATATATCACAGAGAAACTTTCAGCTCTAAAATGTAAGCGTCGCGGCCCGCGGGCTCTTTGGCCATAAGTTATTGCTAAAGCTTTGTGTAGAACAGTAGCCCAATTTACGTTTAACCAGACAATTGAAATATCATTGAACAAAAGGGGTAGGACTTCAAATCAATAGTATCGAAGGGTCAAAACTAAACGCCCTTTGCCATGAGTTACGACATCTTTTCCTTCCCAACCATTTCTACTAAATAATTTAAATACGATTTTTAATAAAGATATTATGAACTTACGTCTTAACCAGATTTAAGGGTCAATGCTATAACACTCAAATTATATCACTAAGCATAAAATAATTATATTTTTAACAGAAAACCGTTAAGAAAACCTTGTGAGACGATCGGAGAATTATTGGAGTATCAGAATACGCATAATGATGCGTATGATAATGATCAAACTTAGGTAAAAACCTACTAAAAATGTTTATAAATGTAATATTTTCATTCCTAGTAAAGTAACGCGCTGAATGGAAATGAGAATGATGATGACAGCAAGAATTGTTTCATTCCTGAATAGCTAATATCTTTCAATAATAATAATTATAAATCATTCATGGGGAACTTTGTTCGTTTCTACAATAAAATCACACAGTCAATTATTTTAAAAGTTTAAACTGTACTGATGAAGAAAGTTTATTATACAATGTCGGATTACATAAATTATAGACATATGGAATTAAAACTCTGCACTGGTGAGTAGCTCCTGGCAATGACATTGATATGGTAACATAATTATGTAAATCATTTGGTATTGTTTATACTTTTTTAATTATTATTTTATATGCATGCTGACACTTTTTTTTTTTTTTTTAGTGAAATTGTTTAGTAATGAAATGTACATGATATCAGCTAAGTTTCTAGTCGGTTCTTCTCTGAAGGTGAGTTTCCGAACCGGTGATCAATTCTTCAAAATTCAGAAGTGCCTTACCAGGCCCTAAACTTAATAAATCATTTTCATTTGCAAATTAAATAATAGCTGAAAATAAATTATACGATTGAAGGACGATGCGTCGTATGCGAATACGGTTCAACGACACTTAAATTATAACTGTATTGCGAAATGCTCGAGATTTCAGAAGTCATACTGTAATCAAAATTATTTTTGGTGCGTTTGTTCGAAGCAAATTAGAGTCAAGTTCATGTGTCTGGAATCCGTACGAAAAGAAATACACTTTGCTATTAGAAAAAGTACAAAAAGCCTTTTTGCGGTACCTCTATAAACGTATCTATGGTTATTACCCGTTTATGTATCCTACTAGATTCCTTCTAGGCTCTTTGGGTTATAATTCCCTTGAGGTTAGAAGGAACTTTGACCAAATTATAACCATGTGCAAGGTCCTACATGGAAAATCAGATGCTCCGGAGCTGCATGAAGAGTTGTCTAGGATATTTGTTCCTAACAACTACATACGCGGCCCGAGACACAATTTATTAGCAGTGGGTACAAGTCGCACAGTGGCGCGCGCTCACTCGCCAGTCCCCCGCACTCTCTCCGCCCTCAACGCTCTCTTGGACTCCAACCCTGATTGTGACGTGTTCGCGGATGAATGGCAGACGATAATGTCAGCATGCCTGGAGTATTGGGAGGGGAGCGAATGAATGTGTTTTTTGTATATATTAATATTACTCTTAATTAGTGTAATTGGCTTTTAGCCGTTCTAATTAATACATGTATAAATAAATAGATAAAATAAATAACGGCTTTAAAATCGGCGTCTATCAAATACGATTGACGGATGTGAATATGCAAATAGAGTCCACAGACGCGTCATTTGCAGGATGCATCTAACCTACAAAATGACGATAGGCGTTTTTTGCATATTTCTTACTAGTTGTGCCCCGCGGTTTTACCCGCGTAGATTTAATTTGCTGCTTAGTTTCGCGGAATCTTAATATTTTTTAAAAGTAAATGGAAATCGGTCCAGCCGTTTCAGAGATTAGCCGGAACAGACAGACAGATAGAATAAAAAAAATGGTTTTTAAATGTCTGTGTAGTGTATGTATACTTTCAAATGCATTTAGTGAAAAACGGTTAATTTAGGATTACAAACTTTATTTATCAATTAAATTTTATTTATCTGTATGTATAGATTTATTTATAACTAGCTGTACCCCGCAGTTTTACCCGCGTAGACTTAATTTCATGGGTGGCCCGCGTAACCCTAATTATTTTAATATAAATAAAAAGTAGTGTAAGTTACTAATTGTAACATTAGCTAACTGCCAGTGAAAGTCCCGTTTAAATCGGTTTAAAAATTGGTTTTTCTATATCATTACCGGATATCATCAGATGCATTTACTGAAATACTTATTTTGGAATTACAGACACTCCAATTTTATTTATCTGTATAGATTTGAATTATGTCCACAATGCGTCATGAAATCATCAACCACCCTACAAAACGTCTCAGTTTTCGAACAAAATACTCCGTCAAATCCGCCATTTTGTAATACAAATTATAAACAAGTGTGCGTCTCGCGAGTCGGTCTAGTAGTGAGTGACACACACCGCACAGGCGCACGGCATGACGAACCCACGACGAGAGGCCAACGCGACGTTGCTGCTACGTTGCTGCTCCGTTGCAGTGTTGTTGAAAATTTTGCGAATTATATGAGAAACCAAGGCGGTACATACGAGCCATAAATTAGTTATGTTTTAATAGGTTGTGGCCAAGGATGCTTAGTATTTTTAGATATTTCGTTTTTCTTAAAATGATTTTTTTTTAACACGGACCCCTTCTCATAGCTTCACGCGTAAACTGCTGGATGAATTTTAACGGTAATTTCACTGGCAGATAGCTGATGTTTCAAGGAGTAATCATAAAGGCTAATTTTATTTATAAAAAACATAAGGGCAATGGGACACCTATGAAATTAACTCTACGCGGGTGAAACCGCGTGGCCCAGTATATATATTATATTTCTTATATGTAACTTCGTTGTTATTATGTACAGTTTTAAAAAGATCTTTTTTTTTAGAAAGGATATACTCTATACTCTAAGCGTGGTGCCATAATAAGGAAACCAGGATCTGATGACAGGGGCGTGCATTCCATATAAGCAGATAAGCAGTGCTTACCACGTCTCAAGAAACAAAATACAATATATAAATTAACTACACACAAAACAATAATTTCAATCATCATGTCTATTCAGTACCATAAATATACATATAACTATCCTATCTTAGTGCTAACGCACGGAAAGTAGCGTGCACCGAACCTATCGAACGTACAAAGTCTTAAAAGTACCTTATGAAGCAAGCTATAGCGTATATTATTCATCCACAACGCAACGTGAACGAGACTGATCGAGTTGAGGCAGCTCTCATCGCTGCTTCTCTTGCATCCCTCTCTCACCATCTCGAGTGTTAAGTAAGCAACAACATTCGATTTGAATAAAATTAATACTGCCGAAAAAAGATGTCAAATTGTTACTCCTTTATAAATAGATAACAACCCAATATTAACTTTTATCAGGTATGGTAAGCCGAGCTTCTACCGTTTTTGATTGGCCTGTAGCAGCGTTTCTCCACTCGCTCATAGATGGCGCTACTCGCTAACAAATGCGAAGTTTGAGTACAAATACACGAGAACCTAAATCGCGCCATAAGAGTTTTCAAGCGCGTTGCAGTATATATACAAGTTTCCAACTAGAATAGTTGGAGCCGCGGTTCCCCAGGCATGACACCCGCCTGGCTGGAAGATCTTCACTTTGCTGGGGATGAGCATGATCACTCGCTCTCCCCACAGGAGAAATTAAAATTGCAAGAGAAAAGCGCGCCAACAAGTTTCCGGTGTGAAATATTAAAAATGTCGCTATTATGATTCGCGCATGCGCGAAATAAAAAAAACTGCGCAAGGTGTAATCAAATTGTTATCTAATTACTTTAAAATGTTGTTTAAAACTTCGTTAAATGGAGAAAAATCATAATCTTTTACTATCATATTTAAAATGATTTTAGGTTAATACATATATGTAAGAACATAGTCCAAAAATAATATTAGTCCCTTTTAATTTCGCTAGCGCGGAAACTAGTTGTCAAACGGCCGGAAAAAATGGCCGTAGTTTGTTTTGTTTTGCTGGTGCGCGCGCGTTTGTTTTGTTGTTACTTGTGTATTTGGATGATTGTTAAAGTTTTATTGTGAAAAATGTAATGTGTTTTGTGCATTGTGTTATAATGCATCGTTCAGCATGTTCGGTATGTACAGAAAATGTAATTTGTATTAAAAAATGACGTACAAACCCATTCGGTTTGTTCACATTTGTCGATTGGAATTGATATTTACAGTAGTTGGATGGGTGACCGCCTGAGTTCCCTCCGTGCCTCTGAGAGCACGATAAGCCGTCGGTCCCGGTTGCCAATTTAACATCTTTGGCAATCGTTACAGGTCAGTCAGAGGCCTAAGAAAGTCTGACAACTGGTTTAACCCAGATGGCCGATTTTCCTCGAAAAATGGGTTACGAAGGTCAGATGGCAGTCGCTTCGTATAAAAATCAGGCGATCAGCCACATTGGGTTGAAACAAGTGCCGACCCCAAATACATGGGATAAGGCCAGGGAGATGACTATATTAAGTATGCAATTTCTGATATATTTATTTTTATTAATAGTTACGTAAGTTGTCGTGCCGAAAAGCACGTTTTTATTAATTACTACCTGTGCCCTGCGGTTTCACCCGCGTAGATTTAATTTGATTCCCGCGGAACCCTAGATTTTCTTTATCAATAAAAGTAGTCCATGCTACTCCTTGTAACATCTATCTGCCAGTGAAAGTCCCGTTAAAATCGGTCTAGCCGTTTCAGAGATTACTCTTTGGCAAATAACTTAATAATGAGTTGGTTCTTTGCGTTTTTATACTCGTGATCATTTCTCAACGAAATGTCCGATTGAAATAAAACGAACAGTATTTTACTTCTACATGAATACCCTTGATAGCATAATGCTTAATTCGGATATGAATTAATATTATGATACACATTTAACGTAGTTTCATTCTTTCTGGCGATTTAAACTTTTTTATGAACAATAAAGCGGTTATTGTGACTCAACTATGAGAGTTAGATATATGCTCTCGCGAACTTTTTTGTAAATCTTAATAAGACCTACAAACCCGTAGTACATCATTTTGTTCCATTCTCAATAGTTTATGCAGCGTACGCATAAATAGTTTTAAGATTCTACACCTTGGGATACAAAATCGCAATTTTCTTACGGATCACTAAATTTTATGAAATTATACCCTATAAACCTTCCTCGATAAATGGACTATCCAACACTGAAAGATTCTTTGTAATCGGACCAGTAGTTCCAGAGATTAGCGCGTTCAAATAAACAAACTGCAGCTTTATATTATTAGTATAGATTATTGTCCTCGCTAGAGAGCTCCGATTAACGCATCCGATCGCTGCTAATCATAAAGTGCTATATAGGGCAAAGCGCGGAGATAGGTCTTAGGCAGGCGCTGCCGGCCGGACCAGTACCGCCGCACCGCTATGTCCCTGCATTTTAAATCTGTAATAACTTCGGAAATAGTAAATTAAATTATATGCTGTAAAGAGCCATATTGATCTATATTAAATGGAAAATGTACTTAATTGGATAAGGATTAACGCGTTCACTGTTAACGACGCACCTGCGCGTCCAGCTGTTAGAGAATTTACGAAGAAGACGAAATTTCAGCAGTGAATGTGTTAATGCTGTATTTGCTTAAAATCATTTCGTAAATATACCATTTTTACCGTAAAATGTAAAGGATAAAAATGGTTATTGTAGGTTATCCTTGAGAGAGAGACATATACCATCGCGGACTTTTTGTTGACCTTTTTAAGGGGTACACATATTGTAGTAAATAATTATGATTTATCTCGTGGGGTTCATGCATAGTTTGCAATGTAAGCGAAAAAAAATGTGTTTATTTACGACATCACATTAGAAACCTCTAAATTTAGTAGTGCTTCTCTGCAATATTAAGTATGCATGTATTCCGCATATAAAACTTCCTCTTGAATCACCTTATCTATTAAAAAAAACCGCGTCAAATTCCGTAGTTTTAAAGATTTAAGCATACATAGACAGCGACAGCGACTTTTTTTACTATGTAGTGATACTAATACAATATGTTCTATTGAGTTCGTAATTTAGTGTTTTCTTGCTAATTAACCAGTAATATATCCTTCAATAGGGAGCCAACTAAAAACCAACACAGGCTTAACTCAATATATCGAATAACTATACGCAAATTTGTAATGTAACATGGAAATAGCTACTAAAATTAAATTTTCAGAGGCTTTCCGCTCTGCGGACCGTCACAGTTTAAATATGTGTAAACTATACAAGCAATTAGGAATCTAGGAACAAATCGTACGAAATGACACACTCACACAGACACTATGAGAAAATAAGCTGAATAGACATAGTGCAGTAGGAAACGGCGTCGTGTCGTGGTCGATCGCGAATACGAATTCGCGTGATTCGCGATTTGACGTGTTTTGCCGACATATTTTAAAACTTTAAAACTACAAAAAAAATGCCATTAAAGAAAAGAGTAAATTTTAATAGCTTTAAGGTTCCTTGTTAACCCTTATTTTCTATGTATCAAATATTATTATTTAAAAAATGCCCATGATTCCTTACGGCTCGTAAAGTTACAACTTTACAAACGTATCGCACGCTACAAAACGTATCAGCTTTCGAACAAATACACCACCGAGCCCGCCATCTATACATACATACAAACAGATAAACAAAATTAAAGTCTGTTTGTAATTCCAAAATACCCGCTTTTCACTAAATGCATATGAAAGTATACATGCTGCTGACACTAAAAAACCAAGTTTTAAAATTTTTCTCTGTCTGCCTGTTTGTTCCGGGTAATCTTTTTTTACTGGCAGGTAGTTGATGATTTAATTTCATGGGTGACCCGGGGAAACTTTATGTTTTTAAAAAAAATTAAGTAGCCTAAGTTACTCATCGAAACATCAGCTACCTACCAGTGAAAATCCCGTTACAATCCGTCCAGCCGTTTCAGAGATTACCCGGAACAAACAGACAGACAGACAGAAAAAATTTTAAACTGTCAATAGCGTGTATACTTTCATATGCATTTGGTGAAAAGCTGTAATTTTAGAATTACAAACAGACACTTCAATTTTATTTATCTGCATAGATGTATAGACAATAGATTTTTTCATGTCAGTACCTACACTCTCATGTGAAAATTGAGTGAAAAGCTGGTAATTTAGAATTTCAAACAGACATCCATTTTATTTAAGTATATGTTTATTATATTATAAAATCAATAAAGCATCAATTTTAAAAACAGTTGACTTTGTTATGCATCTCTATAAATATTAACAAGCGGAAAAATGTGTGGGTATATCGTGTTACCAATTTCATTTCTGATGTCCTCTTACATACAACCAAGATAAACTCAATTTTAAGTATGAGACAGTATATAAATGAAATAATTTAAGGTATACTAATAGGTATACAGAGCCGTATAGCATAGAAAAAATAGGCTTTACAACATTAAGTCAGTTTTCCCTAAGTGGCACATGAAATAAGTACTTAGTTTCGCCCTAAAAAATAAGGGTGAAATCCCCAAAAGTAAACACGCGCTGCGGCGCGCACTACAAGACGAGAGGAGGCTAACGCAACGTTGCTGCTCCGTGATCACATTTTTGATTGTTGGATGGAAGATGGAAGCATTCGTCTTGCAATAGTCATTTAATGAAAGAGTGTGCGTATACCGGTTTAGGCACAGTACAAGGGTTTACTGCCATAACCTGCTAAATGCAGTAAAGTTAGTTATAGGTACTCAATGTTTAAGCACTACACTCTACGAAATCGTATAAATTTAAGTATTTGCCACATACTTTGGTCGTCAAAAGCTACGACACATGTTAGACATTATAACCATATAAGCGTTGCCAGAAGTCCCAATTTTTTAATCAAAATTAAATATCGCGCGGCTGACAGGCGCAGTCCCGCTTCTATCTACAAACCTGTGAAGAGTTCTTCATCTTTATAAAAGAATAAAAAGGAAACTTTAAAAGAAGTAGAATCTTCAGAAATATCGTGATAAGTACTTAATTCTTAAAAATAATGATTGTCTTATTGTAAGTGGCATTTTGTAACACACTCCACGTGCTATTGTTTTCTTTGGAACGCCATATTTTTCTAATGAATTTTTTGATTTGTTTTTTTTAATAAGGCGAATAAGGCTCAACTATTTACTTAATGATAAGATAAATCTGATTTAAATTACTATATTTTTATTAAAATACATTTTCTATGGCTACTTTTGCCATCTCTTGTCTCGTAAACGTAATTTTAATTCAAATAAAATGATAAATATTGGAAAACTTCTCATTACATACTTTATTACTATTTCCCGCTTTCGACGAAAGAATCCCGCTGTTTTCACTCAAAAAGTTCCAAAATTCCAACTTAGCAAAAAAAAACTAGCAACGCTGAATGAATCGTACGTAGTTTCAATAAATAACGGTCTCACAGATTTGGAAATAAAGTACATAAGTCTACCAGAGTCCAATGGCATTAAAAAAAGATTTTTATATAGCAATATCAATTGCCATCAAATTACGTGATAACGTCAACTGTTTGAAATTTTGCTATTTATTCGTGAAAATCAATTTGTTTGTATTTTAAAAATATCAATAAACCACACTTATTTCTGAAATAATATTTTATATTTCTCGCTAGAGATCTCAAATCAATATACTTAGTTATATTATACAATATGCTTTGGGAAGCATAATCGCCGTTCAAATAAAAAAAACAATCATAGAAATCGGTTCATCCAGTCAAAAGTTCTGAGGTAACAAACATAAACAGTCGAATTGATAACCTCCTCCTTTTTTTGAAGTCGACTAAAAACATGTATGTTCCAAGCAAACTTCCACCAAAAATTGGTTTGAACGAGATTTGAAGTAGTTTTTTTTTAATTCACCATGTATCGTAAACCGCAATTTACCTTTCATTCAATGTACTTACTGAAATATAAAAAAATATACATTTAATATAATATACATAAACCTTACACGCATAAACCATGAACCTTTATTTTCTAATAGTTCATATGTAATAGGTGCCTAAGTAAATAGTAATTATAATAAGCGCGGGGCATGGCTTGATCGGTGGCGGTTGCGGAGCGCGGGGGACAGGTTACCGACTGCGCGAGGAACAAATTTTTCGATACAATTGCGAATGCTTTATATTGTACGCTTACGATTTGATATTCATTACGTCGGAAAAAAAAAAATTCAATTTCTTACTAGATGTAAGTCCAATCATTTACTTAAATACCTAATTATAATGTTTACTTATCAATAAATTAACTCAAAAAAATACACTATTATTAAAACGTCGATCAAAAGTACAACGAACTATTATATTATGTTACTTCCTGC